>JAQPPZ010003240.1:0-1250594 GCA_028583015.1 Wollemia nobilis | reverse complement strand
ATTCTCTATCCATAGGTTTTGTCTACGACATGAGTATCGCTCCAAATAGCATTAAATTTGTTTATGGAGAGATGGATTGCTCAATTGGGGCAAACCCACCCAAAGAACTAAAAGAGCCTAGGCATGCCAATATACGCCATGTGGAAGAGTTTCCAGCCAGATACTTCAACATGTTCCATTGGTAAGGTCAAGGTTTAGGTTCCCATGACTAAGGAATGCATGATATCCTAGATGTCCCATATAGAGGTGCTCATGTTCGTTCTAGATTAGGTTATACCCCATTGTCCTCCATCGCTTCTCTTGAGCAAGCCTTCAAAAAGCTTAGCCTCAATGATGAAGAGCCCTCCATGCATCCATTGCCATCAACATCCTCTCTTGAACAGGCCCTTCAAGAACTTTGCATTGATGAAGTAGACGAGGATGATCCCATAAATTTCTCCTATCTGGTCTTTGATTTTGATGATGAAAGTTATGAAGAAGTTGAAGTCATATCAAATGCTTCTAATGATTCTGAAGAGGAATCACTCCCCATTGTACCTATCACCCAATAGGAAGAGTTTTACCTCTAAATTTTTCCCATCCAGCATCCCATTTTCCACTTGCTTCTTCCACAAGAGCAAGATGATCCACTTTGTGATCCACTTGGTAATCCACCTTGAGCCCCACATAAGCCAAGAATTGTAACATATGTACATACAAAAAAAAACAACAAATAAAAACATACAAAATAAATAAATAAAACAAACAAATTGCATGCTCTTACATAGGCATTTCCACATTGCATACATTTCATTTGCATTTAGGCATCTACATTCAATCATACATATTCAGTTACATTGCACAATTTCCATTTGCATATTAACAGTCATTACACTCGGCATACACATTTGCATTCATCCCATCCCATGCTCAATGATCTAGCATAGTAATTATGATATGGCCACAGACAAAAAGTTAAAGTTATAGAAATTGGGGGTACCTAGTTTGAAATAATCATGCAACTTTCATAAGCCAACAACATCACATGTCAAAATCACAAAAGCCTAAAATTTTTAGTCACTCAGCCATTACTAGTATCGAAAGCAACCTCCAAGTGGATGTCCAATTTTCTTTAGGACCAAAAGCACAATTTTAGGTCGAGGAAGATCACCTACTATAACTATCTAATTTTAGAAATGATACAATGGCAGACATCCATTGGCCTGATTCAAAGGGTAGTTGGTGATACTGTATTAATGATACACTATGCAGGAAGAACTTAAACCCCCAAGTACTTAAAACCCCACTCCCAAGCATCATTACCACTCTGGTTATTTCAAGAAAAGGACTTACAAAGCAAAGAATTGTTGTCGATGAGTAGAGAGTTGGGAAGATTTGGGAGAGTGTGTTTCTGTCAGTTGGAATATTTTCTAAGAAGAAAAATGGTCACTTGGGGAAATACTTTCATGCCCAAGGATACCAAAGAGGCTGATGGGGAGCCAAAATCCGCTCAAAACCCAATTCTCAAATTCTCATTCAACAATCTAAAAAAAATTACAATAATGGCATCAATCTGCCAAATAAACTCCTTTATCCTGAAAGATAGTTTATTTTTTATTTTTTTCTATTACATCTTCCGCCCTTTGAAGAAAAATAGCCTACACAGGTCCAGAATGGCCCTCTTGCTTTCACGTCTGCAACTCTGTCTCCGTAGTTTTTCGACTGCAACTCTATCTTCGCTATTTTTTGACCCCTCTGCATACCTTTGCTTCCCCCTTTTAAAATATCTGGCGTGACTCTCTGTTTCCCTTTTTTGCCCCTTCATTTCATTTCTCATGCCTCTTCGTTGTCTCAGCTTTCGAAACATTTTTCTTTCTGACTCTTGGTCTTCGTCTGCTTTCATTGCACCTTGGTGCCACGTGCTCATCCAGTGCTGCCACTGTCGACTCTGTCTACCTGTCAACCAATGATGACATTCGGTATACCCATCGCTCGACAATTTCCTCTGTAACGACCCTTGTAACCACCTGCCATTTTCTTTGGTCGCCAAAATGCGACATGTCGCGATATCGTGACACTTTTTCTTCTTTGCCAATATGTCATGATATCGTGACACTTTCTCCTTCTTACTCTCTCTCTCCTCTTTTATTCGTGATAATGCGACATGTTGCGATATCGCGACACCTTTTCCCTCTTGCTATTCCTCTTCTCTTTTAGTCACGATAATGTGACATGTCACGATATCGTGACACTTTTTCCCTCTTGTGCCTTCTCTTGTATTTTGGTCACGATAATGCGACATGTTGCGATGTCGCGACAATTTTTCTCTCTTGAGCCTTCTCTTGCCTTTGGTCACAAAAATGCGACATGTCACGATATTGCGACACTTTTTCTCCTTTACGCCTTCTCTTGTCCTTTGGTCGCGAAAATGCGACGTGTCACGATATCGCGACACTTTTTCTCCTTTGCGCCTTCTCTCATCCTTTGGTCGTAAAAATGCGACATGTCACGATATCGTGACACTTTTCTCACTGGCGCCTTCTCTCGTATTTTGGTCGTGAAAATGCGACATGTCACGATATCACGACACTTTTCTCTCTTGCGCCTTCTCCCGTCTTCTAGTCGCGAAAATGTGACATGTTGCAATATCGTGACACTTTTCTCTCTTGCGCCTTCTCTCGTCTTCTAGTCACGAAAATGCGACATATCGTGATATCGTGACACTTTTCTCTCTCTCACCTTCTCTTGTATTTACATCATGAAAATGCGACACTTTTTCTTCTTTGCTGACATGTCGCGACATTTTTTCTACTTTGTGGTATTTTGCCTTTCGTTGGATTCTCCTGCATCAGACAACCAGGGTGGATTGAGAAGTGACCCTTCTGTACTGTTCTGTCACCTTCTTTTTAACTAGGACTGTACAAGCTCTCCAAGCTTTAGCAAAATCTGGGTCTTCATGGTACAAAGCCTTAAGTTCTTCAAACCCCACAACTTCCACTCTCATTGTTGTCAGCAAACTCTTTTCATCCATCTCCTTCAATGGCTTCAACTTGTGGCGCACTCCACCTTTCATCAGAGAGTAAGTATTCGCATGCCCATCATACATCGCACGTCTATCAAATTGCCATGGCCTCCCCAACTACACATGGCAGGCATCCATAGGCAAGATATCACATAGGACCTCATCCTGGTATCTCCCAATATTAAACTTGACTAAGGACTATTCACTGACCAACGCCCTATGGTCCTTCTGCAACCACACAATCTGGTATGGATGTCGGTGTCTCCTCCTCTCTAGCTGTAACTTAGTAACCATTTCTTCAGAGACCAAGTTATCAGTACTACCATTATCTATAATAACATTACAGACATTACCTGAACATTTGCACTTTGTGCGGAACAAGCTCTTCCTTTGGTCTGGTTCTTTCTCCTCATTCAACAAGGTTCTCCTTGTGACCATAACTTCTCCTCTCTCTGCCTCCTCAAAATGTTCTAATTCAGCACCTTCATCTGCTACAACAGCTCTAGCATGACCCTCAAGTCTCCTATTCATCCTCTCATGGTGTTTAGGACACTCATATGCCCGATGTCCTTCTTCCCCACAATGGAAACAGGTTCCATGAAATCCTCCTCTTCCATATCTACCTCTTCCTCTTTTGTAACCATTGTTCTAATTATGGGGTCTGTAATCATTATCCCCCTTCTGATCCTGACTATAGCTAGCTTCTTCTTTCTTATCATCTCGTCCTCCATTTATTCTTCCACCAGTTCTTTCTCCATCACCTCTTCCTTTCTGCTTACCCTCAAACCTTCTGTTCAGCTTCTCTTCAACTTTTAGAGCAAATGGGTAAGCATCCTCAATGGTGCTAATCCTAACCAGACTCAACTCTTCTTGAATACTGGTTCTCAATCCATTGATGTAACGAGCTACCTTCTCCTTGTTAGCCTTTGAATGGCCAGTATTGATTAAGATCTAGTAAAACTCCTCTGTATACTCTTTGATAGATTTGTTTGACTATCTCAAACTCTACATTTTCCTCAACAGATCCAATTCGTAATCTATAGGAATAAACTGTCTCTTTAACTTCTCTACCATTCGATCCCATCTAGTTATCTTTTTATTTCCGCTCCTATTTCTTTCTAGCTACACTCCTTTCCACCATATGATAGCATGGCCTTTCAACTTCGTTTTTGCCAATTTGATCCAATCTAGATCTACAACCTCCTCATACTCAAAATATTCCTCCAAATCATTGATCCAATCAATCAACTCCTCTGGATTGAGACTCCCAGAATACATGAAGACATTAAACTTTGGCTTCTTCCCGATCTGAGATATGGCCTTCACTAATCTAGCTTCTGTAGGATCTATCGCTTCTTCTTCATCCGATGGATCATCCACCTCGCAAGCTTCATCTTCACTATGATATTCTCTCCCTGGCTCAGCCCCTATTCGCAACTCCTCTTGTAGGGCTTGCACTTGCCTCTGCAAAAATCTAAAATCTTCTTCAGGTACCACATTTCTCCCACCACCATAGTTTCTTCGTGGAGTCATTCTTCCTTACTCTCTTCTCATAAACCTTAACCACAGATCCTGGTGCAAACTGCCTCACTTTCAACGATCTGCTCACACACTTAGGAACTCCAACTCTTCCACAGATCCTGGTGCAAACTACCTCACTTTTGGTGATCTATTCACACACTCAAGAACTCCCGCTCTTCCATAGATCCTAGTGCAAACTACCTCACTTTCGGTGATCTGCTCACACACTCAGGAACTCCCGCTCTTCCACAGAACTTGGTGCAAACTGCCTCACTTTCGGTGATCTACTCACACACTTAGGAACTTCTGCTCTTCCACAAATCTTGGTGCAAATTGCCTCACTTTCGGCGATCTGTTTACACACTCAGGAACTCCTGCTCTGATACCACTTGATGGGGAGCCAAAATCTGCTCAAAACCCAATTCTCAAATTCTCATTCAACAATCTAAAAAAGTTACAATAATGGCATCAATCTACCAAATACACTCCTTTATCCCGAAAGATAGTTTATTTTTTATTTTTTTTCTATTACAACATCTTTCGCCCTGGAAGAAAAATAGCTTACATAGGTCCAGAATGGCCCTCTTGCCTTCACGTCTGCAACTCTGTCTCCATAGTTTTCCGACCGCAACTCTGTCTCCACTGTTTTTTGACCCCTCTGCATACCTTTGCTTCCCCCTTTTAAAACCTTTGGTGTGACTCTCTGTTTCCCTTTTCTGGCACCTTCGTTTTATTTCCCATGCCTCTTCATTGTATTAGCTTTTAAAATATTTTTCTTTCTAACTCTTGGTCTTCGTCTGCTTTCATTGCACCTTGGTGCCATGTGCTCGTCCAGTGATGCCACTGTCGACTCTGTCCGCCTGTCAACCAATGATGATGTTCGGTATACCCACCACTCGATAATTTTCTCTATAACGGCACCTTGTAATCGCTTGCCCTTTTCTTTGGTCGCCAAAATGCGACATGTCACGATATCATGACAATTTTTCTTCTTTGCCAATATGTCGCAATATCGCGACACTTTCTCCTTCTTACTGTCTCTCTCCTCTTTTAGTCGCAATAATGCGACATGTCACGATATCGTGTCATCTTTTCCCTCTTGCTCTTCCTCTTCTCTTTTAGTTGCGATAATGCGACATGTCGCGATATCGCGACACTTTTTCCCTCTTGTGCCTTCTCTTGTCTTTTGGTTGCGATAATGCGACATGTCGCGATATCGCGACACTTTTTCTCTCTTGAGCCTTCTCTCGCCTTTGGTCACGAAAATGCGACATGTCGCGATATCATGACACTTTTTCTCCTTTGCGCCTTCTCTCGTCCTTTGGTCGTGAAAATGCGACATGTCGCGATATCACGACACTTTTTCTCCTTTGCACCTTCTCTCGTCCTTTGGTCATGAAAATGTGACATGTCACGATATCGTGACACTTTTCTCACTTGCGCCTTCTCTCGTCTTATGGTCGCAAAAATGCGACATGTCGCGATATCACGACACTTTTCTCTCTTGCGCCTTCTCCCGTATTTTGGTCACAAAAATGCAACATGTCACGATATCGTGACACTTTTCTCTCTTGCGCCTTCCCTTGTCTTTTGGTCACGAAAATGCGACATGTCACGATATCACGACACTTTTCTCTCTCTCGCATTATCTTGTCTTTACGTCGTGAAAATGCGACATGTCACGATATTGCGACACTTTTCCTTCTTTGCCGACATGTCGCGATATCGAGACATTTTTTCTACTTTGCAGTATTTTGCCTTTCGTTGGATGCTCCTGCATCAGAGGCCATGAAATTTATCATAGACCAGTCACCTATAAAGAGCTCCTTGGAGAAGTTGTACCTGGGACTACAATGTATGATTTTACCAAGAAGTGCGGGCCAAAAAAGCAGCTCACGCCAGCCCAACAATACAAGATCGAGAACACTTACGTTCAAAGCTTTGGGCCTACCATGGAAAATCTGCAATGAGCCCCGTGGCTGTTGGATGACTTGTTATCCAAAGTAAAGAAGTAACAAAATAAGGGCTTTCCCAGGAGTAATATATGGACTAGAAACCTAGGTAAGTTGATATGTCCTAGAGTATACTACTCTTAGGACCTAATGGCGTGGTTGGTGATGGCCTACAATGAAAGGACCAAAAATTTTTAAGACAACAAGGATCGACCAGTGTTTAGCATTGCAACCAGACACATCTAGGAATTCTTCAACCTGATGCCTTCAAACACACAGTTAATTCACCAGGTAATTGAAAGGTAATCTCGAAGGTTAACTGATTTAGAAGTTTTAAAAATATTTTTTGATCTATTTGAGCCTGTACTATTTGATTTCCCCATTAGAAAAACTACTTTCAAACCCTGGGTCAGGGATTTTTGTGATATGGTTAATATCATTTTGGGAGTGCAAGAGCTCAGTGTGGTATATAGAGATGTGTTGTACCTAGTAGCACAGAGTAACAAAAGAATAAATACCCCAATTTATGCCTAGGAAGAAGAGTTGAGCAGATGAATGCACACCCAATTAACAGAGTTGAAGAAGGTAATTTTGAAGCGAAGGAAAGAAATGCTCCGGTTCTCCCACTACTCAATTCTCATGCACCTGTTAGCTGGGAAATTATGAGATGAAAGTAAAAGAAGTCTAGGGGCCACCGAGAGCCCTTACATCCTGAATAAGTTCTAGAAGATACATGAAGGATGCTCACACTTGGGATTGTTCTACAATAATTTCATGGTGGAAAATCATTGGATCCTAATAGATGACCTCCCTGAGAGAATAGGACCTGGATTTAGAACTTTTATTAAATAAAAGGATATAAGGGACTACTTTTTAGAAAATTTCATGTACATTAGGCTTTACGGGGCCAAAATTCCCCCTAAGTTGTTACCCATGTATTGTCCTTTATCTTTGGCTGCCCTAGAGCTAGTAAGATAGGTTGTCGAAGAAGCCAATATGAGGCTAGTAAAGAAACATGACAAGGTCCCCTAGCTCAACGTCCCTAGTAGGTTTGGGCATTACATCTTCTTAACGTGTCCAACTCTATTCAAAGGAATGTAAGATTTAGAACTCATGGATTTTGATGAAGTGACTTGGAGGTCCTATGACCCAAATAAAAAGTAAAAAAGAGTAATGAAAAATCGTGACTATGCCATGGTCCAACATAGAAAAGACCAGTATGAAGAAGCATTATTAGAAGCCATAGAGAAAGGAAAGGATTTGCAAAACGTATGGAACAATTTCCCTTATGAGATGAGGGGTAATTCATAGATTCAAAAGGTGTATGACTACCCCCCAGAGTTGGTTTCATTAAGAAGGATTTATGTAGAGTCAACAACTCCTCTCATCTTAGAAGCCACCCCAGTAGTTCATGAAGACCCTATATTGGAAATCATAGAAGAATAGGGTATTTTATCAAATGGATGTTATGGTGAGTACTGCATATATCATAGAGCACTAGGTTCAAGTCCCTGAAAGCCCTCACCTGAGGATAGAGGAAGCACCGAGCACTTCTTAGGAAACTCTTGCAAGATCCAGTACAGAAAAAGGGAAGGAGATTGCCATCATACCTACTTAGGAGCTTACAATTTCAAAGTAGGCTATAGCTCCTATTTCTGATTAGTTACTAGCCCTCACTAGTGTGAGGAAGTTAGCCCCTAGGACCATTCCTAGCTCCTTAAATATTAATAACAGAGACGAACCAATTCCATTAGTGATATAGATGAATATGAGGAGAGTAGGTGTATTTGGAGATATCTTCAGAGATCATAGGATTAAACTTCAAGAAGTTGTACCTATCCCCAAGACAAAGAATCCCAATTTGGCCCTAGCCTCAGCGAGAGTCACACTAGAGAGGGCAGAAGAAGAAACAGTTTTTAATGCTACCAATGAGCAAGAACTAAAAATAGTAGCAAGAATGGGTGGCATGGTAGAAAGTTCTATTTCAGGGGTAAAGGGATACATGACCATATCATCTATTGTAAATATATCCATACCTGCTCCATAGGAACCTTTTGTTTTCCAATTTGATGATGAAACAAGGAAGATTTCAATGTATAGAAAATAATATGACATGGTTAGGATGAATAAAGCTATGAATAAATAAAATTTAGACCATTTGTACCAAAAAAATAAAGAATTGAGGAGTCAATTGGAAACAAAGGATAATAGAATTACATAAATGCAGACAATGATTGATAGCTTGAAATAACAATTGTCTTAGGTGGTCACCACACCAGTACAACCTCCTCCAACTTATAAAGAAATAGACTATGCAACCTACCTCTCCAAAATTAGAAAATAAATATCTTTTAAGATACAAGACATGATTGATGGGATCACACAAATTTTTAGATAGATCAGAGTGATCCAATTTACTGCCAAATAAATAAAAAGCCTACTATATCAAAAGGAGCAAGATTTGGAGATCATCCATCCTACCCTCTAGTTGATGGCAAAACATTTTGAAGAAATGCAAAGTAAAGAAGTAATCTTGGAAGATGGCTTTGAAGTTAAAAATAATTCAAAATTCATGAAGGCATCAATTTTTGAAGTGAATAGGGGGATGTGGTAAAATTATGTGACGAACATGCATTTCTTGCTATATGACATAAAATAAGAAATGGCAGAAGTTGGATTATCATTAGAGAAGTTTCTAGAAACTGCCAACATAGAAGACCTCCTCATGAATAAAGTTGAAGAGTTTGACTATGATCCAGATGATGATAAAGGGATGGCCAGACATACCACTTTCTTAGCCAATACCGTGGATTCTCTTATCTATATGTATGATAAAAATAAGGCCCTGGTTAGCATACAAAAAAATAGAATCATGCAAGAGATGAACGTAGTGAGGTTTATTATAACCTTTCACACTGATGCATGGAGGCTCATTGGAAAACAAATCATAGAACTTCAAAAAATTTAAAAAATGAAAGAAACCAATGTGCATGGCCTACAGTTGAAGCTAAGAACACCTCCAGGAGAATAAATAAGGGCTACTAAAATATGGCAAAGCTCAAAAGCATGAGGCAGGTATGAAGATGAAGTAGGGATAGAGGAAGATTATTCATCAGGAACTGAGATAACTGGTTAGTCAAACACTCAAATTTAAAAAGTCCTAGCAGAGTATTCAACACAAGCAAAAGGAGATAATGGAATACAACTATACAAATATTTTAAATATCAACCCAAAATATGACAAGTGTAAGGCCTAGATGAGGCCAAAAATAACAAATTCAAAAACTTGGATCTATAAAGACACCGGTTATGGTTAAAATCTGCATCAAGCTTTAGAGATAGTAAATTTTTCTAAGAGGTATACTTGAGTGCCCTATGAGTTGTGTTGTTGTATCCTTTGTGTCTTTTTCTGTTCACCCCTCATTCTTCCCCTTTGCTATGAAGGTTTTGGTAGAACTATGTCCAAGAAGCTAAGAACATTTCCAGTTCTTTTGAGCCTGAAGTCCAAATATTCTTCCTATAACTAGATTAGAATAGGAGAATTGAAGAAATCTTGTTACATTATTTGAACAAGATTTTCTCATTGTATTAAAAAGTTGTACCAAAGTTCAATGGCATCCTGCCAACTCTACATGTAAATTCATTGAAAAATTAATACAATTATGGGGTTTAATTCTACCATTTTTATCTTCAGTTATGTGTGTGACTTTGTAGCATATTACATTATTTGAATGTGTTATGAATTTTTTATTTTGTTGGCCAACTGTTAGATTTATTACGATATTCGAATGAGTTTAATAGCACCAATTTCTTCTCTTAATCCTTTCTATTTATATTATAAGCATTATTAATTTGCTATAGCATCTCGATGAATCTAGGCACTGGTCTACATAAGGCATAATAAGAATTGTTGTCACTGCTTGGTCATTTTAATATAAGTAGTGTATAACTAAAATTTGGAGTGCTTAAACTTGTAATATCTTAAGTTTATCACTGGGGTTTCCTTACCCATTTTGGTTCTTTTTAAATCTTAGCAATACATATTTTACCAGAATAAAGAGGCAGGTTGACTAGAGCCTGTAATAGCTCGTTGGTTTCAAATATATTCTTGTAGTGTGACAACTCAACCCTATGGATGTAAGAAATTGTTTCAACAACATTTTGGCACCATTGCCAGGGATAGAATCTTCATGATTTTAGGCCTGGTATTTCATGACATATTTTTAGTGGCTATTCACACTGGCCCTTCAAAATAATACCAAAAATATTTTGGCACCATTACCGGGGATGACTTGTTAAAATAGATTGTTTCTCTTTTTAATAGTTTTCTTTCAATGACTATATTTTAATCAACATGTGGCCAATTAGAATAAAGAACTTGTGTTTTGATTGTTACATTTTGATTGTTCTTTATTTTCTTTTTCTCACGATTTTCAATTATATTTTGAAGTGTTCTTGATGTTTCTTGATTTTCTTGGAATTTTACCTAAGAACCATCTCTTGTGAGGCTGAGAGTAAAAATATCAAGCAATTTTGATCATAAGTTATATTCTTTATGCACTACCTATGTTGGCGACACTGTCTGATTAAACCCAAAAATCAAAAATCAAGAAAGGAGCAAAACATGTTGGCGCACATGAGGAGAAGTGGTAAGAATATATTTCCAAAATTTGAGAACCTTGAGGTATTTACCTATAATCAAAAGATCCCACTTCTAAAGAGTATTGTTTACGAGAATAAGTATTATTTTAGAAGTAGAAAGTACATAAAGAAAGATAAAAATTAGGATACTAGTACTACTGATATTACTGTAGATGATATTTTTATTTATGTTTTAAATAATACATATAATTCATCTTAGTCTCATATATCTGTAGATCTTAATACTGTAGTAAATAATCCATTAGATTATACAAAAGTTTCCCAACCAACCATCCCTGTAGGTAGTGCTACTATGAATCCAAATTCCATTATACCTATAGTTTCAATGGCTCAAGTAAATCAATAAAATAATGTCCAACTATGGAGAACAAATAGGTACAGACCTTTTGCTTTACGTATAAATTTAAAAGCCCTACCTAACAAAACCCATAAGTATCTTCCTAAATTTTAGGTAAATAATGCAGTAACTGGAGAAGACCATATCAAAAGTTTTTTGTACATTTTGGATAGCTTAGAAGTAGAACATGAAGATGTAGTCCTTAGGCAACATTGGAGAAAGATGCCAGGGAGTGGTTTAACACCCTCTCAACTAACAACATTGCAGATTTTGCAAGGATGGAAACTTTGTTCCTTAGAAAATTCAAAGAAAGAAAAAATGAACAATCCCTCTTAACCGACTTAGCAACTATGAAGAAAAAGGAAAACGAAGTAGTGAGTGATTTTAATAGAAGTTTTTCTAAAACTAGGAACAAAATCCTTGTTAACCTTAGGCCTAGTGACATCCAGTCAATTTATTTCTATAAGAATGCTTTCCAATAAGTGTTCAATTATGAGTTAAGGTAAGAAAAATCCACCCCCATTGATGAATGCATGTGTTAAGCTATAGATATAGAAAGAAACATGCTAGATAGTGGTAAAATGAAACCTTACTCTCTAAAGACAAATAAACCTGATAGAAAACCAAAAAGGGTAGCCTTCGATTTACAAAGAAGATTAGAAGTGGATCCAATGGAAAAATTGACTAATAAAATAACAAATATGTTCAATACAATAAACAATAGGTTAGCAATAATAGAGAGAAATAATGAAAACAATGGGAATAATGGTGAGACATCACAAACAGAGAGGCTACAGGTTGATAATCGTCCACCTTTCAAAAAAAAATTCAATAAGAATTGGAGAAATAATAATAACTCTGATGAAAATAATAGGAATAGGAACAATGGGAATATTAACTAGAAGAAAAGAGAATCTAACATAGATCAAAATAATATCTGTAACCCTATCCCATCTATTAACCTTGTAGAAGGTTTCCCTTATTTTTGTTTAGTTTGTGATGCTCCTCATAACCCATAAGGATCTGGTATTTATTTAAGTACACAACACAATATAGAACTTAATGATGATTCAAAAGAAGATATAAGGATTAATTTCTACTGGTCTTTAGAATATGAGTCAAGAGAAAGGCTTTTCATAGATAACATGGATAAATATGCTTCAAATCATCATCCTCATATCTTAGTGGCTGAAGGTACCAAAATCTTGTAAAGACCACATGAGTCTAGATATGATAAAATGAAGCAGAGGAAATTAATCCAAACTGCTAAGAAGGTAGAAGAATTAGAAGCAACTCATACTCTAAACTTGAAAAACAGAATAGTCCCTAATAGAGCATAGAAAGCAATACAAACCTCCACAAATATAAATGTTAGTAAAGAAAAAATTGATAAGATCCCCAAAAAAGTAATCCTTGAGCCAATAGAATTGGAGAAAGAAATGCCTAAAGAAGAAAGCACCAAACCGCTTGATATAAAAAGAATAGAGTTTGATTCTAGATTAGAACTTAGTAAATAGAAGGTCAATATCACATATAGTGAGCTTATGAAAGTTTAGAAATACAAAGAACAAGTTTGTAGGGCATTCATAATTATTGAGCAAAAAGAAGATCCATCTTGCCATATTGCTATACAAGGTCACCATCCTCTGTCAGACCCTTCTATGTGTCATTAAGATATAATTCAGATGGAGAGAGATAATCCATTAAGATATAAGGGGAACCTATTGAAGCCAAAATTTTGAAATTAGAGGTATCTTATGTTGAGTCAAATTTGGCTACAACATAGGCTTTGACTAGGACAATGTGCTGAAAAGCTGAGGTACTTGAGAATTCTAGAAACTTTTGGTTTTACTGCAAGCATTTGGACAAAATTACAAATAATCAAGCCTGATAAGAAAATTTGAAAAACAAAACACAATAACTTTTAAACTAAAAAGTTGTAATAACAACATAATATCATAGCAATAGAGTATTAAAATTGTAATTCCTTTTAATCAATTTGAAAACAAGGGTCAAAATTTTAGAATCAGATGAGCTTTTTGGATATATTGTTATGTTTGTTTAGCAAGGTCATAGGATATGATTAATATAATTTTTCAAAGCTACTTTTTACATAATGCTTTGGCCCATGTATGTTAGTGCATTCATTTTGATTTCCAAGTCTTTCAAAACTTTGTCATGTTTGGGAAAATAGTTAAGCTTAGTATATGATTTCACTCTTAAATATATTTGCCATTCAATAGGGCTCCATTTCCAGTCAAGCGTCTATAGCCTCGGTGGAGTAGCTTCTAATCCTATCCAGTTTTACACTACTGCTAGTCAAGTGTCTATAGCCTCGATAGAGGTTTTTTAAGATATCTCAGGCAGTGACCCAACCTACATTATTTTGATTTTATTTCTCGTTTGAGAAATATTTTGATATAAGCAAATTGTGCAATGAGTATGTCTGAGTTGAGGATTAGTTTTTGGCTAAAAAAAATATGAGTGTAATGATTTTTTAGTTCAACCACCTTACCAAAGATAACCTTGTTCTTTGGACCTTAAAATCACTTTAAGTATCATTTGTAATATGAGGCCTCAACATGGTGTCCCAATCAACTCTGATTTCACTCTATTTTATCTCATATCATATGACCATTGAATGAACATTCATATTTGAAAAATTATAAACATCATCAAAGTATAAAATAAATTTCCTTTCTTCTTATTTGTTTTTGGAGGAACCAACAGTAAGGAATACTCATCATACTAAGAATACCATGTGAAACAAAAAAACACAGAACAATACAGACCAAAGATAAATGCTTAACTAGTAAACAAAACAACACGAAAAAGACTTACACATACACTACATGCTATCTATCACCATACATGCTATCTATATGCTACACGTACGGTCTTAGAGCCAAGGTTTACCTGTAGCATTAGCCAAGCTCGTTTCATACCCCTCTCTATTAAAAGGCTTAAAGAGCACTCTTTAAAACTTATAAAGGGTGATTCCCTGATGAGAGGCCCTTTTTTACTTGTAGCACCCTCTTCCAACTCACGGGAACAAATTTAACTCTTTACAACATAAATAAGAGATTCTATTTTTAAAAGTAATCATAGTTTATTTTCATTTCTTTGTGTCATTGATCTGGGGATCGCCTCGACAAATTCTAAAGGAAGGTCTAGGGTTCATGCATTGAAGATGAACCTCTCCATCCTGCCCTCCTTGTTTTTAAAGGGGAAAAGAGAGAAGCTTTCACTATTTTAAAGAGAAATTTGATTATTAACCTGAATCGATCGTTATAGAGATTCTAATAGTTAAGTTGTTCATTTTCATGCCTAAATGGATTAAGGAGTGGTGGGCTTTTAAAAGGTAGAGCTTATTCAGGTTCTCGATTTTCTTCTTTACATGTTCTACCGCCCTCTAATTTTGAAGCAGGTCATCGTTAATTCCTATTCACTAAGAAGGTAGAGGACTACACATGGAAGGGAGAGTGGGCCCCTCTATTATTAAATGTAAGACAACAACTCTCTATGTTAAAAGGGCCTTTTATTCCAAAGGTTCGAATCCTTCCGTCCCATAATCCCTCCTCTCCATGTAAAGGGATTGGAACATTTATATTTTAAGAGGTACCAATTCTAGATAGAGAAGTTGCCCTCATATTTAAAATGGGATTTTTGGGCTTTGTCTGATCTCTACTTTCAATTCATCACCATTCCTTAGACTATAATTATTGAAGGGAAATGTGATTTCAATATGTATAGATATAGCAAGGGATGTTTATATGGTATGGGGTGGGAATACAAATCAATTTGAGAGAAAGTCACTATTTATGAAATTATCCCATTGGATGTATGTTGGTCCTGCTCACATTGAAACCCCTCTGTATTTTTGAAGGGGTAGTTGGTTCCTTCTAAAATGTGCATGCCCTATCCCCACTATTTTAAAGAGCTTTTTGAAGGCATTCTCCTTTAGGAGATTATTATTTTAATGTAATACGTTCTACTCTCTATATAAAGGAGCACACCCTTTTTAATAGTGGGGATTTTACTACTGCAACTTCTAGTATAGTAGATCGTCACGCCCTTTTTGATTTTTAAGAGACCCTCTCCCCTACCCACTTTTTAAAAGGGCAAAAGGTAAGGATATCAAGAAATATTTGTGGATAATATAGATCACAAGTATCTTGAAGGTAGTTAGATAAGAACATCCTTATCTAATCATATTGAAACCTACATGTACCTCAAGTATGTTGTAAGAGGATTTACAAAACTTTGTTGATAGAGCATCTATAAGAGTTGATTCCAACAAAAAAGCTTTAGTGGATCATTATCAAGTGAATGAAATTCAGGAGACAAATAGAACTTTGGAACAAGTAGTTCGATATTATTTGTATAGATGCCATAAACAATAAACATTGGATCCTTTGAATTTATAAGGTGACAGATGCATAAAAAAAAGTAAATATTGCCATTGGGATTTTTACATTGGGCTCTCACAATTAATATGATTGTCATGAGTTGAGACGTTTATTACAAGATCTGGACATATTTTAATAAAATAATTCCTAAAGGAGGATTTTTAGAGGATCTGATGGATTTACCAAAAGCTTAGTTCAATTTAATTCCCTACTGCCTCTCTATTTTTAATGGGGTATTTAATGACAGCGATTTATTTGAATAAAGAATTTGGAATGCCTTATATATCCACAGCTCCCATGGGAGATGTAGATATAGCAGAGTGTATCTGATAGATACACAAAGATGTTGATACCTTGGTAGGGCTTTTCAAATAGAGGGATCCATCCTTTTTGGTTGAATATGAACCCTGTATTAATGGAAAAACTCTAAAGGTTTCCCAAGCTAATTTTATATTATTAAGATATTCAAGATCTATTGATTGTCAGAATTTGATGGGAAGAGTGAAAGATTTTTGGTGATGCAACTCATGCCACTTCAAGAGCTTTTTCAAAGGGCAAAGATACTTGCTCGAGATACTTGCTCAAGAGATGGAAATTGTGTAATTTTTGCAAGTACCTCTCACCGATCCCTATATTTCAAAGGGCAAAGAGTGATCGGGATGGAATGGTTCAAAGAGATTTTTCAAGGTTTCTGTGATGATATACTTATCACAGATAATCATGCTTAAGTAGGAGATATGATCACTCGCGTGGAACCATTTGATCTTATATAAGGTACTCAAATGGAATGTCATACTAGTAAACATCTAGATATTCCTTGTGGAGTTATTTTTGTACCAGTTCATATCCTTTAAAATGGGATACCGACCTTTTAATTTAAAGTTGGGTTACGAAGGTACTGATATTTAAGCTAATCTAGTTTATAACTCATTTGCTCTGGGTATGGAGGAACATCTTCATTTTTGGTGGTCATGATATTGAATAAATAATGACTAAATCATTATCCACTTTTATAGGCTTAATTTGGAATCCCTCTAGTCAACTAGAATTAAGTAAAATCCCTCAAGATTATAAATTTGCATGAACTTCCAAACCAAAAGGGTATTGGAACTTATGGATAGAGAGTTGTCGAAGCTTTTAATGTATGCAACTGAAGAAGTGTTTAGTACCCTCTTCCTCAACAAAAAAAGGCTAGGCTTTTACATTTGAAATAGAGGGTAGAGGGCCCTCTCTATTTTAAGGATGTTATTACAAGAATGTATTGTATAGATTGAGTTAATGACTATTCATAATTACGTATAAATGAGGTTTTAGATCGGTGGATAAATCTTTGGTAGAACATAATATGGTAGAAAGCTTTTAAGAGCGACTTGCTCTTTAAAAGCTCTTGAATAATCTCAAAGGGGAGGGGGCCCCTCTCTATTTTAATGTTTTGTGGATTATGACATTGGCCATTATCGATCTGAACTAAGATACTCTTAGTTCAACATTTTTATTCTAAGAAAGATATGTTTTGGAGCAACCAAGGACATCCTTTTAAAATAGAGGGTTGAAATATCAAAAAAAAATTCAATTAGGGGACAGACAGGATCTGGAGTTAGTGTAAATTAAAAAAATGAGCTAGAATATCTCCTTTTTAAGGTAATTCTACATTCTATTAAATATTAGAACAACGAATTGGAATAAGGAAACAATTATCAATCTAGGTAGAAATATTTTGATAAAAATCCAATCTGTTACAATACCACTAAGTGGTGAGTATGTAATATAGGCGGAGTCCATTTCAATCCCATGTAACCAATTAAAAAAAAAACATCAATTACAACAAACTGAAACTCTTTCCTTTATCAGAAAGCAGTAGCATGAAATTCTCAATTTAAATATCCTATTTATGATTTCGACTACCACTACTACTAAAAAAAAAACATATTTTCAAGCTATGTTACTTGGAATAACCTTCTGGTGGGGACAAGGAAATGCAAGGACATAAAAAGGGGATGGCTAGAAGATACCCCTAAATTTTGGAAAAAGGGGATGGCAAACGGGACAACTTGGAAAAAATATTTTAAAAATATAGAAATATAAAACTTCAAAATTACAAATGAAAAAATATTTAAAATGCACAAATTTGAGTTAATTGTTGGTTTTCCTATTCTTATCAGCAATCACAAAATAAAAATACAATGGTGTATTATTTAAAGAGTATAATGACTATTCAATGTGACTAGGTCATTGGACTGCCAAGGACACTCTACAAAGTATCATGTCCAACTTCTTATATTTTACAACTCATATTTTGATTATCTGTAGCAATGTCATGCATTCACTATATGTGCATAAACAAATTGTAGAACTTCTTTAGAGATGCTAAAGTTGTGTATTTCAACTTTCAAAAAAATCTATGTAAGCACCCGTATATTTTCAATATTGTCTCACTAAAAAACCTTTAAGTTTTGGGATATGATAGGAATTAGGTTTCCAAAATTGATTTGTTTATCTAATCTGACAACTCTCTATATTATGCAAACAACTCTCCATATTTCAGTTGTGCAGACACCTATCCATTTTTATTCTTATCTCTTTATATCAAGTTTCTAAATTTAAGCTGTGAAACACTGTATATTACGTAGGGGACGCTAGGTTGCCTCTCCGTCCCTCAGGGAGATGTGTAGGAATCCCTTATGCATCCCTTTTTCAACTATGGCATCTCTAAAGAAGTTTTACAATCCATTTATGCGCATACAATGAATGTGCTTCCCATATATTTGAACTCTTGTCTCACTAAAAAGCCTTTCAAGTTTTGGGATATGAGGGGAATTAAGTTTCCAACTTTGAGATGTTTATCTAATCTAACAACTCTATACTATGCAAATAGCTCTCCATATTCAAGTTGTGCAAGCACCCATCCATTTATATTATTTACTCTCTATATCAAGTTTCTAAATTTAAGTTGTGAAAAACTATATATTATATATGGGACGCCTTATCGTCTCCATGTCCCTCAAAGAATTGTAGAACTTCTTCAGAGATGCTAGAGTTGTGTATTTCAACTTTCAACAGAATCTATGTAAGCACCCATATATTTTCATTCTTGTCTCACTAAAAAACCTTCAAGTTTTGGGATATGAGAGGTATTAAGTTTCCAAAATTTAGTTGTTTATCTAATCTAACAACTCTCTAAATTATGCAAACAACTCTCCATATTTCACTTGTGCAGACACCTATCCATTTGTATTTTTATCTCTGTATACAAGTTTCTAGATTTAAGCTGTGAAATACTATATATTACGTAGAGGATGCTAGGTTCTCTCAGTCCCTTAAGGGGATGCATAGGCATCCCTTATGTGTCCTTATTGCAACTCTAGAATCTCTATAGAAGTTCTACAATCCATTTATGTGCATACAGTGAATGTGCTTCCCATATATTTAAATTTGTCTCATTAAAAAATCTTTCAAGTTTTGGGATACGAGGGAAATTAAGTTTCCAAATTTAAGTTTTTTATTTAATCTAACAACTCTTTTATTAGGCAAACAACTCTCCATATTCAAGTTGTGCAAGTACACATCCATTTCTATTATTATCTCTGTATATCAAGTTTCTAAATTTAAGATTTGAAACACTACATATTATGTAGGGGACGCCTAATTGTCTCCACGTCCCTTAAGGGGGCACGGAGGGGCCAGCTTAGGGATTTCCATCCATCGCCTGGGGTCATGTCCCTGTGTAACATAGAAAAATATATGAAGCACAACTGCAATAAAATTTTGAGCATTACCTCTACTAAACAAAGCTTGTGTGCCCATGGGGTCGAAGTCCTCCTAGTGAGAATGTTTGGCTCACAAATAGCCTACCAGGGTCTTACTCCCATAGGTATCATGATAATAAGGTTTGCTTTAATACCACTACCTGGTACATTGAAATGCCATGATAATAAGGTTTGTTGTAATAACGCTACGTGGTACATTGAAATGACATAGTAACTTAACCAATAAAAAATAATTAAATAAATAAACATATCTTGTGTAAAACATTTTATAATTATGCCATAGTGTTTGGCAGTTCACAGACAAATAGAGAAAGGAAGAAAGCTCATTTAGAGAGGAAATATGTGGACTTGTTGAGTAGATTTGTGCTAGATCGACTGGACTATGTTTAGCATAGATTTGATGCAAAGCTTTGGAGATTATAGAGAAGAGAGGACAATAGTCTCCAGTGGATAGAGATCCATCATCCAGGGTAGTGAGGACAAGTCTTCTAAGTGGGGACAAGAGTATCCAGTGGAAAGAGATCCACAAGACAGTGTAGTGGAGGTAGTAGTCTTTTAGAGGATCACCAACTAAAACAAAGGAGAAGGAGTTCTCCTATGGAGAGCGATCCATGAACTTGATTTAGGGGATTGATTTCTACTTTGGATAGAGGTCCATAAACATTGTAATTGGAAAGGATTCCCAAGAGATTAATTGAGAAAATTTTAGTGAAATATTTTCTCCATGGAGTAGCCCACATTGGGTGAACCACATAAATTATGGTGTCTCTATTGTGTGATAATTTATGCATTACTTTAATTACTAATATTGATATTGCTATCTACACATTGCATAATATTATTTTGGAAAGAAAAGTAAAAAGTGGTTTTATACTATTCACCCCCCCCACTCTTAGTATAAGCTTATATTCTTCAATTGGTATCAAAGCAGGTTCCTTCTGAAGAGTTTAACAGCTTGAAGGAAAAGCTAACAAGAACACAATGGATCCTAAGGACATGCCCTCAAATAACTCAGCATTAGTATTTTATGGAAGTGACTATATGTATTGGAGTATGATGATGAAGATATACCTGATGGCACTTAGCAATGAAATTTGGGAATCAGTGGAATTTGAATATGATCCATTAGTTAATCCTCCTACATATAAGAAAGGTAAGCTTCTACAGCACTACAATTCAAAAGCTATGAATAAAATTGTAAGAGGTTTGTATAGAACAGAGTCTATGAAAGTTATGCATTGTCAAACTGCAAAAGAGATGTGGGATAAATTGCAAAATATATATGAAGGAGATAAAAGTGTCAAGAAAACAAAAATTTGAAATCTCAAAAGACAACTTGAAGAATTAAGAATGAATGAAGAATAAAATATTAGTGCTTACCTACTTTGAATTGATGAGGTTGTTAATGATATGCAAGGACTTGGTATGAATATTTATGAATATGATATTTGTCATAAAGTCTTAAGATCTCTTCCAAAAAGATTCAGTGAACAAGTTTTTGCTATAGAAGTATCAATATATGGTGATACTTTGACAAGTAAGTTGCTTGGTATGCTCACATCATTTGAGATAAGAACAAAAGATCCTATGCCCCAGAAGGAAGCAACATTCAAAAAAATCAATAAGACAAAGGGTAAGAAGTCAGAATCAAGCAATGAATCATCTAGTGATGAAGAAGGTAACTATGGTAGAAGATTTAAGGACTACAAAAGATCTAGATATAAAAGATCTGTTAAATATTTCAATTGTGGAAGGTATGGAAATTTTGCAACATATCATCAAGAACCCAAGAACAACAATGATGAAGAAAAATAAGATTACAGGAACAAATAATCAGAAAGATATAAACGGGATAAGCATTAGAAGAAAAGCAAGAATGGACAAAGTAGACAAGGAAATAAATTCTTCCAAATGCAAAAGAGAAGCTACTATGCGGATAATGCAAGTAAGTATTCAAGTGATAGTGATGCTAGTTTTTCATACAATGATAGAGATGAAGTCCTATTTATGATTGAAGAAAAAGAACCAGCTAAGAAAAAGACTTCAATTATTCTCAAGTGTTTTAGATGTGGTAATTTTGTACAACTTGAATATGATTGTACAAGGTATGGTTATAGTTTTAGTGATGATGAATATGAGAATACACTTGAAGGACCAGATGAAAATATTGACTTATAAGCATTGTTGTTGAAGCCATTGGTTGTGTGAAGAACTTGAGTTAGGGTTGTGCAAAAGAACATAAGTATCATTGTTATGTGACGATTAACTTATAAGCATTTTTGTTCAAGCCATTGGTTGTGCAAAGAACTTGAACTAAGGTTGTGTAAAAGAACATGAGTATCATTGTTATGTGATATTCATTGTTGAGCATTGTTGGAAACATTTTGAGTTGGTGTTTACATGCTTGGACTAAGGTTTGTGAGCAAGGGGTGTTTCTTTGAGTGATTGGTTGAGTAGAGTTGGTTGAGCCTAGTCAAGTGGGTGTGTGAAGTGATTGTTCAAGTTCCATAAAACAAACTATTCTATATTCTAATTTGAGTTGAGAAAGTGATTGGGCATTGAGTATAGAACATATTGGGTCTCTAACAATTCTCTTTATGTTTCTATGATATTGGACAAGTTCTAGTGTGGACTTGTTGAGAAGATTTGAGGTAAGTCTTTGAGAAGACTTGTGGACTAATTTTGAGTGAGCTTTTGTGGAAGCTTACAATACAGATTTGAGCAGGTTTTGAGTGGACCTGTTGAGCATATTTGAACAAGTTCTGTGTGAACTTGTTGAGTAGAGTTGAGCAGGTTCTGAGTGGACCTGTTGAGCAGATTTGAACAAGTTCAAAGTGAGCTTGTTGAGCAGATTTGAGCAGGTTCTGATCGAACCTATTGACCATATTTGAGCAAGTTTTGTGTGGACTTGTTGATCATATTTAAGCAAGTTCTGTATGGATTTTTTGAGCATATTTGAGCAAGTTCTGAGTGGACATGTTGAGCAGATTTGAGCAAGTTTTGTATGGACTTGTTGAGCAGATTTGGGCAAGTTCTGAGTGGACCTTTTGGGCATATTTGAGCAATTTTTGTGTGGACTTGTTGAGAAGATTTTAGCAGGTTCTTAGTGGACCTATTGAGCAGATTCAAGCAAGTTTTGTGTGGACTTGTTGAGAAGATTTGAGCAAGTTTTGTGTGGACTTGTTAAGCAGATTTGTGCTAGACCAACTAGACTATGTTTAGTATAGATTTGAGATAAAGCTTTGGAGGTGACAAAGTAGAGAGGACAGTAGTCTCCAAAGGATAGAGATCCATCAGCTAGGGCAGTGAGGTCAGGTCTTCTGAGTGGGGACAAGAGTCTTCAATGGAGAGAGATCCACAAGCCAGTGCAGTGGAGGCAGTAGTCTTCTAGAGGATCACCAACCAGAGTAGAGGAGGAGTTCTCCTATGAAGAGAGATCCACGAACTTGATTTAGGGGATTGGTGTCTCCTTTGGACAAATATCCATAAACATTGTAATTGGGAAGGATTCCTAAGATATTGATTGAGGAAATTTTAGTGAAATATTTTCTCCGTGGAGTAGCCCACATTGGGTTAACCACGTAAATTATGTTGTCTCTATTGTGTGATGATTTGTGCATTGCTTTGATTACTGCTATTGATATTGCTATCTATACATTGCATAATATTGGTTTGAAAATAAAAGTAAAAAGTGGTCTTATATTGTTCACCCCCCTCTCAGTATAATCTTGTGTTCTTCAATTGGTATCAGAGCGAGTTCCTTATAAAGATTTTAATAGCTTGAAGGAAAATCTAACATGAACACAATAGATCCTAAGGAGGTGCCCTCAAATAACTCAATACCAATATTTGATGGAAGTGACTATATGTATTGGAGTATGATGATGAAGATCTACTTGATGGCACTTGGCAATGAAATTTGGAAATCAGTGGAATTTGGATATGATCCATTAGTCAATCCTCCTACAGATAAGGAAGGTAAGCTTCTACAACATTACAATTCAAAAGCTATAAATGCACTTGTGAGAGGTTTGCGTAGAACAGTGTCTGAAAGTTATGCATTGTCAAATTGCAAAAGAGATGTGGGATAAATTGCAAAATATATATGAAGGAGATAAACGTGTCAAGAAAGCAAAAATTCAAAATCTCAAAAGACAAATTGAAGAATTAAGAATGAATGAAGAAGAAAATATTAGTGCTTACCTACTTCGAATTGATGAGGTTGTTAATGATATGCAAGGACTTGGTATGAAGATTGATGAATATAATATTTGTGATAAATTCTTAAGATCTCTTCCAAAAAGATTCAATGAATAGGTTTCTACTATAGAAGTATCAATAGATGGTGATACTTTGACAAGAGATAAGTTTCTTGGTATGCTCACAACATTTGAGATAAGAACAAAAGATCCTATGTCCCAGAAGGAAGCAACATTCAAAGCAATCAATAAGAAAAAGGGTAAGAAGTCAGAATCAAGCAATGAATCATCTAGTGATGAAGAAGCTAACTATGGTAGAAGAGATAAGGACTATAGAAGATCTAGAGATAAAATATCTATTAAATATTTCAATTTTGGAAGGTATGGATATTTTGCAACAGATTGTCAAGAACCCAAGAACAACAATGATGAAGAAAAATAGGATTACAGGAATAAAGAATAAAAAATATATAGGCAGGATAAGCATCAGAAGAAAAGCAAGGATGGACAAAGTAGACAAGGAAATAAATTCTTCCAAATACAAAAGAGAAGCTACTATGCAGATAATGCAAGTAAGTATTCAAGTGATAGTGATGCTAGTTTTTCAGACAATGATAGAGATGAAGTCCTATTTATGATTGAAGAAAAAGAACCAGCTAAGAAAAATACTCCAATTATTCTCAAGTGTTTTAGATGTGATAATTTTGGACATCTTGAAGATGATTGTACAAGGGATGGTTATAGTTTCAGTGATGATGAATATGAGAATGCACTTGAAGGACCAAATGAAAATCTTCTAATGGCTTTAGAAGAAGAAGTAAGTGATCCTATAGAATACAAGCCAAAATAAAATAGAAATATGGATAAAGGTAAAAAAATAGAGGAATATTTAGAAAAGGATGGTTATGATCTAAAGGGAAAACTTATCTATGCCCTTGACACAGTAAAGAAGGTAAGGAAGTAACACTCTAAACTTGAAATTAAGTTTCAAGAATGTCATGAAGAGAGAATATTGCTCATAGAGGATTTAGAAAAATCAAAGGCTAAGGCAAAAAGGTTCAAAGATAAGTTAGAAGTAAAGATCTTCGAATGTGAGAAGTTAGCACAAGAAGTAGCACTACTAAAAGAAGATTTAGAGGACTCCAAGATCAAGATGAAAGGGTTTAAAAATAGCTCAAATAACTTGGATAAGTTCATCAAGACACAAAAGTCTACATCAAGCAAAACATATCTTGGATTTGAACAGGTTCAAAATAAACAGGAAGGAGAGTTAACTTCAAGTTCTGGAGGAGAAGAAACTTCAGATGAAGATACTTCAGAATAAGACAGTGTAGAAGAAAGTCAGACATTAGAGTATGAGTTGGACAATAGAGAGTTCAACAAAAATAGAAACAATGCACAAAGAAGATACAAATGGAACAAAAATCTAAATAAGAGACCAATGAGGTCAAGACAAGAAAACTTCAATGGAAGATGTTTTTCATGTCATGGGTTTGGGCACATGGCTTCACAATGCAGGATACATGAAAGACGAGAATATGGAAACATACAACTTTTTCATGGGTATTGCTACTCATGTAATCAGTTTGGTCACAAGGTAATGAATTACAGGGTTCATGACAGAAGAGGATATGGCTTCAATAGAATAAATCTTAAGACATTTGAACCTATAAGGAATAATAACATCAAGTGTTATAAGTGCAATAATAATGGTCACACAACGAAATAGTTTAGAGCAAACATTCTAGAAATAGGTATGAGCTAGAACAGGAACAAGAACATGGATATGAACATGAATAAGAATAGGAACATGAACATGAATGTGAATAGGAGCAGGAATAGGAACAGGAACAGGAACATGGATATGAACAGGAACAAGAACAGGAATAGGAATGTTGACATAAATAGGAACATGGACATGGATAGAAATAGTCAAAGGAATTAGAAAACTCATAAAAGAAGATAAGAGGATAAAGGCAAAGTACAGTGCTTTATGGGAGTAGAAATACTCTCATCCCGACATTAACCCCCTTAATAGAAGGTGGGGGAGGGGCTCAGCTAAGAGGCTCATTATTAGACCCAAGCCCCAAAGGTGACCCTTTGCCATTGATGTCAAAGGGGGAGAGATTTCAGTAAGGGGGAGAAATTTAATAAGTTAAGAAAAAGGGGAGATATTTGATATTTGATAGAGCAATGAGCCAGGGGGGCAGTGTCCCAGGGGGAGCAGAAAAGAAAGGAAAGATCAAGCTTTTGGGAAAAATAATTTGGGTTGCCATCAATGACAAAGGCAGATATTGTTGGACATTTTGAGCAGTTGTCATTGATGTCCAAAGTTAGTTGTCATTGATGTCAAGGTGCCAGGTGATAGCTCAGCTCAAGTGCAAGTGAGAGTTTAACGAAATTCATGATGGGTTAAAATATCTATATTTTACACCCAAGAGAATGGGTCAAAAGGTGGTTTAATTCTCCCAAGGAAACAATTTATCCAAGGCATCAAAAGGATATAATATTATAATAATTGTCATAATATTAAAGTGATATGGTGAAAACTCCAAATAAAATATTTATAATTTTCATTATAATATTTTATAAATCAAAGTGGGTTTTATAAATTTTAATTATATATCATAAACCCAAAGTTGGGTTTGGAAGCAAAGGCATTCGAAGCACCTTATAAAGTTATTAAAACTTCACCGACGTCGTGGAAGGAGAGTCTTTGGAAGCACCGACGTTCTCTAAGGAGTGGAGAAAGCAAATATAAATACCTTGGCCAAAGGGCATAAACTTTATCCTTGCTTGAATTATTAATTGGCATGTAAAAATAAAGAAGAGCTCGTGAGATTCGGATTTTCGTGTACAACGAACAGTTTTAAAAGGGAAGCATTAATTTTTTGAAGGCCAACCAGGCAGCGTGTCCTAGTGGCAAGTGGGCAATTGCGAAAACATTTGTTAGCAAGAGGGCCTATGTTCAAAACACAATGACTGCGTTGGAGGTCATGTTTGTTGAAAGGTGCCCAAGGCGCACATTGTTTTTGCCAAGGGCAAAGGGAGCACGACTTGAAGCACGTGGTGCTTCGTTGGTTTTAAACGAGCGCATAGCTCGTGCGATGGTTGAGGCTATGGCTAAGGAGCACATCGTGGACATAGTTGAGGGTTCGATCCCCCCCTGAATGCAAGATAAATATTTTTGGTTGAAATCTTTATTATTCGCCTAAGTTGGAAGGAAAAGGGTGTTTAAGGTTTTATGATTATTTGCCTATGTCGGAGTTATAAGAGTTAGTGAAATTTAGAAGGATTAATTATTGGATAAGTGGTGGTATTTGAGGATTGTTATTAGGAGTAATAAGGAGGTTTTTATTTTAATTGTTTATTAAAAATATTAATTAATATATTGATATATTGGAGAATTAAGACTATTGAGCATTGATTTTATTTTAATAATGGTTTTTATATTAAAGAAGATTATGGTGAATATTATTTTTGAGTTGGAGTGATGAGGTGTATTTTAGTCATCTTTTTGTATTGTGTTTTATTGAAGTCTTCTAACCCTTATTGAGATTGGCAAAGAGGAATTTGTGAGTGTGGAAGATTCTTGAGAACAACTCCTTGACAAGCAAAAGATATGGGCAATTTCTTTCTTAGTTGAGTTGAGTAGTTGGTTTTCTGAAAAATAAGTTTCGAGTGAAAAGGACTTGATTAGGTTTCCTTTTCGAGAGTGTTTGAGTTAGTGCTTAAGGTTTTATGGAATAATGATTTGGTGTTAAAACCTTGTCTTATAAGCATTGTTGTTGAAGACATTGGTTGTGTGAAGAACTTGAGTTAGGTTGTGCAAAAGAACATAAGTATCATTGTTATGTGACGATTGACTTATAAGCATTGTTGTTGAAGCCATTGGTTGTGTGAAGAACTTGAGTTAGGGTTGTGCAAAAGAACATAAGTATCATTTTTATGTGAAGATTGACTTATAAGAATTGTTGTTGAAGCCATTGGTTGTGCAAAGAACTTGAACTAAGGTTGTGTAAAACAACATGAGTATCATTGTTATGTGAGATTCGTTGTTGAGCATTGTTGGAAACATTTTTATTTGCTTTTTACATGCTTGGACTAAGGTTTGTGAGCAAGGGGTGTTTCTTTGAGTGATTGGTTGAGTAGAGTTGGTTGAGACTAGTCAATTGGGTGTGCGAAGTGATTTTTCAAGTTCCATAAAACAAACTATTTTATATTCTAATTTGAGTTGAGAAAGTGATTGGGCATTGAGTATAGAACATATTGGGTCTCTAACAATTCTCTTTATGTTTCTATGAGATTAGACAAGTTCTAGTGTGGACTTGTTGAGAAGATTTGAGGAAAGTCTTTGAGAAGACTTATGGACTGATTTTGAGTGAGCTTTTGTGAAAGCTTACAATACAGATTTGAGCAGGTTTTGAGTGGACCTGTTGAGCAGATTTGAACAAGTTCTGTGTGAACTTGTTGAGCAGAGTTGAGCAGGTTCTGAGTGGACCTATTGAGCAGATTTGAACAAGTTTAGAGTGAGATTTTTGAGCATGTTTGAGTAGGTTCTGAGTGGACCTTTTGAGCAGATTTGAGCAAGTTATGTGTGGAATTATTGAGCATATTCAAGCAAGTTCTGTGTGGACTTATTGAGCAGATTTGAACAAGTTTTGAGTGGACCTATTGAGCATATTTGAGCATGTTTTGTGTGTACTTGTTGAGCATATTTGAGCAGGTTCTGAGTGGACCTTTTGAGCAAATTTGAGCAAGTTCTTTGTAGACTTGTTGAGCAGATTTGAGCAGGTTTTGAGTGGACCTATTGAACATATTCAAGCAAGTTCTGTGTGGACTTGTTGAGAAGATTTAAGCAAGTTTTGTGTGGACTTGTTAAGCATATTTGTGCTAGATCAACTGGAGTGTGTTTAGTACAGATTTGAGATAGATCTTTGGAAGTGATAGAGCAGAGAGGACAATAGTCTCCAATGGATAGAGATCCATCAGCCAAGGCAATGAGGATAGGTCTTTTGAGTGGGTACAAGAGTCTTCAATGGAGAGAGATCCATAAGCCAGTGTAGTGGAGGCAGTAATCCATCAGCCAGGGCAGTGAGGACAGGTCTTTTGAGTGGGTACAAGAGTCTTCAATGGATAGATATCCATAAGCCAGTGTAGTGGAGGTAGTAGTCTTCTACAGGATCACCAGCCAAAGCAGAGGAGAAGGAGTTCTCCTGTGGAGAGAGATCCACAAACTTGATTTAGGGTATTAGTGTCTCCTTTGGAGAGAGGTCCATAAAACATTGTAATTGGGAAGGATTATCAAGAGATTGATTGAGGAAATTTAATTGAAAAAATTTCTCCGTGGAGTAGCCCACATTGGATGAACCACGTAAATTGTGGTGTCTCTATTGTGTGATGATTTGTGCATTGCTTTGATTACTGCTATTGATATTGCTATCTACACATTGCATAATATTGGTTTGGAAATAAAAGTAAAAAGTGGTCTTATATTTTTCACCCCCTCTCAGTATAAGCTTATGTTCTTCAATATTTTGAAACATTGCAACTACATTTCAAGAAACATGTCTTTAGCAAAATCATAGAATACATAAGATCCATCTTTCTAGTCAGAAAGAATAATTCTCTAGGAATTGGATGCCTGTCATGTCAAGTACTTCTCTTGGCAGGAACCATTTTAAACAAATTTGCAAGGCATTGTATTACATTTAGTGTTAACTATTTCCTTGCCACATATGAGTGGTTAAAATAAAATCGTATTAGATAAGCATATAGTTTAAAAACAGATTGAGAGAAGCAACCCATGTAGATGACAAAATTGGTGAGAGAAGCAACCCATGCAGATGACTAAATTTGTTACAAGTGAACCTACTAACTTGTGAAACATTTAAAAGGAAAACAAAAAATCATTCTTTCCATCTTAACAAAGTTTTTCATGATTAAATAATCCATTTTGGTTTTTTATTTTTTTCTCTTTTTTTTTTTGTTTATTTTCGCCAAATCCATTACACAATGCAAGATATTACTCAATTCACAAGCTGAGATACTCTACTATATAGGACCACCCCCAATGCACATCTAGCTTCAAATATGCACTATGATCAAAAGACCACATTTCACTTTTTAGAGAACCATTAAGCAACTTCCTGGAAAACTCAATATGCCAACCAAGGAAAAAACCCTCTAGTGCTTTTATATTATGCTTTCCAATGGAATATACTAGTAGAAGCTAAGTGCATTGTGACCTATGGCTACAAATGAGGAGACAAGAGTGAGACTTGAATTGATTCAATTTTTACCTCATGAGGTAGATCCTCATATATTGGGCTAGGAGTCTTGTTGGTGGAGATGGTGGATATGATCGGAGGACTCTCATCAACTAGCCTCTTCCTCATGTCCCTTAGTGGAGGATTCACTGATGATAAAGGTACATCTAGGGGTGTCAAATATGAGGGTGGCATGGCATGATATGATGATGGATTGAATGAAGGTGATGGTTAAGGAGTCAAACCTTGGTTGGATTCATTCATTTGAAAATACATATGGGTGGATGGTAAGGTAGAATCATGGAGCTACTACACCATGTTGCAGTACTTGAAGGGTTATAGGTCTGTGGAGATGACATGAACTTGCCCTTAATAGGTGTATTTTAGACACTAGTGAGCAATGGAAGGGACACACTTCATGTCCCTGATGTAAGGTCTTCCTAGCAATATATTGTACACCATCTCACTCTCCAAGATGTGGCACAATGTTGGTATAGTATTTTGCCCTACCTAAATGAGTAGGACTATTGTACCAACTATCGAGCATATGGCATCATTAAATGCTTGAAGGGTATAGGTAGATGTAACAATATGGGATATCGAGAGCTTCAGATGCTTGAGATTTGTTGTAGTGATAATGTTGCTAGAAGACCCAGTGTCTATAAATACTCTCTTGTAAGGTGTTCTATTTACACATGCAATGATGTTCAAGGGAGGATCCACCATGTCAGTTGGAACCATTTAAAGCTCATCTTATCGAAAGGTAATCATCGGTTCTATGCATTTTTTGACATGCCCTATGAAATTATTGGAGTTAGAATCCTAATACTATAGCTTGATTGCCTTAAGGATATCCATTAGAGCTTCTCTATGAGGTGCAGATTTTTTAATGAGCTCATAGATGGAGATTTGGGAAGATGTCATTCTTAGGCTCTGAGCGAGCTTGCTCTTAATTGTGACCATTGATCAAGGTGGGAGGCTCGGTACTGGAGGCGATAGAGGTTGCAACATTGAAGGAACATCACTTTGAGCCACAGGTGGTGTGATTGGACTTGGGGATCACCTATTCCTTGTTACAATGTTGATCATGCTGACATACCCTTGCTGGGGGGGTGCATGATGAACCTCATTTAACGGAGGCACTGGCTTGGCCTGCTTTACATGGGGTAGGCAATGGGTCTTTAAAAACACCCATCTTTTGGTTGTTTGGTGTGATAGGGTTGTATACCTGAAGGGCATTCCTATCGATCATATCCTGCACCAAATGTTTAAAATTATAGCACATTTGCACATCATGCTTGTTTTATCTTTGAAACTTACAATATAGGTCTTCTTGGTACCCTTTTGGCTTTGGTGCATTCAGGTCGATAGGCCGACTCTCAAGTAGATTGATCGAATTAGATGCTAAGAGGTACTCAAAAAAAGAGTCCATAGACTCTACAATGGGTGTGAACTATTTCTTGGGGTGATGCTATTGATTTTACCCTTGATTATTCTGGTTGTCCTTGTTATAGTTCCTAGGTGTGGCCTAATAATTAGGCTTTTGAGGTGGCACGGGTTGTGCTAGCCTTGGGATGCTAATGGCAACCTGATTGACTATTACTAGCTTAGGTTACACTAGGCCATTCTTACCATTCTTATTCTACTCCTTGCGAGGCTTCACAATCTCACCCTCTTGAATCTTGATTTCTTCAATCATTCTAGCTTGTGTTAGGGCATCTTCAAGGATCGAATATTTGGGAAATTACAACAATATTAGAAAACATCTGAGTCAACTCTGACATAGAGACTAAACATGGTAGCTTGGTGAGCAATTCTCACCACTTGTTGCCATAATTTGCTATTGACTCATCATCATATTGTTTCAACCCAGCAAGATTTGCCATCATCACCTTCCTCTTGGTGTTGAAGGTGAATCATTCTAGGAACGTGACTACAAGTTGATCCAAATTATGGATGCTATGCTTTGGGAGTTGGGTAAACCACTTCGTATCTAGTCCAAATATGGTAGTCACAAATATCCACAAAAGCAAAGCATAGTTATCCTATATGTCAAAGAATTGGCTCAGGAACTTGGTAACATGCTCCTGCGCATCTTCCTCTTCCTTAAAGGTAGCCATATGAGGCATCTTAAACTACACTGGATAGGAAGGGGCAGGCACCAAAGGATGAAGGGTCTAACTACGTAACTGGTGTAAAGTGGGATTTTGAGATCTAGATCTAGAGGCCTTATTCTCCACTGACTCTAAGCACTCTAGAAGTACCCTATATGCATCAAAATATTTGATCTCCTCTTCTTTGCTCTTATCCTACGATGGAGGATGAGGATCCTTAGGCCTATTTTTGGGTGGTGGCATGTCACCCCCCTACCTTGGTAAGGCATTTCCAAATATTCTACCTTTGTCTCATGCTTAGTGTAAGCCCCATAGGGTGTCTCTTGAGCTTGTCTATAAAGAGGGGGTAGTTGCCTATGGTGGGCACCCTATGTTTGGCATGGGAGGCAAGTCTCGATCTAGCCTAGGAGGTCATGGAGGTAACATTGGATAAGACCTAGGAGATCTATCTTGAATGAGAGTGGGTTGTCTCAGATGGAATTCATGTCTATATGTTCTAGGGGTAGGGACCCTCTCATGTAAAGTTCTTTGAAATGGTAGTCATTTGATTCTTTTTTTCTCAAGTTGATGCAAGCAATCTAGTTTCTTTTCATCTCACTGAAGCTGCTTGAATTGTGCTTGGCATTCCGTATATCTTGCAACTACTTGATTGATTTGTTCCGTTGTGTGGAGCCTAGAAGACCTAGGAGTCTCACCCTGAGGCCGACCTCATTCAAGATAATCTATCATATCCACCTTGCGCTTCCCTCGATCGAGAGTAGTCACATTTACTTGAGGTTAAGGCCTAGGCATATGCTCATTATACTCATCAGGCATAGAGACACATCATGTTGGTGTGGTATACTACTCCTAAGAATAATCAAGGATTTCCTCATGTCTTCCTTCATGGATGAGGAAGGGAAGGGTGGAGTTTTCTCATCCTAAGTGACGAGTATCATACTCATCCTATTGTCTAGCCTATTGGAACCTATCAGGGTGATGTAGAGGTAAATTATGATTGATCTACTCTGACCAATGTGTGAAATCATACTCTAGCACATAAATAGGTGTGTTAAACCTATCAAGTACCTAGATGCATGGCACTACTCTATCTACTTGTGCCTCAATGCACTATTGCATTTCATCAAGGAAGGCATGTGATGTATCTACATATTGATAACACTCTCCTGGATAAGGTCCATCACCTATAGGGGTGTCCTGCATAGGGCTTCCTTATAGGTGTCATTCATGTCCCTTTGTTTTAGGACTTGGGTGACTAGAGGCTCACCAAAGATGTATGACCATATCCTTGGAGCTAAAGCAGAGATGACTCATGTCTCCTAGTCCACTCTTTGTAGCTTCCACCCATGATTGGGTTTGGTTGTGGGTGCACACCATTGTTACTCTCTACCAACCCTAGATGATTATCTCCTTTACAAATTCTTAATGAAACAACACACAAGAAAGGAAAACACTCAATAAAGCAAGTGATTATCTCTTTTAAGTTTTAGATGTGAATCCCTAAACTATTTTGTGTGTTTTAGATGTGTTTTTTGTAAATATGACCTTGTATCATGTGTTTGAATTTCATTGGATGATAATCTTGTGTTTAATTGGATTTCACCTATATGCTTGCAGCTCAATAACTAGCAATGAAATTCATGGTCACGTAAACCCACCAAAGTATGGAGATGAAACCCATACCTAGTTAAGGAGTACAGGTCTTGCCAGTCCTCACCCAGTACTCACTTGGTCAATGTTATACCCTCCGAAGAGAAGTACATGCAAATTTTCCAAGCTACATTGGATCTTGGAGCTTGCCTTGGCAAAGAACAAGGGTTCATGGGAGTTGAGGCAACGAGTGGAGATGAAAGCCATCATCGCTGACCTCTACTAGTGGTTGGTGATGAAATCCAACTCGCTAGCATTCAAGTGGAACATGGTATATGTGGTTATTTTTAAGCCCAAATAAAGTAAACATTGAAGCATTCGATGATCATTCACTAAATGCAAAGAAACAATATTTTACTTTCAAAAAATGCTAGATAAAAAGCAACCTAGAAGATGTAAATCCTAAATGAGAACCTACCCTATTAGGACCCTATTCCTAACAATAATTATAATTAACATTCACTATTTTATAATCACTAATAGAGATATGAATAGGTATGTCTTTACGTCACACCCTATGTTGCGTATAAGTAGGAAATCCATTGGCAACTTATAGACATCGAAGAATATAATTATTAATTAATTGTTGGGTTCCCCATACAATACAACAACGATTCCTTAATAAAAGCGATTCCTTTTTATTATTCTAGCATTATAATCAATATTTCTCTATTGGGTTCACTACATCTGGTATTAGAGTTGCTCCTTTCTCTGGTTTCTCTCGCTTCCACACTAATCTAAAACCAAACCAGTGATATATCTTACAAATTTTTGAAATACTGAGCCTTCGGTTGTAAAACCCCAGCATACACAGACAAATCAATTGGTGAAACAATCTTCAGACGACGAGCAGCGTATTCCAAACCAGATATAGCGAGCTGCGTATTTCAAATAATTTTGGACGGCATCTGAAACTTTCGACGGATATTACAAGAAACCGATGACATCAAGGATAATTTGACGAGAAAAAACAAAAAAATATATTATAAAGTTTTTTTATGGTTTATAAATTTTGGCATCGACATATAGTTTCAAATGACGGAAAGACAAAGTATTAAAAAAAAAAAGAGATAATATGGTCAAAGTTTAGTTTATCAAAGCCAAAACTTGAAGGAAATTATTTTTTCCTTTCTTTCCTCTCATTCCCTGAATACAAGACCTACGGACAAAGAAGCAATCACTGTGATCACTGTCGAACGAAGCACCTTTCCTACCATCGCCACCCGAGCTGTGCTTCATCCGCCGCCTCGGCCCCTCTCTACTCCACCACCGAGCCATTCACCTTTTCGCTGCCCGAGCCTCTTCACCGGTGCTCCACCATCCTTGCTCCCCACCCTGAGCTCTACCGTCACTACACCTCCTGTTCTGCCAACGTTGCCTAGCCGTCGCCACTCCAAAAATAAAAATTAATGACAACTTCCAAAAAATGACTACGCAAATGATCGACAATGGAAGATCTCATGACACCAACTTGCTTTCACCGATTAATATCATCAACCTTCATTAATCACTTAAGTGCATGAGTATCAAACATGGTTTGAGGATATCACCAAAAACAACACAAGGTTGGATGAATCAATTCTCATCAGTGGCTTCATTAGTGGATTGAAATAGGAAATTCGAATGGAGGTGACAAGGTTCAATCCCTATACCATGATGCAAACCTATGGATTGGCCAAATTAGCTGAAGACAAATTCAATTATCAACATCGACTAGGAAAAACACCTATTGGGAAGGCATAAAATACTTACACCACCGCCAAACCTAATCGAATTTTACCAATTAAACGTCTCAGCTTTGAGGAAATGAAGGAACGATGAGCGAAAGGTCTTTGCGATAATTATGATGAGCAATTTGGACCCCACCATAAATGTGCTACACTAACATTGTATTTATTGAAGGAAGTTGATCCTTGTCTCTCCATAGAGCAAGCATATGAGGTAATTGTGTCTGAAGCGGCCAGTGTACCTACTCACCACAATGAAGACAATAAGGTCGATGTACAAGAAGTGATCAGTGGACCAAGCAAGGTTGAGGTAAACATCCATACAGTGAAAAATGAAGGTTAGAAATACACTCTAAATAGACTACCCTCAAGTTCCTCACAAATAGTGAGTTCTCATCAAATGGTAAAACCTATCCGAAAACAAAGCAAAAAGGTCACTACACGCTCATTTCCCATTGACTCTCCCAGGAAACAACAGGAAGATACAAAAGTAATACCACCACTTTTAAGGCATCATTTTGAAGTGTTTAAGGACCCCCACAGGTTCTCCTCCCATCGTCATCACAATTATCCTAAGGAAGATTCTCCTATTTCTCTTGGCAATCCACCACTAACAATTTCCCCTTCCCGATATCCTTGCTTACGAAAAAAAACATTAAAGTTGTGCAATAACATGAGAAAATGCGTCTTGGAAAACAAAGGACGAAGCTCCTCCCCTTAAGCTTTGAGGACAAAGCTCTTTTTAAGGAGGGTGACATGTTAGGACCCTATTCCTAACAATAATTATAATTAACCTTCACTATTTTATAATCACTAATAGAGATATGAATAGGTCTGTATTTACGTCACACCCTATGTTGCGTATAAGTAGACAATCCATTGGTAAGTTATAAACATCGAAGAATATAATTATTAATTAATTGTTGGTTCCCCATACAATACAACAGCGATTCCTTAATAAAAGTGATTCCTTTTTATTATTCTAGCATTATAATCAATCTTTCTCTATTGGGTTCACTACATACCCATTGGGGAGGCTACAAGCAAGCAAACCATAGAGATGCATTTCTACTTAGTTACTTTCCATTTTTTCTTATTATTTTTGATTTTTTTCAACTATATAAAAGCAAATCTAAGTTCTACCTTTCAAGCAATCCAAAAGAGGTAAGAAAAACCATATTTTAGTAGTTTTGAACAGCAAAAATGAAAATAGAGGGTTTTTATACCTACCTCAATGGCCTATAAGCCTAATGTTGCTGGATTTTGGAGCAAAAAAGCTCCTATTTTGTGATCATAATAGGGTGGTATTGTGGCTAGTTTGATGGCCATCCCAGGGTGGGATGGTTGTGTGGTCATCCTAGGGTGGGACAGTCAGCAGTCTAGAGGTCATTTCAGGCCAGAACGGACAGTACCTGCAATAGAAAGCAAGCAAAAATAGGGTTAAACCTTTAATCAAAGTAATAGGGACATAGTCCCACCTTGATCACCATTGAAATAGGGGGAAAATGGTGCACCTAAAAGTGTTAAACCATATGCATATATCACTAATAAATGATGAGCATCAAAATGGGAGCATTCAAGTAAGCATGGAAAGATAACCAGAACACATGAAATGAAGTGAAATGAAGATTTATTATATTATTTTGATTGATAAAAACCATGGTTACATAAATTTCCCCTTGAGTGCTATATATTGATACAATTTTTTACAAAAATGGGGTGCCCAAGGATCAAGTCCTTTCAAAAAAGCTCGTGTGCACTTCCAATGTTCTTCCTCGTACCCACAATTGAGGTGGGAAAAACTATGATGTTGCTGCTTCATTATTCACTATTATGATATTGTATTCCTTCCTCCTACATTTTAAAACCTACAACTGCACACAAGGAAACTAGATTTATCAAATAGCAAGTGCGTAGAATGTGAAATTAGCAAAAACCCACATGCATGGAAAGACTAGAAAATGTAAATTTGCAATGTGCCTATCTAAAACAAATCCAAATAATATGAAATTTTAGAGATATGTAAAATAGTTTATTTTGGGAAGATCTAATTGAAAATAGAATAGAAATTGCATTTGGTGGCATGGCGCATTCGTAGTTTACCTACAAAGTCTACAAAACCTAAAACAAGTAATTTCTAGACCAGAACACATCCAAATCAAATGAAACTTGGATATTATGCATAAAACATGATTTTAAGATAACCCATATTAGTGTATTAGAAAAATAAGTCATATATCCATGTGCATCTTCAGATGGTCTTCGAAAGCCTACAAAACACTAAAAATGCAATATCTCCCTCAATATGACTCCAAATTGCATGAAATTTGGATAGGAGGTTCATATGCTACTCTAGAATATGCCTAATTCAAATAGTAAATAAATCATACAAATATATGCCATCATCCCTGGGTAGGATGGTGGTGACTATGATAGAATAGGAATCAATCTAGGGTGAGACAGCCACCAACTCTGCTCTTATTTTGCCACCAATTCCTCTATGAATTGGTTAGGAACCTCCTCAATGGTTTTGTCATCAAATTTGGTGGTGAAATTCACTCAATTGGTTCGGTTTTGCAAAAAAATTGTACCTCCTAGATCACTCATAAACCTCCTTCGCTAGGTAGAGATTTCAAGAGAAAAAGCACAAAAGGGTGAGGGGAAATCTTGGTAGCACTTCATTGCTATGTCTTAAAACTTCTCTCTATATCTTGTGTGGAAAATATATCCACTTTATATCCAAAGGAGGCCTTTGGGAAAATGGGCATGCAGGGCAAAAGGTGCCACTTATCTAAAACTGAGCATGCATTGGAGGGGGAAGATAATCTCCCATTTTGGCCTTCATTCTATAGCATTTCATAAGGATTATGCATCCTTAGGTATTGCATGCTCACATAGGTGGGATAAATGGTAGTTTCTAGATGCCATTTGTCCAAATTTAACTTTTTGGGAGTCAAACCTTGTGGCTATCCCACCTAGGGATGGCTACTTTGCCACCATCCCTGGGTGGAACGACCACAAACTATGATCATCCTAGGGTGGGACAGTCATGCCTATGTGACCCAAAAGCTCCCAAAAGTGGGGTAGAGCCTTCCTATAGTGGTTAGGACCACTAGTAAACCTCTGAGATTTGCCTAAGGGGGCCAATATGATGTCAATTAACCAATGCTTTTGGTCACCTAATCAGATTGATTGACATGATTTTAGTGTCTACATGTGTAAAGTATTTTTGAAAGATAAAAGATGTTTTTATGTGATGATAAAGTTGATATATTAGCAATGAACCTCAAAAGGATGTTATGCTGTTATATTACCATTGGTGGATATTAATTCTTGTTAGGTCATGAAGTGGCACCTATTGTGAGGAGGTTTTTGTATTGGTAATGCTAAAAAATTTTAGAGCTCAAGAGTGATCTTGAGGCTTATGGTGATGAAAGAAGACGTTGATTTTATTTTTGAGAAATTTTTTTTTTGAGAAATATATTTATAAAGATTATTGTTATGAGAAATAAAGTTATTTAAGCATGAAAAATTGGGAAGGATGACTTGCACTAGGCATAGAATTCCTAGTGTGAAATTTGAGAAAAACAATTACTAGGGATTATACCATCATTGCGAAGTCAAAAATGCAATGCATGATAAGATGCATTCTTTTGGAATGAATCATTTTGTCACATGTTTGAAAATTTTGAAGATAATATATAAATGTGTAATTGCAAAAATGAAGTGATATGGATTAATGTAAATGGTTATAAACTAATGTTTTCTAAAAAAAATCAAGAAATATTTTAAATTATTTTCAAGAGAAAGTCAAATTTATCAAGAACCAGTGTGTGATGTGTGAGTTCATTATCCATCTTGACTTTTCATAATGATACAAAATCTCTCAAGGGTCAAATATGTGTGCTTTGTGAGGTTAATTTACCAATTTTGAGTGAGGTAATAATACAAGCCATCTTTTATGAACCAATATGTGTGCAAGTGAAGAATTCATTAACCATGATTTTGTGCATGCAATTGTACTGAACTACTATGTAAGTCAAGTCACCAAAAGCTAGCTAATCCACAATTGAACATTGGTTTGTATAAAATAAGATCGCTAATGTGACAGACATATCATCATGCATAAGGATACCGCCATTGCCAATCCAGCTTGATGCCACCGAACCTGTAATGAGGATCACCCCATGGTGTTCGAATAACTGAGGAATTCCATGGATTCAAGCTCATTACCCCCTTCTTTTCTTTTTATTTATTTTGAGTAGGTATTCATGTTCATTTTATTTTTGAACAAGGGGATTTTATTGCTTTTGTAGTAAGACTACTTTCTTATTTTTTCTTTCTTTTTCTTTTTCTTTTTCTCTTTTTTTTTTTTCTTTTCGAGATACTTGCTCAGATTAGACAAAGAGCAAGGGATTTGATTTGGGTATGGGTGAGATTGTCCTATTGCCAATTATCAATATTCTATAACATGCACATAATAGGATAGCAAGGGAAACCTTTCACTTAAAGAGCTAAGACTACTATGTAGTATCATCTTTCAAATTTGTAAAAAAACATTTTTAAGATGTGAAAATATGTTCTTATTTCAAGAAGTAGCAAGACCAATTTCCAAAACTCAAAATATTACTTAGTGAAGTAATAGTGATCTTGATTCAAGAGAGAATTATAATCAAAGTGATGAAATAAAAATTTAGTAAAGATGTGAATTAAGTGATTAGTTCAAAATAACTTTTGAGTTTATTCAAAAGAAAATAAAATATAACTTGAATTTTTTTGGAAAACAACACACATTGATGCAAAGAATGAGAACTTTAACAATAATTTGAAATATTCTTCGAAATTTTTCATGTTTTTTTTATTTTTTTGGTTTTTTTTTTAATTTTATGAATATATGACAGTTGCAAATAGAATGATGAAGAAGTTATTTACAATTATATACATAAATGGAACTTTTGCTTTATGCATAATATCTTTTAAGATGCATGATATTCATTGGCTCTTTGAGATCTTTTCCATCCAAAGTAGCTAAGCGATATGCACCTGATCCAAATTTAGAAGTAATGACAAATGGTCCAAGCCATATAGGTTGAAACTTGCCCTTAAGATCTTTTCTAGCATTAGTATTTTTCTGGTTTTTTTTATGTACTAAATCACCAACTTCAAAATATCGACTATGAACTTTCTTTGAATATGATATTTTGAGTTTATCTTGGTAAGAGTGAAGATTATATAGAGCATGAAAATGCTTCTCATATAGAAGCTCTAACTAACTTAGTATTCCAGCATGATATTCATCCCCTACTTCCACATCTTGAAGTAGAAGAGCTAAAGAAGGAACTTCTAACTCAAATGGAAAACCTGCTTCAACACCATAGACCAAGACAAACGATGAGGCATCCGTGAGAGTACGAACATTGGTTTGATAGACCCACAAGGTGGGATATAATTACATATGCCAATCATTGGCCTGATTTATTAACCAAAATTTTTAATATTTTAATTAAGTTTTTATTAGAAGCTTCAACTTGGCCATTTTCTTGTGGATAGTATGAAGTGGACCATCGATGTTGAATTTTATACTTTTGACAAATTTTTTTAATGTATTTGTTTTTAAAGCATCTTCCATTATCAGATATGAGAGTTGATGGAATACCAAATCTACAAATAATTTTATTAAAGATAAATTTAGAGACTTGGACTCCTATGCAAGAAGCTAGTTGCATAGCTTCTACCCATTTTGTAAAATACTCTATTGCTATTATGATGAATTTATAACCATCAGAAGATATAGGATTAATTTTACCAATGATGTCTAAACCCCATTTAGAAAAGGGCCAAGGAGAAGATATAACTTGAAGTTCCTTAGTAGGAGTGTGAACAAGTTCTGCATGTCTTTGACACTTGTCACAATGATGCATATAATCATTAGCATATTTTTCCATGGAAGGCCAAAAGTATCCCATTCGTAGGATTTTTTTAGAATTGGCCCTTCCACTAAAATATCCTCCACAAGATCCATCATGGGCTTCACTTAATGCTTTCTTAGATTCTTCTAAATTGAGGCATCTCAAAAGGATACCTTCAAAAGATCTTTTATATAGGGTATTTCCAATAATGATAAAGCGAACAACTCACTTACGTAATAGCCTACATTGGTTTCTATCTAATCCTTCTGGAAATATTCTAGAGTTATCTCATAAGTTAAAAACACATCCAATGGTTCTAAACAAGACTTAGACGAGGTTGGTTTTTGGAGTTGGTGAATAATGATTGTAGTATATTCATAATCCAACTCCAAAGGTAACAAAGAGGCAGCAATAGCCATGGCATCGACAGCATGGTTGCTAGTGCAAGGGATGGCTTCGAAAGTTACTTTCTCAAATAAGGATATAATATTAAGAACATATTATTTATAGGGATGAATTTTCTCATCTCGTGTTTGATATACTTCATTAATTTCATTTATCACAAGCTAAGAATCTCCAAAGACTAATAAAACTTTAATTTTTAAGGCTAAAGTTGCTCGTAACCCAAGGATTAGAGGCTCATATTCTGTAGTATTATTAGTACAAGCAAATTGAAGTTTAAATGACAAAGTAATAAGGAAATTTTGTGGAGATATTAATATGATACCTACACCTACACCACTCATACACCTAGCTCCATCAAAATATAAGGACCAATATTTAGAAAGATCCTCTTCTAGGTTAAGACATTCATCAAGAAATTCAATGGTTATAGGATGAGTAGATTCAAGAGGAGTAGCAACAAGTTGATCAACTATAATTTGGCCTTTGATAAATTTTTGGCCAATAAATGTGAGTTCAAATTCACTTAGATCAAGAACCCATTTAGTTGTGTGGCCTGACAAATAAGGCCTACTCATCAAATACCTTAATGGGTTATATTTAGCAATCACAAATGTCTTTTGACTAAGCATATAGTGGCATAATTTTTGTGTAGAAAACACAATCGCCAAATAAATCTTCTCTATAGGTGTATAATGGGTTTCATAACTTATTAATGCTCTACTTATGTAATAAGTGGCTCATTATTTCTTATCATCATCAATTTGAGCCAACATTGCTCCAAGTGCTAGTTTAGAATCATAAATATACAAAATAAAAGGACAATCTGGTTTAGGAGGAACAAGCACTAGATGAGTAAGAAGATATTATTTAAGGGCTTCAAATGTTTCTTGACATTCATTATCCCATTTAAATGGGATGTTTTTCTTAAGTAGCTTAAGAAAATATTAGTTTTTATCTGCCAATTTGTCAATGAAGCGACGGACAGACTGAAGTTTACCTTGTAGACTCCTTAATTCTGATATATTTTTGGATGGTGGTATATCAAGGATAGCCTTAGTTTTAAGGGGATCTATCTCAATGTCACACATAGAAACAATAACTCCTAACAATTTATTGACTTCAAATACACATTTTTTTGGGTTTAAGTGAATCTTATATTCCCTTAGTCTATCAAACACTTTTCTTAGGTTAATGATATGATCTTCCTCCTTAGTTGAGTGAGCTATGATGTCATCCACATAGTCATGTAGAATATCATACATCATATCATGAAATATGTATGTCATAGCCCTTTGATAGATTGCACCTACATTCTTTAAATCAAAGGGTATTACTTTTCAATAAAAAATACCCCAAGGTGTAATGAAAGTAGTCTTGGGTTGGTCTTCAGGAGTTATTCAGATTTGGTTGTATCCTAAAAAATCATCCATAAGGGATAACATCCCACTCCCCATTGTAAAATAATATGATCCATATTTGGGAGAGGAAAATCATCCTTAGGACATGCAGCATTAATGTCTCTAAAATTAGTACACACTCTAATATTAGTGGCCTCTTTCTTGGTTACTGGAACAATATTTGATATCCAATCAGCATAATCAATGGCTTGAATAAATTCAACTTCCAAAAGTTTATGTAATTCATCTTTAACTAATAAAATTTAAGATGCATTTTTCTAAGCTTTTGTTTAACATGATTTGCATCTGGGTGCACCACTAAATGATGCATAACCATAGAAGAGTCTAGGTCAGGCATATCTGCATATGTCTAATAAAAAACATCAGTATATTCTATGAGAAATGCAATGTATTATTTTTGTCTTTCTTCACTTAATTTAGTTCCAATTATAACCAAGTGAGGGTTGATTTCAGTCCCAATATTGACTTGTAGCACATCTTCTACTACAATGTTTAAATTTCTTTTAAAGTTGGGAGGAGCAGGTGACACACCCATTTATTGTAATTCCTTTAAGGTTAACTTAGCTAATTCATCCTGTGGGGTTGTTTTTTTAACATGGGCTATGCATGGTATAGACCCATCAAAGAAAAATTGATTTCTCAAAACTTCTTCAATAGAAATATTGTAAAAATATTTCCTTCTAAATAATCATCTAGGGAAGCAATATTTTTTGTAAATTCTATTGATAACATGTTACAAGAATTATCCTTTTACTTATTTAAAAATATTCTAGATGTGCTCGAATACTCTTGATATGTTATTAGTTGGTCATCATCTTTAAATGGGAATGGTTAAGTTTTGGTAGGGATATAACCAATACCACATCAAGCAAGTCATTCCTCTATTTCTAAAGGGTCATGTATACCATTTTTTAGAGGTCCTAAACCTCTACCTTTATAAACCATGTTGAACATCATTTATTTTGACTTTACATATCCATTAGAAAAATAACATCTAGCAAATCCATTTTGATCCAGAGTAAAATGGGATGAAGGTGCAACTAATGCCTTAAAAAGAGGGTTAGTGTACACCTAGGTGAAGCTGGATTGTTGGGAAGGAATAAGTTCCTACTATAAATAAGGATCTTGATCTAGGATATTATGGAAGGGTTGTAAGACATAATTAGTAAATTTGTAGAAAGCTTCTACTTGGACCATGTCTATGTGGGTAATGTTATGGTCAATTGTGGGTGAATATGATTCATTTTATAGAAGATATGTGGAGGTTTCTCTGTGTGAGACATCATTAGCCTGCACAATGTGTGATGGGCCTGCAAACAAATCTATGTAATCTATCTAAACCATACTAATGGGATTTACTACATAAGTGACAGGAAATGAGGATGAAAATTCCATAGATATATTGTTTTGGTTTAAAGTTTTTTTTATTTCTTGTTAATACCATAAGCTACTAAACCAAAATGTAAAATTTGTTGTAAAGGAAATGTAGAAATGGAAATTCACAGAAATCAAGTAAAGACAATCAATGCTATGTTTAACAATTGTGTCTTACCTCATTCATTAATTATCTCCTTTTAATGTTTTTCATTTTTTTTTATTTTGTGTGTTTGAATGTACTAATCTAAAATTAAAATGGGTGAATACTATGGCTAGGAATGGGCAACGAGATTCTTATTGGTGATGAAATCTAGCAAGTTTGCTCAAAGGTAACTCGTTGGAACAAAATCTGCCTTCGGTTAATAGTGTTGCGCCTTAGACTTTGCCAACATTGAATAGATAGATCTTGCTTGAGATCATCTGTCTAGTCTCCAGAGAAGGTTGGTTCCTTTGAGTTTTTTAGAGAAAATGGGAACAAGAGATAAGGGAAATATAGCCTAAGCTAGAACTTTTCTCATGGTACAGATTAGACAACAACAAACATTGATAATGCAGATTACTACTTTCAGAGTTTTCTTTATATCTTCTTATAGAAAACATGAATTCCTGAGTGCGACTTTTAGATATTCATCTAAAAGCATGTAAATATATTTTAATGTTCAACTCTAGAAACAAGATTTATACATGCACAGTCCAAATTTTAGAACAGATACATTATAAAACTTAGAATGAATAAAAGTTAAAACACCAGATACATACACTTGCACACAGAAGTTTTGGAAGCCAGAAGAAGAAATCTTTTATTGCTTGTAATCCAGTACATGTACATCAAGCTTGTAAACGTCCAAGAGCCGACCTTTTTTCATGGTCGACTCACTCCTATTTATACCCTAAAAAGAGTATCTTCTACTATGTACATTTAATTTCTTCAATCAATTACAAGTAATTGTCTGTAGTTTCTAAGAATATACAACGGATTTCCCAGATTGGATAGATTTCCTTCTGGATAAATTTAGATGAGCCTGTTATTCTATAATCATCCAGCGGACCTGCCAAGTTATAATCAACTGACCATTCTTCAGAAATCAGCACCAGATGTCAATGCATGTCCCAGTTGCCAAAAATATACTCTGTTTCCTTGGTGAAAATCGGACATGTCACAAAATCGCGACACTCTTGCTTCTCTGCCTGCCTCCCCTTTTTGAGTCACGAAAATGCAACATGTCACGAAATCATGACATTTCTATGTCTTCAGCTTGATTCTTCTTCTTGCATCACAAAAATGCGACATGTCACGAAATCGTGACACTTCTGCCTCTTTGTTCTCTTTTGTCACTTTTGGCCACGAAAATGCAACATGTCGCGATATCGTGACACTTTTTCCTTCTTGCTCTTTCTCTTCTCTTTTGGCCGTGAAAATGCAACATGTCGCGATATCGCGACACTTTTACCTCCTTGCTCCCTTTTGTTGCTCTTAGCCGTGAAAATACAACATGTCGCGATATCACGACACTTTTGCCTCCTTGCTCCCTTTTGTTGCTCTTAGCCACGAAAATGTAACATGTCGCGATATCGTGACACTTTTGCCTCCTTGCTCCCTTTTGTTGCTCTTAGCCACGAAAATACAACATGTCGCGATATCGCGACACTTTTACCTCCTTGCTCCCTTTTGTTGCTCTTAGCCACGAAAATACATGTCGCGATATCGCGACACTTTTACCTCCTTGCTCCCTTTTGTTGCTCTTAGCCGCAAAAAAGTAACATGTCGTGATATCGTGACACTTTTGCCTCCTTGCTCCCTTTTGTTGCTCTTAGCCACGAAATGTAGCATGTCGCGATATCGCGACACTTTTGCCTCCTTGCTCCCTTTTGTTGCTCTTAGCCATGAAAATACAACATGTCGCGATATCGCGACACTTTTACCTCCTTGCTCCCTTTTGTTGCTCTTAGCCGCGAAAATGCAACATGTCGCGATATCGCGACACTTTTACCTCCTTGCGGTATTTTGCTTTTTCTTTGATCTTTAGCATATGGGCCACTTCGGTCTTCTTGGAAAATATGCAAAAAGGTGCATTAGCTATTTTTCTGTAGTTAGTCACTTTTTGACTAACATTCTTGGTGCCTTTCGAGGGAATTTTTGCTCGCAAAAATAGAGACCAAGCCTTCATCCATTGGGAAACGGAGTCACCAGCACAGTTGCGAAAAGTAAACTTTCGAGCGAAAAAACAAAGATAAAAGAAAAAGAATGCACTTTGGAATATAAGTGATCTTTACCTTATCAGAACCTTTCTTTTACCACTTAGGTATTTAACCTTTGTCTGAAGAACACAAAAATTCAATTCTGGGAGTTGGTCCCAGCTCTGGCTGCTGGGATTTCTCAGGTGGCTGGGACACTTCGGGAGCAGAAGAATGACCACTTCCTACGCTTGGAGGGATTCTAACAGGGAAACTTCCTCCCCAGGAGTGAGTGCCAGTTCTTCTTATTGTCCTCTGGAAATATTAGGCCGTAAAAAGGGAAATATTTACAAAACTTCAAACTTGTAATATACTGTACATATAATGGTGATCTATAGCTTTTACTGGAAATACAATTTTAGGTGAAAAGCATTCACCGTGATGGGTAGAACCCATCCATATTGATATTTTAACTAGAAGGCATTGAATTGCTTTTCTGAAACAATTTTGAATGGCCCCTCCCAGAATGCATCAAACTTGTCATGGTGTCCTGGCTTTGCTTTCTTGACATTCCATTTTAATACCAGGTCACCTGTTTTAAATTTCTTGAAAGTGGTTTTCTTATCGAACCACCCGATTGTTTTTACCATATGCTTTTGATGATGATCGTAGGCCTGTTCCCTAGATTCTTCAAGTTGCAGAAGTTGCATTAGTCGGGCATCCATTGGATGACCTTCATCTTCGTTAACTTGGTTTAGCATCCTCAACGCGGGTATCTCCATATGAATCAGCAGAACAACTTCTTTGCCATAAACCAAAGCATATGGCGATGTATTGATTGATTTTTTGATTGAGATTCTATCGACCCACAGGGCTTGATTCAGGAGTGAGTGCCAGTTCTTCTTATTGTCCTCTAATGTTCTTTTCAGAATTCTTAGAAGATTCTTATTAGTAGACTCAGCTAATCCATTACCTTGTGGGTAATAATTAGAGGAAGTCTTCAAGTAAATTCCATATCTACTAACGAATTCGATCATCTTTGCACTGGTGAAAGGGGATCCATTGTCTATAATCAAAGAATCTAGTATGCCAAACCTTGTGATTAGACTTTCAACAAATTCTATCACCACTTTCGAATCAGCTTTCTTCGTAGGCACTGCTTCTGCCCACTTGGTGAAGTAGTCTGTGGCAGTGAGAATGTATTTGTGGCCTGATGATGAATTTGGCTCTATTATCCCTATGAAATCCAACCCCCACTACTGGAATGGTTCCTCGACTTGAATAGATTTTAAGGGCATAGGTGCATTCCTATTTCTCCCCACATACCTCTGACATTGTTCACACCTCTGGGTCACTTTGTACGCATCTAGGAAGATGGAAGGCCAATAACATCCAGCTCTAAGGATCTTCAAAGCTGTAGTTCGGCCTGCATAATGTCCCCCTGAAAAACCTCCGTGAAATTCATCTAACACTTTTTGCTTTTCATTATCGGGAACACATCTTAACAATACACCATCGATGTTAATCCTATACAACCCCTCTGTTCGAAGGGTATATTTCAATGCTTGGGTTCTGAATCTCCTTCTCTGGGAAGCGTTCATATCTTCAGGACATGACCCAGTCTAAAAATACCTCACAAAGTCGTCGATCCAACTTGAACCTACTCTGTCTTGGTGTTGCTCTATGTTTGCCATGATGGGGTGGCTCTCCCCATATCCACTTGCAGCTTGCTTGGCCAATTCTTGGCACAAAGCTCTCCCTCTGACTATTTTAGTAGGATGTATTTCTACATCATACTCTTGGATGCGAGTCACCCATCCAACTCTTTTTTCACCCAATTCTCCTTGAATTATGAAGTTCCTTACATCGGGATGAATAACATACACCATCGTCCGACTCTGGGATAAGAAATGTTTTAGCTTATTCAAGGATTTCATAATTGCATATACTTGTTTTTCTATGAAGTTGTACCTTTCCTCATGTTTGTGCATGGTGGAACTTAGAAAGGCTATGGGTCTTTCTTCATCATCTGCTCCTTTCTGAGTGAGAACTGCAGCATAACTACCTTGTTCTCCAATAGCATATAGTATGAAACCTCGGGAATAGTCAGGATTAACTAGCATAGGAGCTTGAGCGATGGCTTCTAGAATTTTTTGGAAAGCTTCTTTCCTTGGCTCTGTCCATTTGAAAGGAGCGTCCTTTTTCAATAATTCAGTCATTGGTTTAACTGTTTGGGCAAAGTCCGCAATGAATTTTCTGACAAAATTTATTTGCCCAAAGAAGGACTGCAAACCTTTCTTGTTAACTAGAAGTGACAACTCAAGAAGTGCCTTCACTCTATCAGGGTCAATTGACAGCCCAACTTTAGAAATAACATGCCCAAGGAGTATTCCTTCTTCCACAACAAAAATAGATTTTTTTGGATTTAGTGATATTCCAAATTCTCTACATTTCTCAAACACTTGTTGTAGATGAGTGGCATGGTCCTTTTTGTTGTGAGAAAAAACCGTCATGTCATCTAAATAGATGACAATAATTTTGTTCGCAAGCTCCCCAAAAGCTACGTCCATGGCTCTTTGGAAAGTTGCTCCTGCGTTGGATAATCCAAAGGGCATCCTTTGGTATGCAAATGTTCCCCACTTAGTGGTGAACGTAGTCTTGTATTGATCTTCATTTCTCACCCAAACTTGATTGTAACCAGAGAAGCCATCTAACAGAGAAAACCTTTCTGCTCCCGCCACAGTATGAAGGATTGGGTCAATCTGGGGTAAAGGATAGTGATCCTTTAAAGAGGCTCTATTCAAATTTTTGAAATCGACGCATAGTCGTATTTCTCCATTTTTCTTGTGGACTAGAACTAAATTTTCCACCTAGGTAGAGTGCTTGATTGGGTATATTATCTTAGCCTGCAGGAGTTTTAACAACTCCTATTTCATTAAGGCTTCAATTTTAGGATTCATAGGCCTCTACCTCTGCCTAAAAGGTTTAGCTCCTTCCTCTAGTTCGATGGTATGCTGAATGACCTCTTTCCTATACACTTTCAGATCACTATAAGTCCAGGCTATTATATCTGGATACTCTCTACATAACTATTTTATTTTCTCTAGTTCTACTTCTGTACAATCTGTCCCTACTTTGATCATTTTTCCCGGTTCTAGTTCTATTTCTTTATACTGGCGTTCATCTACCTTGATCCTTCGACCTACAACTCTATCGCTATTGTCAAAAAGGCTCTCCAGGGTGATCAGTCCCTTGGGGATATGATTATTTTTTAGTTGAATAAGGCTCTCTTCGTCCTCTTCTTGTAACGCTCTTTCTGTAGAGCAATTCATCTCATGAATCAAAAAATCCAGGATCTGCTCGTCATTTTCAAATACCTGCCAAAAAATGTCCTTGTCGGGCATAGAAGGCCTGTATATAAGTCTAACTATTTTAGACTTCTGAATAACATTGTCGACTGGGCAAAAATTTGATCCTACTGATGCTAATAGGTCTGCATGTGTGTTTTTCTCTCTGGAAATGGATTTTATGTTTAGTGCTTCAAAATTTTCCAATAGATCCAACACTTTGTTTTTGTAAGCCTTTAGGTAATGCTACTTACAAATGCATTTACCAGTAACCTGTTTAACAATCAGCTCTAAATCTCCATAGATCAGCAGCTATTTTGCACCCAGTTTTTCAGCTTTCTTAAGTCCCAAACACAAAGCTTCATATTCAGCTACATTTTTGGTGCAACTCCATGTCAACCTATATGAAAAAACCTTTTCTTTTCCAGTAGGTGAAATCAGAACAATTCCAGCTCTTGCTCCATTTTTGCACCTTGACCCATCAAAGTACAATTTCCATAACTGGTTGGCTAAATCACCTATTTTAGGGACAACAACAGGAAGCTTTTTTGGTTTTTCAATGGAATAGCTTCCTATTTTTGTCTCTACCATAGCATTGAAATTCTCCATCGAAAACTGATCTTCAGATTGGAGTTCCTCCATGGTTTCTTCCATTAGATCAATATTCTCCAATTCCTTGGACATCATGTTGACGGTAGCTATTTCTTCTAGTCTTTCCACATGAAAAGTAGATGGTTTTTCATTGTAGATCTTGACTCTTTTACCTTTGAAAGGTACCTCCAAATGCGAATAATCTAGTGACAGATAACCTCCCATTTTGGCTATGAACTCTCTGGATAAACACATACCGAAATATGGTTCTAAGTCTACAACGACTACTTCTTGTATGACGACTGCTTTTGGCATTTTGTGGAGTTGAATAGGGATATCTTTGATCACCCCGATAGTTTTTACTAGAGTACCATCTAATTGCAACACACCAGGATGACTTCGAGTATATTCCATCCCCATTATGTCACATATGGCTTTCGGCATCACCGTAGTTGCGGCCCCTGAATCAATCATGCAATTGTGAACTATCCACCCCTCCATTTGCAAAGATAGATAGAATGGGGGCGGTCTATTTTTCCCAGAGGTTGGCACCACATTTTCTTGTATGACATTTGAGAAGGAGGCATCATTTTTTAAATTTAGGGACTCTTGGAGGAGGTCAATCTGACCAAGAATTTGTAGTGCATCATACATGCTTATCTTGGAAGGAGTCCTCTTCATTTCTTCTGCAATGTTGAATGAAAGGGTTGCAGCTGGGGATACCTCAACACCATTTTCCCTTCCACTAGTAGATGCATCGTATCTGTCTCTATAGACCTGCATGGCTTCTGTTCTTTGCCTTTTTGTCAATGAAGGAAATCTGAGTCTTTCCTTCGCTTGCTCTTGAGCCTCGCTCCCTTTTCTAGGAGGAAATTCTTTTCTTGGTGTAGCCGTAGAAGTCTAAGGAGGGTCAAAACGTCCTTTCTCATTGGACTGGTTTTTCTACGGAGTTGCCCTGGGGGCAGGAGGAAAACCTAGTGGTTGGAGTTCCTTAGGGTCGACTTGTAACAACTTTTTTCCCGACCTTGTCAGGACTGAGACTTGTTCCACGGATGGCATTGCCAAATTGTGGTGGACTTCTCTGATTATGTTCACCTGTCCCTTACGAGTTTCTTTGACTCTCTCATTGATAATCGCTTGCACATGATGTTGATGAATCATGCATGAATCTTCTCCATGAGGATCATTGCAAGTGGTACACCAGTAGTCAAAATTAGTGGGTTCTCCATTATCTTCTGCCTCATTTGCATACACCACATTTTTTTTATCTTGTCCTCTTCCACTTGTTGAAGCACCTTCCTTTTGTATCTGTGGAAATATTCTTGCTTGGATATTCTATTCCGCCTCTCTCTTTTTCATGGATGCCATTTCATTTGACAATGTCTTCATTGTATCAATTATGGTCGTGTATTGATAATTGGGGGGAGCCGATGCAAGGGGTGTGGCTAGTAATGCAAGGAATGTAGGAGGTGCGGCTATAGCTGGGAGGGCCTGCATTGATGGGAGTACAAGCAGTTTAGAAATTGATGCTTGGGAAAGCTCTGGTACAATTGGCAATAGACTCTTTGATGGATATCTTTTTGTAGCGATGAGATCAACTTCGCCCTTTGTTGCCTCTAGATAGATCCCAGGAAAAGTGGTTACATGGGATTGCCTTATTATCATACTGAGATCTGAATCAAAAGCCCTTAAATAATAGCATATAGCTTGTTCTTCTATGGGTTTTAGGCCTTGCGGTACTCTATCATGAGTTTTGGTAAATCTGATGTTGAAATCTTGGATTTCTTCTTGTGGATGCCTCTCAATGATAGTGAATTGATTTAGCAATGTGAAAGGATCTGCATGTATATTAAATTCATCAACCAGAAGACCGGCAAGTACTACCCAAGAAGTAATGGATCCAACAGGAAGCACTCTGTACCAATAGAGCATATTTCCTTTCAAAGATATAACCAATAATCTGACCATTACATCTTCTTGAGTGATGTTGTAAACAGATGCTAGCGATGATACATTAAAATAGTGCTCATCTACTATTTTGCTTATTATGTCAAAGGTCAGTAATGATTTTAACATTATCAAAATGTTTTCTTAATAATCCTCCATGGGGATCACCTACGAGTGATCACTATTTGATTCAGAGGGGTCATACTCTGACTCGTCCTCTGAGGACTCTTCTTGACATTGTCTAGACTCTCCCTAAAAATGAGCTCTCAAAATTTCTCCTCTTTCGAGCAAAGGTAAGGGATTGCAAGGGTCAACAAGGTTGATTGTCACCAATGGGAGATAATCCCTCAATGTATATGTGGTGTTAGGGTTGGCATATGGATCTAATGCCAATTCCCCTTGTTGCCTATCCCTAGGCCTTGCATGTTCTCCACCAAGATGTCCAAGGGGAGGGGGTGGTTGAACCCTACTCCTGACTTGTCATATGGCATTTGGTATCTTGGTTGGCAAAGAACACGTATCCCTTGCTCATATCTGCCTAACCCATATTTGTGCCAATTGCATTGGCCAAGGTATCTCAGAGCAAAGTCTGGGTTAGACAAATAGTTAACATTTTTATCAAAAGGCTCCTCATCTTTGTCCTCTTGCATGCACGGTGCAACGCCATGATCAAGGCCCCCATACACAAAGTTTGTTTGGTTCGGCAGGTAGCCTAGGGGAACAATAGTGCCAATGGGAAGGTGAGGTTTCCCCATGTCCTGCATGGACTCCAGTGTGGGTGTTGCTACAATATTTCGCACCAGATACTCCCCCAGGTCCGTATTGGCCATTTCAATGGTGATCGTTGGTGGTTGAGGGGGAGGGAATGGAAGTTCTCCCTGAGTCTATTCCATGTCGGGTGAACTAGGAGCCTCGACTTCCATTCAGCTAGGCATCTCCTCAGTAGAGATAGTTGATACTAATGGCAGTGTCTCTTCCAAAGGTTTTGCCTCTTCCAGGGGTTTCTTCCCTTTGTCCCTCTATTTAGCCCCCATAGATGGTGTCATTGGTGGAGGACCAGATGATGAAGATGAACCCGACTGGGGTTTTGAAGAACTTGCTAACGGGGATGCCTGCAGAATAGACCATGTTTAGATGGATTCAATTGGAAATCCAAATGTGTCGATGGTAGGGTCGATTGTGGCATCAACTGCACCGCATTACAATATTTGAAGGGTTCTAAGTCTGTCAGGACTACATGCACCTCCCCTTCAAATGTATACTTGAGGCACTAGTGAGCTATTGAAGGGACACACTTCATGTCCCTGATCCATGGCCGGCCCAGCAAGATGTTGTAGGCCATCTCACCCTCCAATATGCGGCACAATGTAGGTATGGTCTTTTGTCCCACTTGGATTGGTAGGACTATTGTGCCAACTATCGAGCAGATTGCATCATTGAATGCTCGCAGAGTGTAGGTGGAAGCTGTGATGTGAGATGCGAGCAAATTCAGATGTTTTAGGGCCGTAGTTGTGATGATATTACTAGACGAGCCAGTGTCTATCAACACCCTCTTGTATGGGATCCCGTTGACCCACGCGATAACGTGCAAGGGTGGATCCACCATGTCATTAGTCACTGATCTCAATTCATCTTCTCGAAATGTGATGATCGGCTCAGTGCATCGTTTAACATGCCCCACGAAGTTGTTGAAAGAATTTGTCTCATGGGGTTGCAACTCGATGGCTTTCAATATCTCCATTAGAGCTTCTCGATGGGGCGTAGATTGTTTTATAAGCTCGTATATGGAGAGCCTAGCCGATGTGGTCCTCAAACTCTGAGTGAGTTTGGTTCGAAGTGTGGCCACTGCTCTAGGTGAAGGAGGTTATGCAAGGTGCTGTTGTGGTTGCGACGTTGTTGGCATCTCTCCTGCAGCTGCCGCAGGAGCATTTGTGCTCGGATACCTCCTATTCTGAGTCACTATATTGATCATCCCTACATACCCCTGCATGGGGCAGTTCTGTGTGACATCATTAACTTGTAGGGTCTTTTCCTGAGGAGCATGAGTAGGCAAGGGGTCCTTGAAGACCTCCATTTGTTGATTGCTTGGTGCGACAGGATTATCCACCGCTAGTGTCTTGTTATCAATCAAGTCTTGCACCAAGCCCTTAAATTTCCAATAGGCATTTAGGTCATATCCCTATCGCCTATGGAACCTACAGTATAAGTCCTCTCTATACCACTTAGGCTTGGGCATGTTGGGATCTATAGTCTGAATCTCTTGCAGGTTGATCAGGTTTGTCGCTAACAAGTAGTCAAACAAGGAGTCCCTGGACTTTGTGTAGGGTGTGTATTGTCGCCTAGGGCGACGTTGTTGATTCTATTCTTGCCTTTGATTTTCTCTGTCATAGTTGTTGGGAGGCACTGCCTGATAGTTAGCATTTTGAGGCTGTGTTGCCTGTGTAGGCTTAGGGACATTAATTGCAACTTGGTTGACCGCAGCGGGTTTCTGTTGCACGATCCCGATTTTAGTGTTTTTAGTCCACTCTTTTTTCTTAGGTTTGGCTATCTCGCCATCCTATATTTTGATCTCTTCAATAATCCTGGCTTGCGCCAGAGCTTCTTCTAAGGTGGCATATTGCTGTAGCTGCAATAGCACAGAGATCGATCTCAAACAAATTTTTGAGAACATCTAAGTGAGGTCGAACATAGGAGGGAGATAGGGTAGCTTTGAAAGCAATGTCCTCCGCCGATTCTCATAGGCTGCCATGGTATCTTCCTCATACTACCTGAGGTTGGCTAAGTCACTTAGTGACGCCTTCTTCTTGGTGTTGAAGGCGAAGCATTCGAGGAATGCATCCACTAACTGATCTAAGTTTTTGATGTTGTGCTTTGGTAATTGGGTAAACCAATCCGAGGCAGGGCCTACGAATGTGGTTATAAATGTTCTTAATAACAAAGCATCATTGTCCTGAATGTCAAAGCATTGGCTCAAAAATCTCATCACATGCTCTTGAGCATCTTCCTCACCTCTAAAGGTTGCCAACTGAGGCAGCTTAAAGTGTTTAGGGTAAGGGGGTGCTGGCACTAATGGATGCACAGGATGACTGCGAAGCTGGAGTAAAGTGGGTTTTTGGGGACCAAAATTTTTGGTCTCCATAGACTCCAGATGCTCTAGCAGTGCTTTATATGCTTTTGAGGATTTAATTTATTCCTCTTTGGTTTGCTCTCGTTGCGGGTTGTGGGAGACTTGAGGCCTATGAAGAGGTGGTCAGATAGCAACCCCTCCGCCTAGGTAGGGCGTTTCTGCCCACTCTTCTTCTTGCTCATACTCCTCGTAAGCTTCCTGAGGAGTCTCTGGGTGAGACCTATGACCCAAGGTGGGTCCCCGTGGAGGGTACCCATCACTGTTCCAGGGAGTGGCCTTCCGCTCAGGTCTAGGAGGTCTCGAAGGTAGTGCTTGGTAGGGTTACGAGGACCTATCTCGCACCAAGGGGTTGCGCCTCTCATATGGTTTTGCTCTTTGGGTGTGCGAGGTTGGAACCCTTTCAGGCATTGGGTTATGGAGTAGCTCATCTGTTTGGCACCTAATGCACTCTTTGCTAAGGCGATATAAATGCTCTAGCTACTGTTGGTCTTTCTCAAGCCGCGTGATCTGTGCTTGGTGGGCGGCATGTCTGGTGACTTCCAGGTCGATTTGTTCTGCCATATTGAGCCTAGGAGGCCTAGATGCCTCTCCTATGCATTTACCTCGATCGTGATGATCCGAGATCTCAATAGGTCACTTCCCTCTATCGAGGTTGGCGACATTTACCCGAGGCTCTAGCCTTAGTGGGTGATCATGGTATCTAGCTGGTGTATAGGCGCATGGCCCCCATGCTGTATATTGCTCTTGAGGAATGTAATCATATTCCTCATGCTCCCTTTCATATGTGTGAAAGGGGTGGGCAAAGTTAGCTCGCCCTATTTGAAGAGCCTTACGCTCTAGATTTTGTCTATTGGTTCTAACAGTTAAAAGGGGTAAATGGGGGATGACATAATCATGTGGTCCCTCTTTATGATCCCTATACGGCTCTAGTGCTTCATCACGCGACGGCCACTCATAACGAGCATCCAAAGGAGCCCTTCTACCTAAGTCAAATGGTATGTGTACGGACTCTTCCTAAAAGGGTTCATGTTGACTGGGTGCACCCCTCAAAGGGGTGTCTCTATAGTCTTGTTCTGAAATGTCCCTATGTGGACTGTCTCGTGGGTCAAGCTGCCAAGGTGGAATGACCAAGTCCTTGTGGCTGTAGCGGAGGCGACTTGTGCCTCCTTGTACACTCTCTACAGCCTCCGCCTGTGATTGGGCTTGGCTACAGGTGCACACCATGGTGGTACCTCTCTATAAGCTATGTAGATTTTTCTCTTTTATGATTTTTTTTTTTTATGCTACAGTAAACAGAAAAGATCACACACACACACAAGCAGTGATTATCTCGTTTAAAGATTGAAAGTGTGTCCTAGACCTGGTTTAGTGTGTTTTTTATTTTTGTTTTGTTTTTGTTTTTTGAAGGTTTTAAAGAACGTTTAAATGCAAAATGTTGGCTCTTATGACTCCCAAAAATGGTCGCCCCTTTGATACACCATTGCTAGGCCGATATACCAACCTCTCTATAGACCCGCCCTTACGTGAGGGAAACTATAGGTACGTGAGAGCAGATGGTACATGGAACGTAGGCGGTACAAAAGGGGAATCACCCTGTTTATGACACCTACCATAGAAGACTTATCCTCATGCACTGGGAATCACCCCAGCTACACTTGGTCAGCTTTCATCAGGATTTACATCTAGCAACAGTAGCGATCAGGGTAATGGATGTAAAATTCAAACCAAGGTGGTGATGAAATCCACCGTTGGTCTTGATCAAGGGCTGGGGTTTTACAACTAGTGCCTTGGTGTTTAATTTGCCACGTGGTGTGTGGGGTTATTTTTATTTTGCAAAAAGGAAACAAGCAAGCAGCAAAAAGAAAACTTTCCCTAAGCAAACAAGTAATCCAAAAACAAAAAAATTGAAAGCAAAAAATGACAGGGAAAGTTGAGAATCCTTACCTCTTCTCTGCTCAAATCTTCTGGTTCTCTCTGTCCTGAAAATGCATAGAGAGCTATTCGTCCCTGGATCAGATGAATAACAAAACTATATTCATCACAGGGTGGGGCACATTCCTATTCGTCTTTGGATGAGATGAATTATAGCTCTGTGTTCGCCACAGACTGGAACGAACAGTAGTCCCGCATTCAAAAAAAATATATACCTGCAAGCAAAGCAAGTTCTGATCAGATTTCTGATCCAAAAAAAAAATAGAGGACAGAGTCCCACTGTGATCACCATTGAAAGCACGAGGATACGGAAGAAAAAAGGAAAAACTCCAAGTACGATGCAAAAACGAAACTAAACTTAACACTAAATCCTACAAATTGAAAATGCATGAAATGGAGAAAGCATAAATGAATTGAAACCCAAATGAAATAAACATCCCTTTCTTTTATTGATGTATTTTACAATTCGGTTACAATTCGCCTCCCCCCTTTTCAGGGGTGACGAGCGTTAAATTCGTTTCTTGGTTACATACATGGATAGCCATCCTTCTTTCGCATTCCCACATGTACGGTGGGTGGACCAAAACGTTGCCACCGCTTGTGTATACGAGTGTCAATTCCTTACTGCTCCTCTGATGTCCTGATCTTGCGTTCAAAGAAATAGAAAGATAGTCAATAGCACCTGTATAGGAGACGAAACATGCAATCCCAAAGACCAAAGCAAATGCATGCGAAGAAATAAGTAAAACGATAATCAAAACAACTCCAAATTGACTAAAATTTTCATAGAGGCATGGGAACATCATCAGGAAGGCATTGCAAGAAGAACAGTCTACAAATTTGCTGGATTTTCCAAAATTTTAAGGAGGTGATCCCACTAATTGGATCTATCGGGTTGACCAATACTTCTCCCTATACCAAGTCCTTAAGGCATAGAAGGTTCGCATTGTATCCTTACACATTGAAAGTACCGCCACCCAATGGCACCGATGGTATAAAAAGATGAATGGCACCCCTACATGGCTAGAATTTACAAAAAACCTAATGGTATGATTTGACCCTAATAAATTTGAATATTTTACGAGAGCCCTTACCAAACTCTACCAAACCACTATAGTGCAAGAATACCAAGCTCAATTTGAAAAACTATAAAATCTTACATCAGGGCTAAATGCCTCATTCTTCCAAAGTTGTTTCATTAGTGGCTTAAAAGAAGACATTCAATCTCATTCCCATTGACATGATGCAGACTATTGCGTTAACACAAATGGCAAAAGAAAAATTCAATAACCAACGTCGACTAGGAAACCCATCTAAGGTAGAATCACAAAATACTTACACCACCCCAAAACTTAACTGAATCCTACCAATTAAATGTATCAACCTGTTGGAAAAAAATTTGACTCAACTTTGAAACCCCCAAATTTAAATTTTTGGTTTCAATAAAACTGCTTATATTGTTGGTCATTGCTTAAAGTTGTTGTGAGTAATTCAATTTTTCGTTGGTTGGTTTGATAAAAGTTTAACCATAGCTTTTAATAATGTGGGCCTCATTTTATTAATCAAAGTACCTCGAATGGTTAGGGAAGAAAATTTCAAATTAAAAACCTAAAGCCAAAGTCCGACCTTCATAAATCTTTCCTTGGGCCTGAAAATCGATTAATAAAGTCCCTAAAATCATAAGTCGGTTAAAACATTCACTATGGTCTCAAAGTCCGAAAAACCTAAGGTTAAAATAAATATTAATTGATTAAAAGCCTAAGGGTATGCACCCCACTAAGCTAACTAGTGAGCACCTCAGATTTAATCCAAGGACCGCGCATGATCCAGAGAAATCGGACGATAACGCTTTAATAAAATCAAACCGAAGATAAGTCAAAAGTTAAGCGTAGTCAAGAAGTAAAAATGTTGCACCTTAGACTTAATCGGATGGAAGCGCATCGCCTGAGAAAATTTGACGGATGCGCACTCACGAAATAGTTCGAAAGATGAGTCAAAATGTCAATAAAAATTAATCTAAGATTTAAAAATCAAGCAATTTGTCTTCAATCTAATGGCAGCGCTTCGTTGAGGACCAAATCAATGGATGCATGCTCACTAAAGACACCAAAGGTTAAATCTAAGGCTCTAATAAAGTTAAAATACTTGCACCTTTAACAAGATCAATGACAGCGCTTCGTCGAGGATCAAATCAATGGCCACGCGTTGTTCGAAAAGTCAAAAGTTTAAGCATGAGTCATAATGGTCAACGTTTCGATTAAGCAGTAAGTCTAAACAAATCGGACAACAGTGCTCAATCATCCATAAAATCAACGGTTGTGCATCCTCTAAAGTGTCAAAGGTTTAAAGTAAAGTCGTCATGGATCAAGGTCAAATTAAAATCTGAGCAAGTCTAACAGATCGTAGGATGGAAGGTAAAAGGCATGGGTAAGGACAAAATTAATTGATATTACATGTTTATTAAGGGTTTAATACATTGACTAATATTCCCCTTTTTTGCCTTAATCATGATTAATAGAAAAGCAAATGTCTATAACATTATTATCTAGCATGCATCTTGTCAGTGATCAAATGGTAGCACACAAACTAAATCGAGAATCAACGAATGCGAAGGCCTATAACTGGCGACAAAGATCCAAAGGCTAAATAAAGACCTTCTTACAACACACGAATCGAATGACAACAGTCATTGACCACCCAAATCCAATGATGCGCATATGGGAAGATAATCAAAGGTTAATCTAAGCATTGGGTTGATTAATTTAGTCGAGGTACGTATGATTTTTTCCCATTTATTAAATAATATGTGCATATGTATGATCCAACGGTCGTGCCTCACCACCATAAGATCCAACGATGATTGCAAAAGAAAATATTTGGGAGATCAACGGATGCGCTTCATGTCAAAATAATCTGACGGTTGCGATTAATCACGATTGACTTAGGGAAAAAGGGACATCATAGGTAAAAACCTACACTCACACCAAGAGTCGGATATCGCGAAGACCCCAAGGGAGACATAATGGATCTCGAAGATGTAGTTATCACTCAGATTTGAGATGGCATAAGGCCCAAAACATATCGTTCCACATCAGATTAAAAGATCCCCATTAAAAAAAAAATAGAAAGCATGAATGATTGTAGGCACACATATCAAAGAGACCAGGGTCGCAAATTAATAGATATCGCCCATCATAAAGCACAAAACTCCAAAAAATACTGAGTTGACATGATTCCATTGGCCAATTTTGAACAATGGTTGGTAGCATCGGGTCGATAAAAAAACATATGAATTTATCAAGTTCACTCCACCACCCTATATATGAACTTACGAAACTAGTCAAGGCCACTCCACTGGTATACCAAGAATTAGAATTAATACATCAGAAGCATAGAAGGAAGAGAGTATTCTTTTTCTGAGAACTCAAAGAAGAACTTGACCAGCAATCATGAGAGCAATGTCATCATGGGGAGATGTGTTCGTACCTACAAATACACGAGAAGCCATAAAGTTTATCGCATATAAATCACCCTATTCTGTGATTTCTGGACCGCCTGTTCCTAGTACCACTATGTATGATTTTTCCCAAAAATATGGGGTAGATAAAAAACCCAACTCAGATCAACTGTACGAGATCGACAATGCCTGCATTAAGAGTTTCGTCTGAGTAATGGAAGGCGATAACAGAACCTAGTGGATAATGGCAGATTTGTTCCATAAAGCTCGGAGTTGGTAGTACAAGGGTTTTCCTAGAGACAACAGATGGAACAATAACCTTGGAAAGATGATATGCCCAAAAGTGCATTTCTCCTCAGATTTGATGGCTTGGTTAGCAGTGGCATATGACAAAAGAACAAGGACCTTTCGAGACCACAAGAATCAAAAAGTGTTTAGCACCAAAGTCAAATATATCCAGGAAGTGTTTAATATGACGAAGTATACCACATTTATGGTGGACCAGGTAATCAAACACCAATCTCGCATGTTCACTGATATGGAAATTTTTTAAAAATTGTTTGATACACATTCAAAAATAGAGAAAAATTTACCAATTAATAAAAATACTTTTAAACCCTAGGTACAAGACTTTTGTGACATGATAAACATAGTATTGGGAGTATGTATTTAGTTGTGCAATGTAATAGAGGACATAAAAACCCTATCTATGCCTAGGAACTAGAATTGATCTCGTAAATACACATAAAAATGGTAGAACTAACGAGAGCAATATTTGAACAAAGGCAGTAGATGCCTCACTTTTTACAATATTCTTTTCTCCCTTACTTAATAGTGGGCCAATTGGGGGAAGAAGCCCATAAGATATTAAAAGCCATAAATAGCCCCTATGTATAGAATAGCTTCTAGAGACTTTATAAAATATGAACTCACATGGGCTGGTTTTGTGATCGCTTCTTGGTAGAAATCCATTGGGCCTTAATTGGGCTAATTCTAGAAATATTAGGGCCAGGGGTAAGGGCATTCATTAAAAAAAAGATAGGAGATTTCTTCTTCACGGAGGGTTTTACATACATCATATTATATGGAGCTAAAATCCCTCCTAAGGTGTTACCTCAATACTGTCCACTATCCATAGTAGCCCTAGAATTATGCAGACAAGTGGCAGAAGAGGCTAAAATGAGACTGGTTAAGAAGAATGGGAAAGTCCCCTAGTTTGATGTTCCTTACCATTTTGGAGATTATGTATTTGTTGGATATTCTTCCCTACTCAAGGGAATGTTTGAACTGGACAATATGGGATTCGATGAAGTATCATGGAGGTTTTATGACCCAAAAGGAACTTCTAGCAAGATGATGGAGAAGAGAGAGTATGCTCGAATCAAGCATCGAGAAGATGCTTTTGAAGAGAGCTTATTATAAGCTATAGAGAAAAAATCAGATTTACATAGAATATGGGATAATTTCCCTCCAAAAAAGAGAGGTAGCACATAGGTTTGTGAAGCCTATGACTACCCAACTGAACTAAGAAGGCTTCAAGAGATTCCAGTGGATACTACAACACCTGTTATGCCAAGGACAGACCCAACAATTAAAGAAGACCCTTTACTGGAATTGATAGAGGAGCAGGACATAGACTTAATGGAGGTCACTATTAGAACTATTGATATAGTAGAACGACAGGTTAAACTGCTAGTGAATGACCAGCCCAGAATAGAGGCAACACCAAAAGAAGCTCCTCAACAAACCTGTATAGATAAGGGTAAAGAAATAGTAACTTCATCCTCTCAAAAAGCACCATCAACAAAGCAGGATGTAGTTCCTATACCTGATAATGTTTTAGCTATGACCAATGTGAAGAAATTAGCACCCATGGTCGTCTTGACTTCTATAAAAATAAAGGGACAGGAGATAAAAATTCCAATAGTAATATAATTAAAATGTGGACTGGGTGGCCTCTTTCGAAGCTACTACGTAAAAAGTCATAGAAATAGCTCTAGCAGAAGCTAAGAAACACAGATTATCTCTACCTATTGCCAAGGTTGTTTTGGAAAGAACAGATGAACAGACGGCCTTTACTGCTGTAGATGAACAAGAGTTACAATTAGTAGCAGGAATGGGAAATACAGAAGAACAATCTTCAGAAAAGGTAGAAATGGAGATAGTTGTGTCATATATTGCTAAGGTTGATCTCCCTCCCTTGCAAAAATCTCTTGGGTTAGAAGCTAAATCAAATACAAAATTTGTGGAGCTATCTAGACTAGCCAACACAACTTCATTTTCTTTTGAATTTTAAAGATTCCTTAAAAACATGTAATTTGCAAGAAAAAAATGGAAGAAATTTGAGCAGAATTTATTTCCAAGATGAAAGGCCAACAAAAAGAAGAATACTAGTTTGGGTCGATGGGGGTACTACAAACCAAACAACAAAGCAACATGCCACAAACAATCTCATCTTGAGCATACTCAGTAAGGATAGATCCCAAGTGAGTAAAGATGTATTAAGATACCTCAACAAGGCTCTGATACCAAATGTCATGAACCTACAATAAATTTATAACTACATTATTTTTGGACTGGAATACAAACAACATAAAAACATAGGCCAAGGAGAAAAATGAGAGAAGATAGTTGTCATAAATTATGATTTACACTCTTTCTTGAAATGTAACAAATAAATGTGTAATGATATAGATGTGCTTGCTGGATAAGGCAACAAAGTATATGCAAAAGAAACTAATTAGAAAGATGTTTATTTACAGAGATAGAAAGAATGCTACAAAGCAGAACTAATATACAAATATAGAAAGATGATAATTGACATGGACAGAAAATATCTTACAAAGTAGAAAAACTTTGTAATATACAAATACAAAAAATAAAGCATTCTAATCTCATTGCAATTTCTAGTACAACTTCAACAACTATTGAATAAACAACATTTAATCAGATGACATTAACAAAGAACTAACCACATTCTCATAATCAAGGGTGATCCTATTAGTACAAAGGTATACATCAGGCAATACATCCTCTGGTGATAAAGCAAGCAAAATGCATATCCAATTTAAATAGGTCAAGACTTCACCCCTAGAATGTACATGTAACGATACCATGAAAGTCATGAAATATTGCACTCGTATATTTAAAACCAATGAAAAGAAACATTGAAATTGTATCATCCTATTGCCCACCACACCTTTGGAACATATTGCATAGCATCATAGTGGTCTTCAGTTTACCGCTTTCTTGTTCAACCAAATCAGAAGTCCTTGCACCTTCTAGTGCATGCCAACATACTAGAGTGCAACTATTGTCATGAAACACATCCTATATTCATCACAATTTTTTTTCTTTACCATACTTTCACTAAAACTATGCAATTCATACATGTCACCTCATTAGCACTCAAGGCATTTAGTTTAGTACATTTAGGTAATAGTCAACTCAAAAATTGAGTGTTAAAGAAAAAATCAAGCATTTCAGTGATGTTTAAAGGAGGAGAGAAAAATAATAATATTAAAAAAACCAACTAAATACATGTGTTTCCACATAATTAAATTAAATAAGGCTTGCAAGTCTATCGTGCTCAACAGGATTATACTTTTCAAGAGGTAAAGAAACTAAACACCCGTTAACATCTACTACAAAAGTCTTTGAATGGGCATTGTTGTTGGTGCTGCAACATCATAGCTCTTATTTTTCCCGCTATTACAATTAAGGTGGTCACTGCCCCTTACAAGAGAAAAAATACCATCATCTAAAATTTGTTCATTCTTTCTAGTTTGCTTAGCTGATTGTTCACCACATGCGTTATAATACATATCCATTGCTACATTGACATCTCCCTTTGCCTTCTCCAGTAAAATCAAAGCATCTTCTTCTTACACATTTCCATCTAATATCTAAAGAATTTGGGATAAAATTTCACCATATAATTGTTCTAAACAAATAGATTGTGATCTTCCAGAACATTTAACTGCACATTCAAAACTAGTAATAATAGAATCAACATTTGACAAACCCCCATACATAACTTCCTTCTTAAAGAAGTTAGTAATAGAAGATTGTTTGGGAACAGGATACATGCCTGACACACCCCCATCTCCCTTCTTAAAGAAGTTAGTAATTGGAAATTATTTACTTTAACTGGGGACTGACTTAACAGACCATTTAGATTTCTTTTTAGGTTTATTGCCAATACTACGATCATAATATTTAGAGCCAAAATTCCTTTTTGAATTGTTCTTGTTATGTTGATTAGTAGTGGAAGGATATGCATCCAAAATGTTGAGCAAGGTGCAGCGATAGTATTGTCGTTGTCAACACACTCAGATGGACAGGTTGATGCAGTGGAGAACTGTTCAGAGGTTGTTTGAAGTATGTACAATGGTGTTCAATGCTTATGAGGATGTTTTTGATGTTCGAGTGAAGTTGTTATAGGTTGTTCATGCAAATTTGTAAAAGTTGCAAAAATCATCAAGAAGTTGTCAAAGTAGCAAAAATTGTCAAAGTTGAAAAAAAATCAATGGAATGTGTTGGACAATGCAAGATACTATTTGGAGGTTTTTTTTATCATTATCAAGTGTGGTTGCATTATTGGAACGATCGGTTGCTTCGTCGGTGCATTGTTGGTCAGTCTCATGCTTTATTGTGCATGTGTAAAATCTGCCTAGGATGTCACTTTAAGGAGAAATATTAAGCAATCCATGATGAATTGGACCTCAAAATTTTTACTGGAGGTAGTTGGATATACTGAGAGATTAAGTTTTAAATTTCAGCCCAAACAGAATTTGAAGGAAGAAACAATGAGCGTTGCAAAATGGCTCTAGAGCACTTTTTCCAGTTTTGGGCAGCTAAGTATTTTTGTGTTTGAATGCTCAAATTCATATCTTCTTGTTGCCGAATTTGCTTTTTAAGTGTTTTTTCATGTATAGTTCACTATAATGAGCATTTTTGATTTTTAGTCAAAGTGGTTTTGAGGCCTCCAAGTGTGAGAACAAGTAATGTGCAAAACACTTTGTGAACTGTTTAACGAAATGCCTCTTTGAGTTTTCAGTGGATTTTTAAATTTTTAGTCAAGGCAGATTTTCTTAAGTGTTATTTGTATCTTTGATGAGGATATTATCTTTTCAATGTGTAATTGATGAGACTGTATGACTACGGGAGTATGAACATTCAAGTATCAATGCCCATGTATGCACAGTATGTGAAAATTAGAGCAGGCCTGTGAACTATTTGACAAAATGCCTCTCTAAAATGTAAGTGAAGAGTAGGCATGGGAATTATTTGACAAAATACCTATTAAATATTGTGTGTGTGGCACACATATGAGTGGCTGACTTGGCATGTTTTAAATTAAAAAATAAAATAAAAGGGAAAACGCAAAATAATAGTGCAACTTAAAAGGTCATAACTTTTGATCCATAACCCCTTTTGAGTCCGTTATTTTTCCAGTGCGTGTAAAATTTTAAAATCAAGAAGAAAACTATGTCTCCCATGGGAGATGTTATTGAATGGTGAAATGGTCATCTTGCAGCTTGAAATTTGTAAGGAAGTTGAAGTGTTGGAAGTTGAAGGGGTTGCAAAAAGGTTTTTAAAAGGAGTCAGTGTGAGTACAAAATATAGAGATATTTATATTCAGATCAAATGATATTTGTTAGTATGGATGTGTAGAGAGAAGAAATGAGCTAGATCACTCAGGGTATTTTAGAACGGAGATTAGATTTTCTACTATAGTTTTTGTTTTTGCCAAGTGGGTGCTTGGAAATCGGGGTCGGTGCTCCGTGTAGTAGGTGCTACTAAATTTTGGGTTGGTTGGTGCCATTCCCCATAATGGGTGCTATAAAAATATTGTAAGATATATTTGTTTTACGACTGGATTTGGATTGGAGTCCAAGCAGCCCTTTGGCAGAGTGGTTTTCCCATATTGGGTTTCCACTATAAACCTTATGTTGTGTGATGCATATTTGTGTGTTTACTTCTTTGGCTTGATTTTGCATTTGCATTAAAATTTTAAGTTACATTGATTCACCCCCCCTCTCAGTGTTATATGTAGTTCAACAAAAAACATTGAATCCCACACTATTTAGTGTCATTTATGAGGAAGTCCCTTGCATGTTGGTCATAGCAATATTAGAGACTGAAGGTGGTTGTTTGAATAATTTATCAAAAGCAGAATTCTCGGTTATTGGAAGATCACTCTCAGGAGGGTTTACTTTGGTAATGGTCATAATTTGTTCCCAAAATTCCATTTTATGGTCATAAAACTCAGAAACCACTATAGTTATGTCACCCTGGGTTCGAGTAAGCAAGCTCATCATTTGATCTTTGATAACCCAATCTGGTAGGTATATCCTTAATTCTTCAATTGCTTCCTCCATACCACTCATAGATCCCACTGCACAACACCCAGGATCATCTATCACACCACCAATTCCATTTCGGGCATTCTGTGAAGCATCACCGTCATTGTTCTTGAGGACTGCTACACTATCCAAACCACCACTTGATTTGTAGAGTCATGCAAAGCATTTTTAATGTCGATACTCGATAAAACATGTTGATTTTCACCCTTCTTCCTAGCTCCCTTGCCAAAAAATGCTTTAGAAAATAGTTGTTAGAGCACCACCATATGTTGTTAACTTGTGAGATACACACATCGTTATTTCTAATTTCTTGAATTGTATTGGGCAAATCTAACTTCACAGCCTTATTTCATTCATGATCTCTTGCCATGCCTATACCAAACCTCTCGTCTATTCCTTCTTGATCAATGTCATATTTATCCTCAATTGGCTCTATAGTAACAATCCTACGCTTAAACCCCTTCAAGAACCTCTTCTTCTATGCCATCTCATCCACCAAATTCCCAAAGCACTTCCTCATTAAGACCACTTTATTGTTATCCATCCCTAACCCTTCAAGCCCCATAGTAGGTATAATCTCCTTAGACAGTAAAAACCTCACATACTCTCTAAGCTCATCATAATTTGAATGCTCTATGGATCTATATGAACCTCAAATAAACCCTTCACTCTCATAGGGAAGCTATAATTCTTCACCTCATACAACCAACCCATGGGCACAAAGCTCACAACATGGCTATAACCCTTATCGACAGTGGGGAGTGATGTGCAAGGGTTTTGTATGACTTCGAAGGTGGATGCTATGGGAGGATCATGTGCTCGATGGATTTGGTGAAGAATTGGTATGAGGAGAGGAACTACGTTGTCGAGTTGATATCGTTGTTGAGGTTCAACCGTGAGACGTTCACCATGGTCGGAGGACTACAAATCAGGGACTTGCAAAGGTGCTAAACTAGGAGACCAGTTCAAGCTGGTCATAGTGGAGGAGATAATGGGATGAAATGCAAAGAATTTTGAGGCTCTAGAATGGGCAAGAAGCTTTGATATCTTACCATGTGCTAAGAAGGAGGATTACTGAAGGAATTGCATTTAATGCTTGCATGCATTACATGTCCAAGAAATTTTGAATTGAAATCATATAGTACGCCCAATTTGAAACCACCGCTAAAAATATGGCCCGTGTGTACGGTATTACAGTGAGCGGTGATAACTTTGTGTCTTACATTAATATGAGGAGGCCCTACCCAGATAAGTGGGTAATGGGTATAGCTATCTCGAGGTCTACCCGATAGAAATACAATAGTACTAGCATGGCTCTTGCAGGCCTAAGTCTAATCCTTTTGATAAATTTAAAAAAACTAAAAGATAATTTTTTTATATCTATTTTTTCTTCAAATTTGTTACTTCATTTTAAATTTTATAATTAAAAAGGGAAATGGTTTACTGTGTTTTAGTTTATTTTTTTAAATATGATTACTACATTTCATTATTACAGTATAAAACTTGTAAAATAAACTAAAAATAATACATTATTAAATATGGTTAAAAATTTATATACTTCAAAAATATATATTTAAACTTATATTGTTTGTTAATAAAATTTATTTATTAAAATATAATTGATAATTATATGTCAACTTATGTAAGTTAGAAGTAAGAATAAGATTCATAGAAACAAAGATTTTTGGTGGTTTGGAAAAAGGTTTGTAAACCAAAAAATGAGGGAGTACTGAGTATTAGAAATATTAGAGAGTTAAATTAAGTTCTAGTAGGTAAAATTTGTTGGAAAATGATGAGAAAACCTAACAACCTTTGGGTTAAAAAAAATTCAACCAAATATTTAGATCACCAAGATAAGCATAGTTATGTTCAAGACCCTTGTAAAGGTTCAATTGATGGCTTCACCAATGTCACACATCAAATAAGAAGAAGATTTATGGCTGCTACGACAACATGGCAAAGACCACCACCCAGGTTCAATCATCTTTTTTTTTGTTACTGTTTTAAATGCAATGGTTATGGACATAAGATCTCAGATTACAATTATAATGTAGGACCAAGGAATTTTACCAATAGAAATGCTTTTCCACCTTTGATGGATTATGCAGTAAAATGTTATAACTCTCATAATTTTGGGCATATTGCAAGAAATTGTCGAAGTACATTTGCATCAAATCAATTTCAAGGAAGAAAATTTCAACCAAATGGAATAAGACAAAATAGAAAATTTCTCAAAAAACATGCACAAGCTATTGAAAAAGAAAAGCCAAAACAAGAGCCCAAAATTGCAATCAAACTTGAGTGGAAAGGAAAAGAGCGACCTGAGGAAGAAAAGGAATACTTGATCGTACAAATGACATTTAAAGCACAGAATAAATCCACACCATGGATACTTGATAGTGGATGCTCCAATCATATGATAGGTGACAAACAAAAATGTGAGAAGTTGTAGCAATATGAAGGTGGTTCAGTAAAGTTTGGAAACAATGATGGAGCTAAGATAGTTGGTAGAGGTTCAATTAAGATTAGTGACGAAAAAATCAAATCAAAAGAAGTCTTGTTTGTGGTTGTTTTGAAGCATAACTTGTTGAGCGTAAGTCAGATTTGTGATAGAGGTCATGAAGTGATCTTTAAGAAGCAAGGTTGTGAAGTCAGAAAGGCAAACAATGGGAAGATGATAGCAATTGGATCAAGGACATCTGGAAACTTGTACACTCTCTCAGAGACTTCAAAAGGAGCTTGCTTTATTGGATAGGAAGAAGAGAATTGGTTATGGCACAAGAGTGTTGGTCATATCAGTTTTGACAATCTAGTAAAAATCAATCAAAGAAAGCAGTGAGAGATATTCCCACCATTGGCAAACCATCAAATAGCATTTGTGCTTCATGTCAAAATGGGAAGCAAACTAGAGTCTCATTTAAAACAAAAGAATACTACATAAGAAAACCTTTGGAACTAGTACATACTGATTTATGTGGACCCATGGGAACGCAAAGCATAAATGGTGACAAATATTTCATGTTGTATATAGATGACTATTCTAGGATGACATGGGTACTATTTTTGAAGTATAAATCAAAATATTTTGAGATGTTCAAGGTTTTCAAAAACCAAGTTGATAATAAAACAGGAAAATAGATTAAATTTTTAAGGTCAAACAGAGGAGGAGAGTTCATTTTAGAGTATTTCACAAAGTATTGTGAAAATATGACATTAAGAGACAGTTTTTAGCAGTAGGACACCTCAGCAGAATGGTGTGGTAGAAAGAAAGAATAGGATAGTGCAAGAAATGGCATAGACTATGTTGACTGAGAGTAAAGTAGCAAACAGATTTTGGAAAGAGGCAGTCCATACTGCGGTATACATCCAAAATAGGTGCATGTTGAGGACGCATGAAAGCAAAACTCCTTATGAGTTGTGGTTCGGTAAAAAGGCAACAACAAGATACTTTAAAGTATTTGGCAGCAAGTGTTACATAAAAAGAACTGAAGAAAACCTTGGTAAGTTTTAAGATAGAGCGGATGAAGGTATTTTTCTTGGCTATTTATTAAAAATCAAAGCTTAAAAATGCTACAACAAGAGGCTAAGGAAAATTGTGGATAGTGTCGATGTTAAAGTTGATGAAGGAAGGGAACGAGTAATTAGCTATGAAGAGAACTACCCAATTTATGAAGAGGTCATTGAAGGAGATGAGGAAAAGGAAACAGAAAAGAAACCAAAAATTGAATCAGAGGATTCAAACAGTGATTCAGAAGAGAAAGAAAATAAGAAATTCAAAACAGGTAGTTGGCATAAATATCATCCTAGAGAGCAAATAATTGGAGACCCCACAGTTGGTCTTCAAACAAGAAGAATATTAGTAAGTAACTACTCTTTATTATCCAGTGTTGAACCCAAAAATGTTGTTGATGCAAGCAAATATGAAAGTTGGGTAAAGGCAATAAATGAAGAATTAGATCAGATCGAGAAAAACAAGACTTGGGAGTTAGTACCAAGACCCGCAAATAAAAATGTAATCGATACTAAATGGGTCTTTCGAAACAAATTGAATGAAGATTGATAGATAGTCAGGAACAAAGAAATATTGGTATACAAATGCTATGCACAAGTTGAAGGTATTGAATTTGAGGACACCTTTGCACCTATGGCCAGACTAGAGGCAATTAGAATGTTTCTGGCTTTAGCAGTTTACAAGAATTTCAAAGTTTATCAAATGGATGTGAAATCAGAATTTTTGAATGGGAAACTTGAAGAAAAGGTTTATATTGAGCAGCCAGATGGTTTCCAGCTTGGTGATGATCCCAACTTGGTTTGCAAGTTGAAGAAAGTGTTATATGGCTTAAAACAGGCACTCCGAGCATGGTATGCAAGGCTAGACAATTATCTTACTCAACAAAGTTTCAAGAAAGGTATGATGGATAGTAATTTGTATGTCAAAAAAGAATTTTGTCATCATATTATTCTTGTTGTATACGTAGATGATATCATATTTGGCAGCAACAAAGATGATTTATGTAAATATTTAGCAAATAAGATTAAGAAAGAATTTGAACTTTTGTATTTCCTCGGATTGCAAGTTAATCAAAAGGAGAAGGGTATATTTATTTCTCAAATTAAATATGTGAAAGAGATGCTAAAAAAGTTCACAATGGAGGATTGTAAGCTAGTTAGCACTCCCATGATGACAAGTTGCAAGTTGAGCAAGGATGAAAAATCTCCACATGTTGATCAAACTATGTATAGATCTATGATTGGGAGCTTACTGTACTTGACAGCTACCAGACTAGATATTTTACAGGCAATATGCATGGTAGCATGATTTTAGGCTAGTCCCAAGGAGACTCATGTGATAGCAATGAAGAGAATTCTTCGGTACCTCAAGGGTACTATGGAGTATGGGTTATGGTATCCAAAAGGTAAGGACTTCACCCTTATTGCGTATTCAGATGCAGATTGGGTAGGATGTGTAGATTATAGGAAGAGTACCAGTGGAGATGCATTCTATCTTGGAGATAGGTTGGTTGTGTGGCATAGTAAAAAACACGAGTCAGTCTCCTTATCCATAGCAGAGGCAGAAAACATTACAACGCCAACGTGTTGTACATAGGTGTTATGGATGAAACAAACTTTGAAGGATCTTGGCATTAATTTTAGTGAGTCAATTTTAGTTAAGTGTGATAACACTAGTGCCATTAACATCTCAAAGAATCTGGTTATGCATTCTCGCACAAAACATATTGCTATCCGGTATCATTTTTTGAAGGAGAAAGTTGTGGAAGGTGAGGTTAAGTTGGATTTTGTTCCAACAACAGAGCAAGCAGTGAATATCTTCACCAAACCATTGCCCAAGGAAGTCTTTGAGTATCTTCACAAGAAATTGGGAGTGGTCACACTTCCCAAGAATTAACTAGCTATTGGGGCCACATTCTCAGGGGGAGCATTTGTGTATTTGTTTATCTTTTTGCTCATGTTTGTGATTTTTCCTAAGTGTAATAATTTTTGCTTGATAATGTTGTGCATGGACTTAGGGGGATTTTGTAGCAGCCCTTTGGTCTTGTTGTCAAAGGGGGAGAAGAGTTACAGGAAATTGTGCGTGTGTTGCCAACAATACCAAAGGGGGAGATTGTTGAGCAAGGTGCAGCAACAGTATTGTCATTGTTGTCAACACACTCAGATGGACAGGTTGATGTAGTGGACAGTTGTTTGGAGGTTGTTCAAAGTATGTACAGTGATGTTCAATTCTTATGAAGATGTTTTTGATGTTCGGGTGAAGTTGTTACAGGTTGTTCATGCAAATTTGCAAAAGTTGAAAAAATTGTCAGGAAGTTGTCAAAAAAATTGCAAAAGTCATTACGGGTGCATTTGGATAGGATGATCAGTTTGTAACATTCCATCATGTCAAGAAATATTCCAAAATAGAATTGGAGGTGTCAACACAGTTTTTGGATTGATCGGTGACGTTTTCGGTATCTTGGCGGATGATTTGGCAAGTGGTTGTATAGGCCGAAAAAGGGCAGTTTTGTCAGAAGCATTGCAAGAAAACTGAGAAGAATTTGATAGTAAAATTTTAATTGGAGGTGGTCATTATCTTCAAAAACATGTGTTCCAAATTTCCACCAAAACGGAGAAACGATGCGAATGTTACAAGCGTTGCAAGACTGTCACAAAAACGCTCTTTTTGGAAAAAGTGTGTCAGCAGCAGTTTTCATGGAGGTGGTATAGGTGAACCCTAAGGAGTTATGTAGCAATATTTGGACTGGATATATTAAGAATTGTATAGATTCTACGTTTCAAATTTCATAGAAAATAGAGTTACGAGGTGAGAGTTATGATTGTTGCAAAAATGGTACAGGTCACTTTTATGTCAATTTGTTCCACTTGTGCAAAATCCTTTAGTTGGTCGTTTCGACCTTGCAAAGCCGCCAGAGTTTTGGTTTCAGTGTTGTTACACCTTCAAGGCATAAAATAAATCTTTTATTTTTGGTTTGAGGTGTCACGTGGCTCCAAAGTAAGAGAACAAGTAAGGTGTCAATTCTTTGCATGTGACGTGTTTGATGAAATGCCTTCTCAAAATAAAAATAAAAAGTTATATTGTTTTAAGAAGCTTCATTAAAGAAAATATTTTTCAAATTGAAAAGGGAAAAATAATTCATGTGTGTGCTTTTTAAATGACAAGGTATTTTATTTAAAAGAGGGGACTTTATTTTGTGAAGAGAGAAGTGTGTGTGGAGAAAAATAAAGTGTGAAAATCCGTGATTTTTGGAGATTGTTGAAAAATGTCACTTCAGTATTTTGGGCATAACTTTCTCATATGATATCCATTTTTGCTAAAAGTTTTAGAGGATTTTGTAGAGAAAGTTCTACACAATACCCAAAAAGGCTTTAGGAATTGGTAGAATGAGCTAACAGAAAAATCAGTTATTTTTGTGATAAGAGAAGATTCAAAATCTAAGTAATGCAGAGAGAGGAATGTTATACTGGGTGAAATAGAAATTTTTATATTTTGAGCTTACAGACCATAGAGGGTTCTGGTTTTAGTGAAGAAATTAATATGTCATTTTATTATTAATATCAAAATCAAGTGGGTGCTTGGTAGAGGGGTTGGTGCTCCTTTCTATTGGTGCAGATAAATCAGGGGTTGTTGATAAATTGATTGTAAATTTGGTGCTTTGCAAATGCTAGATTTGGATGGGAGTCCAAACAGTCATTTTCGAGGATGTAGCCAAATTGGTGAACCTCGGTACATCTTGTGTTGTGTGATGTTCTCTTGTTATACTTGCTTTATTTGGTTTTATGTTTTTATTGTTTTGGCTTTGAGTGTTGAAGATTTAAGTTTTAAAGAGCTACACTAATTCACCCCCCCCCACTCTCAGTGTCATTGTGAGACTAATAGAGTATCCTTATCACAAATTTTGCAATATCTCTTCTATTGTTGAGGTTGTTTTTCCTTGGAATCCTTGGAAGAATTTCCCCCATTCTAAAAATTACCTTTCTTCTTGGAGCTCTTCTTATTGGTAGAGGGGTTGGTGCTCCTTTCTGTTGGTGCAGATAAATCAGGGGTTGTTGATAAATTGATTGTAAATGTGGTGCTTTGCAAAGGCTAGATTTGGATGGGAGTCCAAACAGTCATTTTCGAGGATGTAGCCAAATTGGTGAACCTCGGTACATCTTGTGTTGTGTGATGTTCTCTTGTTATACTTGCTTTATTTGGTTTTATGTTTTTATTGTTTTGGCTTTGAGTGTTGAAGATTTAAGTTTTAAAGAGCTACACTGATTCACCCCCCCCACTCTCAGTGTCATTGTGAGACTAATAGGGTATCCTTATCACAAATTTTGCAATATCTCTTCTATTGTTGAGGTTGTTTTTCCTTGGAATCCTTGGAAGAATTTCCCCCATTCTAAAAATTACCTTTCTTCTTGGAGCTCTTCTTATTGGAATAGAGAGATGTATTAGAAGCTTCATATTTTTAAAGTTGGATAGCCTCCTCAGTTTGAAGCAGATTGACAACCTCCACAAAGGTAACTTATCTTTATGACACTTGAAGGAAAGTTATCAACATTCTATATGAATCAAGTAAAGCTCTCAAAATCACTGAAGTGAGGAGCTTATATTCTATAGTCTCTCCCATAGAATTCAATCTTGACTTCAACTTGATCACTCTACATGAAATAGTTCAACTATATCTCCATACCTCATACTCAAACTATGAAGTTGAGATTTTAGGTTGAGAATGGTGGAATCATTCTTACCCTCATAGATGGTCTTAAGTGCATCCCATGCATCTTTACCATGTTCTTTGTTATCTGTGTGAGGTTGAACATCATATGTGATAGTAAGCAAGATGAGCATTCTTGCCTTACTATATTTCTTATCATATGCAATTAGATATGCACCTGGTGTTGTAGGATGTTTTGTTGCACCAAAAAAAACATCCCACATTCTTCTACTTATAGAATAGCCTTCATATTCGTCTTCCATGGTGCATAATTGAAACCTTTTAGTAACTGAGTATTTGATAGATATTTATGGATAGCAGCCATAATGAAGGTTCCTTATATCACCAAATGGTCCCCCTTTCTTTATACCTACTAGGTCTTTATTCTATATATCCACCCTTACATGAGGGAGACTATAGGTACGTAAGAGCATAACGATACATGGAACATAAGCGGTACTGAAAGGGAATAATTTTGTTTATGACACCTACCATAGAAGGTCTTCCTCATGCATGGGGCGTAACTTCCCCTAAACACTTTGGATAGACACTTTGTCAGGATTTATGTCTAACAACAATAACGATTAGGGTAATGAATGGAGTGAAAATGATAAAATGGTACTTGTACTCCTTGATGATTTATAGAGAACAAGCTCAAATGTCATTGTTGTAGCTATGTTAGGCATTGGATACAGTAGCCCAAAGCATGACAACTTTACCTGTAAGTGTGGGCCAAAGGTATCGTTTATATCGAATACTGTTGTGCAAATAAATTGCACGAATGGGTTCAATTTTTGGGGACTTAATTGTGCTTGATATACTTAATTATGTAGTGCAAATTAAATGTAAATGCAACTATCAATAGAAATTTTCCATAAAAAAATTGAATTTTAGATGTCGGTTTCCATCGAAAATGCACCTAATTACAATGCCAATTTGCTTTAAAATTTTCAAGTTTCACTCACCATTCCCCCCTTTTCATCTTGTTTTGAGAATATGCAATAAAATGACATGAAAATGTCCCCCCCTTGGTTTTGCAAAATGTACTAGGATGAAATTATGTTGTGCTTCAAAGGTATTTAAAAATTGTTATTTGAAAGCAAAAATAAATTTTAATGAAAAAATGTTATACTAATTAAATATAAAAATTCTTAATTAAATTTAAAAAAAAATTAAGAAAAATATTTAACTAATACAAAAATAATCATTAAAGAAATTCTTTAATCAAATAAAATAATTAAAAATAATATCACCTTTGATAGTCAACAAAGCTTCTCCATCGGGCGACGTTGCTCCACCGGGTGACTCTTCCTCCATCGCCAAACCTCTGTGTGTGTTGGATGGAATTGTCATTACACTACCTGCAATCAAACACTCCAAAGTATCTATCACGCCAGAGGAATTAATGCCTTCGAAAGCGTCATGCAAAGCACTGAAATCTACAACTGCATATTAAAAAGGCATGAAAAGTTGATTTCTATGAATATCAACACACAAAAAACACCTACGGTTGTAGGTCCTCTACGTGTTACAAATCAGATTTTCAAATTCCAATTATGGAATCATCCTAGATTGCAGGCCTGAAATCATGGATCTCTCCTTCGTGCGAGGGCGATCTAAAATTGCTATGGGAATGACAAAGTGATTGAACCCATAAAAAATAGCCTTGTATTTGGAAAAACTGGGTCCATGTCAACAACTTCTAGTAATTCAACCAAAAATGGTGAGTGCCAAATTGAATAGACTCACATTTCTTTCTCTTCAATAGAGTGAACTTAAATTATTGTTGTATTATAATATTTCTTCAACTCTATAGAATATGTATGGAAGGTTTCTCTTTTGAATGTGACTTGCTCTTTGGTTGTCACTGGGATAGTGGCATATGACCAATTCAACTGAATAGATCCTCCTAATTATTCAGTCCAATACCTTGATGATAGTAGTGAAAAGAAAGGGTCTACATCAACAACAACTACATCCATAACTATTCATTTCTTTGGATACTGGTCTAGATAAACTAATAGTCCTATAATTATTCTTGCATAGGGAACTTGTCTACTATCCATGACTGATATTGGGGAAGAATCTTTGGTACACATTAGGCCAAGCTGGTCTGCTACTTGTTTGGGCATGATGTTGTGTGATGCTCCACCATCCAACATATAGTTGTGAATTACATACTGATCCCCTAACTCTAAATTATATCTCAAGGATATATAAAAAGGTTTTATTGAAGAAGGATTCTCGGGTATGGGCATGGGCTTGTCAGCTATTGAAAAATTATAGATTTGATTATTTGGCTACTCTACCAGACCAAAAGCCTTACACTCCTGGTCCTTGTATTTTGGGATGGTCATAAGCTCTCCAAAAGTAATATTGATCTTTTGTTTGGCTAACTCTTGATCAACATCATATTCAATCTTCTTAATTTTTATGTTTTTACCAGAATCCAACTGTCTTTGAGGATCATTTCTATTTCAACCTTAGGGGCTGCTTGTTGCTTATTAATATTATATTTTGAGAAAGCTCTATCTTTATTTTGGTTATGTGACTTGTATCGACCTTATCATTTTTATTAGGCAATGTCCTATTCCTCAAATTAATGGCATGAATCCTTTCTAAGGTTTATATTTCTTCTATTATTGGGGTTATCTTGCCCTATTTAATTCTTTCAAATTTGTTGTTTTGGGGTCTTTTCAAGATCTCTACATTTTCTAGGACAAAAGCTTTGGGTATTCCTTCTAAACTAGGTAATTCATTCATCTCTTTTTCAAATTGAATCTCTCTTTCTTCATCATCCTTACTCCAACACATGTTTACTCTTATTTCTTCGTCTGATTCTTCCTCTAAATTAACATCTGCATACGTGCCTAGATATATACCACAGTCCAATGGGTTGTGAGAAGCATCATATGTGGGACAAAAAAATAGAGAATCCGAGATTACGTAGGTCAAAACCATGGGGTTTAGAACTAACTTGATATATTTTTGAGTTTTTTGATTGAGGTCTGTTATCATTCTATGGTTGAGTTGATAATTCATTACTCACTAATTTTTCTCTCTCGATTCTAGACAATCGGTTATTCATTGAGTTGAACATATCAGTAAGTTGGTTGGACAATTTGTCTATAGGATCTTGCTCAGTTTTCTTTAACAATGAGAATTAAACCTTCTTGGGCTTCTTATCCACTTGACTTAAGCCTGACTCAGATATGTATGGTTTCATCTAAACACCATCTATCATGTTTCTCTCTATCTCTAGGGATTTCTCCATATATTCATCATTGGTGTTGGATCTATGTTGTCTTAACTCATAGTTGAATTCTCCAGGAAACACATTTTTGTAGAAACAGATGGCTTGGTGATCAATTAGTCTCAAAGTTATAAGGATTTTATTTTTAGTCTTAAAAAAACATCTACAAAAGTCCTCTACTGTTTCAATTTCCTTCTTCTTTATTGTTGCAATTTTTGTTAACAAGGATTGTTCATTTTTTCTTTCCCTTTATTTTTTAAGGAAAACTTCTTCCATAGTCTAAAAATTCAGCAATATAATTAGGTGGGAGGCAATTGAACCAGTCCCTGACATCTTTCTGCAAGGTTTAGAAGAATAATATCAGAACTAGGAGGAGAACTAGGAGGAGAGGCTTCCTCAAGCACAAGTTCTCTCAAAATATTTCCCAGCCCTCTAGCTTGAGTGATTTTCTTCATAGCAGCCATGGGAATTTTGTGCTTCTCATTATTCACTATCAAGTGCATGGTGGTGGTGCTCTTTAGCATTTCTTCCTGAGATTTTACGAGCACTTTTTCCATTTCTTCTGCTACTTGAGGTTCTGAGGCTGAGGCATCTTCAACTACTATTGAGGGGCTTGCTACTTGGAATGTCATTGGCTCTTATTTCTCTTCAACCAAAGAGAATTCTCTTGGAGAGCTTGCTTGACGAGCTGGCTCAATCTGTATCTAGTTTGTTTCAGCATCAAGTGCTTCCTCAATGACTATTTCCAATCATGATATCGAGCTACGCACAACACACAACAAGAATGCAGAAATTAACAATGCACAGGCAAAATTCCAGCAAGCTTCATTAAAACAGAGGTCCTTTCCAATACACAGCTATCTCCTCCAAAAATAAATGGCCCCTCGCCCCTCTTTACAATGTATCGCGGCCTTTTTTTCTCCCGGCCCGACCCTCTTCGGACCATCATTACTTTGAATGCGGGACTCCCCATGCCGCCCGCACGAATGCTCTGTCCCGTCGGCAAATGCTGTCAGATGCATCGAAACATCATAGCCTGTAGTGGCGGTATGCCCTGCAGCCGCCTGTCGATCCACTGCCAAGTCAATCATTCATAAGAATGCGCCATGGCCGTTTGCAGTTGATGCCACGTGTCCTGTTGCCATGCTTCCTGTAACCGCTTCATACTCTCGGGCCACCTGTAACTTCACGCCACGTGTCCCTCTGCACTGGTCCCTGCAGTCGCCGGCTGGTCAACGTCGTGAGCGCCCTGTCGCGATATCGCGACGTTTTTGCCCCAACACTTTCTCTCTCCTCTTTGGTCGCGATATCGCGACGTTTTGACGTTAGGCTTCTCTCTCCTCCTTGGGGCCGCGATTCCGCTACACGTCGCGAAATCGCGACGTCTAGGCCTTTCTTACTCGCTTTCCTCCCTTGGGCCGCGAAACCGCGACATGTCACGATTTCGCGACATCTTTGCATTCCGTACGTCTTGGCTCGGAAGTGTCACGATTTCGCGACATCTTTGCATTGTGGAACCTTGCCCCCGGATATGTCGCGATTTCGTGACATCTTTGCATTCCGTACGTCCTTGGCTCGGAAGTGTCGCGATTTCGCGACATCTTTGCATTGTGGAACCTTGCCTCCGGATATGTCACGATTTCGCGACATCTTTGAGCTCTGCCTTCGAAGGTGTTGCGATGTCTTTATGCTTCCAAGTCTTGCCTCCCAGAAGTGTCGCGATTTCGTGACGTCTTTTAAACTTTATCTTTGAAGGTGTCACGATTTCGCGACGTCCTTTAAGCTTGCCTTCGAAGGTGTCACGATTTCGCGACCATTCTTGTGCCTTAGAACCTTTTTGCCAAAGATGTCCCTGTGCTTTCAAATCTTGCTTCCGGAAGTGTCGCGATTTCGCGACCGTTCGGCGTTGAAGCTGCGTTCCTCCGGAATTGTCGCGATTTCGCGACCGTTTGGCACTGAAGCTGCCTTCCTTCAAAAATGTCGCGATTTCGCGACCGTTTGGCGCCTTGACCTCTTTGCCTCAGAAATGTCACGATTTCGCGACCATTTGGCGTCTTGACCTCCTTGCCTCAGAAATGTCGCGATATCGCGACAGTTTCGCATTTTGCACCCTGTTCACCAAAAAGCGTCGCGATATCGCGACAGTTTTGACACTTAGAGAAAAAAACATTTTGGTTGATGCAAGATTGCCAGCTTTGCCTCCGGATGCTCCTCGCATCAGACACCGGGGTGGGTTTGAGAAGTGACCTCACTTCTGATTTGACTGAGGTAGACCCAAACGATCAACCTCCGCCTTGGATAGCCAAGTCGCATCTTCTATGGGTCGGCCCTTCCATTTGATTAAATACTCAGAATAACTCCTGTTCCGAGTACTGCGACCCTCACGCGTATCCAGAATTTCTTCTATCTCGTCCGCAACTGGGGTGACTGCCGGAATGCTCCACAAATCTGGACTGGGTACCTCACTGCTTTCTCCTTCATGATACTCAACCAAATCTGAGATGTTAAACACGGGGGAGATGTTAAGTTCACTTGGTAACTCCACCTCGTAGGCATTACCCGAATCCCGTTTGCCAATGATTTTGCATGGCCCAAATTTCTTCATTTTGAGTTTGTTGTATGTCTTGGCAGGGAACCGTTCCTTCCGTAGATGGACCATGACAGAATCTCCTACTTGGAACTCCTTAGCTCTGCGTTTTTGATCCGCCCTCGTCTTATATTGAGCATTCATCTTGGCAATGTGTCTTGTCACTTCCTCATGCACTCCTTTCAAGTGTTCGGCAAAGTCTTCTGCCTCAGCACTGCATTTCTCCCTTGTCTCCAGCCTTCTTAACTCTGAAGCGTTTCGTGGGCTGCTCCCATAGATAATCTGGAATGGTGACTTATTGGTACTCCGATTGACCGAGCTGTTATACGCAAACTCAGCTTGCGGCAGCACCAGATCCCATCCCTTGGGCTTGTCCCCTACCAAGCATCGTAGTAGGTTGCCCAAACTCCGATTAACCACCTCTGTTTGGCCATCTGTTTGCGGGTGGTAAGCGAAACTGAACTTTAACTCCGTCTTTAATTTCTTCCAGAGGGTCTTCCAGAAATAACCTACAAACTTGGTATCTCTGTCCGACACAATGCTTCTTGGCAGCCCATGAAGGCGTACCACCTCCTTAAAGAACAAACCAGCTACATGGACCGCGTCGCTAGTCTTCTGGCACGGGATAAAATGTGCCATTTTCGAAAATCTGTCCACTACCACAAAGATGGAATCATGCCCCCTCTGCGTCCTGGGTAAACCGAGCACAAAATCCATACTAATATCTTCCCACGGCCGCTCAGGTATAGGTAGCGGTTGATACAAACCGAGTAGGCTGCCTCACACCCTTTGCCATCTGGCAAATCCTGCAACTCTGCACAAACTTTGCCACATCCTGCTGCAATTGTGGCCAGTAATAGTTTTCACTAACCAATGAGATGGTCTTGTCACGACCAAAGTGTCCAGCTAAACCCCCACTGTGCTTCTCTTTAATGAGGTTCTCTCTCATTGAGCTCTTCGAAATGCACAACTGGTTCCCCCTAAACAACATTCCATCTTGAATCAGGTAATCCAACCATTTAGTCCTGTCCAACGCAACAGGCGCAGTGCAGGCTTTCCAGGCTTCTACGAAATCGGGGTCTGCAGGATATAGGTTCTTGAGTTCAGCAAACCCAACAACCTCTACTCTCATTTCTAGCATCAGACATTGCCTTCTACTCAGTGCATCTGCCACCCTATTGGATCTTCCACTTCGATGCTTCAGCACAAAGGTATAGCTCTGCAGGAACTCTACCCATTTCAGGTGTCTCTGATTCAATTTTCCCTGACTGTTAATAAACTGCAGCGCTTGATGGTCGGTATAGAGAACAAACTCTTTCGGCAATAGATAGTGCCTCCATTTCTTGAGTGCTTGAACTATGGCGTAGAACTCTTGATCATATACCGAATACTTTCTCCTGGCATCATTGAGCTTCTCGCTGAAATAAGCTACAGGGCCTACCTTCTTGGCTCAAGACGGCTCCTATCGCACCGCCACTCGCATCGCGATCTACCTGAAACACCTTATTGAAATCTGGAAGTGCTAAAATGGGTTGCTCAGTGACCTTCTTCTTCAGCATAGCAAAGCTTTTATCTGCTCCAACTGTCCACTGGAATTCCTTCTTGTTTCCCTTCATTGTCTCAGTAAGAGATGCACAAATACTGCTGAAGTTTCTAATAAATTTTCTGTAGAAACTGGCCAGACCATGAAATGATCTAACCTCGGTCACACTCCTTGGGACAGGCCATTCTAGGATAGCCTTCACCTTTTTGGGGTCCATCTTGAGACCATTTGCTTGATATGACAAATCCCAGGTATACCGAGCTCCTTCTTCACAAAGTTGCACTTCTTCAGATTGATCAGTAACTGCTCCTCCCGCAGTTTCTCAAAAACCTTCCTGATGTGCATCAGGTGCTCCTCTAAGGTTCTGCTAAAAATCAGTATATCATCCAAGTAAACAATAACAAATTTGCCCAAAAATTCCTTCAAACTTCATTCATTAACCTCATAAAGGTACTAGGTGCATTGGTTAATCCAAATGGCATAACCGACCACTCATACAGCCCTTCTCTGGTTTTGAAGGTTGTCTTCCACTCATCCCCTTCTCTAATGCGGATCTGATGGTATCCACTTTTCAAATCAATTTTTGTGAAGTACTCAGCTCCACTCAAGCAGTCCATGATATCATCCATCCTTGGCAGTGGAAACCTGTATTTAATGGTGATCTTGTTGATTGCCCGAGAGTCGGTGCACATCCTCCATTCTCCATCCTTCTTGGGTGCTAATACTGCTGGTACAACACAAGGACTAAGACTCTCCCTAATCAGCCCCTTCTTCAACAGATCTTGAACTTGCCGATTTAATTCCTCAGTCTCCACAGGCGTCATTCGATGTGCAGCCTTGTTTGGCAAGCTCGATCCAGGCACCAAGTCTATGTGATGACTGATCTTCCTAACAGGTGGTAAACCTTCAGGAACATTGTCAGAAATGATATCAGGGAATTCCTCTAACAGCCCCATGACTTCCACTGGAATCTCCTTGCATCCCTCTTCCCTAACCCTGGGGATTATAGCATAACACACATGATCCGGCTTCAGGCCTTCCAAGAATCTTCTGCCATCAACTAGACAGACTCGTGCACTGCTGCATACTTTCTCATCCGCCTCTTTCGGGGGTTTTAACTTATGGCGAACTCCATTCTTTGACAGAGAATATGTGTTGGCTCGGCCATCATGGACAGCACTTCGGTCAAACTGCCAAGGTCTCCCAAGCAGCAAGTGACATGCATCCATAGGTAAGATGTCACATAAAACCTCATCTCGGTAAGTTCCAATATTGAACTTCACCAGACATTGCTCGCTTACTAGTGCCCGATGGTCCTTTTGCAGCCATGCAATCCGATAAGGGTGCGGGTGTTTTCTCCTTTCCAACCGTAGCTTGGAAACCATTTCCTCTGAAACCAAATTGTCAGTGCTTCCATTATCAATGATGATATTACAGACCTTGCCTGCGCACTTGCATCTTGTCCGAAACAGGCTATTCCTTTGGTCTGCCTTTTCCTCTTCATTCAGCAAGACTCTTCTGATAATCATGGCTTCCCCTCTTTCTGCCTCCTCTGAATGCTCAGACTCTACACCTTCGTCTGCTACAGCAGCTCGGGCCTGACCCTCTGGTCTTCGATTTGGCCTCTCTTGATGCTGTGGGCAGTTGTATGCCCTGTGTCCTTCTTCACCGCAGTTGAAGCAGGTTCCTCTAAAGACACCTCTTCCAAACCCTCGCCCAGACCTACCTCTTCCTCTTGGGTAGTTGTTGCTCTGATTGCGTGGGCGTTGGTCATCCTCCTCCTTCACTTCTTTTTGTTTCTGGCTGCTGCTAGCTTCCGTAGCTTTTCCAAAATCTTTGTATCTTCCACCACTGCCTCTTCCACCAGCTCTTCCACCCCTATCCTTCCCTCTCTGCTTACCATCAAACCTCCTATTCAGTTTCTCCTCCACTTTTAATGCAAATTGATATGCATCCTCTACTGTGCTCATTCTAACCAGCCCCAACTCTTCTTGAATGCTGGTTCGCAATCCATTTATGTAACGTGCGACCTTCTCCTTATTCGCCTCCGAATGGCCGGTTCTGATTGAAATCTGATAGAACTCCTCTGTATATTCCTTGACAGACTTACTAGCCTGTCGAAGACTCTGCATTTTCTTCAACAAATCCAGCTCATAATCTACAGGGATGAACTGCCTCTTTAGTTTCTCTACCATCCTATCCCATCTGGTGATCCTTTCCTTTCCCCTCCTGTTCCTTTCTAACCGCACTCCTTTCCACCGAGATGCTAGCATGCCCCTTCGACTTGGTTTTTGCGAATCTGATCCGATTTGGATCTGCGATCTCTTCGTATTCGAAGTACTCCTCCATGTCGTTGATCCAGTCTATTAATTCCTCAGGGTTGAGGTTTCCAGAGTAAGTCGAGACGTCAAATTTTGGCTTCTTCCCAATCTGGGAGATAGCCCTGTACAGCCTAGCCTCTGCTGGGTCCAAGGCCTCTTCATCGGACAGAACTTCTTCTTCCCACACTTCATCTTCGCTGGGTTCTTCCCTTCTCGGCTCGACTCCTCTTCTTATTTCCTCTTGTAGAGCCTCAACTTGCCTCTGCAGGGCTCTCAAATCGACCTCCTCCCTTCTTGCTCGCCTATGCCTCAAACCACCATGATCTCTACGCGGAGGCATCTTGCTCCTTCTTCGTAACCCACAACCACAGTCCTGGCGCAAACTGCCTCTCTGTTCGGCGATCGGTTTGCACTCTCAGAACCAACCGGCTCTGATACCACTTGATATCGAGCTACGCACAACACACAGCAAGAATGCAGAAATTAACAATGCACAGGCAAAATTCCAGCAAGCTTCATTAAAAACAGAGGTCCTTTTTCCAATACACAGCTATCTCCCCCAAAATAAATGGCCCCCCCCTCCCTTTACAATGTATCGCGGCCTTTTTTTTATCTCCCCGGCCCGACCCTCTTCGGACCATCATTACTTTGAATGCGGGACTCCCCATGCCACCCGCACGAATGCTCTGTCCCGCCGGAAAATGCTGTCAGATGCATCGAAACATCATAGCTTGTAGTGGCGGTATGCCCTGCAACCGCCTGTCGATCCACTGCCAAGTCAATCATTCATAAGAATGCGCCATGGCCGTTTGCAGTTGATGCCACGTGTCCTGTTGCCATGCTTCCTGTAACCGCTTCATACTCTCGGGCCACCTGTAACTTCATGCCACGTGTCCCTCTGCACTGGTCCCTGCAGTCGCCGGCTGGTCAACGTCGTGAGCGCCCTGTCGCGATATCGCGACGTTTTTGCCCCAACACTTTCTCTCTCCTCTTTGGTCGCGATATCGCGACGTTTTGACGTTAGGCTTCTCTCTCCTCCTTGGGGCCGCGATTCCGCTACACGTCGCGAAATCGCGACGTCTAGGCCTTTCTTACTCGCTTTCCTCCCTTGGGCCGCGAAACCGCGACATGTCGCGATTTCGCGACATCTTTGCATTCCGTACGTCTTGGCTCGGAAGTGTCACGATTTCGCGACATCTTTGCATTGTGGAACCTTGCCCCCGGATATGTCACGATTTCGCGACATCTTTGCATTCCGTACGTCCTTGGCTCGGAAGTGTCACGATTTCGCGACATCTTTGCATTGTGGAACCTTGCCTCCGGATATGTCACGATTTCGCGACATCTTTGAGCTCTGCCTTCGAAGGTGTTGCGATGTCTTTATGCTTCCAAGTCTTGCCTCCCAGAAGTGTCACGATTTCGCGACGTCTTTTAAACTTTATCTTTGAAGGTGTCGCGATTTCGCGACGTCCTTTAAGCTTGCCTTCGAAGGTGTCACGATTTCGCGACCATTCTTGTGCCTTAGAACCTTTTTGCCAAAGATGTCCCTGTGCTTTCAAATCCTGCTTCCGAAAGTGTCGCGATTTCGCGACCGTTCGGCGCTGAAGCTGCGTTCCTCCGGAATTGTCGCGATTTCGCGACCGTTTGGCACTGAAGCTGCCTTCCTTCAAAAATGTCGCGATTTCGCGACCGTTTGGCACCTTGACCTCTTTGCCTCAGAAATGTCGCGATTTCGCGACCATTTGGCGTCTTGACCTCCTTGCCTCAGAAATGTCGCGATATCGCGACAGTTTCGCATTTTGCACCCTGTTCACCAAAAAGCGTCGCGATATCGCGACAATTTTGACACTTAGAGAAAAAAAACATTTTGGTTGATGCAAGATTGCCAGCTTTGCCTCCGGATGCTCCTGCATCAAATCATTATGGATATTTTTTGGTTATCTGCTAGAAAGGATCTTCCAGCTCTTTAGTTATGGTTGCTAGGACTAGTGGCGCAGAAGAATCCACAATGCATCCTCTTAGTATATTTAGAAGTGATCGATATTTTCCCACTTCTTCTAATTGGGTGTCTCTATGTTATTTCCCAAACACTTTTACAATTTTCTTTATTCTTGATAGCGATTTGCATGGCATCTTCGAAGGCATCTTCTTCATGGCCCATGTGTAGTTTCATCACATTTTAGATTTCTTTATCATATATTTCGTTGGTCATAGGCTCTCCACGTAAGTTCGGAAAAGAAGTAATCATCCATCCTCCACATAGATTTGAGAAGATCCTTTGAAGATATAACATCCTATTTTGAAAGGAAATTTGAGCCAAAGGACTCTTGCTTTGCCTCTATTCACTCTCATTTGTACTTATTCAACTACTTGCCTCACAATTTCTAAGGTGAAAATAGACATTGGACAATACTTTAGGAGTGCTTTACATGGAATATTTGTGTTATATAACTTGATGTAAGTGAAATTTTCTACAAAGAAGAACTTCCTAGACTTGGTCTAGTTCATAAAATTACTTATTCCTATGTTGATCCTTGGAGGATTTTCACCACACAACTCATTATGAATAGCCACCATAAATTTTCCAATAAACTCAGTGATATCATACTAGCCTTCTTGAATCCAAGCAGTCTGTCCTAGACGCATTCGACATTGACCCCTCTTAGCATTTGCATAACATTGGGACTCAACTGGCCCACTACGAGATGTATAAGGAAAGAATAATACATAAATTTTGGCATTACTTCTTTCTTCTTCTCAATAGCCTCGTGAAGTGTTGTAAGCTGCTCGTTCATTTTTTTCTCTAGAACCTCTTCCCAAGCATACATAGGTATTTTTCCAATTTTATTTAATTGTGAAGCCACGTACATCACCTCCCTTTTCACATTATCCAGATCTCTGTTTCCCATTACAATATTGATCATATCTACATAGTCTTTGGCCCACACTCTGAGAGCCACTTTTGATACGGGGAATTTATATGATACCTTATAGTCCATACTAAACATTCTTCTATAGAAATGGGTATTTAGTATACAAGAAGACTGTATTTCAAGTACTTTATCATTTGGGACTATTTGAGAGGGAAAGAGATTAAATACCTTGTGAATGGCTTCTTTAGTGATTCTAAAAAATTTATGGTTCTTGTGGTTGAGGATGGATTTTGAATCTAGGTCATACGTCACGACTAGCCATGAGAGGAGGTCTAACGAATGGTGGACTCACGGGTAGATAATATTTCCTAGATTGTTATTCCATCTATTGCAAAATGAACTGTCATCATAACGTTTATCTTTAGCCCTCTAAAATATATCTTTGAGCAGAGTTTGATGCCTCCGATTATCTTCTTCAATATATTCAAAATAAAAAATAGTAGCATCTTCTTGTTCTTGCCTTTGTTCCTCTATGATTTTCTTACTAGTGCCTTCTTCCCTAAAGCTTCTTGTTGTTTCTTCTTTATGGGTTTACCTTGTAGCTCTTCGTAAGGATAGGCTTGTGATATTCTTAGTACTCTATCTATAATTTATGCCTTGACAACTTAAATGGTCTTAGTGGGCTTCTTTTTGGTTGAGTTGGTAGCCTTCTTTGGTTTTCTAGAAGAGGCCATGGTGCAAGACTGTAATGTTGGTTGTACTTTCTTCCTTACAATCGTACTCTACGATTTTTTTTACTCATAAATGTTCTGCAAAGGAAGTTGAAACTGGCAGAGGAGTGTTTGAAATAGCTCGAGAGTACGTGCATGCAGTGTCTTTATTTCTCCTTCAACCACCTTTTCTTGGTTGTTTTCAAATAGTCATGCCTCCTATATATCTATGCAACGACAATCTTTAATAGGAGTCCCCTTTTATGATTAGTCCACCAAGGCCTACATTATTTTAGTGTCACCTTTTCATTGGTGCCACGTAGTCTATCTCTGTCTGCATCCATAGGCTGGAGGCTCACCATGGGTGTTTTACTGATCTGTGTGTGTCTCAAAAAGATACGTTCCTACCTTAAGCAAAAACCACCCCATACAAGATTGCCACTTTTGGATCTTGGATAGTCCACCTTATCATTCCTTCTATCATTTTCTTGAACAGTGAGCCACCCCTTTTCAGGTGAAGTATGCATTAAAACACCTTTCTAGGTGAAGTATGCATTATTGATCTCTCTAGAACAATATGGGCCATTGATACCTTCATCGCTCTTCATCTCATCTTGTCGCTGATGCATCATTGATGGGATTCTTGGATGGGTGACTAAGCTTTCATAAAATACATGGTCGTTGATTGTCTGGGATTGTTGTTGATGGATTGACAATAATGCATTTACAAGCATAGTGATTAGAAGTTTGTTATTTATGGATAAGCGAAGGAAGATTGTTATTGGTGATAGGCCACTTTGAAAAATTTTAGATAGACTTATGTGGGTGACCTAGTAGACTTAAGGTTTTCTTAATGCATGACGGGAAAACTAAGGTGAACGATGGCTTGACCCTTTGGATGACCCAAAATGACTTTGTCATTGATGAAAATGTGTTGTCACTAATGGATGAGCGACAAGAATTTCACTAAGGTGATGGGCTAATATTTTTAGGTTGATGGATCGATGACATGCTCTTTTTATTGATGATAGACTAAGTTTGGACTTGGGGCTATGGTTTAAGCAAAATTTTATGCTTCTTGGCATAGGAAGGTAAAGACCAAGCGGAGAGCTATAGGACCTTGGGATAAGGTGTCGTTGATGAGAATCAACTATCACTGATGGATTGAAAATAATGTGTTTGGATGAGCGATGGTTTATTCTTTTATTACATAGTCACCTATAGCTTAGCACGATCATGGATGGATCAATAAAGGGAACTTTGGACAATTAACCAGGACTTTAAAACAACTTGGTGTGACCAATTTCATCAAGATGGGGAATGGTTAGGCCAATGATGGTGAGACCCTCACTTTAGACTTAAGACATTTTATCACCGATGAGACTCAATGGTTACTAATGCATCAATGATGAGGCTTTTGCAAGAGTGAAAGTTGATTTTTCTTTATGCCCAGGGTTACCATGGTCACTGATTGAAATAGTCTATCAAAGATGGATAGACGACGGTGGGTTTGGATGAGCGATAGTGTATTTTTAGGTTTAGGTTGTCATCGATGGCTTATTGTGGTCGTAGATGGATTGAATATGCGGTTTCGAAAGGGCGACAATGAATTATTGCTATTAGGCCTTAGCAAATGATTTCAAAAAAAATATTAAAGGTAAGTATCTAGGAAAACTTGGAGACATAGGACTTAGGAAAATAAAATCATAAGTGGATTACGTGGTATTTTCGGCCATGGTCTACCTAGGGTGCATCATCGATTTTTAATATTATATATGGATTTTAAATTTTTTTCAATGGTTAGATGCCTTACATGATGTAGGGTAAATGAGGTTATGGAGATGGAAATGTTTATGGATCGAATGGTATTTTTAATGGGCATGGACTAAATAATGAAAGTGGACCAAATATTGACATTGGATGGAATGGATAATATGGTGAGGGGTGATGATATGGAAATAGTGACCTTATGAATGAGTGGATGGCTAGGGATGAACACATGAAGGATGTAATGAATGAAGCACTACAAGATTAATGACCTTATCTTTTAAATTGAAATTAATTTCTCAAGACTTCCCTCTTTTTTACTCAACACCACAACCTGTTATCACCTAGACACTCAATTTTGCCAACTTTTGAAAAATAGGGGTGAAATCTAAGTTGGGATTTTTGAATCCCAACACAAGCTCTATTTGGGACAAGAGAAATGTTTGATCTAAAAGGTTAAAAGTCCTCTTGAGGACCCTAGAATCTCTAACTGACTTAATCATTCCCATTTTTTTTTTACCTTCAATAATAGACTTTAGACAAGTGTGACCCCTATGAACCTGACTTCTAACTTTGGCCTTTATAGATTTTTTGATGTTTCAGTTCCCATGACTAACTTGACCAGAACCTGATGGACCTTTAATCAAAAGCATAGAAGACTAATAATAAAATCCTAATCACCTAAGAAGATAAACAGACTCAAAACTTACTCGACTAAAAAATATTGAAACAAGATACACAAACTTTTTTTTTTTAATTTTTATGTACAAGAGGCAGCAGAAATAGTTCATATGAACTAATCCCCATCATAGGGATGGTACATATTTAGATGTTGGCCATTTATTGGAAGTTGCATTTTCTCTCCTTGCCTTTTTCTCCTGGTTTGTCATTCTTTGAGTCCTAGTATAACACTATGTATCCTTTTTCAAATGGATTCCCTCTAGCCTTCTTGTTAAAGACTTGTACTGTTCTTTGAGTTTTTTGGGTCATTTTCTTGAAGGCATCTCTCCTATCTTCTAGTTTGATAATCTGGTCCATCCTTCTTTGCCAACTATCTAGTTTTTTGTGATCTTGAAGCAATAAGGCTAAAGTTGGTCTTTCAACTTGTGGAGGGAGTAATGCATGTTCTCCATACACCAAATCATAAGGTGTTTTCCCTGTAGCTCTTTTAATAGAAATCCTATCAGCCCATAAAGCAAATTTCAATTCACTATCCCAGCTCCTTTTATTTCTGCCAAGAGATCTTTTTATTCTGGTGATAAGATATTTGTTTCATGATTTTGCTAAGTCATTTCTTTGCTTATAGTAATTAGCTGAATGAGCCAACTCAATACTATAATTGTTATGAAATTCTACCATATCATATGAACTAAAACTACTACCATTATTAGTAACTAGCTAGAACTAAAAGTACTACCATCTCATATGAATTGTCAACCCATTTTGGTATGTTTTGGTCTATTTTAGTCTTCTTGGCTTGTTCTAGCTTACTTGACCTATGATGCTCATTTTGGCCCTGCTTAGCCTTTCCCAACACCTCCTTACCCACTTTAGCCCTTCTTGGCCCATTTTAGTCTCTATTGGCCTATTTTAGCTCATGTGGCTTGTCTTAACCCACCCTACCCACTTTAACCTTACCCAATACATTTTAGCTTTTTATAGTCCCTCTTAGCCTAGTTGGCTTGTTTTGGTGTGTTTCAGTCCATCCTAGCCTCCCCAACTTGTTTTAGATGATTCTAAACCATTATGACCTTCATAGCTCATTTTAACATTCCTAACCCTTTTTGGCTATGTTGCTCCCTATTTTAGCCTCTCCTATCCATGTTGGCATGTCCTAGCCTATATTACCTGGTCCAACTTAGAAGTTTAAATTTTAACAAACATTAACAAGGGATGAGGTTTGAATAGGGTAAAAAAAATTATTTTTGCATATGTAGGGCCAAAATGGGCATGATAGACTAGGACATGTTGTGTAGGCCAAAACAAGCTAGGAAGGCTAAAACAAGTTAGGAAGGCAAAAATGAGTCATGTGTGACAGAAATAGGATAGAGCATACCAAAATAGGCCAAGAAGGCTGAAATAGGCTAGGTCATGCAAAAACATTCCAAAATAGGTTGAGAAGGTTAGAAAGGATCAGGTGGGTCAAAACTAGCCAAAATGGACAACATTGGCAAAAACAAGTCAAGACAAGCTAGAACAGGCTACAAGGACCAAAATGGGTAGGACATGTCAAGTTGAGCTAGTTAGGCCAGAATAATCCAAAACTTACCAAAATAGGCTAGGAAGGGTAAAATTGGTCAGGTAGCCTAGGGCCAAAAAAAATGATATAACGGCTATGAATAATCGATAATATTAAAAAGAAATCAAAGCATTATAAAGAGTGTGCATTTTTTTCTGATCTGATGGTGGTGCTCGATCTGGATAGACCCAACGATGATGCTTTATTTAAAGAAAATCCAAAAGTAAAAGACATCGACGATCACATATGTTCTTACCAAATATCCAATGTCGGTGCCTTATCGAAGAAGTCAAATGCTAAAAAGGGGTGAAATCTGATCAAATCGGACGATTGCGCTTGCTCCTACCATTTTTGGCGGTGGTGCCTTAACAAAAAAAGATGAAGAATCACAAATTGGTCATTGACTAAGTTATATTTGGACCAGATCAGATGGCCATGCTCATCTCTATCTAGATCTAACAGCTGCACCTGATCAAGGCTATCAAAGAAAAATAAAAGCAAATAAGGGATGCATAGCTCAAATCAATCTAACGACAGCGATAAAACTTAACCAGATTCGATGGTAGCACATGGAAAATTCACCTGAAGGTTAAGTAAAATGGTTTATTTCATTGATATATGATTAATCAAAATTAAAATAAGGGTCTAAACATTTTGATAATGATCCCCCTTCTCAACAAACTCTGGTGCATGTCTAGATAATCAAACGAATGTGCTAGATCGTATGTTTGATCAGACGGTGAGCCATTGACAAGGTAATCAAGTTATTAAAGGTTATGTATTAATCAGAGGTTAGTAAATTTTTAATCACTTCGATTACTCTTTAATAAATCAATATTAAATGAAGGTTAAGGCCCTGATTTAATATCTAGCCAATGATTATTATTTGCAAAAATATAAATGTATAAAATTGACTAATAACTAACCATCATTGGCATGTCTGCTATATTGTAGGACTAACATTTATACAGGTTCAAAAGTATCAAATAGAGCACATGATGTATATTTCATATGATGGTAATCATGAGTTGGTAGATCCAATGGGCATGCACCTCCACGTGCAAATCTGATGAACAACGATCGAAAAAATGGAATAACTTCATAACAATGCAAGCAGTACTAACGTGGTGTATCATTAACAGGTACAACCATAGAACATAAGCAAGCTACAAAAAACAAAAACCACCATAAGGTGAATTGAAAATACAGGTAAATGACCAGAAGAAGTGACTAATCTAAGAAACAACTAGGAGATAAAACAAACAGACTATTAAATAAAATTACACGGACTATACCGAAACAAAGATGATACAAACCGTTTGGGTGGCGATATTTGTACAAAGGAATAAAATCAGATCTTCGTATATCCATTAAGTGTGACTGTGTACTACGCAAGGAACAAGATAAGCCGATGTGAAATGGGATCATACATGATATCCCTTGACTTATAAATAAGGATAGTAAAAGGTGATCCATAAAAACAAAGGGAGCAATGGAGTTTTTGGAGCCAAAATTGACTCAACATCTGAAACCCCCCAGTTTAAATTCTTGGTTTTCAATAAATCTAGCAAAAGTTACTAGCCTCTATTGCATTTTCATCTAAGAAGTTGACTTTAATGTGTTTGAAAGTTTGAAATTTACCTAAGCCTTTTTTGTTTTGATTTGACCTTATGGTCATTGTTTTATCATGTGAAAAGCAATTAAGGCCAAATTATTTGAACACCCGGTACCATGGTAAAATCATAAGAATACCCGACTTCAAAGTAAGGGTCATGACAATCATAATAATCAGACCTAAGCCTAATGAATAAAATCTTAAGTCCTAAAGTATTAGAAGAAGATAATTCAAAGCCTAATGATGAAACACCATGGTCTAAAGTCCAAAACCTAAGATTTGAAATTAAGGTCTTAAAATAAAACCTCTAAGGTATGTGCCCCCTTATGTTAAGAATCAAGAACCTTACACAGATCTAAGGGTAGCACTTCATCAGAGTAAAATCCAATGGACGCGCTCACTTTGATCAATCAACTTTTTAAAATGTTATTGTCAAAGGAATTAAAGTCTAAAGTTTTGAAAGAAAAATTAATAATAGCATTAAGGGTATACGCCCCCTTTAATTAAACATTGAGCGAATTGGATAAATATGATGATAGTGTTTGATCAAGACCTGATCGGATGGCAACGCTCTCATAAAAGGAGCATTAAAAAGGCTAAAGACCGCAAGATTAATTAAAATTGTTAAATAAGATTAGCGAGGGTCTAACGCGTTGGATAATTATCCCCATTTTGGCTTAATCAAAGGTTAAAATCAAGTACCCCTTGGTAACTAACCTCGTAGGTTGAAAGAGATCAACGGTCGTGCCAATCCCGACCGAGATCCGACGGTTGCGCTCATGTCAAAATCCAAACATTGAATGGTAATACTATCGGGTAACATGAAGTTGAAGCTATGATTAATAATGAGATCAACAAGGGTTTAATACATTACTAATTACCCCCTTTAGGCTTAATCAAGGATTATTATAATGCACCCCTTTTAGTTATCAAATGTGCATATTACAGGATATCTAAGGGCAGCACCTCATCAAGGAGAAATCGGATGGATGCGCTCGTATTAATAAAGCACCCCAGTATAAAGTACGAAAGCTTAGGTACAATGGTCATGAAAGATCCAACAACTACGCTTGATCAAAAATATGATCCAACGATGCATGTTTGCCACGAATTGCCAAGGTAAACCAAGGTATTATAATGAATGTTATGTTTAAATCATGCATAAAATTGGAGGAGATCAACGGATGCGCTCTTTCACAAGATGATCTGACGGTAGCACTTGCTCAGATAAATAAAGGTAAATCGGGCGATAGACCAAGTCAACATTTGATCAGCCTTCTATCAAAAGTGGCAGATTCGGATCAACAAACAAGTGCATTAGAGGGGATAGCTCAGTTAGGTTTTGGTACAACCTCTCTACTGGTCCAAGGGGGAAGTTCTATCTTTTTATTCTTTAAAAAATAACAACCATGGTATTGGTGTTCAGCAGGTTCAATCCCTATTGTACCAAAAATTGGGAGATCACTTAAAGTTCTAAAGGTGGGAGGGAGCATCCCCGATGTTTTAAAAAGGACAACATTAGAAGTGATTTTTTAAGATTTGGAGCCTTTTTTAAGGGACTTCATATTAAAGGGAGAGGCAAGGTTATTTAAAAGCCTTGGGTTTTCACTTATTTATTAAAGAGATAAACTCTCGACCCATGTTGTTATTCCTTATAGTAAAGATAGATAGTTGGGCTTGAGGGTGCATAGGAGTGATATCCTAGGGGTGATAGAGAGCACACCCACCTACCGAATCGATTGAAATGAATCTTTCATCTCATCCCACCCATCCTAGGCTTTTAAATAAATTGGGGATAGTCAACTTCATGATACACAATAACTGAAGATGAAATGAAAGTGCACTTTTTTATTTGAAGGTTGGTGCTAGCAATATCCATATCCAATCACTCCAAGATGAGAACTAGGGAATTGAAAGGGCGTAGAAGCTATGTCGTAGTTGGCAATGAGATCAACATATCTCTTATCGGTGTTGTAGTTGGTAATGACATGGATTTATATGGGAATAGCTATAGGCATAGTTGGAGTCGTATGCCCATTCATGTTCTTTTTCTACCTCTTAAAATATAAAAGAGCTAGAGAATATATTTTCTTTTTTCTCCCCCCTCCTTCTTTTTTTCTTGGGGGAGGGGCAGCCCTCCCTATTTAAAAAAGGAGAGGCTTGGTTATGGATGCCCTTTTCAAAGATAGGGCTCCCTCCCCGCCCCCACATTTAAAAGGTAAAGCAAAAGAGAAAAGGTCTTTCTACTTAAAAAATAGATGCATAAAAACCCCATTACTCTTTTGAAATATTTGAAATAAGGTAGAGTAATCTGAATTCCATATTATATATACTACTTTGGACACGTAATATTTACTCCCTTTTCTGAGTAAATGAGCCAATATGCCAAACACAACTTTGAGATATCATGCCCAACACAAATAAAACCAAGAACTAATTTGAGCTAAGGTAACTTAGCCACCTCTCTACTATTTTTTAAAAGGCTCAACCTATTGAAGATAAAATCCTACAATGACATATTTTTTTGAAATATAAACACTTTAGAAATTTGGTGGTCAAGACGAATAACTACTTACTAATTATTTTATTGATGGAAGTCCTACTCTCTCCTTCTAAAGGTAATAAGGTTTATTGATGGAGGCTATTTAAATTTTTTTCTTATCCAAAAGTGTTCTTCAATTTGATTTCCCATATTCCAAGAAGTAGTGAGCTACATAGCGTAATGACCCGAAAAATAAGAGCGACTCTTTTTAAAATAGAGAGGTGGACCAATCCAAGATTTAGCATATTCTACATCTCAATCCCTTAATAGAGAAAAGAGGTAGGTTTTGGTATCATATCTTATTCCTTCTCCCTAAACTATCATTCCATTCACCTCTTAAGCCATGCAAACTATAGGACCAAGGGATGATGCCATGGGGACTATAGGACTAAGGGAATGGACTCTTAAAGGCATGACTTTGGTTGGTGGATCATGGAGAATATTACTCCTAACTAACCTTAAAAGGCCTTTATCGATTCAACCAATTATCCATTTTTGGGGGGTTATTAAAGAAAGCAACTCTTGCCTCTCTCTATTTTAAAAGGGCAATAGATCTTGGGGCTTCACCTTGCCTTTGGAATATGGAAGGGTGAGCGGGCCTCTATGATAACACAACACTTGGGTGAGTGCTCTCTATTTATTTTCCAACTCCTCCTCTATGCCATGATGGAAGATCTCATGACTAAAGCTTGGGATTGATCGTATAGGTTGAGTCTTGCTATTCGATGCTTTCTCCTCCCTCACGAATTAGCAGTTCACCCAACCACCACAGAAAGAAGCCTACCTATCATAGAGAGAGATTGAAGCTATGATGACCTATTGCCCTACCTCGCTACTACATAGCGAGTGAGAATATAGAGAGCCTCAGGGTCGATCTATCTTATCTTGCCAGTTGTTACAAGTTGACCAACTCTAAAAATGGGGGGATTACCCTCATCAATTCTGGTGTCTCCGCTATCCTATGTCATAAACGACCTTAAAGAGGAACAGGTTTTGTTCAATGAATTAAAAAAATCTTGTCCACTCTAATATAATATATACTTGGGAGACCACTAAAGAGATCAATGGATCCCACCTTGTATTCTCCCTTGGATGCAACTCATATTCTAAAGGTAGTTGTTGGTGCCAGGTAGATGTTTATGTTCTTTCATCATTTCATAAAAGCTTGAAACTTTAAGCATAATAAGGCCATTTTTTTTGCTCTTTATCAATGGGGTAGCCCTCTCTATTTTAAAAGTGAGTGCTCTCTCCCCCTTTTGAAAAGCTAGTGAGGTAAGCAAAAAGTTGGGGATGCAGAATTCTACTCTATCAATGAGGCTTGAAGAAGCATTATTAAAGAGGATCGCTTTTCATGAAAAGCTTTTTAAAAGCCCCCATATGAGAAATATTTCTTAAGAGGGAAGTTCTACCTTATAAGAGAGGTTTTCTGCTTTAGAAACCTTTTAAACCCTTATTTTCAAATAAAGAGAGGTTTGTACTCTCCTCTCTATTATTAAAGGTAATGTTTGCTCTTCACTTTTAATTTTAAGGAGGTCATTCATTAAGGAGGGGGGAGTACTTCTAAGAGCTATCTAAAAGGTTTGCTCTCTATTTTAAAAGGGTAGTAGTATTATGAATGAATCGATTAGTTTCCCATTGAATGGATGCTCAACTAGAGCAATCTTAGATACACCAATCAAGAATGCATGGATCTAGTAAGCCCACCCATCATTTTCACCCCTCAATGATTATAAATCAAAATCATCCCTCCTAATCATTCTGATTCGATGCGCTTCTTGGCTTTTTAAAGGCCTTGTTCATCATTATTACTCAAGTAATATGACTTCAAATATGTTGTATCATAGATGCTACCAGAGATACCAAATCAAGGATGCCTATAGAGATATCACCAAAGATATATTTTTAGAGATGCCTACTAGCCCAACCTAAAATAGAGGAGATTCCTGCTACTTATTAGAAGCTGCTCTAAGACCTTAAAAATCATAATGATGGATCTCTAAGGATATGCTTAGCTTAGATTAGGCTTGACACAGATCATAAAGAAGTTAATGAGGACAAAATACCCTCTCTATCCCTGGTAGGCTAGCCCGACTAACGATGGCTATTTGAAAGGCAAAGGTAAGGTAAGGTAATGAAATTTTGGCCATAACCATAGGGTAGATCGACTTGATGGATATGCTAGAAACAATGACAACTTCCTCTTCCACCTAATGAACAATTTATATATAGAAGAACAAAGTACCCAATATGATGTTATTACTCTATTCATCTTTAACTTCAAGGCATGGAAAATAACAACAAACATATGAGCGAACAAACCCAATCATATAGAGAGCACACCTCTCTATTTTAAAGGGGGTGGAGGGGCAGACCCTCTTCTATGCACTCAACCTTTTAAAAGAGGGGAAAGGATGCTCACACACAACTATAGACAAGATAACCTTTTGAAGTATCCTTCTTATAGAGGTTCACTATCATTGATTATAGATAGAGAGCCTCTCCCCTCTCCTTGCTCCTTTTATAAATGGGAAGAGAGGTCCCAATTGAGTTAGTTCACTTACGCTCACTCCCCTCTCTCTCCTTATCGATCAATAGGTCAAATGCCTTAAAAATGAGCCCCCCTCTTGGCCCTTTCTCTAAAATAATAGAGAAGATATTTTTTGAATAGAGACCCTTTAAAAACCCTTTTAAAATAGAGGGTCCCTTTAAAAAACCCAAGGAGAGCAAACCTCTTTAAAACTTTAAATAGTTGAGTGCTTATCCTTACCTTATGAAAGTGGGGGTGGGGACCCTCGACCGTATCCATGAAGAAGTCTAATAGGCCACATTCATAAGTTGGTTGGTCTTAAGCCCCTTTAATTTAAAGGCTATTCCAATTCTATGGAGCTAGCTTTTAAAATTGAGTTATTCTTTCTCTGAAGGATGTCAAATTCCAAGCCCACCTCCTAGTTGTGGAAAAGAGATGCCTAGTCATTCTAGGGCTTATTCTCTTCCAAAAGTGAGTCCCATCATGATTATGCCATATATGAAAGAGCTCCAATGCCCTTCTTCAACCAAGCTCTCTTTGATGAGAAAATATTCCTCTCCTTTTTTTCAAAGAGGCATTTTTTGGATTGTCATTTTAGCTCATGAAGGTCCAACCCATAAGAACCATCTGGACTTGATGTCATTCCCAAATTTGCACACCTCTATGAGCTCAATATTTGAAGGGGAAGCATCCAATCCTTGGCCTAAAGGAGCTCTTCGACCAGATCTTCCAAGTTAACAAAGAGATAGGATGGCCCTCTCCCCCACCCCCACCCCATATTTCAAAGGCAAAAGCCCTTTTAAGCATCAGGGAGGGCCATTTAAAAAGAGAGGGGGGCTCCCTTTTTAAAACAAAAATAAAAATGAAAATGATTTTTTTGTTGTTTTGCTAAAGTTTTTCTAAGGTTAAATATTTAAAAATTAAAATGATTTAAAATTTTATTTTTATTTTTGTTTGTTTTTTTCCTAAGGTTATAATGAAAAATTAAAAATTAAAATAATTAAAAAATTAAAATAATTGAAATTTTTATTAATTTTAATTAAAGAAATTGAAATATGGATTGCTTGGACAACACTCTACCTACTTGTATAAGGGAACACCTTGGACATTTACAACTCGCACATAAACACTTGTGCATTTATTATATTCCTTGGAGTAACTAGCTAACTCCTCCTAAAGCAATCTCCTACCCTAGTTATGTACCAAGGGTGGTACGTTTACATCCTAGTTAAGTAATGGACTGTTGTTTGAAGCAAGTAAAATCTTGGAGTTGGTGGAAAGCATTTAAATCATCTCCCTAATTAAGTTACAAATATTTTAAGTTGAGTATTGTTTTATATAGAGAGGACTCAGGAAGGAAAGCTTTGAATTTTAAGATGCTCATCCAAAAGCTTCTAATTAAGGTCGATCTCCCCCTCTATCGAACACTTTGCTAGCCTTCACTACCTTCCCATTACTTTATGCACTCTTAAGGGAGGGGAGGTTTAGGAGATCGATCTGAAAAGGTTTAGTTGGCTTTAAATATCTACCAAAAAAATAGCAGAGGTGAAAACCAACCATTCACAAGAGCTTGGAATGGAAGCATTGCCACTCTATACAAAGAAGGGAAGTTGATGCTCTCCTAATCCATGGGTCGAGTTCTTAAGGTTGATTTCAAAGGGATCTGGTCGAGCGGTCGAGTACCTCTCCCTCCTTTTTAAAAGCTTGTTTCCTCTTTAAAACTTCAAGCGAGTGCTTTTATATCTTAAGAGGTCAATCTAGTGGTTCTATCATCATGATTAGTGAACTTTTCATTGGTGCTTGGAGTTCCTTGAATCGACTATCCCATTAAATATCTCATATCCATGGGAATGACAAGCAGAGAAGTTCAATAAAATTTATAGAGAGGCCCTTTATTTTTTTGACCAATTAAATGAAAAGAGCATTGTTAGCTCTTCATGCATGGACTAGTTCCTATCTCTTGATGGGGAGGTTGGGAGAGGAAGGAGCTTTTCTTGCTATCAAAGTTGATTGCCTGCTATAACTATAATTTGTTGGTTGTTATTAATGGTGTTAGAGAATGCTTGATTCTACCATGTCCTAGTAGGGGCAAAAAACACACCCAACAATAAAACCTTTAAAAGGATCAATCATCTTTGTTTGGGTTGAGTCTCCCTCTCTATTTTTAAAGGCCCTTGAATAGAGAGCAAATTTAAATCAAAGTCGAGTCTTCTATCATTAGTAAGTGGGGTAGGTGCTTCTCAATCAGCTTTCCTCCTTTCTTAGTGAGGTGGGGTGAGGTGAGAGGTAGTGGAGCTTATATAAAAGGAGATATTTTAAAATTAAAGTCGTACCCTCTTTCTCTATTATTAAATGGAAGGGGGTCTTATGCCTTCTAAAAGGAACGAAACCTAAAGGTGTGAGGAGGGGCAAAGATCAAATAATGAACTATGAAAAATTTGATTTTTGATTCCCTACTAATGTGAATGAAACCATAAATATTATTGAATAAAGTAAAGAAGCTCAAAGTTTTAAAGGTTCACCCAAAAGAAGATTAAGCATCTCTATTATATACGTGATAGGATAATTGAGTGGTTAACTTATCTTTGCTCTGTAATAAGAGAGGAATGCAGTGTTCTTCTCTCATGAATGAACACTCTCCTCTTTATTAAAAGGGGTGAGTGACCTCTTAAATTAAAGCCCTCAAAGCTAGCTAGTTAGCTGGTCATTTATATTAAAGCACCCCCTCTTTTAAAAGGCTCACCCCTAACAAATCGAATGGATTATTGATTTCTTCATTCTTAGTACCCAAAGGTAGGCTAATCAGCTACACTTGGGCCCCTCCCTCTCCTTATCCAACTGATTTTGGTGTTGCATTTAAAATAGAGAGCATTTTTTTCTAAAGAGCCTTCCCCTTTTAAAATAGAGAGGAGTTAAGTCACCAAGCCAAGTCTTGAGAAAATATTCTTCTATCTAGTGACCAATTTATTTAAAATCCTATCCCGCCCTCTAAAAATCAAATTAAGTACTCTCATTATCCAATATATAGTTCCACCCTTTTAAACAGGGTGGAACTATATGGTGGCCTTAGATAAAAAGGTGATTGTTAGGCAATTCATTCCAAGGTACCCTAGACAAGAACTCGCTACTCCATCAGCCTTCTATCAAAAGTGATAAATCCATATCAATGAACAAGTGCATTAGAGGGGATAGTACACTAGGGACATAGCTCAGTTAAAGGGGGAAGTTCTATCTTTTATTCTTTAGAAAACAACAACCATGGTATTGGTGTTCAACAGGTTCAATCCCTATTGTACCAAAAAGTGGGAGATCACTTAAAGTTCTAAAGGTGGGAGGGAGCACCCCCCTATGTTTTAAAAAGGACAACATTAGAAGTGATTTTTTAAGATTTGGAGCCTTTTTTAAGCGACTTCATATTAAAGGGAGAGGCAAGGTTATTTAAAAGCCTCAGGCTTTCACTAATTTATTCAAGAGATAAACTCTCGACCCATGTTGGTATTATGAAGACTAAGAACATGACACTTAAACAATAAAGAAATCAAATAACCAAAAGAAACAAAAGATTGCACAAATAGATAAATTTATTCAATAAATGGGGTGGGGGAGCTAATAAACTCCTTTTGATACAATCTGTACTCAGTAAGTATTTGATACAAAGATATACAAGACACTAGGGTTATCCAAAACCCTAGCTACAATAATGAAGTGTCTTCAACTGGTGTGTTGACGCTTCCAACATAATGAGTGGGCTTCAAATATCTGATTCCGGACCACTCCAGCTTTAGCAGTTGTTCAACAATAGATAGAACCTACAGATCTGCATACACACAAATAGAGAAAGAGATTAATAACACCTATGAGGGCTCCATAGTGTGAGACCCTTAGATATTAGTAAACCCTAACTAATAATGGATCAACTAGCATATGAAATCTACAAATCATGTAACAGAATAACACAATAATGATATACCTTGCTTGTGATGATATTTTGTTCCGTTATTGTAGTTCTGACAACGGATGGCATGATGTAGTAGGCTCTAATTTGCACTTCAGTCATAATAGTAGGATTGAACGTGCACTAGGCAACCTCTGGTGCGAGCTTCACAGGCTTTGTAGTGAGCCTGCAATACAACAGGCACAGGCGTGCGCTTGGCAAGCTCTGCAGTGAGCTTTGCAAGCTCAGGAGGGCATCTGTGGTGAGGATAAAATCTACATAAGAGATCGTGAGGGTTGCAAAAAATGTGCCGGATGGGAAATGATAGAGGTGATGGAAAAATGGTGAGGGGATGGATATGGACGACGGTTGGAACAGTAGAAATCCTATTGGCTAGCTAGGGATTTGGATTTTTAGAACTCTATATTTTTTTACTTCACTAGAGCTTCGCCAATGACTTCTTCAGGATGCACGTTACAATATCAGGGTTCTAGGGTTTAGCCATTTGTAAATGCCCTTACTTATAATCCAACCTTAGGGGTATTTTAGGGTTTTAGCTCAACACTTTAGATCATGTGGCTAAGATTAAATCACATCCTAGGGCTAAGATTGTACTTTAAGTGTGGCATGGATTAATGAAGATGGACGATGGAGATTAGATTGGATTAAATGGCTATGGTTAATTGGGTTTATACATACATATTTTATAATAAATATATTATAATATATTATATTAAATATAAAATAATATTAAAGTAAGTCCAATTGGGTTAGGAAATGGTGGGAAAGGTGGAATTGGGCCAAATAATTGGTGAGCAAGATGTATGGTGGACAAGTGGGTGGTAGGATGGTTAGGATGGAGGATTAGTGGTTGTAATTTAGTATCTACAGATGCCCATTTTTGTACCATGTTGTGTGAAACAGAATATGGTGCAAAAATACGAGACACCTTCTAGGGCTATGGACATAGAAGCAACTTCTCTCTATCATTGGATTTGAGTACTGATGTTGAAGACAAAAGAATAAATAATTTTTGGAATTTGCATAAATTAATTTATGAAGACAAGAACATGACACTTAAAAAATAAAGAAATCAAATAACCCAAAGAAACACAAGATTGCACAAATAGATAAATTTATTCAATAAACGGGGAGGGAGGTAATAAACTCCTTTTGATACAATCTGTACTCAGTGAGTATTTGATACAAAGATATACAAGACACTAGGGTTATCTGAAACCCTATCTACACTAATGAAGTGTCTTCAACTGGTGTGTCCTTGCTTCCAATAGAATGAGTGGGCTTCAAATATCCGATTTTGGACCACTCAAACTTCAGCAGTCGTTCAACAATAGATAGAACCTGCAGATCTGCATACACACAAATAGAGAAAGAGATTAATAACACCTATGAGGGCTCCACAGTGTGAGACCCTCAAATATCAGTAAACCCTAACTAATAATGGATCAACTAACATATGAAATCTATAGATCATGTAATAGAATAATACAATAATGATATAACTTGATCGTGATGATATTTTATTCTATTATTACATTTGTGAAAATAGATGGCATGATGTAATAGGCTCTAATTAGTGCTTCAGTGATAACAACAGGCTCAAACGCACATTGGGCAGGCTCTGGTGTGAGCTTCATAGGCTCTTGAGTGAGCCTGCAATATAGCAAGGACAGGCGTATGCTTGGCAAGCTCTACAGCGAGTTTCACAAGATTGGGAGGGCGCATGCGATGAGGATAAAATTTGTAGAAGCATATCAAGAGGGTTGCGACAAATGTGGCAGATGGGAAATGATAGAGGCGATAGAAAAATGGTGAGGGGACAGATATGGAGGATGACTGGAATAGTAGAAATCCTATTGGCTAGCTAGGGCTTTGGATTTTTAGAACTCTATATTTTTTTGCTTCACTAGGGCTTCGCCAATGACTTCTTCAGGATGCACGTTACAATATCAAGGTTCCAAGGTTTGGGCATTTGCAAATGCCCTTACTTATAATCCAACCTTAGGGTTATTTTAGTGTTTTAGCTCAACACTTTAGATCGTGTGGCTAATATTAAATCACATCCTAGGACTAAGATTGTACTTTAAGTGTGGCATGGATTAATGAAGATGGACGATGCAGATTAGATTGGATTGGACGATTGTGGTTAATTGGGTTTATAAATACATATTTTATAATAAATATATTATAATATAATATAAAATATTATATTAAATATAAAATAATATTAAAGTAAGCCCAATTGGGTTAGGAAATGGTGAGAAAGGTGGAATTGGGCCAAATAATTGGCGGGAAAGGTGTATGGTGGACAAGTGGGTGGTGGGATGGTTAGGATGGAGGATTAGTGGCTGTAATTTGGTGTCTACAGATACCCCTTTTTGTACCATGTTGTGTGAAACACAATATGGTGCAAAAATACGAGACACCTACTAGGTCTATGGGCACAAAAACAACTTCTCTCTGTCATTGAGTACTAATGTTGAAGACAAAATAATAAAGAATTTTTAGAATTTGTGTAGCTTACCCCCTCAATTGGCGAATGAGAAGAATGTCATGAGCCAATTGAAAAATAATTTTTTGTAAGTGATGAATGATACAATGTTTGTGATTTTGGATGATATGAATGATGTAAAATGTGATACCGTTTTTGCTCCAACGGTGAAAAAAGGGGGTTGGTATATAATACCATATGATTGTGGATGATATGAATGATGTAAAATGTGACACTGTTTTTACCCCAACGGTGGAAGAGGGGGTTTTATCAAGTGTATATGTCATGATCATGTAATATGTATCCCATTGTGGGAAATCGAGATCAAATTGTGATTTCCCCAAATGTTGGGATGATTTGATGTTGTTGAATAGTGTGCTTTTTGAGTCCATTGATATGCAAGTATGATGATGCAAAGTATCGTGGATAGCCTGCTAGTGACTGTTCTCACAATTAGAACTAATCATCCTAGCTAGTGCCAATCATTAGGTTTTTGATGAAAATGATGAAATTTGGGTGATTTGTGTTCATGTTTTAAGCCCCACGAACTAGGCCATCAATGATAGTAGTTGTGCAAATTTTTCTTGGTAAGGTTTCACTCCAAAATGTGAAGTGTCCAATGTGATTGTGATCTTGGACGATGAGATAATTGATGATGATCATGGTCAAGTGTCCTTATTGTAGTTTATTCATCTTATCGAATTGCATGGATGCAAATCACCACAATCGCCAAGTTGATAGGATAACCCACTAGATACAAGGTTCGCTTACCATCTACTCAACAAGAATAAAATGTGATGTATGATGAGTGATTCATGAAAGATGATTGTGGAAGAATATTTGATGGAGTCATGCAGTGATTTCGCTTATTGTGAAGTTGATTGATTTCTGATTTTGCATTTTTGCTGCTATTGGTTGCGAATTTGGCAATAATGAATGGTTTAGTGGTCAAATCAACTCCAATTTTCATGAAATGTGATGGGATGATGAAGCATTGTGGAATGTCGATTTTGTGAAAATTTGACCTCAATTGATAGGTTTTGTAATGTGATATGTGTATTTGAAGAATTTGGTTTGTTCTCGCAAAATATGCATGTAAAACAATTTATGTTTTCACAAAATCAAATTTTATGATGTATATGATGTGTGGATGAAATTTGATGAAATGTGAAGGAGGTAAGCTAACTTTTTGATTGATTTTGTCTTTATGCCTTTTTGGCGCCAAGCATATGGTTGTGCTTGGCATATACAGTAGGCACCTGCATGCACTTGGGTGCACCCGCAGGTGCTCGTACAAGACTACAATTTGCAGGTGTAGGTCTGCACCTGAATGTGCTAAGGAAAGCTATAAATAGCTTTTTGAGTGAATCGTGAGGCTCAGTTGCGCTCTTTGGACTTGGACGAGTAACTACTTACTAATTATTTTATTGATGGAAATAATGCTCTCTGTTTCTAAAGGTTAGTTTATTGATGGAGGCTCTTTAATTTTTTTGCTTATCCAAAAGTGTTCTTCAATCTGATTTTCCCACTTCCAGGAAGTAGTGAGCTACATAACCTTATGACCCAGGAATAAGAGCAACCCTTTTAAAATTGAGAGTTGGGTCAGTCCAAGATTTGGCATATTCTACAACTTAAGCATTTAATAAAGAGTTGGCATGGTCCAATATTTGGCATATTCTACAACTCAATCCCTTAATAGAGAAAAGAGGTAGGTTCTAGTATCATATCTTATTCCTTCTCCCTAAACTATCATTCCATTCACCTATTTAAGCCATGCAAACTATAGGACCAAGTGATGATGCCATGGGGACTATAGGAATAAGGGAATGGACTCTTAAAGGCATGAATTTGGTTGGTGGATCGTGGAGAATATTACTCCTAACTAACCTTAAAAGGCCTTTATCGATTCAACCAGCTATCCATTTTTGGGGGATTATTAAAGAAATAAATTCTTACCTCTCTCTATTTTAAAAGGGCAAGAGATCTTGGGGCTTCACATTGCCTTTGGAATATGGAAGGGTGAGCAGGCCTTTATGATAACACAACACTTTTGTGAGTACTCTCTATCTATTTTTCAACTCCTCCTCGATGCCATGATGAAAGATCTCATGATTAAAGCTTAAGATTGATCGTATAGGTTGATTCATGCTATTTGATACTGTCTCCTCCCTCACGAATTAGCAATTCACCCAACCACCATAGAAAGAAGCCTACCTTGTCTATCATAGAGAGATTAAAGCTATGAAGACCTATTGCCCTACCTTGCTACTACATAGCAAGTGAGAATATAGAGAGCCTCAGGGTCGATCTATCTTATCTTACCAATTGTTACAAGTTGACCAAATCTAAAAATGGGGGGATTACCCTCGTCAATTCTGGTGTCTCCACTGTCTTATGTCATAAACGACCTTAAGGAGGAATGGGTTTTGTTCAATGAATTAAAAAATCTTGTCCACTCTAATATAATATATAATTATGGGACCACTAAAGAGATCAATGTATCCCACCTTGTATTCTCCCTTGGATGCAACTCGCATTCTAAATAAAGGTAGTTGTTGGTGCCAGGTAGATGTTTATGTTCTTTCATCATTTCATAAAATCTTGAAACTTTAAGCATAATAAGGCCATTTGTTTTGCTCTTTATCAATGGGGTAGCCCTCTCTATTTTAAAAGTGAGTGCTCTCTCCCCCTTTTGAAAAGTTGGTGAGGTAAGCAAAAAGTTGGGGATGCAAAATTCTACTCTATCAATGAGGCTTGAAGAAGCATTATTAAAGATTTTAAAATCCCCCATATAAGAAATCTTTCTTAAGAGGGAATTTCTACCTTATAAGAGAGTTTTTCTGCTTTAGAAACCTTATAAACCCTTTTTTTCAAATATAGAGAGGTTTGTACTCTCCTCTCTATTATAGATTCACTCTTCACTTTTAATTTTAAGGAGGTTGTTCATTAAGGAGGGGGGAGTACTTCTAAGAGCTATCTAAAAGGTGTGCTCTCTATTTTAAAAGGGTTGTAGTATTATGAATGAATCGATTAGTTTCACATTGAATGGATGCTCAATTAGAGCAAGCTTGGACACACCAATTAAGAATGCATGGATCTAGTAAGCCCACCCATCATTTTTACCCCTCAATGATTATAAATCAAAATCATCCCTCCTAATTCTTCTGATTTGATGTGCTTCATGGCTTTTTTAAGTCCTTGTTCATCATTATTACTCAAGTAATATCACTTCAAATATTTTGTATCATAAATGTTACCAGAGATACCACATCAAGGATACCTACAAATATATCACCAAAGATATCTTTTTAGATATGCTTACTAGACCAACCTAAAATAGAGAAGATTTCTACTACTTATTTGAAGCTGCTCTAAGACCTTAAAAATCATAATGATGGATCTCTAAGGATCTGCTTAGCTTAGATTAGGCTTCACAAAGATCATAAAGAAGTTAATGAGGATAGAATGCCCTCTCTATCTTTGGTAGGCTAGCCCAACTAAAAATGGTTATTTGAAAGGCAAACGTAAGGCAAGGTAATGAAATTTTGGCCATAATCGGAGGGTATATTGATTGAATGGATATGCTATAAATAATGACAACTTCTTCTTACACCTAATGAACAATTTATATATAGAAGAACAAAGTACCCAATATGATGTTATTACTTTATTCATTTTTAACTTCAAGGCATGGAAAACAACAACAAACATATGAGTGAACAAACCCAATCATATAAAGAGCACACCTCTCTATTTTAAAGGGGGTCGAGGGCTATGCACAAAATAATTTAAAAGAAAGGAAAGGGTGCTCACACACAACTATAAACAAGATAACCTTTTGAAGTATCCTTCTTATAGAGGTTCACGATCGTTGATTATGGATAGAGAGCCTCTCTCCTCTCCTTTCTCCTTTTATAAATAGGAAGAAAGGTCCTAATTGAGTTAGTTCACTTACGCTCACTCCCATATCTCTCCTTATCGATTTATAGGTTGAATACATTAAAAATCAGCCCCCCTCTTGGTCCTTTCTCTAAAAAAATAGAGAAGATATTTTTTAAGTAGAGATCCTTTAAAACATTTTAAAACAGAGGGTCCCTTTAAAAAACCCAAGGAGAGCAAACCTCTTTAAAACTTTAAATAGTTGAGCGCTTATCCTTACCTTATGAAAGTGGGGGTGGGGACCCTCGACTGTATCAATGAAGAAGTCTAATAGGCCACATTCATAAGCTGGTTGGTCTTAAACCCCTTTAATTTTTCTAATTCTATGGAGCTAGCTTTTAAAATTGAGTTATTATTTCTCTAAAGGATGTCAAATTGCAAGTCCACCTGCCAGTTGTGGAAAAGAGATACCTAGTCATTCTAGGGCTTATTCTCCTCCAAAAGTGAGTCCCATAATGATTATGCCATTGACGAAAGAGCTCCAATGTCCTTCAACCAAGCTCTCTTTGATGAGAAAATATTCCTCTCATTTTTTTCAAAGAGGCATGCCACGACCTTTTTGGATTATCATTTTAGCTCATGGGGGCCCAACCCATAAGAACCATCTGGACTTGACATCATTCCCAACTTTGCACACCTCTATGAGCTCAAAAGTTTAAGGGGAAGCATCCAATCCTTGGCCTAAAGGAGTTCTTCGACTAAATCTTCCTAGTTAACAAAGAGATAGGATGACCCTCTCCCCCACACCCACCCCATATTTTAAAGGCAAAATCCCTTTTAAGCATCAGGGATAACCATTTAAAAAGAGAGGGGGGGCTCCATTTTAAAAAAAAAAAAAAAAATGAAAATGATTTTTTGTTGTTTTGCTAACATTTTTCTAAGGTTAAATATTTAAAAATTAAAATTATTTAAAATTTTATTTTTATTTTTGTTTGTTTTTTTTTTCCTAATGTTATAATGAAAAATTAAAAAATTAAAATTTTAATTAATTTTAATTAAATAAATAGAAATATGGATTGCTTGGCCAACACTCTACCTAGTTGTACAAGGGAACACCTTGCACATTTACAACTCGCACATAAACACTTGTGCATTTATTATATTCCTTGGAGTAACTAGCTAACTGCCCCCTAAAGCAATCTCCTACCCTAGTTATGTACCAAGGGTGGTACATTTACATCCTAGTTAAGTAATGGACTATTGTTTGAAGCAAGTTAAATCTTGGAGTTGGTGGGAAGCATTTAAATCCTCTCCCTAATTAAGTTACAAAGATTTTAAGTTGAGTATTGTTTTATATAGAGAGGACTCAGGAAGGAAAGCTTTGAATTTTAAGATGCTCATCCAAAAGCTTCTAATTAAGGTCGATCTCCCCCTCCATCGAGTGGGAGATCTAGTGGTTCTATCATCATGATTAGTGAACTTTTCATTGGTGCTTGGAGTTCCTTGAATCGACTATCCCATTAAAGATCTCATATCCATGGGAATGACAAGCAGAGAAGTTCAATAAAATTTATAGAGAGGCCCTTTATTTTTTTGACCAATTAAATGAAAAGAGCATTGTTAGCTCTTCATGCATGGACTAGTTCCTATCTCTTGATGGGGAGGTTGGGAGAGGAAGGAGATTTTCTTGCTTAAATTTGATTTCCTACTATAACTATAATTTGTTGGTTGTTATTAACGGTGTTAGAGGATGCTTGATTCTACCATGTCCTAGTAGGGGCAAAAAACACACCCAACAATAAAACCTTTAAAAGGATCAATCATCTTTGTTTGGGTTGAGTCTCCCTCTCTATTTTTAAAGGCCCTTGAATAGAGAGCAAATTTAAATCAAAGTCGAGTCTTCTATCATTAGTAAGTGGGGTAGGTGCTTCTCAATCAACTTTCCTCCTTTCTTAGTGAGGTGGGGTGAGGTGAGAGGTAGTGGAGCTTATATAAAAGGAGAGCTTTTAAAATTAAAGTCGTACCCTCTTTCTCTATTATTAAAGGGAAGGGGGTCTTACACCTTCTAAAAGGAACAAAACCTAAAGGTGTGAGGAGGGGTGAAGATCGAATATTGAACTATGAACAAATTGATTTTTGATTCCCTACTAACGTGAATGAAACCACAAAGATTATTGAATGAAGTAAAGAAGCTCAAAGTTTTAAAGGTTCACCCAAAAGAAGATTAAGCATCTCTATTATATACATGATAGGATAATTGAGTGGTTAACTTATCTCTACTCTATAATAAGAGAGGAATGTAGTGTTATTCTCTCATGAATGAACACTCTCCTCTTTATTAAAAGGGGTGAGTGACCTCTAAAATTAAAGCCCTCAAAGATAGTTGGTTAGCTGGTCATTTATATTAAATCACCCCCTCTTTTAAAAGGCTCACCCCCGATCGAATGGATTATTGATTTCTTCATTCTTAGTACCCAAAGGTGGGCTGATTAGCTACACTTGGGCCCCTCCCTCTCCTTATCCAACTAATTTTGGTGTTGCATTTAAAATAGAGAGCAGTTTTTTCTAAAGAGCCTTCCCCTTTTAAAATAGAGAGGATTTAAGTCACCAAGCCAAGTCTTGAGAAAATATTCTTCTATCTAGTGACCAATTTATTTAAAATCCTATCCCGCCCTCTAAAAATCAAATTAAGTACTCTCATTATGCAGGGTGGAACTATATGGTGACCTTAGATAAAAAGGTGATTGTTAGGCAATTCATTCAAAGGTACCCTAGACAAGAACTCACTACTCTATCAGCCTTCTATCAAAAGTGATAAATCCATATCAATGAACAAGTGCATTAGAGGGGATAGTACACTAGGGACATATCTCAATTAGAGGGGGAAGTTCTATATTTTATTCTTTAGAAAACAACCATGGTATTGGTGTTCAGTAGGTTCAATCCCTATTGTACCAAAAAGTGGGAGATTGCTTAAAGTTCTAAAGGTGGGAGGGAGCACCCCCCATGTTTTTAAAAAGGATAACATTAGAAGTGATTTTTTAATATTTGGAGCCTTTTTTAAGTGACTTCATATTAAAGGGAGAGGCAAGGTTATTTAAAAGCCTTGGGCTTTCACTTATTTATTCAAGAGATAAACTCTCGACCCATGCTGTTATTATGAAGACTAAGAACATGACACTTAAACAATAAAGAAATCAAATAACCAAAAGAAACAAAAGATTGCACAAATAGATAAATTTATTCAATAAACGAGGTGGGGGAGCTAATAAACTCCTGGGTGAGGGCTCCATAGTGTGAGACCCTCAGATATCAGTAAACCCTAACTAATAATGGATCAACTAGCATATGAAATCTATAGATCATGTAATAGAATAACACAATAATGATATACCTTGCTTGTGATGATATTTTGTTTTGTTATTGTAGTTCTGACAACGGATGGCATGATGTAGTAGGCTTTGATTCGCACTTCAGTGATAATAGTAGGATTGAACGCGCATTGGACAAGCTCTAGTGTGAGCTTTGTAGGCTTTGGAGTGAGCCTACAATACTGTAGGTGAATGTGTGTGCTTGGCAAGCTCTGTAGCGTGCTTTGCAAGCTCGAGAGGGCACCTGCGGTGAGGATAATTTCTTCATAAGCAGATCGCGAGGGTTGCAACAAATGCAGTGGATGGGAAATGATAGAGGCGATGAAAAAATGACGAGGGGACGGATATGGAGGATGGTTAGAATAGTAGAAATCCTATTGGCTAGCTAGGGCTTTGGATTTTTAGAACTCTATCATTTTTGCTTTACTAGGGCTTCGCCAATGACTTCTTCAGGATGCACGTTACAATATCAGGGTTCTAGGGTTTGGGTATTTGTAAATGCCCTTAATTATAATCCAACCTTAGGGGTTTTTTAGGTGTTGAGCAAGGTGCAGCAACAGTATTGTCATTGTTGTCAACACAGGAAGATAGATCTGTTGATGCAGTGGACAAGAAGTTCAAAAAATATTCAGATGCAAAAGATAGGAGTTCAAAGGTTATTCAGAGTATGTACAATGATTTTCCAAGAAGACCAAAGTGGCCCATATGCAAGAGATCAAGAAAAAAGACAAGTAAGAAAAGTGTCACGATATCACGACATATACAACAGGCAAGAAAAATTGTCACAATTTCATGACATGTTAGAAGAGAGAGAAAAAGCAGGAAAAACTATCATGATTTCGTGACATGTTGGAAGAGAGAGAAAAAGCAAGAAAAACTGTCGCGATTTCGTGACATGTTGGAAGAGAGAAAAAGCAGGAAAAATTGTCACGATTTTGCGACATGTTGGAAGAGAGAGAAAAAGCAAGAAAAACTATCACAATTTCATGACATGTTGGAAGAGAAAAAGGCAAGTGGAAAAACTGTCGTGATTTCACGACATGTTGGAAGAAAAAGAGAAAGCAAGAAAAAGTGTCACGATATCATGACATGTTGTATTTTCGTGGGCCAAAGGAAAGAAAAAGCGCAAGGAGAAAAAGTGTCACGATATTGTGACATGTATTTTCACGGGCCAAAGCAAATAAAAAGTGCAAGGAGCAAAAGTGTTGCGATATCGCGACATGTTGTATTTTCATGGGCCAAAGCAAAGAAAAAGCGCAAGGAGAAAAAGTGTCGCGATATCGCGACATGTTGTATTTTCATGGGACGAAGCAAAGAAAAAGTGCAAGGAGCAAAAGTGTCACGATATCGCGACATGTTGTATTTTCACGGGCCGAAGCAAAGAAAAAGCGCAAGGAGAAAAAGTGTCGTGATATCGCGACATGTTGTATTTTCCCTGGCCAAAGCTAAGAGAAAGCGCAAGGAGAAAAGTGTCGCGATATCGCAACATGTTGTATTTTCATGGGCCAAAGCTAAGAAAAAGAGCAAAGAGAAAAAGTGTCGTGATATCGCTACATGTTGTATTCTCGTAGGCCAAAGCTAAGAGAAAGTGTACGGAGATGAAAGTGTCACGATATCGCTACATGTTGTATTCTCATGGGCCAAAGCTAAGAGAAAGCGTATGGAGGCGAAAGTGTCGTGATATCGCTACATGTTATATTTTTGCGGCTACAGTAACAAAAAAAGCTATAGAGGCAAAAATGTCACGATTTCGCGATAGGTCATAAATTCTCAAGTCAAGGAGGAGAACCCGACTGAAATGAGAAGTATGACAGTGGACCGACATCACTATGACATTTACAAGGGCAGATACAAAGTGAATTCATGCAGCTAAAATATGAAGTGTGAACAATAGTCAGTGCGGCGACTACAAGGACTGTTATCGAATGAAATCTTCGAGCAGTGGAATTATCGAATATCTTCATGAGTTGAAGCCGACTAAGACCGATGATAGCCGACTAATATTAGGGTTTACATTTGTTATACAACCGACTAAGATTAGGGTTTACATTTGTTATGCAAGCTGACTAAGATTAGGGTTTTCATCATGAAAATATTGTTATAAAAGGAGGGTTGTTTGGAGAATTGAGGATGTCATCAAATGTGTGTGAAATACAGTTGTTATGTGCAGAGAGTAAGTCATCGAATGCATGTCAAAGTGTGAAATGTGGCCATAAGAGTGCAAAAGTAGCGAGATGATGGCGAAGTGTGTAGAGTGAGCAAAGAGTCATGTCGAATTGTTCTAAGTGTGTCTGTGAGTGCGCAGAGAGAGCAAAGTGCATAGAGAGCAAAAAGGTTGAAATTCGACCAAGTGCGGTTGTGATTGTGCAGAGAAAGTAGAAGGCACAGAGAGTGTGTAAAAGGGAGAAGACGATCATGAAGTTCGACTGTTACAAAGCAGAGTGTGCAAAGTGATTGCACAAAGAGATCAGAGTGCGCAAAAGGGAGAAGACGATCATGAAGTTCGACTATAACGAAGCAGAGTGTGCGAAGTGATTACGTAGAGAGAGCAGAGTGCGCAATGGGTAAGAAGAATAGATCATCCTCCAAAAGGGCATCTCAATCAGTTTCAGTTCTTGTGGAAGAGAAAATTGAACCAGAAAAGGTTTAAGACTTCTCATCAAACAAACCACCTTTGTTTGACAAAACTAATTATGCGATCTAGAGAATCAAGATGAAGACATATCTTTGTGCTTTGGGATACGACATCTAGGATTTAGTAAACAAGGAATACACAATACCCATCACTCCTCCAACCGATGCTGTCGATAAGAATTTGTTTGAGAATGACTCAAAAGCAAAGAATGCTATCAGGTGCGGATTAGTAGACAGTGAACTGGTAAAGATCATGAGTTGTAAAATGGTAAAAGAAATATGGGACAAACTAAGGAATATTCATGAAGGAGACGATGAGAGCATAGAGGCATATATGCTGAGAGTTAATGAAGTCCTTGAGGATGATTCTAAAAAGGAACAGGAATGTGATGAAGAAGAAATTGATGTAGAAATAAATTTGAAATTGCAGCTCTGGATAGAAAGAAAAAGGAATAAGGAAATTTCAAGAAAGCTTGAGGATGCAAATGAAATAATAACCAGTTTGAAAGTACAGGTAGAATAATTCAAAAGGATTGAAGAAACTCTCAAGTCATAGATCAATGAGAAAGAGATTGGTTGCTACAAACAAGAGGAAGAGATTGTTTTGTTGAAGAAACAACTAGAAGAGGCCAATGCAAATCTCAAATTTGAGAAGAGCACAGAGTTGCTAGATAAAATGATAAGCTAACAAAGAAGCTCCACGGATAAGCATGGTCTTGGATATGAAGCTGAACAACCTTCATCTTCCAACTCTATAGAGAAAAAGAAGTTCACTATTGAAGGATCGAAGCAAGAAAATTTTGAAGTTGAATCTTCAAAAGGAAGAAAATATCAAAGGAGATCTACAAGAAAGCAACCACAACAAAAGAGGTTCTATCACTCTCACTCTATTCATAATAATACTTTTAATGGCTATTGTTTCGGATGCAACCGAGTATGGTCACAAGGTAATTTATTATGGATTGAATAATAAATCAAAGAGTTATGTTGGTAGAAATACATCTGCATTTCTGAGTGAACACTATGTACAATGTTTTCAATGTAATGGTCATGGGCACATAGCAAGGTTTTGTCCAAGAACTTTTGTATCTAATCTAAGACAAAACAATAGATTTCATCAGATGCAAAGAACGCAACATAGACAGGGAATAAATCATGTACATAAAAGAAAGGAAAATAATCATTCATCAAGGATGCACAAGAGACAACCACACAAGAGAAATTTTTGAGTTCATGAAAAGGTACAAAACAGGGATGTAGTTGAAAAATCCAAGCCCGAGTTCAAGAAAGTTTGGAGAAAGATAGAAGAAAGGAAATCGTGTCTCCTTGGACTGAAGGAGACTACTCTACTATTGCACTAAGCAACTTCAGGTAGCACATCCTCAGGGGGAGCAATATTGAAGTTTCATTTTAATGCTCCTATGTATTTGTTTTGATTACTAGAGGATGAAAGGCAAGTAGTCAAGGAAGTTGTCGTATAGTTGTCGAAGTGTGTTTTCAGTTCATGCAGTTGTTTGTGGAAGTGCCATGAAGGGTGGTGATAAAATTGAGAGTTGTCATTATTGGTAGTATTGCTATATGTAATTGTTGTACTGATGATGGTTCTTACAGCCACTAACCAAAGTTAAGGATTATAACAGTTCATATAAGTTGTTAGTGAAAGAATGTTGCCCCAACCGCATATATGTGTTTCGATAAAAGTTGTGTGTATTTGAACTACACATTGACGTGAAGATTTTAGATCTATTATGACGTTGTGGTGAAAAATATTGAAGTCTGATTATTGATTCATGTTTAGCTCATCAAGATGAGCAACTTTGCTTTGTGAATCATACCTGTCCGAGGTCCAGAAGTATGAGTTTGAGTAAGGTGCACTACAGTTGGCCATGAAGTGTTTGACAAAATGTTGTCTCCTGATTCGAACAGTTGAAAGTAAGGTGTGACCAGTGGTGACTATAGAAAACATAGACCAAGTTGAAAATGTAAAAAGGGATTTGGTTGGTGTTGTGGTACAGTGTTTGATGCTTGCACAGAGTTGGCAGTAAAATTGTAGTGTCGGTATAGTGTTGGACAAAAGTTGGTACACACTTGACAATTTTTTTTGATAGATGTGAAATCAATGTTTTTGAATGGGAAGCTTGAAGAAGAGGTTTATATTGAGCAGCCAGATGGTTTCCAGCTTGGTGATGATCCCAACTTGGTTTGTAAGTTGAAGATATATGGCTTGAAATAGGCACCCCGAGCATGGTATGCAAGGCTAGACAACCATCTCACTCAACAAGGGTTTAAGAAAGATGATATCATATTGGGCAGCAACAAAGATGAGTCATGTAAAGATTTAGCAAATAATATGCAGAAAGAATTTGAAATGTCAATGATTGGTGAACTTTTATATTTCCTCGAGTTGCAAGTTAATCAAAATAAGAAGGGCATATTTATTTCTCAAGTTAAATATGTGAAAGAGATGTTAAAATGTTCACAATGGAGGATTGTAAGCTAGTTAGCACGCACTCCCATGACGACAGGTTGTAAGTTGAGCAAGGATGACAAATCTCCACCTATTGATCAAACCATGTACATCTATGATTGGGAGCTTACTATACCGACGACTACCGGACCCGGATATTTTGCGGGTAGTATGCATGGTTGCACGATTTCGAGGCTAATCCCAAGGAGACTCATGTGACAACGAGTGAAGAGGATTCTTCGATACCTCAAGGGTACTATGGAGTATGGGTTATGGTATCCGAAAGGTAAATACTTCACCCTTATTTCATATTCGGATGCAAATTGGGCAGGATGTGTAGATGACGAAAGAGTACCAGTAGAGGTGCATTCTATCTTGGAGACATATTGGTGGCGTGGCACAGTAAGAAACAAGAGTCTGTTTCTTTATCGACAACAGAGGCAGAATATATTACAGTGACAACATGTTGTATGCAGGTATTGTGGATGGAACAAACCTTGAAAGATCTTGGTATTAACTTCAGTGAGCCAATATCAGTTAAGTGTGATAACACCAGTGCCATTAACATCTCCAAGAATCCGGTTATGCATTCATGCACAAAACACATTGCTATTAGGTATCACTTTTTGAAGGAGAAAGTTGTGGAAGGTGAGGTTAAGTTGGATTTTGTTCCAACTACAGAGCAAGTAGCAGATATCTTCACAAAACCATTGCCCAAGGAATTTTTTGAGTACCTTCACAATAAATTGGGAGTGGTCACACTTCCCAAGAATTGACTAGCTACAGGGATCACATTCTTAGGGGGAGCATTTAAGTATTTTATTATCTTTTTGCTCATGTTCATGATTTTTGCTAAGTGTAATAAATTGTGCCCGAGAATATTGTGCATGGACTCAGGGGGAGTCCGTAGTAGCCCTTTGGTATTATTGTCAAAGGGGGAGAAGAGTTACAGGAAATTGCACATGTGTTGCCAACAATTCCAAAGGGGGAGATTGTTGAGCAAGGTGCAGCAATGGTATTGTCATTGTTGTCAAAGGAAGATAGATCTGTTGATGCAGTGGATAGGAAGTTCAAAAGATATTTAGATGCAGAAGACAAGAGTTCAAAGGTTATTCAGAGTATGTACAGTGATTTTCCAAGAATACCGGAGTGGCCCATATGCAAAAGATCAAGAAAAAAGACAAGTAAGAAAAGTGTCACGATATCGCGACATATACAGCAGCAAGAAAAACTATCGCGATTTCACGACATGTTGGAAGAGAGAGAAAAAGCAAGAAAAATTGTCACGATTTCGTGACATGTTGGAAGAGAGAGAAAAAGTAAGAAAAACTATCACGATTTTGTGACATGTTGGAAGAGAGAGAAAAAGCAGGAAAAACTATCACGATTTCACGACATGTTGGAAGAGAGAGAAAAAGTAGGAAAAACTATCGCGATTTCGCGACATGTTGGAAGAGAAAAGGCAAGTGGAAAAACTGTCGCGATTTTGTGACATGTTGGAAGAAAAAGAGAAAGCAAGAAAAAGTGTCGTGATATCGTGACATGTTATATTTTTGCAGGCCAAAGGAAAGAAAAAGCGCAAGAAGAAAAAGTGTCCCGATATCGCGACATGTTGTATTTTCGCAGGCCGAAGCAAAGAAAAACCGCAAGGAGCAAAAGCGTCGCGATATCGCGACATGTTGTATTTTCGCAGGCCAAGCAAAGAAAAAGCGCAAGGAGAAAAAGTGTCGCGATATCGCGACATGTTGTATTTTTGGGAGCCGAAGCAAAGAAAAAGCGCAAGGAGCAAAAGTGTCACGATATCGCGATATGTTGTATTTTCACGGGCCGAAGCAAAGAAAAAGCACAAAGAGAAAAAGTGTCGCGATATCGTGACATGTTGTATTTTCGCTGGACAAAGCTAAGAGAAAGCGCAAGGAGAAAAAGTGTCACAATATCGCAACATGTTGTATTTTCGCGGGCCAAAGCTAAGAGAAAGCGTACGGAGGCGAAAGTGTCGCGATATCGCTACATGTTGTATTCTCGCGGGCCAAAGCTAAGAGAAAGTGTACGGAGGCGAAAGTGTCACGATATCGCTACATGTTGTATTTTTGTGGCTACATTTGTTATGCAGAGCCGACTAATATTAGGGTTTTCATCATGAAAATATTGTTATAAAAGGAGGGTTGTTTGGAGAATTGAGGATGTCATCGAATGTGTGCAAAATACGGTCGTTGTGTGCAGAGAGCAAGTCATCGAATGTGTGTCTAAGTGTGAAATGTGGCCATAAGAGCGTAGAAAGTGTAGAAGCGGCGAGATGATGGCGAAGTGCATAGAGTGAGCGAAGAGTCGTGTCGAATTGTTCTAAGTGCTACTATGAGTGCACAGAGAGAGCAAAGTGCGTAGAGAGCAAAAATGTTGAAATTCGACCAAGTGCGGTTGTGATTGCACAGAGAAAGTAGAAGGCACAGAGAGTGCACAAAAGGGAGAAGACGATCATGAAGTTTGACTATAACGAAGCAGAGTGTGCGAAGTGATTGCACAGAGAGAGCAGAGTGCACAAAAGGGAGAAGACGATCATGAAGTTTGACTATAACGAAGTAGAGTGTGCAAAGTGATTGTGTAGAGAGAGTAGAGTGCGCAAAATGGAGAAGATGATCATGAAGTTTGATTGTAATGAAGCAGAGTGTGCAAAGTGATAGCATAGAGAGAGCAGAGTGCGTAGAGAATGCAAAGGTGAAGAAGACTAGTCAGGGTCTTGCAAAAGAAAAGATAAATTAGGGGTTGGTGCTCCTTTCTGTTGGTGCAGATAAATCAGGGGTTGGTGCTCCTTCCAGTTGGTGCTAGTAAATCAGGGGTTGGTGCTCCTTCTAGTTGGTGTTGGTAAATCAGGGGTTGGTGCTCCTTCTAGTTGGTGCTGGTAAATCAGGGGTTGGTGCTCCTTTCTATTGGTGCAAATAAATCAGGGGTTGGTGCTCCTTCCAGTTGGTGCTGGTAAATCTGGGGTTGGTGCTCCTTTCTGTCATATTTTCGTAGGCCGAAGCAAAGAAAAAGTGCAAGGAGAAAAAGTGTCGCGATATCGCGACATGTTGTATTTTTGCAGGCCAAAGCAAAGAAAAAGCGCAAGGAGCAAAAGTGTCGCGATATCGCGACATGTTGTATTTTCACGGGCCGAAGCAAAGAAAAAGCACAAAGAGAAAAAGTGTCGCGATATTGCGACATGTTGTATTTTCGCTGGACAAAGCTAAGAGAAAGTGCAAGGAGAAAAAGTGTCACAATATTGCAACATGTTGTATTTTCGCGGGCCAAAGCTAAGAGAAAGTGTACAGAGGCGAAAGTGTCGCGATATCGCTACATGTATTCTCGCGGGCCAAAGCTAAGAGAAAGCGTACGGAGGCGAAAGTGTCACGATATCGCTACATGTTGTATTTTTGTGACTACATTTGTTATGCAGAGCCGACTAATATTAGGGTTTTCATCATGAAAATATTGTTATAAAAGGAGGGTTGTTTGGAGAATTGAGGATGTCATCGAATGTGTGCAAAATACGGTCGTTGTGTGCAGAGAGCAAGTCATCGAATGTGTGTCGAAGTGTGAAATGTGGCCGTAAGAGCGTAGAAAGTGTAGAAGCGGCGAGATGATGGCAAAGTGCATAGAGTGAGCGAAGAGTCGTGTCGAATTGTTCTAAGTGCTACTGTGAGTGCACAGAGAGAGCAAAGTGCGTAGAGAGCAAAAATGTTGAAATTCGACCAAGTGCGGTTGTGATTGCACAGAGAAAGTAGAAGACACAAAGAGTGCACAAAAGGAAGAAGACGATCATGAAGTTAGACTATTACGAAGCAGAGTGTGCGAAGTGATTGCGTAGAGAGAGCAGAGTGCACAAAAGGGAGAAGACGATCATGAAGTTTGACTATAACGAAGCAGAGTGTGCAAAGTGATTGTGTAGAGAGAGTAGAGTGCGCAAAATGGAGAAGATGATCGTAAAGTTTGATTGTAATGAAGCAGAGTGTGCGAAGTGATAGCGTAGAGAGAGTAGAGTGCACAGAGAATGCAAAGGTGAAAAAGACTAGTCAGGGTCTTGCAAAAGAAAATATAAATTAGGGGTTGGTGCTCCTTTCTGTTGGTGTAGATAAATCAGGGGTTGGTGCTCCTTCCAGTTGGTGCTAGTAAATCAGGGGTTGGTGCTCCTTCCAGTTGGTGCTGGTAAATCAGGGGTTGGTGCTCCTTCTAGTTGGTGCTTTGGTAAATCAGGGGTTGGTGCTCCTTTCTATTGGTGCAAATAAATCAGGGGTTGGTGCTCCTTCCAGTTGGTGCTGGTAAATCTGGGGTTGGTGCTCCTTTCTGTTAGTGCAGATAAATTAGGGGCTGATGCTCCTTCCAGTGGGTGCTGGTAAATTGATTGTAAAGTTGTTACTTTGCAAAGGCTGGATTTGGATGGTAGTCCAAGCAGTCATTCTTGAGGGGTAGCCAAATTGGTGAACCTCGTTAAATGTTGTGTTGTGTGATGTTCTCTTGTGATACTTGCTTTATCTGGTTTTAAGGTTTCATTATTTCAGTTTTAAGAGCTGTGAATTTAAGTTTAAAGAACTACACTAATTCACCCCCCCTCTCAGTGCCATAGAATAGTAGAAATCCTATTGGCTAGCTAGGGCTTTGGATTTTTAGAACTCTATCTTTTTTTGCTTCACTAGAGCTTTGCCAATGACTTCTTTAGGATGCACGTTACAATATTAGGGTTCTAGGGTTTGGGTATTTGTAAATGCCCTTACTTATAATCCAACCTTAGGGGTTTTTTAGGGTTTTATCTCAACACTTTAGATCGTGTGGCTAAGATTAAATCACATCATAGGGCTGAGATTGTACTTTAAGTGTGGCATGGACTAATGAAGATGGACGGTGGAGATTAGATTGGATCAGATGGCTATGGTTAATTGGGTTTATACATACATATTTTATAATAAATATATTATAATATATTATATTAAATATAAAATAATACTAAAGTAAGCCCAATTGGGTTAGGAAATTACGAGAAAGGTGGAATTGGGCCAAATAATTGGTGACCAAGGTGTATGGTGGACAAGTGGGTGGTAGGATGGTTAGGATGGAGGATTAGTGGCTATAATTTGGTATCTATAGATGCCCCTTTTTGTACCATGTTGTGTGAAACACAATATGGTGCAAAAATTTGAGACACCTGCTAGGGCTATGGGCACAGAAGCAGCTTCTCTCTATCATTGGATTTGAGTTTTGATGTTGAAGACAAAAGAATAAAGAATTTTTGGAATTTGCTTAGCTTAATTTATGAATACAAGAACACGACACTTAAAAAATAAATAAATCAAATAACCCAAAGAAACACAAGATTGCACAAATAGATAAATTTATTCAATAAATGGGGGGGAGGTAATAAACTCCTTTTGATACAATCTGTACTTGGTGAGTATTTGATACAAAGATATACAAGACGCTAGGGTTCTCTAAAACCCTAGCTACAATAATGAAGTGTCTTCAACTGGTGTGTCTTTGCTTCCAATAGAATGAGTGGGATTCAGATATCCGATTTCGGACCACTCTAGCTTCAGCAGTCGTTCAACATAGATAGAACCTGCAAATTTGCATACACACAAACAGATAAAGAGATTAATAACACCTGTGAGGGCTCCATAATATGAGACACTCAAATACTAGTAAATCCTAACTAATAATGGATCAACTGACATATGAAATCTATAGATCATGTAACAGAATAATACAATAATGATATACCTTGCTTGTGATGATATTTTATTATGTTATTATAGTTTTGACATAGATGGCATGATGCAACAGGCTCTGATTTGCACTTCAGTGATAACAACAGGCTCAAACGCACATTAGACAGGCTCAGGTGCGAGCTTCGTAGGCTCTGGTGTGAGCTTGCAATACAGTAAGCGCAGGCATGCGCTTGGCAAGCTCTACAGCGAGCTTCGTAATATCGGGAGGGCATTTGTAGTGAGGATAAAATTTGTAGAAGCATATCACGAGGGTTGCGATAAATGTGGCAGATGGGAAATGATGGAGGCGATAGAAAAATGGTGAGGGGTCGGATATAGAGGACGACTGGAATAGTAGAAATCCTATTGGCTAGCTAGGGCTTTGGATTTTGAGAACTCTATATTTTTTTGCTTCACTAGGGCTTCGCCAATGACTTCTTCAGGATGCACGTTACAATATCAGGGTTCCAAGGTTTGGGCATTTGCAAATGCCCTTACTTATAATCCAACCTTAGGATTTTTTTAGGGTTTTAGCTCAACACTTTAGATCGTGTGGCATAGATTAAATCACATACTATGGTTGAGATTGTACTTTAAGTGTGGCATGGATTAATGAATATGGACGATGGAGATTAGATTGGATCGGATGGTTGTGGTTAATTGGGTTTATAAATACATATTTTATAATAAATATATTATAATATAATATATTATATTATATTAAATATAAAATAATATTAAAGTAATCCAAATTGGGTTAGGAAATGGCGGTAAAGGTGGAATTAGGCCAAATAATTGGCGGGCAAGGTATGGTGGATAAGTGGGTGGTGGGATGGTTAGGATGGAGGATTAGTGGTTGTAATTTGGTGTCTATAGATACCCCTTTTTGTACCATGTTGTGTGAAATACAATATGGTGCAAAAATACGAGACACCTACTAGGGCTATGGGCATAAAAACAACTTCTTTCTGTCATTGGATTTGAGTATTGATGTTGAAGACAAAAGAATAAAGAATTTTTAGAATTTGCGTAGCTTACCCCCTCAAAAACATGTCACGAGCCATATGAAAAAGAATTTTTTGTAAGTGATGAATGATGTAATACAATGTTTGAGTTTTTGGACGATATGAATGATGTAAAATGTGATACCATTTTTGCCCCAACGGTGAAAAAAGGGGGTTGGTGTATAATACCATATGATTGTGGATGATATGAATGATGTAAAATGTAACACTGTTTTTGCCCCAATGGTGGAAGAGGGGGTTTTGTCAAGTGTAGATGTCATTATCATGTAATATGTATCCCATTGTGGGAAATCGAGATCAGATTGTGGTTGCCCCAAATGTTAGGATGATTTAATGTTGTTGAATAGTGTGCTTTTTGAGGCCATTGATATGCAAGTATGATGATGCAGAGTACCGTGGATAGCCTACTGGTGACTGTTCTCACAATTGGAACTAATCATCCTAGCTAGTGCTAATCATTAGGTTTTTGATGAAAATGATGAAATTTTGGTGATTTGTGTTCATGTTTTAAGCCCCACGAACTAGGCCATCAATGATAGCAGTTGTGCAATTTTTTCTTGGCAAGGTTTCACTCCAAAATGTGAAGTGTCCAATGTGATTGTGATCTTGGACAATGAGATAATTGATGATGATCATGGTCAAGTGTCCTTATTGTAGGTTATTCATCTTACCGAATTGCATGGATGCAAATCGCCACAATCGCCAAGTTGATAGGATAACCCACTAGATACAAGGTTCGCTTACCATCTACTCAACAAGAAAAAAATGTGATGTATGATGAGTGATTCATGAAAGATGATTGTAGAAGAATATTTGATGGATTCATGCAGTGATTTCACTTATTGTGAAGTTGATTGATTTCTGATTTTGTGTTTTTGCTGCTATTGGTTGCGAATTTAGCAATAATTAATGGTTTAGTGGTCAAATCAACTCCAATTTTCATGAAATTTGATGGGATGATGAAGCATTGTGGAATGTCGATTTTGTGAAAATTTGACCTCAATTGATAGGTTTTGTAATGTGATATGTGTATTTGAAGAATTTGGTTTGTTCTCACAAAATATGCATGTAAAACAATTTTTGTTTTCACAAAATCAAATTTTATGATGTATGTGATGTGTGGATGAAATTTGGTGAAATGTGGAGGAGGTAAGCTACTGTTTTGATTGATTTTATCTTTATGCCTTTTTGGCGCCAAGCGTGTGGTTGTGCTTGGTGTATGTTGTAGGTGCCCGCGTGCGCTTGGGTACACTCGCAGGTGCCCGTACGAGCCTACAATTTACAGGTATAGGTCTACACCTGAATGTGCTAAGGAAAGCTATAAATAACTTTTTGAGTGAATTATGAGGCTCAGTTGCACGCTTTGGACTTTGAGAAGTTGCATTTGGGGAGTGGAGTGGGTGTGGTGAGCTTAGTGAGGCGAATGATAATCTTTGTGGAATCTATGGTGGTGGAGGGGTCGAATGCTGCTGGTGGAGCTGAGGCCCCATTTGCCCCGATAATGTTTAAAAACACTTTGTCTTTTGTGCAAAATTTTCTTTTGTTTTTTTTTTTTGTAAGTAGTATTAATGCTAACCAAATGTTTGTTGTTGCAGTTGAGGGATATTGAGCCTCGACATCGCTTCTCTCCTCTTGTTCTTGGGATGAGGAAGAAGCTCACGGATGGAGAGTGGGAGCTTTCATGGAATGTTGGCCTAGTGGGGATAGCTAGGCTGGATGTGGTGAGGGCGGATAAGGGGTATCTCTCATCATTGATAGAGATATGGGACTCTAACAGAGGGACATTCTAGCTGTCGACTAGGGAGGCTACTGTCACTCTTGAGGATGTATACCACATCCTGAAGGTGCCAGTAGAAGGAAAGAATGTGGTGGTTGGTTGGGACAAGAAGGCAGAAATGGAGAGGATGTTTGGGGATTGATGGCAGGAGGCTCAGATGGGGGATGGAGGTATATGCTATCTGAGAATGTACAAGTCAAAGGAGTTGGATGCGCTCCCAGCCTTGATCATGTTTGTGTTAATAAACATAGTGTTACTTAATAACATTGGGTGTAGGTTCCCTTGGAACCTATTGGGGTTGGTGAGTGATCTACTCATTGATCCTTGGGAGTATGCATGGGCTCCTGCGTTTTTTTTTTGAAAAAATTGAAAAAAACTTATATTAAAACAGAGAACAATTACAAAGGGGGAGAAAACTCATCCCAACCAGGAGCAAGAAGCAAGACTACAGCAAGGCGCGAAAACGCGACATGTCGCGATATCGCGACCGAAAACCAGCCGAGGCCGCGTCAGAGAAACAAGCCGCGAAAACGCGACATGTCGCGAAATCGCGCCATCCAAGCCCCAACGCACCTAAGCATCCCAAACGTCGCGAAATCGCGACGACACAACCGAAAGACGCCCAGTCACCAAAGGTGTCGCGAAATCGCGACGAAATTTCCAAAGGGCGCTTGTTCACCAGAGATGTCGCGAAATCGCGACGAGTTCTTCCCTTGACACCATAGCTGCAAAAGGGTCGCGAAAGCGCGACGAGTTTTCTCCATGGCGCCAGTTCTCCAAAAATGTCGCGAAATCGCGACGAGTTTTTCCCTTGGCATCCAAACTGCAAAAGTGTCACGAAATCGCGACGAGTTATCACCGTGGCACCCGACCTTCAAAAGTGTCGCGATATCGCGACGGTTTTTCCCCGTGGTGCCATCTTGCCAAAAATGCCGCGAAATCGCGACGATTTTTCCTCTTAAAGCCGAATCGACAAAAGTGTCGCGAAATCGCGACGGTTTTTCGCCTCGGCGCCCATCCTTCAGAAGTGTCGCGATATCGCGACGGTTTTTCCCCTTGGTGCCAGCTCGCCAAAAATGTCGCGATTTCGCGTCGATTTTTCTCCTGGACGTCCTTTCAACAAAAGTGTCGCGATATCGCGACGGTTTTCCTCCAAAGCGGGCAGCCTTCAAAAGTGTCGCGAAATCGCGACGGTTTTTCCCCTTGGTGCCAGCTTGCCAAAAATGTCGCGAAATCGCGACTGTTTTCCTCCTGTGCGCCTTTTCAACAAAAGTGTCGCGATATCGCGACCGATTTCCTCCAAGGCGGGCCTCCTTCAAAAGTGTCGCGATATCGCGACAGTTTCTCCCCTTGAACCCAGCTCGCCAAAACTGTCGCGATATCGCGACGATTTTTCCTTTGATCAACCATTCAGCAAAAATGTCGCGATATCGCGACGGATTTTCCCCTTGGGGCCTATACTCCAAAAAGGTCGCGATATCGCGACAATTTTTCCCCTTAACGCCAATTTTGCAAAAGCGTCACGAAATCGCTACGGCTTCCAGCCACAGGCTCCGACGGCGCAAAAGGTCGCGAAATCGCGACAGTTTCCCTCCAAGGGCCGCAGCGGCGAAAATAGTCGCGATATCGCGACAAAAACCTCCCTTAGTATTTTCTTTGCTCATTATCATAAGAAACGTTCCAGGCCCTGCCGAATCATCTCATTCTCCAAGGGCATATCACTGTGTAGCTGTATCCCAACCTCCTTCTCAGCACCCAACTTTGCAAGGAAATCGGCCGCTTTATTGAGATTTCTACTCGCATAAACAGGGATCACGTCATCCAGTTCTCTCCAAAGCTCCTTGATTTGAGAGACCAAAGACCTCAACCTCCATGCTGTCAAAGTAAAGTTCCTCATGCAGTCAAGAGCTCCAACCAAAATCTGAGAGTCAGATTCAACAATCACCTTCCGATGGCCCTGGTTAACTGCCCAAATAGAAGCAGCTCTAATAGCAATGGCTTCAGCTTCGTTGTTTGTAGTTCTGCCCAAACCCTGTAGCTCCCAGTAGAGCACAGTGCCCTCGTGATTCCGGCAAACCACACCAATGCCAGCATTGCCCGGGTTGCCCTTAGCAGCTCCGTCAGTATTGATTTTGATCCACCCATCGGGAGGAGGTATCCAGTGGGCTCTAACCTGCTCCTCGTGCACTTCCACCCCCTCATCCACTGGCTCCGAATCAACCTGAGAATCCTCTTTTGCATGGACGGCAACTGTTTCAGAGACTTTGCTCCAGATGACCTGCCAAACACCATCAAGCGTGGAGAACGTTTCTCGAAATATTCGTGCATTTCTCTCCAGCCACATCTGCCACCAAATGAAATTTAATCCGAGCTCCCAACCGGTACGAAGAGCTTTAGATTTAAATCTACCTCTCTTCCATCTGTTCAGAATGTTAATCCGATTCAAATCACCATTAAGCTGGATTTTAAAGTGAGAGAACCAGCGCTTCCAAATCTGGCGCGTGAAGGGGCAATCAAACATTATATGGTCAGCTGTTTCCTCGTTCTTAAGGCATAGAGTACATTGAGAAGGACCTATGATACCTCTGCACCTGAGGTTGTCGAAAGTGAGAATTCCATTATGCATAACCTGCCAAGCAAAAAAATTCACTTTCGGCCAGCCCTTGGATTGCCAAATCTGTCTCCAGTCCGCAACCGGGAAAGCAGGGGGGGAGGCTCAGGGAGGATGTTATCATAGCCATCTTTGACAGTGTAAACACCAAGGCTCCCGAAGCCCCAAGCTAATTCATCCTCATCATCGCTCCCAGTGAGAAATCTTTCATTCAAGATTCTGGATAAGGTGGGTGCTAGCTCCGGAGGGATTGAAATTGGCCACTCCTCCAACTTCTTAAACTTCTTAAACTTATACCCTCCCAGTTGAGTAGTATTGAAATAACTCTCAATTCGGACCCAGCCCTTGGATTCTATGGCAGCTTTGATTGGGAGTAACTCAGGGAATTCAACCGTGATGGGAGGAAACTGATCCCAAGAATCAGACCAAAAATGGGCCTTATCCCCCCTCCCCACTTTCCAAAATAGCTGGTCTTTAATAACTTGAGATCCAAGCTTGAGAGCCTGCCAAACTAAGGATCCAGAACCCTCCAAAGAGAAGCGGCCCACCTCACTGGGACTGACATGACCCAAGTACTTGCTAGTAAGAATTCTACTAAATAAGGAAGTTGGCTGGGAGATCCATCTCCAGTACAACTTTCCAGCCAAGGCTTTATTATTTAACCTGGATCCTCTCAGTCCCAGCCCCCCTTTTACCTTGGGCTGGGTAACCTTGTCCCAGCTCACTAAGGCCCACTTTCTCTCTCCCTTTGGTCCTTCCCACAAAAACTTTCTAGCCATTCTATCCAAATCTTTCCAAATTGAAAGCGGGGCAGCCAAGATAGAGAATTTGTAGATAGGCATGGCTTGAATGACTGACTGTAAGAAAGTTACTCTGCCACCATAGCTTAACCACTTGTGAGACCAGTGATTAATTCTTTCCTGGATGCCCTCAAGCAAGTGCCTCCAAGTGTCAAGTTTCAGTTTTTTGAAATGCAAGGGAATCCCCAAGTAAACCACTGGAAGAGCAGTCCTAGTAAATCCCAGAATTTCTAAAATTTTATTCTGAAGCCTGTGCTCCAGATTGAAGAAGACCACCTTGGATTTGCTGTCATTTATAACCTGTTGAGTAGCCCGGAGATAAACATTAAGGGTATCTCTAATCGATCTTGCTTCCCTGAGGCTGGCAACTCCCATCAGACCAGTGTCATCCACAAACTGCAGGTGCGATAAAACTTCATCCCCCACCCTAACACCCAATAATCTGCCTTGCTGTCTTCTCTTCAAGAAAAGTCTGCCAAGACCTTCAGCCATAATCAGAAATAGATAAGGAGAGCAAGGATCTCCCTGGCGGAGTCCCCGAGAGGCTCCAAAAGGCTGCGAAGGAAGGCCCTTGATAAGAACAGAGTAGGTCGGGGAAGAGACACAGCTCATGACCCACTCAATCCATTCCTGAGAGAAACCAAAAGCAGCCATCATTTTGACCAGAAAACTCCATTCAACCCTGTCATAAGCCTTGGACATGTCCAGTTTTATGAACATCCCTTTATTTCCAGAAGTGTGCATTGAATGAATAGCTTCCTGAGCCAGAACCACCCCATCCAAAATCTGCCGACCCTCCACAAAACCTCCTTGCTCGGAGGAGATAATTCTGTGAAGAAGGGGTTTTAGACGCTCAGCCATTACCTTGGTGATTATTTTATACAGCACATTACATAAGGCAATAGGCCTATAATCTGAAATCTGACTCCCCTCCTCCCCTTTTGGGATCAAGGTGATGAAAGTGTGATTTAGAGCTTTAAGCATTCTCTTGTTTTCTCTGGATTCCTCAACCACAGCTCTAACATCTTCCTCTAAGCAATCCCAGAAGGCCTGAAAAAACTCAATGGGGAAACCGTCAGGACCTGGAGTTTTACCAGTACTCATTCCGAAGACAACAGCTGTCAGTTCATCTCTATCAATAGGTTTGAGGAGAGCCTGATTTTCACCCTCAGAAATGAGAGCAGGAATGACAGAAAGAACTTCATTTTGGGCCGAAGCATCTTGAACCGGACTCTCCTTAAAAAGTTTAGAGAAATAATCCATAGCATGAGAGTGAATATCTGGAAGAGTGTCAAAGGAATGACCATTCCCATCATGCAGGACCTCCATCTTGTTCATCTGTCTTCGGGCACACGCAGCCCGGTGAAAGAATTTAGTATTTCGATCCCCTTCCACTAACCAGGTAGTTCTTGCTCTCTGCCTCCAATAAGTCTCCTCCTGATTGTCAATGTCCTCCACCGCTCTACGCAAGGCATCATCCTCATCCTTGAGCTGATCAGTGATAACTCCTTCTCTGAACTGCTTCTGGACCTCATCCCAGCGAACCACCAACGGAGCTCTTTGGGCCTGGAAGTCAGATTTATTAGACCGCCTCCACAATTTCAACTGAGTTTTGACATATTGAAGTTGTTTGTGAATTCTGAACATTGCTCTCCCATAAGCTGGACGACCTTCTTTCCACCACTGTGGAATTTTCTCCCGAAGTTCTTCTTTCTGCAGCCAGAAATTCTCAAATCTAAAAGGTTTGTGAATATGTCCTCTTCCAGTCCCACCTTCCAACAGAATAGGGCAGTGATCAGAAACAGGGCCTGCTAAAATCTGAAAGTTAATGTTCCATTTTACAAACGTCTCTTCTGAAAGCAGAAAACGATCTAGTTTCACCTTCCTACTGTGTGGCTCCCTCCTTTTATTAGTCCAAGTGAAGTTATTGCCAGGACATTTAATGTCCACAAGGTGTAAAGCCTGGACTTGGGCAATCATGAGACGGTCCCCTGTATCCAGAAAGGGTGTTCCCCCTTCCTGTTCTCTAGAAGATAATTTGGCATTAAAGTCCCCCGCAACAATCCAGTCTAGATCTTCCCTAGACACTCTCATGTCATGCACAGCCTTCCACTGTCGCCTCTGACCATCCAGGGTTTGAGATCCATAAAAGTTAGTTATTAAAACGACTTCCGCCGAGACATTATTCCGAAAGAGAGAAGTGAGAACACCCCTCCAGGCAAGGTGATCTATTGCAGACCATACCTGAGAGTTCCACAGAGTCACTATCCCCCCTGAGGCACCTTGGGCTGCCACATCCATATGGCCAGCACCCCTCCAGATTCTGTTAACCGTTTTAGACATAAGGTCCAAAGACATCTTAGTCTCTTGTAAAAGCAAGAAATCAGTATTGCTATTTTCTAATAACCTTTGAACAGCAGATTGATGGGTTCTGTTGTTTAAACCCCTCACATTCCAAGATTGTATAATCATGGGTTACCCTGAGAGCAATAAGAATCAATTGTCCTCATTGATCCTCCCATGATCAATTTGTCTCCTTGAGCTGCTAGCAGCTCCTTATTAGATCTCCGACCTGCTCCCTGAGAATTGCTATTTTTTGGTCTTTTTTCCAGCTGAGTTATCCCCAAGGATGGCCTTTCTCTGCTCTTCTCTGCTATCCCCATGTGGACATCCTGAGATACTGATTGCTCAGGGTTATGGACTACTAAGGCACCAGAAGACACTGGCTGTGATACTTCACATAGATCAACTATCTGCTGGATGACAGGGGGAGGTGAGAGGGGGGGCTGTCCAGGAATATTTGAAGTTTCTTTGACACCCTCCAAACCCTCCATAGAGTGATCCTCTTCATCAACCAAGGATTTAAAAATCTCATACCTATTAGCAGGCCTGAGATTAGATTGCTCCTTTCCCTCCTTTTTCTTGGATCGTCTTCTTCTTCTGGGTTGTTCAAAACCCTCTCTCGAAACGTTCTGGCTCGGACTAGAGCTATTAGGATCTGTATTAGGAGCGACCTTATCCTCCTTAGGCAGGTGTGGCATATCCGAAGGGGCCTCCATTTTGGAGTTCATATTAATAGGACAGAAACGGGCAAGATGCCCATGCTTATGGCAAACCCGACATCTGAAGGGAAGGGCCTCGTAGTCAAGCTGTTGGATCCAGGTATGACCTGCCAGTTCAATATCCAACTCAGCCAGAAGAGGCTGGCTGAGATCCATCTCAACACAGATTCGTGCATAGACTGCCATGCTCCCTTCAATAGTATCTCTGGCAACCCCAATATGTCTATCGATCGAATTGCCAATCATGGCCAAAACCTGCTCCCCCCAGAACTCCATAGGAAGGGCGTATAATCTAATCCACACTGGTATAGCAGTGGGTTCAACACGAGGGTCGAAGCCCACCCGCCACGGTTGAACAAAAAGGCCTGTCGGGCCATGGTTCTTCTTTTTCGACTCAAAAGCCTTATTTCTGTCGGCCAGAGCCGAGAAACTGACAATAAAATAACCATTACTGATAAACCACAATGAGTACTCACCGTGGGGTTCCCAGTTTTGATGGATCCATGAATGCAGGAAGTTCAGGGAGGGGCGGATGCCCATAAACTTGCAGATTAGGTCATGGTTCGCTCTGTAGAGTACTGATTCTTCAACCATGCTAGGTTCGATGACGATCTTTGGCCTGGAGTCAGCCTGCGGCAGACAACCATTCACCCGATGAGCTGACGGTCGATTCCCAACTGCCGTGAAGATCTTCTTGTATGCCATTTTTTGCGCTTCAGCAGACTTCGGGGAAGAGTCACCTTTGAAAAGATCAGCATAAGAGCTAGTGTTTCCAGAGTCAGGGGCCGGAGAAGTCCCCATTGGACCCTCCAGGGGCACCGAGCGGATCTTCAGATCCCTCGAAACGTAAATGCACTTCAGTAAGATCGTAAAAACCAGAGAAAAATCGAAGGTTCAGAATCTCAGGTTCAGAGGAGAAAATCGCCAGAGCTCGTTTTCCCGCCCATTGAACTTACATCATGGGCTCTTGCGTTGTTGGCACAGTTATACCAGGAGTTATATGAGGTGATTCAGAGGAGGAGGAAGGGGATTGGATGCAACTTCCTCCTACAGTGTTGGGCTTGGGAGCATTTTGTTGTGGCTCAGCTCGAGGGGTTGCCATGTGAGTCATGGCAGATGGGGGAGCCTTATGCTAGGCGATGGGCAGTGGCGGAGGAAGTTCAACCGAGTCGAGAGGTTCATACCAGCTAGTGGTATCGAGATATGTGGTCGGGGTTGACTCGGGTGGATGTGATATGGAGGCCATGGTGAGGAGCTCGATGGGATGGTGATGGGGAGCAGCTATGTCGGGTGAGGTAGGCTCGATGGTTGATTGGGTGGAGAGATGAGGAGGTGGAGTACTTTCAGTACTCATGGGTGTTGAGGCAATTTGGCTTGCCTCAGGATGTGCCTAATGAGCCGGTGTTGTATCGACATCGACGAGATGAGGGGGTGCTTCCATGTGTGGAGCCATGGTGGGTGGATATGGAGGATGATGAGGAGATGGAGGTCCCCAATGTAGATGATGTCGAGGTGACTCTAGAGTATGTGGAGTGGTTTGGTGCCCAACCAGTATGGGTACCAAAGGTTGCGGGTGATGAGGCGGTAGCTATGGGGTCAGGGGTGACTCCGAAGAGGATGAGGGCTCAATGATCGATGAGTCAGAGATGGTTGAAGGGATCAGCTCAGCAGACTCTAGAGATGGGGTTGGTGGATGATGAGAGGGAGGATGATGAGGGGTTGGGTGAGATCTCTGAGGTGGCTAGGTTGCGGGTAGAGCTGGAGCAGCTTCATGAGGAGCGCGAGGTTATGCTCGAGACTCATAGGGAGTCGTTGGCTACTATAGCTTGGCTGGAGGTGAAGCGGGTGGTAGCTATGGCTAGTGATCAGGCGATGGTCATGAGCTTTAGGTAGAGATGTTGGTGAAGGAGCATCGACATCAGATGGACTTACGATGTCTATGGGCTAGTGAGGCATATGCACATTCCTTGGAGGATGTGTGTATGCAAAACCATATTACATTGTCGGATCCTCCTTCCTCTTCTATAGCTGAGTCATCTAGGCATACTGAGTCTAGGTAGAGTACTAGGCCGAGGGCTCCTACTAGGTCTCAGGGGTCCTCTCATGGACATTAGCTTAGTGCTTAGATGCACTATTTTGTATATGAGCCTTGGTGCTCCCTTGTAGCCTTTTTGGCATTTATTGTATATGCGATATTTATATATATATATACATGGCCTTTTATTTTTGTGTTATATTTTGTGTGAATGCTTTTATGTTTTATGCAATTTGTGTTGAATGTTTTATGGATGCTTAATGTAGGCTAATCATGATGTGTATGCATAATGTTATGGATGATTAATGCATGCGAAATGAATGTATATGAATGATGTTTATGTGGATGATTAATGCCATCTATATGATATGTGTTATGGATGATTAATGCAAGTAAATGTATAATGAATCTGAACTATATGAGAGGAATGCATAGTGTTCGAATGATCTTTTTATAGTTCAGAAATTTTATTGGCCATTTTTGTTGTCCATTGTTTGGCAATTGGGGTACTGAATTTGTTGGCATTTTTGCAACTTGAATTTTAATGAAGACATGAATGTTAATATGGAAGATATGGATGTTGATATGGAAGAAGATATGGATGTTGATATGGAAGAAGATATGGATGTTGATATGGAAGACTGAATGGTTTTCAAAGACTCAAACATACTAGTGTCATCAACCAAACTCACTAAGGTTGTCTAACTTTCTTTAGGACCAAATGTGTGTGCGAGTGAGGTTCAATTACCAAGTCTTGAGTATGACAATGACCCTATCCAATCAAGTACCAATGTGTGTGCATGTGAAGTTCATTAACCCATTATGAGTAGATTTAGGCATGACCTATTATGGAGATGACCTAGAGGCTAGCCTGTCCTTATGTGCGTTCAGAGGTCTCCTTTTTGGAGGAGAGACATGTCACCTCGCATGAGCTTACTCCACTGCCAGTCAAGCATCTATAGCCTCGGTGGAGATTCACTCCATAGTCCTATGGGATTGATATTTTAGGCCTTGGGGATGACTACCCATCCTTGTCAGGGGCATGTAGTATGAATCCTTATGACTTTAGGGATCAAGGGTATTTGGGATTTTATTTGTTAATTTTGTATAGAGCTTTGGGGAATCGGATTCTCAACCGAGGTGTGATGAGAATTTTGACCCTATCCTTACTACTCTATGTTTTTACGTTTATGTTTGGAGTAATTTTGGTAGTGGTGAAAACCACTATTTTTGGACTATGTTGCATGATGGGACAAGCGAGGGATATCTCCTTTTCGCCTCGAGGTACTACCCAAGGATGGTACTAGCCCCCCTATCTCATAATGTTTTTAAGATGTGATGGAATGTGATTGGTTCAAGATTATTTTGTGATCGATCGACAATGCTCAAGACTTTCTTAGTGTATAAATTGTGTTTTTGGTCCTAAAGAAAATTAGACATCCGTTTGGAGGTTGCTTGCTATACTAGTAATGGTTGAGTGACTGAAAATCTAGGCTTTTGTGATTTTGGCATGTGATGTGGTTGACATATGACTTTTGTGAGGATTGCATGGTTTCTTTAAACTAGGTACCCCCAATTGTTATAACTTGACTTTTTGTTTATGACCATATCATCATTACTATGTCAGATCATTGAACATGGGATGGGATGAATGCAAATGTATATGCCTAATGCAATGGAGTATTGATATGTAAATGGAAATTGTATAATGCAATGGAATATGTATGATTTAATGTATGCGAATGAAACAATGTATGAATGCAAAAAGTGAAGATGCATGTCAAATGCTTAAATGTAAATGCAAATGGAATGTATGCAATGTGTGCATGCCTATGTGAATTTTTTTATGTGAAAAGCCATGTATATATACATATAAAGTGTCACCTTTAACAATAGAATGCCTTTAAATGAAGAACATTAAGTGGTTCGGGTTCCTCTATTCCCTCTAAATCGGCAAGTCTATAAGTACCATTACCCACTTTTTGAGTGATTATGTATGGACCTAACCAATTTGCCATAAATTTGTCATGAAGGTGTGGCAAAGCATTGGTGTTTTGTTGGTTCTCTTTGAGCACCAGATCCCCTACTTGAAATTCCTGAAGATGGACTTTAGCATTGTAAGCACGCTTTAGGCGGTCTTGATAAACTCGTAAATGTTCTAATGCATTGACTCACCTTTCGTCTAGGAGCGTGAGTTGGTCAAGTCGTGCTTGTCTAGTTGTATCATCATCTATGAATTCTTGCAAGGAAACTCGTAAGGAGGGAATCTCGAGCTCAAGAGGCATAATAGCTTCTGCTCCATAGACCAAGGAAAATGGTGTTGCTCCTATTGGCATTCGGATGCTTGTTCGATAAGCCCAAAGTGCCAAAGGAATTTGTGTATGCCAATATTTATGATTTTCTTTGACGAGTTTCTTAAGAATGGCAATCAAGGTCTTATTGGTAGCTTCAGCTTGTCCATTTGCTTGTGGGTAATAAGGAGTCGAGAAACTATGTTGGATATTATACTTTTCGCAAAGTGCTCGAACATCCTTGTTCTTGAAAGACTTACCATTATCCAAAATGATTTTAGAGGGAATGCCAAAGCGATAGATGATATGATGGAGTATGAAATCCACAATTCGAGGTCCTATCGTACTAGTTAGAGGTATGGCCTCAACCCACTTTGTGAAGTATTCTGTGGCGGTGATGATGAATGTATGTTGTCCCGAAGAGGAGGGTGAAATATTGCCAATTAGGTCTAGGCCCCATTGTGAAAAGGGCCAGAGACTTTGTATTGGTTGTAAAGCTTGTGATGGTACGTGAGTTAAATTGGCATGTGTTTGACATTGTTTGCAATTTTTGACATATGTGCAACAATCGTGTTCCATTATGGGCCAATAATAACCCATGCATAAAAGATGCTTTGCAATGGCCATTCCACTAAAATGACCACCACAAGTACCATCATGGGCTTCCTATATGGCCCTTTGGGCCTCCTCGTGTTCGAGACAATGAAGCAGGATTCCATCATAACCCCGTTTATACAACACGTCACCCAAGAGAATGAAATGGGCTACTCTTTGCTTGAAAGCACGTTTGGCAGACCGAGACATGTCCGCTGGGAGTGTTCCAAATTTTAAGAAGGCTACTATTGGGCTTGACCAAGACTCACATGATTTCGTATGGATAAAGCAAATGTCTTGTCCATATTTTGGGTCAGCACGCACAACGGCTGCTTTAGAGATTGTTGAGATTATTAGGGGTTGTACCTCTCCTAAGTCATTCTTTGGAATCAAGGATCCAAGAGAGGCCATTGCATCTACAAATCTATTAGTCGAATGAGGTAAGTTATTGATTTCATACCATTCAAATGTTGAGAGCAATCTCATTGCTACTTCATGATAAAGTTTAATGGTAGGCTCTTTGCATTGGTATTCTCCTGTTACCTATTTCACTACAAGTTGAGAATCCCCAAATATTTGAATACGCTTAATACCCATAGCTATAGCTGATTGAAGACCTAAGATTAAGGCTTCGTACTCTGCTGTGTTGTTTGTACATGAGAAGTCTAACTTGAATGATAAGGGGATAGGAATCCCCTGTGGTGTATGAAAGACAACTCCCGCACCTTGACCTTTCTCGCACTTAGATCCATCAAAGAATAATGTGATATCGACATCTTCCTCGGGAATGACATCGTTGTCTACTTCAGTGACTAAAAATACCGAATCATCTGGGAGCTCAATAATCAAAGGATGATCACTAGGTAGTGGAGCTTCCACAAGTTGATCGACGATAACCTGACCTTTAATGGATTTTTGGCTAATAAATTCGAGATCAAATTCTATGAGTAGCATTATCCATTTAGCGGTACGGGTGTTGTTATAAGTGCGAGACATCATATAACGTAGAGGATTTTCTCTAGCTATGACATAGGTTGTTTGACTTAGCATATAATGGCGTAGCTTCTTAGTGGCCAAGACCACTGCTAGGCATAGCTTTTCTACATAAGCGTATCTTATTTCATAACTTACCAATGTTCGACTAATGTAATAGATTGCTTGCTCTCGATTTTGTTCATTTTTTTGTGCAAGCATCATCCCTAAAGCAGCCTCTATGGCTGAGACATATAGATGAAAAGGGACCCCGACCTAGGAGGAGTTAAGACTGGCGATGAAGTTAGGTATCGCTTGATGTCCTCAAATGCTTTTTGACATTCTTCTATCCATACGAATGACACCCCCTTTTGTAGTAAGTGGTTAAATGGTCTACACTTATCGAAAAGTTGCGCAATGAAACATTTGATTGATTGAATTTTGCCTTGCAAGCTACGCAATTCCTTAATGTTGGTTGGGGGTGTCATTTCCATGATGGCCTTGACCTTGTTTGGGTCCACTTCAATGCCTCTTTTGGAGACAATAAATCCTAAAATTTTACCGGAGGTAACACCAAAGACACACTTTTTGGGATTTAACCTCACCTTGTATTCTAGAAGTCGATCAAAAATATTTTCCAAGACATCAATATGTTCTTGTCGAGTTTTAGATTTAGCCAAGAGATCATCGACATAATCTTCGATGATTTTATGCATGTAATCATGAAAAATATAAGTCATGGCTCTTTGGTAAGTAGCTCCTGCATTTTTGAGACCAAAGGGCATAACCCTAAAACAAAATGTTCCCCAAGGTGTTGTGAATGTCGTTTTGTGTTGGTCATCAGGATTTATTCGAATTTGGTTGTATCCTGAAAAACCATCCATGAGGGAAAGCATTTTGTGGCCTACGCAGGTGTCGACAAGAGTATCAATGTTTGGAAGAGGGAAGTCATCCTTAGGACACACTTTATTTAGATCTCGAAAGTCATTACACACGTGTATCACCCCGTTGGGCTTGCGAATGGGTACCATGTTTGACAGCCACTCAGGATAGTCAATAGGAATGATAAAATGTACGTCCAATAGCTTTTGTATTTCCTCTTTGACTATGAGGGCCATGGTAGGATGCATTCTCCTAAGTTTTTGTTTGACCGGCTTGGCGTCAGGATGCAAGGTGAGATTATGGACAACAAGGTCAGGGTCAAGGCCAGGCATATCCTTGTAGGACCATGCAAACACTTCTTTCTTTTTCTTGAGGAGAGCAATGAATTGCTCTTGTTCATCGAATGTTAAAATTTTGCCAAGCTTGACAACTTGGGGATTGTCGGGATCCGAACTAAGGTTCACATCGATGGTATCTTCAATGGACATGTGTGAGCCTTCCTCAAGTTGATGTGGTGTTGGGATCAGATTTATGTCATCTAAGATGTCATCCAACTTTTCCTACTTATCGTTGCCTAACTCTGCCTGAAAGACCTCGGGACCTCTAGTGGAAGGTGATGTGGGTGAATGTGGCGATGAAGGAGGAATATAGTTGGCCGAAGCCCTTAGCAGTTCCTCGGATAGGATGAGCTCCAAAAAGGAGGGTGGGGAGGAAATCCGGTCCAATTCAATAAGGCTAATGTCAATTGGAATTGGCCTAGCCAGATCGTATGGATTACGGAGCGGGGTGAATAAGTCAATAGGATTCATATTGACTTAGTGGAAGGAAGGATGGCTTGGATGGATGAATGGATGGAATGATTGGAGCTGAACCGATGTCGAATGGTGTTATCCCTATAATAGACATGGCATTAACATGAGCAACACATTTTTTTTTTTTTTTTTTTTTGAAATATGTACATATGTTACATTTCTTGGCTTATGTGTGGGGCTCAAGATGGATTTCTAGGTGGGTCCACTTGTTCTTGTGGAAGAAGTAAGTGGAATATGGGATGATGGATGGGGAACATTCAGAGGTAAAACTCTTCTTGTTGGGTGATGGGGACAATGGGATGTGACTCCTCTTCAGAATCGTCAGAAGCATTTGACATGACTTCAAATTCTTCATAACTTTCATCATCGGAATCAAAGATAGGATAGGAGAAGTTGATGGGATCATCCTCGTCTACTTCGTCAATGCAAAGTTCTTGAAGGGCTTGTTCAAGAGAAGATGTTGAGGGTAATGGGTGGATGGGGTGATCTTCATCATTGAGGCTAAGCTTTTTAAAGGCTTGCTCAAGAGAAGCAGTGGAAGACAATGGGGTATAGCCTAAACCAGAATGATCATGGGCACCTCTATATGGGACCTCTAAAATATCATGCATCCCTTGCTCATGGGAACCTAGACCTTGACCTTGCCAATTGAACATGTTAAAGTAGCGAGCAGGAAAATCCTCTATGTTAGGTATATTGGCACGCCTAGGCTCTTGTGGTTCTTCGGGTGGGTTTGCCCTAGTTGAGCAATCCAACCCTCCATAAACAAATTTAATGCTATTTGGAGTTGCACTCATGTCGTAAACAATGCCTATGGATAAAGAATGGTCTCGAGGACATCCAAAATATTTGGTTGTTGGAATGGCTAGGGGTGTGATGGTGACGTCTTGGACCACATATTCACCTATACCAGGATTGGTGATGTGGACTTTGACTTGGGCTGGCGTGGTTGATGGTGGGGATTCAGATGGCTCTGGATTGGTTATGGATGGTGGTGAATTAAATATGTCACAATCTGAGAGTTTGACTTGTGAAACATCGGTCGATGGAGTGGGATTGGATGGCGGTGTGGAATTAGAAGATGGAGGATGGGGTAATGATGAAATAGAAGAAGTGGTTGTAGAAGAAGGGGTAGATGTGATGTACGATGTGCTAATAGTAGACTGACTGTGACCACATGTACAAGAAGAAATGGATGTTTGAGGAGGTGATGTGATGGGTAGCTCCTCTATGATGGGAGCTTTAGAAGAGGATGTAGATGGATTAGAAGAAGGTGGATTAAGAGATGATGTGGATGGATTTGATGATGGTGCCAAGAATAAATGGGTGGAAGGTAACATGGATTCATAAGGATTTGAAATGAAATTACAATACTTAAAAGGTTCGACATCCGTAGGGATGCAATGGACTTGTCCATCATGAACATATTTCAAGCATTGGTGGAGAATTGAAGGAACACATTTCATTTCCCTCATCCAAGGTCTACCAAGGAGTATATTATATGCCATGGCTCCTTCCAAGATGTGAAACATGGTGTGCAATATTCTGGCCCCTACTTCTATAGGTAAAACAATAGTGCCAATTGTGGTACACAAAGCATCGTTAAATGCTTTGAGGGTGAATGATGATTTGGAAATGTGGGATGGAGGTAATTTGAGGTGGATAAGGGCAGCGGTAGTAATGATATTGATTGATGAGCCGGTATCAATAAGGACTCTTTTGAATGGATTTCTGTCTATTAGGGCCATTATGTGCAATGGAGGGTCTATTGATTCTGAATTCATTGATTTTACCTCAAAGTCATAAAAGGTAATTGATGGCTCCATGCACGTTCTAACACTCCCTACAAAGTTGTTGAAGGCATTAGAGTCTTGGGATTCTAACTCAATTGACTTGAGTATTTCCATTAAAGCTTCTCTATGCCTAGGGGATTGTTGGATAAGCTCATACACAGAAAGTTTGGTTGATGCCATTTTCAAACTAGTGGTTAACCGGCTGGTTAAAGTTACCGTTGGCCTTATTGGATGAAGGATGGGCTGATTGGATGGATTGGATAGATTTATTGGTGGAGATGGATTTGGTGATGTTTGGATGGGAGGTGGGTTCGAAGGTTGTTGAGGATTTTGTTGATTTTGCCTTTGCCCTCTAGTGACCACATGGACTGCTCCTACAAAGTTTTGGTATTGTTGGACATGATTTACTTGATTAGGAGGTGGTTGTTGATTGTTACCTCCTACATTATGTTGGACCTCCCCATGGTTAGGTAGAGGTGTCTGATATATGCCCAAATTTTGATTTTGTGGAGCTAAGGGGTTATCCACGTTAATGGCCCCTAGGTCTATGAGGTCTTGCACTATGTTTTTGAACATATGGCAGGAATTGATATCATGCCCATTTTGTCTATGGTATGGGCAAAACAAGTGCTCTCTATAATTTTTAGGCCTTTTGGTGGGATCATCGGGCCTAATTTCTGGCAAGGCTAATTTATTGGTCTCATACAACCTTCGAAATATGGATGAATATGATTCCGCTAAAGGAGTGTATTGACGTTGGGGCCGATTGAATTGGCGGTGGGTAGGTTGTTCCATAGTTGGCATTGTGTTTTGTACCATTGGTGCTTGGGTTACTGATGGGACCGCATGATAGGCAATTTGTTGTTGCACTAGTTTTTGAGCCATTACGGGCTGGCTCATGACCACTTGATTGACTTGATTAGTTGTGTTAGCCGTTGAGGCTTGTGTTGATTTGGTTTGGCCAGTTTGATTATTTTGGTATTGGCCCCTATTTTGCCACTCTTTCTTCTTAGGCTTAATGACACCCTCTTGGATTTTTATCTCCTCAATGACACTAGCCTGTGCTAAAGCCTCCTCAAATGTTCTATAAGTATTGAGTTGTAGCATCCAAGAGATGGGTTTTAAGCAACTCTTGGTAAAAAGTTTGGATAATTTCTTCCATTGGGAGGGAGAATGGCAACTTTGTTATGACTGCCCTCCAACGGTTTCCAAAATCATAGATAGGTTCCTCATCCCATTGTTTCAAATAATATATATCCGATAAGGACACCTTCTTTCTAATATTAAGGGTGAAGCGTTCCAAGAATAGATCTATCAATTGATCAAAAGTATAAATACTATGTGTAGGCAATTGATTGTACCATTCAATGGCATCTCCCCCTAATGTTTGAGGAAATGTTCGGAGCATAAGAGCATTATCATCGCTAATCCAAAAATATACATGGACAAATGAACTCACATGCTCCTTAGGATCCTCAGTTCCCTGAACTTGTCAAATTTTGGTATCGTAAAATCTTTCGGATATGGCGGTGATGGTATCGAAGGGTGGATTGGTTGATGGATCAGTTGGCTTAATGTGAGATTTTGACTCATTATTCCTAGTGAATTTTGCATCAACTGATCAATTTGCTTTTGTATTTCCTGGAATCTAAGATCTTCTACTGGAATGTGAGGACCTTGGATTGTGTGGTGGTTGGTTGATGGGCTGGATGGTAGATGTTGGGGTGTGACCAACATGGTATTGTGAAATGAGTTGGGATGGGTGTGTGGTGAAGATTGATGGTTGAAGGATGGGGATGATTGATGAGGATGTTGATGGAAGAATGAGTTGTGTGGTTGGTTGGTGGCAATAGTAATTGGTATGGTTGATGTGTGGATTGATGGTGGATTAGGGATGGACACTATGGAAGGTTGGGGAACCCATGCTAGATTTTGATTGGTGAGTGGAGGTTGATTTGGAACTACTTGGGTCATAGGGTCTGTGTTAACCGGTTGTTTTCCTTTTGTTCATTGTGAAAGCAACCTATTTATGAGCCCTAATGTGTCCGTAAGTTCCTGATTTGACCATGTATCAAAGGATGGGGTTGTGGTTGGATGAGATGATGGGAAGGTGGATGATGATGGATGAGAAGACATGGGTATGGTGGCTAAGTGAGATGATGGAGGGGTGGATGATGATGGATGAGAAGACATGGGTATGGCGCAAGTTGCATTTGATGTGACAACTTGGTGGTTAGGGATTTGTGAGGCAGCATTGACATACTCCTCATACAATGGGTTGGAATAGGTGGATGTGAGGTAAGTGTTTGGAACACTTGGGCTTTGTTGCGGTTGGCTCATGGAAGAAGGCATACCATATTCATAACCTGAATTATGATATCCTTGGGTAAGGTGGGCGGTAGCCAATTCGGGTTCTTCAAATCCCTCTTGGCTAAGGGGTTCTAAGACATAGTTGGAGGACTTGTAGATGGCCCTCACTTTGTCCATGTCTATGTGGGTGGTGGTTGTTTCCACATTGTGTGGAAGGGTTCCTACTTGAGGTAGGGATGGATATGATGATCCAGATGAAGTAGTCTGAACCATGCTGGATAGGTTGGCTACCGAAGTAGCGGGAGGATGGGAAGTGTTTTCCATTAAACCACTTTGATTTATTACTTTCTTTTGTTGTCTCGTTAGTACCATAAAGTAATTAAACCAAAGATTCAAAGTTTAATCTAAATCACACAAACTAAAAACTTTTTTCAGAATTTAAAGTAAAGAAAACAATCAATCCTAGGTTTCACCGTGTGTGGCTTACCTTGTTCATTAATTATTTTCTCTCGTTAATGTGAGATTATTTTTAGAATTGTTGGCTTGTGTGTTTTGATGTAACTTAATCTTGTTTAAAGAAAACAAAGGTAAAAACTAAGGTTGGCTGAGGCAACGAGATTCTTGTTGGTAATGACCTCCAACAAGTTTGCTCGGGGTAGTCCTATGGTTTCTAGGGTAGATATTGGTGGATGGAAATCACTGCCACCATCACCAAATCTCAAGCAATGGTTGGTGATGAAATCCAGCCACTACTATTAAAAATGTGAATCGTGCAAGTGTGTGTGATTAATTTTATTAGATCTCTTGTTCTCTATGGTGTGCAAACAATATTAAAGATTACTAACTTTACTAATCTAAATTAGAAGCCAACATAAAGATGCAAATTTCACCTAAAGAGTGTAGAGTACACCCTTAAAATCCCCTGCCTACAAGTGATTAAAATCACAAGAGCAACCGGAGGGTTCGTCCACCTCTCTGCCAAAGGGGCCAACCTAGGGCAGGATTACTTTATGCATCAAGATGTTGTTCCTATTTAGATATGCAAAATTAAAGCAATATTTAACTCTAAAATGCGAAATCTAGGATGCTTTTCTGTTTCATATGCACTCAAAAATGTAGACAATCACCTAGATCTACAACTTTAGAACAAGAAATGAATTTTGTATAATTAAATACACACAAACCCTAAATGTAATTTGCTAAGGATTATTTCCCATATTACTTAATGTTAAGTTTCTTTTATAACCCAAAAACAACGAAAAATTGTAAAAAATATAGAATACGTAAATTATTAAATGGTAAACTAGGGTTATGGGACTTACTTGGAAGCCTTAGCTCTACTCCAAATCAATGCTAGCAGTAGAGCTACTGTGTAGGCATAGAGAGCACTGTGGTTGTCTACAGTACCAAATACCTACGTAATCTCTAAAAGTGTTGCAGACTGCTTCAAAAACCCTAGCGATGAAATCGATGACTTCTGCACTTCTAAAAACTCTGCAACAAATAGAAGTAAAATTAAGTTAGCAAGGTAGATCTATTAAATAATGAAACCCTTGTGGGGTCCCACCATGATCACCATTTGTGAAGATAAAAACATGACACTTAAAATAATAAAGAAATCAAATAACCCAAATAAACACAAGATTGCACAAAATAGATAAATTTATTCAATAAAGGGGGGAGCTAATAAACTCCTTTTGATACAATCTATACTCAGTGAGTATTTGATACAAATATTTACAATATGCTAGGGTTCTCCGAAACCCTAGCTACAATAATGAAGTGTCTTCAAATAGTGTGTCCTCACTTCCAATGGAATGAGTGGGCTTCAGGTATCCGATTTTGGACCACTCCAACTTCAATAGCCATTCAACAATAGATAGAATCTATAGACTACATACACACAAATAGATAAAGAGATTAATAACACCTGTGAGGGCTCCACAGTGTGAGACCCTCAGATATCAGTAAACCCTAACTAAAAATAGATCAAATGGCATACTAAATCTATAGATCATGTAATAGAATAAAACAAATAATGATATACCTTGCTTGTGATGATATTTTGTTTTATTGTAGTTTTGATAGTAGATGGCATGATGAAAGCTATGATGCTTGTGATAATAGAGGCTGAGACTGTTGTGAGCTTATAGGCTGAGCTGAATAAGAGGAGGTGCATTGGCAAGCTCTATAGTGAGCTTCACAAGCTCGGGAGGGCACCTGCGATGAGGATAAAATCTATAGAAGCAGATCATGGAGGATGCAATGAATGCGATGGGGAAATGATGGAGGGATGAAAAGGTGGAGGATGGAAGATATGGGGGATGGCTGGAATAGTAGAAGTCCTATTGGCTAGCTAGGGCTTTGGATTTTTAGGGCTCTATCTCTTTCTGCTTCGCTAGGGCTTCGCCAATGATCTCTTCAAGATGCAAATTCTAATATCAGGGTTCCAGGGTTTGAGCATTTGCAAATGCCCTTATTTATAATCCAACCTAGGGTTTTCTTAGGGTTTTAGCCTTACACTTTTGATCGTGTGGCTAAGATTAAATTAGATCCTAAGGTTGAGATTACTTTTTAGATGTGGCATGGATTAATGAAGATGGACGGTGGAGATTAGATTGGATCGGACGATTGTGGTTAATTGAGTTTATAAATATATATTTTATAATAAATATATTATAATATAATATAAAATATTATATTAAATATAAAATAATATTAAAATAATCCCAATTGGGTTAGGAAATGGCGGGAAAGGTGGAATTGGGCCAAATAATTGGTGGGAAAGGTGTATGGTGGACAAGTGGGTGGTGGGATGGTTAGGATGGAGGATTAGTGGCTGTAATTTGGTGTCTACAGCTTATCCCTTATAGTAAAGATAGATAGTTGGGCTTGAGGGTGCATAGGAGTGATATCCTAGGGGTGATAGAGAGCACACCCACCTACTTTCCCACTGAATAGGTTGAAATAAATATTTCATCTCATCCCACCCATCCTAGGCTTTTAAATAAATTGGGTATAGTCAACTTCATGATACACGATAGCTAAAGATAAAATGAAAGTGCACTTTTTTATTTGAAGGTTGGTGCTAGCAATATCCATATCCAATAGCTCCAAGACAAGAACTAGCGAATTGAAAGGGCGTAGAAGTTATGTCGTAGTTGAAAATGAGATCAACATATCTTTTATCTATGTTGTAATTGGTAATTAAATGGATTTATATGGAAATAGCTATACTCATAGTTGGAGTCATATGCCCATTCATGTTCTTTTCTACCTCTTAAAATATAAAAGAGCTAGAGAATATATTTTCTTCTTGGGCCTCCCACTTCCTTGCTATATTGTGGAATAGGGGTAGCCCTCCCTATTTAAAAAAGGAGAGGCTTGGTTATGGATGCCCTTTTCAAACATGGGGTCCCTCCCCCACCCCCACCATTTAAAAGGTAAAGCAAAAGGGAAAAGCTCTTTCTAATTAAAAAATAGGTGCATCAAAGCCCCATTACTCTATTGAAATAAGGTAGAGTGATCTGAATTCCATATTCCATATTATATATACACTGGACACACAAGGTTTACTCCCTTTTATGACTAAATGAGTCAATATGCCAAACACAACTCTAAGATATCATGCCCAACACAAAAGGGGGTAGTGGCCTCTTAAATTAAATCCACCTCTCTTTATTTTAAAAGGGGTGACCAGTCTGAGCTCTTAAAAGATCTACTACAAGCCCCTTGTCATAAAAAATATTTAAAAGCTTTAGATCAAAATTTTAAAGCATTGCTAGCTAATTCAACAACAATTCTCCTTCCATTTCTATCTGATTCTATCGCTCTCTATCCTCATGCAAGGTTTAGCCCTCACACCCATAAGCAAGTGGTGGTGTTGAGTGAGGTGAGCTATTATTTAAGCCAAACCTTTACCTTTAAAAGCAAAGGGGTTAATGGTTTTCTCTCTATCCCTATCTAAATCTTTGGAAGGAAGATAATAAATCCCTTACTTACATGATATTTTAAAAGGCTCAGCCTATTGAAGATAAAAGCCTACAATGACATCTTTCTTTGAAACATAAGCTCTTTAAAAATTTGGTGGTCTAGACGAATAACTACTTACTAATTATTTGATTGATGGAAGTCCTGCTTTCTCCTAAAGGTAAGGTTTATTGATGGAGGCTCTTTAAATTTTTTGCTTATCCAAAAGTGTTCTTCAATCTGATTTCCCCACTTCTAAGAAGTAGTGAGCTACATAGCCTTATGACCCAGGAATAAGAGTGACCCTTTTAAAATAGAGAGCTAGGTCGATCCAATATTTGGCATATTCTACAACTCAACCACTTAATAGAGAAAAGAGGTAGGTTCTGGTATCATATCTTATATAAAAGGAGAGCTTTTAAAATAAAAGTCGTACCCTCTATCTCTATTATTAAAGGGAAGGGGGTCTTACGCCGGAACGAAACCTAAAGGTGTGAGGAGGGGCGAAGATCGATTATTGAACGATGAACGAATTGATTCCCGATTCCCTACTAACGTGAACGAAACCACGAAGATTATTGAACGAAGTAAAGAAGCTCAAAGTTTTGTTTTGTTTTAAAGGTCCGCCCGGAAGAAGATTGAGTATCTCTATTACATACGTGATAGGATAATCGAGTGGTCAACTTATCTCTGCTCTGTAATAAGACTAGACTGCCCTCCATTTTAGAGGGGTTAGTTCGCTGCCAAGCCTTAAGATCAAAAAAGCTATTCTTTCCCTTCTAAGAGAGAGGAATGCAGTGTTCTTCTCTTGTGAACGAACGCTCTCCTCTCGGGGTGAGTGACCTCTTAAATTAAAGCCCTCAAAGCTAGCTGGTTAGTTGGAAAGCCTTCGGAGCTAGTCCATCTGGAATTTGTTGTTCATTGGCCGTATTATATTAAAGCGCCCCCTCTTTCAAAAGGCCCGCCCCTGACGGATCGGATGGATTACCCGGTTTGATTTCTTCATTCTTAGTACCCGGAGGTGGGCCGATCAGGTACACTTGGGCCCCTCCCTCTCCTTATCCAACCGATTCTGGTGTTGCATTTAAAATAGAGAGCAGCTTTTTTCTAAAGAGCCTTCCCCTTTTAAAATAGAGAGGAGTTAAGTCGCCAAGCCAAGTCCCGAGAAAAGATTCTTCTATCTAGTGACCAATTTATTTAAAAGCCTGGCCCGCCCTCTAAAGATCAAATTAAGCACTCTCATTATCCAATCTACAGTTCAGCCCTTTTGAACAGGTCCACTTCACTCACATTTTCTGGGTAAGAGATCTTTAAAAGGGAGAGCCAGATAAATTCCTTCAGAAAGTAGCTTATCCCCACACTGCATGGGGTATTATAAAGATGGGATAAATAAAAAACCCAACCTAAGTGAAATGCATACTATATGGTGACCTTAGATGAAAAGGCGATTGTTAGGCGATTCATTCAAAGGCGCCCTAGACAGGAACTCACTACTCTATCAGCCTTCTACCGGAAGTGGCAGATCCGGGTTAACGAACAAGCGCATTGGGGGGGATAGTACACTGGGGACATAGCTCAGTCGGGTGTTGGTACAACCTCTCCACTGGTCCAAGGGGGAAGTTCTGTCTTTTTATTCTTTAGAAAACAACAACCATGGTATCGGTGTTCAGCAGGTTCAATGCCTACTGTACCGGAAAGCGGGAGATCGCACTTTTAAAGTTCTAAAGGCGGGAGGGAGCGCCCCCCATGTTTTAAAAAGGACAACACCGGAAGTGATTTTTTAAGAGCTGGAGCCTTTTTTAAGCGGCTTCATATTAGAGGGAGAGGCGAGGTTATTTAAAAGCCCCGGGTTTTCACTTATTTATTAGAGAGGTAAACTCCCGGCCCATGCTGTTATTCCTTATAGTAAAGATAGATAGCTGGGCTCGAGGGTGCGTAGGAGTGATATCCTAGCATGAAAGCGTAAGCGGGAAAACTGAACGATTATAGATAGAGAGCACACCCACCCGCTTTCCCACTGAACCGGCTTAAATGAATCTTTCATTTCATCCCACCCATCCCAGGCTTTTAAATAAATTGGGGATAGTCAACTTCATGATACGCAACAGCTGGAGATGAAATGAAAGTGCGCTTTTTTATTTTAAGGCTGGTGCGTAGCAATATCCATATCCAGTCGCTCCAAGACGATAACTGGGGAATTGAAAGGGCGCAGAAGCTATGTCGTAGTCGGCAGTGAGATCAGCATATCTCTTATCGGCGTCGTAGTCGGTATCGGCATGCATGTATATGGGCATAGCTATAGGCATAGTTGGAGTCGTATGCCCATTCATGTTCTTTTTCTGCCTCTTAAAATATAAAAGAGCTGGAGAATATCTTTTCTTCTTGGGCCTCCCGCTTCCTTGCTATATCGTGGAACAGGGGCAGCCCTCCCTATTTAAAAAAGGAGAGGCCCGGTTATGGATGCCCTTTTCAAACATGGGGCCCCTCCCCCACCCCCACCATTTAAAAGGCAAAGGCTAAAGGCAAAGCGAAAGGGAAAAGCTCTTTCTGATCAAGGAATGGGTGCATCAAAGCCCCATTACTCCGTTTAAATAAGGTAGAGCGATCTGAATTCCAGATTATATATGCTACGCCGGACACACAAGGTTTACTCCCTTTTCTGACTGAACGAGTCGATATGCCAAACACAACTCCGAGATACCGCGCCCAGCACAAAAAAAGCCAAGAACTGATCCGAGCCGAGCTAACCTAGCCACCTCTCCCTATTTTAAAAGGGGTGACCAGTCCGAGCTCTTAAAAGATCTGCCGCAAGCCCCTTGTCAATCATAAACGGCCTTTAAGAGCTTCAGATCAGAACTTTAAAGCATTGCTAGCTGATTCAACAGCAGTTCTCCTTCCATTTCTATCTGATTCCGCCGCTCTCTATCCTCATGCAAGGTTGAGCCCTCGCACCCATAAGCAGGTGGTGGTATTGAGTGAGCTGAGCTATTACTTGAGCCCAGCCTTTACCTTTAAAAGCCGAGGGGAGGGCGGTTCGCTCTCTATCCCTATCTAAAGCTTTGGAAGGAAGCCAATAAATCCCTTACTTACATGATATTTTTCCCTTTACATTTAAAATCCAATGGGGGAGTGGTTTGCTCTCTATCCCTATCTAAAGCTTTGGAAGGAAGCTAATAAATCCCTTACTTACATGATAGTTTCCCCATGCCTTAGAACTTAAAGCATTGGACATTACGAATTTGAAAGTAACCTCTCCTCTTCCCTACAGTGCACTTTCATTTCATCTTTAGTTGTTGTGTATCATAAATTTGACTACCCCCAATTTATTTAAAAGCTTGGGATGGGTGGGATAAGATGAAATATTCAATTCCAAAGATTCAATGGGAAATTAGGTGGGTGTGCTCTCTATCACCCCTAAGATATCACCCTCAAGCCCAACTATCTATATTTACTATAAGGAATAACAACATGGGTTGAGAGTTTATCTCTTTAATAAATAAGTGAAAACCCAAGGTTTTTAAATAACCTTGCCTCTCCCTTTAATATGAAGTTGCTTAAAAAAGGCTCCAAATCTAAAAAATCACTTTTAATGTTGTCCTTTTTAAAACATGGGGGGCGCTCCCTCCCACATTTAGAACTTTAAGCGATCTCCCACTTTTTGGTACAATAGGGATTGAACCTACTGAACACCAATACCATGGTTGTTGTTTTTTAAAGAATAAAAATATAAAACTTCCCCCTTGGACGAGTAGAGAGGTTGTACAAAAACCTAACTGAGCTATCCTCTCTAATGCACTTGTTCATTGATCTGAATCTACCACTTTTGATAGAAGGCCGATCAAATGTTGACTTGGTCTATCACCCGATTTACCTTCATTTATTTGAGCAAGCGCTACCGTCAGATCATTTTGTGAAAGAGTGCATCCATTGATATCCTCCAATTTTGCACATGTTTTAAACATAACATTCATTATAATACCTTGGTTTACCTTGGAAATTCGTGGTAAACATGCATCGTTGGATCAAATTTTTGATCAAGCGCAATCGTTGGATCTTTTGTGACCATTGTACCTAAGATTTTGTACTTTATACTAGGGTGCTTTATTAAGATGAGCGCATCCATCCGATTTCTCCTTGATGAGCCACTGCCCTTAGATCTCCTGTAATCTGCACACTTGATAACTAAAAGGGGTGCATTATAATAATCCTTGATTTAATCCTAAAGGGTGTAATTAGTAATGTATTAAAACCTTATTGATCTCATGATTAATCATAGCTTCAACTTCATGTTACCCAATAGTCTTACCATTCAATGTTTGGATTTTGACATGAGCGCAACCGTCAGATCTCGGTCGGGATTGGCATGGCCATTGATCTCTTTCAACCTGCGATGTTAGTTACCAAGGGGTATTTAATTTTAACCTTTGATTAAGCCAAAAGGGGGATAATTATCCAACGCGTTAGACCCTCGCTAATCTTATTTAATAGTTTTAATTAATCTTGCGGTCTTTAGCCTTTTTAATGCTTCTTTTATGAGAGTGATGTCGTCTGATCAGGTCTTGATCAAGAGCTATCGTAATATTTATCCAATTCGCTTAATGTTTAATTAAAGGGGGTGTATACCCTTAATGCTATTATTAATTTTTCTTTCAAAACTTTAGACTTTAATTCCTTTGACAATAACATTTTAAAAAGTTGATTGATCAAAGTGAGCACGTCCATTGGATTTTACTCTGATGAAGTGCTACCCTTAGCTCTATGGAAGGTACTTGATTCTTAACGTAAGGGGGCGCATATCTTAGAGGTTTTATTTTAAGACTTTAATTTCAAATCTTAGATTTTGGACTTTGGACCATGGCGTTTCATCATTAGGCTTCGAATTATCTTCTTCTAATACTTTAGGACTTAAGAGTTTATTCATTAGGCTTAGGTCCAATTATTATGATTGTCATGACCCTTAATTTGAAGTCGGGTATTCTTATGATTTTACCATGGTATCGGGTGCTCAAATAATTTGGCCTTAATGGCTTTTCACATGATAAAACAACGACCATAAGGTCAAATCAAAACAAAAAATGCTTAGGTAAATTTCAAACTTTCAAACAGATGGAAGTCAACTTCTTAGATGAAAATGCAACAAAGGCTAGCAACTTTTGCTATATTTATTGAAAACCAAAAATTTAAACTGGGGGGTTTGAGATATTGAGTCAATTTTGGCTCCAAAAACTCCATTGCTCCCCTTGTTTTTATGGATCACCTTTTATTGTCCTTATTTATAAGTCGAGGGAGATCATGTATGATCCCATTTCACATCGGCTTATCTTGTTCCTTGCATAGTACACAATCACACTTAGTGGATATATGAAGATCTGATTTTATTCCTTTGTACAAATATCGCCACCCAAAAGGTTTGTATCATCTTTGTTTCGGTATAGTCCGTGTAATTTTATTTGATAGTCTATTTGTTTTATCTCCTAGTTGTTGCTTGGATTAGTCATTTCTTTTGGTCTTTTACCTGTATTTTAAATTCACCTTACAGTGGTTGTTGTTTTTTGTAGCTTGCTTATGTTCGATGGTTGTACCTGTTAATGATACACCACCTTAGTCTTTCTTGCATCGTTATGAAGTTATCCCATTTTTTTTATCGTTGTTCATCAGATTTGCACGTGGAGGTGTGTGCCCATTAGATCTACCAACTCATGATTACCATTAGATGAAATATACACCATGTGCTCTGTTTAATACTTTTGAACCTGTATAAATGTTAGTCCTACAATATAGCAAACATGCCAATGATGGTTAGTTATTAGTCAATTTTATACATTTATATTTTTGCAAATAATAATCATTGGCTAGATATTAAATCAGGGCCTTAACCTTCATTTAATATTGATTTATTAAAGAGTAATCAAAGTGATTAAAAAGTTACTAACATTTGATTAATACATAACCTTTAATAACTTGATTACCTTGTCAATGGCTCACCATCCGATCAAACATACGATCCAGCATGTTCGTTTGATTATCTAGACATCCAGAGTTTGTCGAGAAGGGGGATCATTATCAACATGTTTAGACCCTTATTTAATTTTTATTAATCATCTATCAGTGAAATAAACCATGTTCCTTAACCTTCAGGTGAATTGGCCATGCGCTACCATCAGATCTGGTCAAGGTTTATAGCTATCGTCAGATCGATTTGAGCAGCGCATACCTTATTTGGATTTTATTTTCCTTTGATAGTCTTGATCAGGTGTAGCTGTTAGATCTAGGTAGAGATGAGCATGGCCATCTGATCTGGTCTAAATATAACTTAGTCAATGACCATTTTGTGATTCTTCATATTTTTTTGTTAAGGTACCACCGCCAAAAATGGTAGGACCGGGCGCGATCGTCCGATTTGATGAGATTTCACCCCTTTTAGCGTTTGACTTCTTCGATAAGGCACCAACATTGGATATTTGGTAAGAATGTATGTGACCGTCAATGTATTTTAATTTTGGCTTTTCTTTAAATAAAACGTCACCATTGGGTCTATCCAGATCGAGCACCACCATCAGATCAGACAAAGATGCACACTCTTTATAATGATTTGATTTCTTTTTAATAATCTCGATTATTCGTAGCCATTATATCTTAGGCTAAAACAAGCATGAACATCGGATCTACTTTGTCTTCATATGAATCATTTTCGGTGAGGCACAACCATAAGATCTTTACTTGGAATGAGTGCGATCGTTGGATTAGCCCGTGATGTGTGCTCATGTATTTTGTGTGACTTCGATTAAATTGTGGTCGTTAGATCTTGGTAGGTCAAAACACCATCGTTGATTTCCTTTTGGCTTGTAATTGCTCTTAAAAGAGCGCTATCATCGGATCTAGGCTAGTTTGAGCGTTGTCATCAGATTGGTCATTTGTATATTACCTTTTGATTATCATGATGAATCGTGATCATTGGATTCAGGTACAGATGAGCATTGTCATTGATTTACTTTAGCTCTTTAACTTGTCAACCTTTGATGGCTTTGTGGGATCGTAGTCGTTGGATCGACTTGCATTTGGGTGAAACCGTTAGATTTTTCTAGAATTGCTCATATTTTAGTTATCATGGATCCAAGACCAACTATGACTCCTTTGAGTAATGCACGTTCCTTAGATGTTATCATGATGAAGCGCGATCTTCGATCTTTCATAGCCTACAAAATAATATACGATGCCTATGCTCTTTAGTCTTTTATTAATCCATGATTAACAAAATGGGAAAAATTAGTGATGTATTAGGACCCTCACTAATGCATGATTAACTCTTGTTTTACCTTTATGTTACCCAATACTTATACCATTTAATTACTCAAACTTTGACTTGAGCGCTACCATCAGATCCTGATGGGGATTGGTGTAGCCATTGATTTCTTCCAACCTGCATGATTAGTTACCAGGGGGTGCATATTTTTAATCCTTGATTTAGTGAAAAGGGGACAATTATCTAAATTTTTAGTACCCTTGTTAATCATGATTAAATATTTTAATTAAATCGAAGGCATTGTTGGAACCATTTCTTGCATCCATAGGATCTGGTCAACCTGCCTCTTCATTATGATTAAAAACATCTATTGCTATAGAAAAACTACATAATGGGTAAGGAAATCCCTAGTGGTAATTTATGATTTCACAAGGATTACACACTCCATATTAGAATAATACATTAGATGTATAATGAACAAGCAATGAAAATAACCATTATTATGCCTTATGTGGACTGGTGCCTAGATTCATTGGGCTGTTATACCAATTTAACAACACTTGTAAAATGAAAATAATGAAAGGGAATGAGAAATAATTGGCACTATTACATTCATTCGAATATCATAATAGACATAATAGTTGGCCAACAAGAGAAATATATGTAACACATTCAAATAATGTAACACATTACGTAATAACACACAATACCGAGACAAAGAATTGATAGAAATGAGACCCATAATTGTATTGATTTCACAGAATATTACACACAGAGTTGACCTTGACTAACATGTTTTGGCCTTGCTTAACATGTTTTCCCTACGTTTCAACCCATTTGACCTACTATCATGATCCTTCCTACTTTAGCTAGTCTTGGCCTACTTGATGCATTTTAGCTTGTCCTACCCATTGACCCATTTAGACCTTCCTGGTCCATCCCAGCTTATTTGGATGCATTTTAGCTTGTCCTACCCATTTAGACCCATTTTAGTGTTCTAATTTGTTTGAGCCATCCTAAACTATTTTGGTATGTTCTAGCCCATCTTGCCCACTTTAACCCTACCTACCCAATATTAGTCTATCCTAGCCCATTTTAGCCTATCCTATCCCATGGACCTATTTTGGTTTGCCTAGCCTATAATTTACCTAACCTAGCCCGCTCGACTTGTTTCTTTATGTTTTAGCCCATTATGTCCTCCTTGATCCATTTTGACCTATCTAACCCATTTTGGTCTTCCTAGCTTATTCAAGTATGTTTTGGCCTATCTCACCCATATTTATCCCTTCTCTCTTGTCCCAGCTTAGAATGCTCTAGTATGATCTAGCGCAATCTAACCTACTTTTTCCATGTTGGCCCTTCTCAACCTGTTTTGACTTGTCCTAGTTGTCTTGACCCATTTTGTCTTGACTTATTCTTGCCATATTTGCCAATCATGGTATGTTTTGGCCTATTTTTTCCCTACTTGGCCCATTTTGGTCTTCTTGACTAACATGTTTTGGCCTTGCTTAACATGTTTTCCCTACTTTAGTATGTTTCAACCCATTTGATCCACCTAGCCTATTCTAGTTTTCTTGGCTCCTTATGATATATTCTCACTTTTTTTGGCCCTAGGCTACTTGACCAATTTTACCCTTCCTAGCCTATTTTGGTATGGTTTGGATTATTCTGGCCTAACTAGCTCAACTTGACATGTCCTACCCATTTTGGTCATTGTAGCCTGTTCTAGCTTGTCTTGACTTGTTTTTGCCAATGTTGTCCATTTTGGCTAGTTTTGACCCACCTGATCCTTTCTAACCTTCTCAACCTATTTTGGAATGTTTTTTCCGACCTAGCTTATTTCAGCCTTCTTGGCCTATTTTGGTATGCTCTATCCTATTTCTGTCACACATGACTCATTTTGGCCTTCCTAACTTGTTTTAGCCTTCCTAGCTTGTTTTGGCCTACACAACATGTCCTAGTCTATCATGCCCATTTTGGCCCTACATAATTAGTGCAAAAACAATTTTTTTTACCCTAGTCAAACCTCATCCCTTGTTAATGTTTGTTAAAATTTAAACTTCTAAGTTGGACCAGGTAATATAGGCTAGGACAGGCCAACATGGATAGGAGAGGCTAAAATGGGGAGCAACATAGCCAAAAAGGGTTAGGAATGTTAAAATGAGCTACGAAGGTCATAATGGTTTGGAATCATCTGAAACAAGTTGGGGAGGCTAGGATGGACTGAAACATGCCAAAACAAGCCAACCAGGCTAAGAGGGACTAGAAAAAGCTAAAATGTATTGGGCAAGGTTAAAGTGGGTAGGGTGGGTTAAGACAAGCCACATGAGCTAAAATAGGCCAATAGAGACTAAAATGGGCCAAGAAGGGCTAAAGTGGGTAAGGAGGTGTTGGGAAAGGCTAAGCAGGGCCAAAATGAGCATCATAGGTCAGGTAAGCTAGAACAAGCCAAGAAGACTAAAATAGACCAAAACATACCAAAATGGGTTGACAATTCATATGAGATGGTAGTAGTTTTAATTCTATCTAGTTACTAATAATGGTAGTAGTCTTAGTTCATATGATATGGTAGAATTTTGTAGCAATTATAGTATTGGGTTGGATCATTTAGCTAATTACTATAAGCAAAGAAATGACTTAGCAAAATCGTGAAACAAAAATATTATCACCATAATAAAAATATCTCTTGGAAGATATAAAAGTAGCTGGGATAGTGAATTGAAATTTGCTTTATGGGCTGATAGGATTTATATTAAAAGAGCTACAGGGAAAACACCTTATTATTTTGTGTATGGAGAACATTCATTACTCCCTCCACAAGTTGAAAGACCAACTTTAGCCTTATTGCTTCAAGATCACAAAAAACTAGATAGTTGGCAAAGAAGGATGGACCAGATTATACAACTAGAAGATAGGAGAGATGCCTTCAATAAAATGACCCAAGAAACTCAAAGAATAGTACAAGTCTTTAACAAGAAGGCTAGAGGGAATCCATTTGAAAAAGGATACATAGTGTTATACTGGGACTCAAAGAATGACAAACTAGGAGAAAAAGGCAAGGAGAGAAAATGTAACTTCCAATAAATGGCCAACATCTGAAGATGTACCATCTCTATGATGGGGATTAGTTTATATGAACTATTTCTACTACTTGTACATAAAAATTCAAAAAAAAAAGTTTGTGCATCTTGTTTCAATATTTTTTAGTCTAGTAAGTTTTGAGTCCGTTTATCTTCTTAGGTGATTAGGATTTTATTATTAGTCTTGTATGATTTTAATTAAAGGTCCCTCAGGTCCTGGTTAGGTTAGTCATGGGAACTGAAACATCAAAAAATCTATAAAGGCCAAAGTTAGAAGTCAAGTTCGTAGGGGTCACACTTGTCTAAAGTCTATTATTGAAGGTCCAAAAAAAATGGGAATGATTAAGTCAATCAGAGATTCTAGGGTTAGGACTTTTAACCTTTTAGATCAAACATTTCTCTTGTCCTAAATAGAGCTTGTGTTGGGATTCAAAAATCCCAACTTAGATTTCACCCCTATTTTTCAAAAGTTGGCAAAATTGAGTGTCTAGGTGATAACAGGTTGTGGTATTGAGTCAAAAGAGGGGGAAGTCTTGAGAAATTAATTTCAATTTAAAAGATAAGGTCATTAATCTTGTAGTGCTTCATTCATTACATCCTTCATGATTTCATCCCTAGCCATCCACTCATTCATAAGGTCACTATTTCCATTTCATCACCCCTCACCATATTATCCATTTCATCCAATGTCAATATTTGGTCCACTTTCATTATTTAGTCCATGCCCGTTAAAAATACCATTTGGTCCATAAAAATTTCCATCTCCATAACCTCATTTACCCTACATCATCTAAGGCATCTAACCATTGAAAAACCTTTTAAAATCCATATATAATATTAAAAATTGATGATGCACCCTAGGTAGACCATGGCCGAAAATACCACGTAATCCACTTATGATTTTATTTTCCTAAGTCCTAAGTCTCCAAGTTTGCCTAGATACTTACCTTTAATATTTTTCTAAAATCATTTACTAAGGCCTAATAACCCTAATTCATCGTCGCCCTTCCAAAACCCCATCGTCGATCCATCTACGACCACAATAAGCCATCAATGACAGCCTAAACCCAAAAATACACTATCGCTCATCCAAACCCACCGTCGTCGATCCATATTTGATAGACTATTTCAATCAGTGACCATGCTAACCCTCGGCATAAAGAAAAATCAACTTTCACTCTTGAAAAAGCCTCATCATCGATGCATCAGTAACCATTGAGTTTCATCGGTGATAAAATATCTTAAGTCCAAAGTGAGGGTCTCACCATCATTGGCCTAATCATTCCTTATCTTGATGAAATTGGTCACACCAAGTTGTTTTAAACTCTTGGTTATTTGTCCAAAGTTCCCTTTACTGATCCATATGTGATCGTGCTAAGCTATATGTGACTATATAAATAAAAGAATAAACCATCACTCATCCAAACACATTATTGTGAATCCATCAATGATAGTTGATTCTCATCAATGACACCTTAGCCTAAGGCCCTATAGCTCTCTGCTTGGTCTTTGCCTTCCTAAGCCAAGGAGCATAAAATTTTGCTTAAACCATAGCCCCAAGTCCAAACTTAGTCTGTCATCGATACAAAGAGCATGTCGTCGATCCATCAGCCTAAAAATATTAGGCCATCACCCTAGTCAGCCTAAAAGTCTTGTCTCTTATCCATTACTGACAACACATTTTCATCAATGAACGAGTCATTTTGGATCATCCAAAGGGTAAAGCCATCATTCACCTTAGTTTTTTCCCCTCTCATCACGCATTAAGAAAACCCCAAGTCTTTTAGGTCACCCACAAAAGTCTATCCAAAATTTGTCAAAGTGGCCTACTGCCAATAGCAATCTTCCTTCACTTCTCCATCAGTGACAGACTTCTAATCATTGTGATTGCAAATGCATTATCACCGATCCATCAACAACAATAGCAAGCAATCAACGACCATGTATTTTACAAAAGCTTAGTGACACTTCATATACTGAAATTTGAAGTGTGGGCTACTATAGTGGGATTCGAAAGATATAGGAGTACATTTTAAACAGGTCCTACACCGAATAGAAATTTTATTTTGCGGCATATTAAGAGCCATTGAATCCCGCCAATACAAAACCCCTCTGGTTTCATTATCGAGATATCTAGGCTTAGGGTCTCTAACTTTGAATCAAAACGCTCTTAAATTCATCGGGCATCATGAGAGATTAGTGATCCGACATCTCTTGTTTTTTTTGCTCTTAATATTAAAGGTTATTTCCCTTCATTCTATTCCTATCCATCTCATATATCCCCTTTTAACTTTAAAATATTAAAGGTTTCATCCTTCATTTCATCTATCACCATCCATGCTATCTATACGCTACACTTACGGTCCTGGAGCTAGGGTTTACCTGTAGCATTAGCCAAGCTCATTTCATACCCCTCTCTATTAAAAGGCTTAAAGAGCACTCTTTAAAACTTATAAAGGGCCATGAAAACCATGCTTCATAAGTTGCTCACCAGTAAGCACCCTATGATGCAATAAAAGCCAATTAAAGAACCTCACCTTAGGCCAGAGCTTTTGAGCCCACAATTGAGAAAATATGTGAGAAGAATGGTTGGGATTATTATGGCATAAGGTCAAATAACCTTGAGCAACTGAATACTCACCCTTAGTAGTGTTGTTCCATCCAAAAAAATCTTTTTCATGGGACCAAGAGAGGGATCTCATATGAAGGATGCCTTGGATATCTTGTCTTTGCCTTTTTGGGATTTGAATAGGCCAGTCCTCAATAGGGTAAGCTTCCTTCTTGGATGCAGTAAGAATTCAAGTATTCAAACTACTGGCAAAGAAGTTCTTTGGGAATTGTTTCAAACAAGTTGTGCAAGTATTTTAGCAGATGAGTGTGATACATTCCTACTTGGATGTAGCAAGAATCCAGATATTCAAACTGCTGGCAAAATGTTCCTTCACAATTGTTTCAGATAAATTGTGCAAGTATTTAAGTAGATGTGTGTGAGTAAGTTGAAAATTAATGAAGGCAATCATTCTTTGTGGGATATTTCTAGTTATTGTAAATTTATAGAAGTGGCATATATGATCAATTCAATGTTCATCTATGCAAGTTGCATGTTATGCAAGTATGCCATGTGAGTAAAAGTCTTATTTAGACCAACACTTTGCACTTAAAGAACATTGAGTGGCAAAACTTGAAGGTCCATCTATGTTAAAAAACCCATGCAAAATGAATTATATTTGCTCTGATAATGACCCATTATTGTGACTGTGCTAGCAAGTGTACCAAATGCCTTAGCTTAATCCATGTAAACATGGGTCAGCTGGCCGCATTCTTAAATTTAGACTGTTAAATGAATTAGAATTTTAACCTGGAATCACATGTACACACATTAGCATCTTGTTTATTATGCATCAAAATACAAGTTTGTTGTGTATATCAAGTAATAAATATATGTATGTGGGTGCAATGTGGGTACCATCAAGATACCATCTATGAGATGGCACTAAAACACAAGTGCAGAAACTGTCAGAAAAGCCAACAATTTTTTGGTATCGCTAGTAGGAGCACCATATAAACTAATCAATTTGTGCTGGCCTAACCGATACTAGTATTGGAAAACAATTAAAATAAAAATTAGAATACTATAAAATCTCAATTGGCAATGTAACTTTAGGCTGTCCACATTGTCATGTTTTGAAAAAATATTCTGGTGTTTAATCAGACAGGTGCAAAGCAATTTTATTCAAGAGAATAGATATAATGAAAAATACCCCATATGCTAGACATTTTTATTCCAACTGGGATAATGCTTTTTTTTTTCTTTTCAATTGTATACCTAGATCAATGAAGTAGGTTGACAAGAAAGATGCTAGACACCATGGCTTATACTATTTCCTAATAGAGTCATATGAACAAGTGATTATTTAGAAGGAAGATGCTTTAGTCGGGTATTCTGGAGATCTCTTCCCTGATTATCTGGACATATTCTAGAGATTTTTAGTTGGATAGCCTAGCATATGTGAAAAAACAATGACATTATTTTACTTGTTCTAATGGCACACATTATTTTTCCCTTCAATAAAGTCAGGGTACTACTGCATACTCTTACCTATCATATGATATTTTGGATTATATGTAAAGGGCTTAACTTTTGCTCTATGAATAGGACATTTAATAAGATCTTTGATCAATGTTTGTCAGATGTTGGAAATTCTCATATGATATTGAGGATGATGAATTCAAGTTTAAGAAACTATGATATGCTTAAGCTAATATGACCAATGCTATTATGGATTTTTTAAAATAATATTTTAGGAGAGTACATGGTTAGGAATGTCACAACTACCTCTACTATTGAGTTGGTACAAGATATGGGTCGACATCGTCTTCCCATAGTGCCTCTTTTTCTTCCCACTAATCAGATAATTTCATCTATAGGGGTCTCAAATATGGCATTGAGCCTTATCAACAAGAAGAAGAAGATGAGGAGCCCTTTTTTGAGGACATCAACTACATGTCCAACCCTGAATTTTTTGTGAGGTATCTTCATCTTTGTAATTGGTACGGTTATAGGTTGGGCTTGTATGAGCAAGGCACCTAAGTTCCTTACCAGTTGTAGTATCAAATGCCTTATGACAAGTCTAGTTTGGGACACAATAAGCCTGTGCCCCTCAATGTCCTCTTGGATAGCTTAGGACACATGAACCTCAACTTTAAGGATGAGCTTGCACATGATCCTTGCACCAAACCTAGAAAAATATACTCCCTGGGAGACTATTTACCCACACCCATGGGTAATCAAGAGATACCTTGTGAGGTCAATCAATATTATGAGAGAGGTGAAAGTTTGTACACCCTTTCACATGATAGCGAGGAAGAATATCAGGGCCTCCCTATGAGTGGGCATATGATGATGAGTCATATTATGAAGTAGCATCCATAGGCTCTTCTAGTTTGCATGTTGAGTATGTACATATCATCCCTTTGGACGATGAGCATGAGGGTTTTTTCTGTATGTTCCCCTTTAATGACCCTATATAGCACTAGTTCCTCCCTGTAGAAAGGCAAGTCCATCCATAACCACATTGACCACCTTTGGTAATTTCTCCTTTGCCACCTAGGGAAAATCATCCATCCATAAACATGATTTCCATAGACCTCTTCGAGCCCCTATGATATCTGAATAACCCATTGAAGCCACTACACCTTGACTTGGGGGTAATTGAATTTGATTAGAGAGATTCTTCCCCATCACCCTCTGACTACTGGTCTTGTGATGAGATGCTATAGCCATTTCATTTCTCTCTAAGACCTTCTCATGATGTTTTCCATGCTGAGAAGTAACTTGAGGTTCCCATTGATGATCTAAACCCAATATATGACATCCATCTAATCCCTACTCCTCACCAGTTGGAGGAGGGGTTGCATATGTCAATCAAGCCAATGATTGATAAAGATATTGGCTCAGATCCTGAGAATCCTCAATGCATCAAGTTTGGAAAAAGTTTATCCCCTACCGAGTAGTCCGATTACATAGCCCTTCTTACAAATAAGAAGGAAGCCTTTGCATGGTCCTATGATGATATGCTAGGCATGGATGCACCACCTATCAATTTTCATCTAGCTTCCTCGACAACCATCCCATAATTGCCTACACTACCCATACACTATATCTTGGACAAGCTAGACAACCTAGAGTCACTAGTGAGTCAATAACATGATGCTTTACAACATATCTAGGATCAAATCACAAGAATCAAGTTATGGTTGAGTCATTCTAACCCTTAACCCTTCAATTTTTAGGACCAACCCCTCCTTTAAAATCTATTATCAACCCTCAATAGAGCATTGGGGGGAGGTACCAAGGCCATCAATCACAATGACAATATACCCATTTGTCAGAACCCTTAGCATTAATCTTTAATTGACTATATGAGGCACAAGAAATCATGATTCCCCCAATCCATCTATTGAACCCTAATAAGTGTAGATCAAAACCGCATAGGCAAAACACATATTGTGTTTACCATCAACAAATAGGCCATGATATCCATACATGCTATATCTTTTAAAATTTATTCTAGGATATGATCGATAGGCAAGGACTTCAGACAGGAGTCTTCCAAGACTCTTTACCTTCACATGAAAAAAAACATAACACCTAACCATATAGTCAAACAACCTAATCAAGTGCGCATTATTCTACCTTACCATGGGTTTTTGGGTATGATTGATGCTATAACAAAGTGGCAGGAACACCATAGTCGATATACACAACCCACAATATCCTCCAATATTTCACCTTCATTCCACTCACCCCAAAGGAATTTTGGCACTGCACAAGCTTACACCTCATAGTAGGGGGGTTGATTCTCACCATCCCCTTTGGCCAGGCCAATCACAGTGCATCAAATATATGGTGCACTAGGGTACCATACCTTCCTCCTAGGATGATCGCTTGGTCAACCCAAAATGCTCCTAGGCGGTCTACAACCATCTAGGTCACCCCAAAAGGCTCCAAGGATTTTTACATACCGCTTGGTCAACCTAAAACACCCCTATGTAGTCTATGACCATCCAGGTCATCCCAAAAGGCTCCAAGGGTTCTACATACCACTTGGTCAGCCCAAAACACTCCATAGGTGATCTATGACCATCTAGGTCACCCCAAAATACTCCAAGAATATATACTTACCACTTGGTCAATCCAAAATTCTCCTAGGTGATCGATGACTGTCTAGGTCACCCCAAAATGCTCCAAGGGTATCTACATACTTCTTGGTCAACCCAAAACACCCTTAGGTGGTCTATGATCATCTAAGTCACCCCAAAATGCTCCAAGTGTATCTACGTACCACTTGGTCAACCTAAAACTCCCCTATACGGTCTATGACCATCTAGGTCACCCTAAAATGCTCCAAGGGTTTCTAAAAATCGCTTGGTCAACCAAAAATTCCCTAAAGGTATCTATAACCCCTTTGGTCACCCAAAAAGCCCCAATGGCATCTAGTAAGCCCATTGGTCAACCTGTATATACATATATATATATATATATATCAAAAATCCAAAAACATTATCAAAACATCAAAAATACAAAAATATTACATCACATCATATTGCATACCATTACACTATATCACCACTTGCATTTAGCATACTCACCATTGCACTTTGCATTTTAGAGTTTCTCATACACATCTAGCACTAAGACTATACACTAGTCATCATTCAAAATCAATATTGCTCAAGTCATCATTCACATATTTCATATTTGAATTATCATTTCCACCTACATCTACCACTTCTCATATTTGTGTCCATTCCCTTCACCTAACCATTTTTCTAGAATGTCATTAGGGTTTTCAATCACTCAGCCATCTCTAGTTTTCTTTTCAGATTTTGTAGAAAGCTATCCTAATTTTTAGGAGGTAGAGTCTTGCTTAGATTATACCTTGTATATTTCAAAATCCCAACACATTTTCACACTAATAAATCCAAGTTTTGCACAAGGAAATATGAAACCTATGAAGTGGTCTAGGTTACCTTAAGTGAAAAGTTTATCTTGCTCATCCCCCTGTGCGAATGGTTCAAGAATGTTGAGAATTGACAAAAGGAAAAACTCCTCCTTACTTAATTACCCAAAATGAATAGTGGGTTTCATCATTATCAATAAGCAAAATCTCAAAAAGCAAAAAGCAAAAATAAAAAGCAAAATAAATAGTGATTTTCATCACTACACAAATCCCTTGCTCAAAGAAAACAAAAATACAAAGCATGAGCAAGTATTCCCTCATATGTGACAAGTCATATGTGTAGTCATGATTAATCCCTAGAATTCTCAGCATTTGACAAACCATAAGGTGATCCTCATTACATATTAGGTGATATCAAGCCTACCTAGAAATGGCGGTATCCTTATGCATGACGATATGTCTATCACATTAGCTTCTTCCATGTGTACAGACCAATGTTTGCATGTGGATGAGCTAGCTTTTGGTAGCCTATAATACTTAGTGGTCTAATCCAACTACATACAAAACCTAGGATCATGATACTCATAGTGTGATATTCAATACAAATGGGCTGCATAAATCATGTTTGGCACTAGGATAATATTATACGTATTACAAATGAACTCACTTGCACACACATGGATTGAGTATCTGGATCATCCTAGCAGATTCATACCTTGTCAAAAAGTCTTGCATGTTTAGTATATAATTTTTAACTAGTTGACTAGAGTGTTTGAGTCTCATGAAAACCTCAAAGACATCATATAACATCCCACTATTCATTCTATTTTATCACATGTATATCTGTCTACATTTCCACATATCCATTACATAGTATCATGACAACATTACACATGAATTGATGAATTCTATACAGTCTATGGTGCTAACATAGTATGTCATATAGTATACACATTTCATCATCTAGATCAATCAATCATCCACCTCACTATGCATCCATGCAAATACATATCATCAAATCAAATCAAATCACAACATATGCATACATGATAAGCATCCATCATCATATCATAAAGCAAATACATACATTGCATACATCTCATAAAGCAATAAGGAAACACATGATGATAAAACGGAAAAAACTCATATATATATATATATATATATATATATATATATATATATATATGTATATGTATGGGGTAAAAATATACATCATAATCCTCAAATGACCCGTAGGCTACAATAAAGTGAGTCCTTAGACCTCACATCACCAAAATATAATGCACCAAAAAGGGTCCAAAACCCACCAAAAATAGCTCAAATTTGGTCAAAATTCAATAGGCATCCAGATGAACCCAAATTGCTCATGGAGAAATGTAAAATTCCTTACTTTACTCCCTAAGAAGGCCATTGTGGTAGGACCATCCTACAGGAACAAAGTTTTCAACCCCTTTCTTCCATAAAATCTCAACAAAGTCACCAAAATCCTCTCAAAAATGCTTTATTTTTTAATGAGTAAAACCAGAGGAAACCCTAAAAAAGGCATATGTGTCAAGAGACTCATCACTTTTATCACTAGTCATTCCCTCATCGACTCATCGCTTGAGGGGGTAGTCATGCGTAACAAATTCTTAATCAAAATCAACAATCACACACTCAATCCTGCAAATTGTATTTGTTCAAATGAATCATTGACAAAGACAATCACACCCCTTCTTGGGGCAATAAACAAGCACACATTTAAATCAAAAAGATTCTTGGCATTATAGAATCATGAAAAATTGGCCTTCACCACTTTATGAATGAATAATGTCCAAGGTCAAGTCAACCTGAAATGCAAGGGTGTACTTGAAGCAAGTTCTTTAGCTCGTCAGAAGAAATGATTCAAGAACGCATGCTATTTCCATGATTGGGGCATCTAAAGTTGGTTAGGTTATTGAATAACCCTAATCATTCAATATTTTAGTCATCTATTTTTTCTCAGCATTTTGTTGCACACAATATATCTAAAAAAGGGACATCTGTAGACACTAAAATTATGTCAATTTGATTAGGTGACTAAAAGCATTTTTTAATTGACATCATATGGCCACCTTGGGCAATACTTAAAGGTTTACTAGTGGTCCTAACCACTCTATAAAGGCTCTACCCAAATTTTGGGAGCTTTTGGTTCACATAGGTATGACCATATCACCTTGGGAGGATCATAGTTTATGGTCGTCCCACCCAAGGACAGTGGCAAAGCAACCATCGCTAGGTGGGACAACCACAAGTTTTGACTCCCAAAAAGTCAAATGTGGACAAATAGCACCTAGAAACTACCATTTATCCCACCTATGTGAGCACGTAAGACCTAAGGGCACATAATCCTTATGACATGTTGCAGAATGGAGGCCAAAATAGGAGATTCTCTTCCCCTTCCAATGCATGCTCGATTTTAGACAAGTGGCACCTCTTGCCTTGCATGCCCATTTTCCCAAAGGCCTCCTTTGGATATAAACTAGATCCATTTTACACACAAGATATAGAGAGAAGTTTTAAGACATAGCAATGAAGTGCTACCAAGATTTCCCCTCACCCTTTTGTGCCTTTTTTCTTCAAAATCCTTACCTAGTGAAGGAGGTTTACGAGTGATCTAAGAGGCACAATTTATTTGTAAAACTAAAAAAATTGAGTGAATTTCAGCACAAAATATTATGAAAACACCATTGAGAAGGTTCCTAACCAATTCATAGAGGAATTTGTGGTAAAATAAGAGCAGAGTTGGTGGACATCACACCCTAGGACGATCCCCATTCTGTGACAGTCACCACCATCCTACCTAGTTATTGTGGTATATATATGCATTAATTATTTGATATTTTTAATTATGCATATTATAGAGTAGCATATGAACCTCCTATCCAAATTTTATGCAATTTGGAGTCATATTGAGCAAGATATTGCATTTTTAGTGTTTTGCAGGCTTTTAGGGACCATCTAAAGATGCACATGGATTTGTGACTGATTTTTCTAATCCACTAATATGGGTTCTCTTAAAATCATGTTTTATGCATAATTTCCAAGTTTAATTTGATTTGGATGTGTTTTTGTCCAAAAAAATCTTGTTTTGGATTTTTTAGGCTTTATAGGTAAATTGCGAATGTGCCATGCCACCGAATGCAATTTATATTCTATTTTCAATTGGATATTTCCAAAATCATCTATTTTACGTATCTCTGAAATTTCAAATTATTTGGAATTGTTTTATATAGGTGCATTACAAATTTACATTTTCTAGTATTTCCATGCATGTGGGGTTTTGCTTATTTCACATTCTACGCACTTGCTATTTGACAAATCTGGTTTCCTTGTGTGTAGGTGTAGGTTTTATAGAACAAGAGGAAGGAATAAAAGATCAGAATAGTTAATAATGATATGGTAGCATCATAGGTTTGCCCACCTCAATTGTGGGTACGAGGAAGAACATTGGAAGTGCACACAAGCTTGTTTGAAAGGACTTGATCCTCGGGCACCCCATTTTTGTAAAATATTGTATCAATCCAGAGCCCTCACAGGGATATTTATGTAAATGTGGTTTTGATCAATAAAAATAATCTAAGAAAGCTTCATTTCACTTCATTTTATGTGTTTTTCTTATATTTCCATGCTTACTTGAATGCTTCCATTTTGATGCTCATCAGTTATTAGCGATAGATGCATATGGTTTAACACTTTTAGGTGCACCATTTTTTCCCTATTTCAACAAAAATATTTTATTCTATATTAAGAATGATCAAAAACAATATTCAAAATAAAAGCATGGTTAAAAGAAATTCCATAACACAAATCATCATAAGCAAGTCTAATAAATCATACAAATAAATCACACAAAGTCACATAGATAATGAGGATCAATATATATATATATATATATATATATATAGCTCAAAATATATGTACAAAATGGAGTCAAACTGGTATGCCACAATCTATAAAAATTGGTATACTCAATCAATAGGTATATATTATAAAATATATCACCTATGTGTCCTTCTCGAGCTCCTAGAGCTCTCAGCCTCATCGTCCCCCCTAGGGATATGTGGTGGCTAAAACTCCATTGTCCTTGAATTAGTAGCTATCCTAGCAGTCAAGCGAGATAGTGATCTCGAGTGGTTCGTAGGCTCAAACACCTTGGGGTATGGCTGCCTCTGATCTACAGGTACTACTACAAAATACAAATATTGATAGAAGCCTGCCTATTTGACATCCTGCATAAGCTCATCCCCTAAACCACTCCTCCCAGATCAAGTCAATTGGGAATATGTTAGAGTAGCCACAACTCCCTAAGCCACCTGAGCTCACACCTATGTGAGCTCTACCTCTAGAGTCTATATCCTGGCCTTTAGACTCACCTCCTCCTCTAGAGTTTGAATGCGAGTCTTCAAACTTGCATTCTCCTTTCGTAGAGCTACCATATCACTAATATCTCCCTCCTATATCATGGTGTCCTTCCTAGGTGAGGTCTTCTCTCCTTCTAAGGATATGCTCTCCTCTCCTGTTGAGAAGATGCTCTCCTCTCCTCTATCTTTCCCCTAGATCCCTATCCAGTCCTAGGGGCTCTCTCCTACATTAGATGGCTCTAGTGACCTCCCCTAGTATGAGGCTCCTCTCTCCTAAGGGGTACTTGTATCCTCTAATACTGTTGCTATCTATCTGGACAACACTGTTAGAGGACCCACTCAAATTCCTATTACTTTACACTCCTTGATCTAGTAATCTATGCAAACCAAGTCCTAACATACCACTCTCTATACCTATCTATCACCCCAACATCATCTCCATCAATTATCCTCTATCTCTCCCCAGTCCTAGGGGCTCTCTCCTACCTTAGATGGCTCTGGTGACCTCCCCTAGTATGAGACCCCTCTCTCCTAAGGGTTACTTGTATCCTATACTACTATTGCTGTCCATATGGACAACACTTTCGGAGGACCCACTCAACTTCCTATTGCATCACACTCCTTGACCTAGTAATTTGTGCAAGCCAGATCCTAACATACCACTCTCTATATCTATCTATCACCCCAACATCATCTTCATCAACTGTAGCAACCACATCATCGTCTAGTTGTGGATCCATAAAATGTGCCATGTTGGAAGCACCACTCACTGTCATACTGAGTCACCCTAGAAAATGTGACATCTCTAGTGCTAGGAATGTCTTGTTGCAACTCGAACTATCGCATAACTCGGTTGTCACAACCCTGGTCTACACATCAAGTTGTCAAATTCACTATACAAAATTTTTGATGAGAGCTTACTTATATGTCACACATATCTAGGGTTTTACTCAACTAATTTGTAGGACAAAGCATAGGGGTTTTGCACTTTAAGTTTTTTAACCACTATAGCTGGCGACTTAAGTGCTCGAGACTGGCTAACTTCCTGAAACAAATTGCCATTTAAATATCCTTATCCCTTTCTTGGAATATTTTAGATCTTGGCATGGTTTTGCTCGTCCAGGTCCCATATCGCCTAGAGGAGTGAACTCAATAATTACTATGTTATGAAGACTAAAAATTGGGCCTGTAACTTTTGACAGAATACCGAATGGTGACGGAGCTCTGACGGCGTCCTCCATGCCAGGGACTGGACAAGACAGGGGAACAGGAGGCCTGAGTGCTGCTATTAACGGCGGAATGGAAGGGATTGCGTGAACAGACGACAGATTAACAACGTTACTTAACGCCAATGCCATCGTTCTTAAATTTTTTTGTTTGCTGCATTTTTTGTTTTCCGGAGGGTTCGGAATTTATATGGAACAATGTAAAGTTAATTGACGGTGAGGTAAAAGGACTGTCAAATTGGGTTTTGAAGTAAAACCCTATCTGGAATGGGGAAGACTTGAAAGGAATGTTGCATTTTGGAATTCCTTGACTATGGGGTATGAGCAGAACAGAGCCTCGCAGATGCATGCCAACTATTTGATGAAATGCCTCAATGAGAAGTTAGCTCGTGGAACGGCTTGATTGGAGGGTATTTGCAGAATGAGTGAGTAGAGGAGGGGTGGGTGCTTTGTGATTCCAAGACTAAGTAGAATGAGGTTTCATGGTTAACCGTTATTGCAGGGTTTATGGAGAGTAGGAGTTTGGAGGATGCATATCTATTGTTTGATGAAATGTCTGAAAGAAGGTGAGGTATGGAATGAGATGATTGCAGGGTAGGATCACTATGAATAGTGTGGAGATGTTGTGGGTTTTATTTTAGAGAGATGCTCGGGATGTGGGATTCGATGTCTGGACCGATTCGCCATTTCAAAGGAGAGTAAACGGATCAGATCAAAATATTGGGGTGTAAAACTTCTTTGTGGAGGTTCACAAAGAAAGTTCTGTGGTGTGGATTAGATTTTGAGGGTCGTAGCATGAGACTGGATGGATGCCATCCATTCTGACAAAATGCCCGAACAAAGCCTTGCGACGTAAAGTTCCAGGTGCAGAGGGTGTGAGTGTATGGGCATGATAGAGGATGTATGCAATGGTTTTGATGAAAGACTTGAAAGGAATGTTGCATTTTGGAATTCCTTGACTATGGGGTATGAGCAGAACAGAGCCTCGCAGATGCATGCCAACTATTTGATGAAATGCCTCAATGAGAAGTTAGCTCGTGGAACGGCTTGATTGGAGGGTATTTGTAGAAAGAGTGAGTAGAGGAGGGGTGGGTGCTTTGTGATTCCAAGACTAAGTAGAATGAGGTTTCATGGTTAACCGTTATTGCAGGGATTATGGAGAGTAGGAGTTTGGAGGATGCATGTCTATTGTTTGACGAAATGTCTGAAAGAAGGTGAGGTATGGAATGAGATGATTGCAGGGTAGGATCACTATGAATAGTGTGGAGATGTTGTGGGTTTTATTTTAGAGAGATGCTCGGGATGTGGGATTCGATGTCTGGACCGATTCGCCATTTCAAAGGAGAGTAAACGGATCAGATCAAAATATTGGGGTGTAAAACTTCTTTGTGGAGGTTCACAAAGAAAGTTCTGTCTATTGTGGATTCCAACTATAAACTCAGGACAAGCTGAATATATTTTTGAAAATTTTTGCAGATTAGGACTATAGAAGACAAGTTACAGTCTCAATATTATTATGGTTTGTAAGAAAGGCATAAATTGGGCATGGACGAACAAAATACAGGGTTCTCAACTCAATACAGTGTAGAATTTAGAGCTGGGTATGATTGTGTTCTTGTCCCCCCCTTCAGCTAATTATGAGAGTAGAACTGTTACAGTACACTCATGGAGCAGCTCATCCTATGGTTGTACACTTGATGCAGCTATCAACCTAGGCAATAGTGGGGGGTCTACAATCATGGATGACAAGTTTGTTGGTGATACTTTTCAGTAAGTTGAACATGCAATAGTGATTTTTTCTGTAGTTATGGATGGACAGAAGGGGATGAGAGAGGGGTCTGATAAAAATTGGATTTGAATCCAAATAGTAGAATTTCTCAGCAGATTCTAATATAGCCAGCAAAATCCAACCTGACTGCCAGCTCAAGTGGCATTCCAGACTGTGCATGTTAGTATCCACTGAGAAGGGGTCAAAAGATTTCGTTATCTGATCTTTTTTTCTTAGACTCCTCTGCAGATTTTTTGTTTGAATCAGGCTCCATTTTTACAGAGTTGGGGTTGAGGAGTTCTAACAGGTGCTAAGGATTTAAATCTAGAAATCCTGCATTTTGGTTTAAAAAAGCTTCAGATGCGTAGATTCAGGTGAGGGGAAGTAGCAAAAACATCAGGGATTAACTGGAGGAAATACCAAGCCCAGGAACTGTTAAGGATTACAAGGATCGGGAGTGATTGAGGGTAGGGTTAGCATGATGGAGGATATGGCAGAATTGGTGGACTATTCCCCAGATCCAATGGATGAGGTACCTATTTTCCCTGCAGAAGATTTTTTGATAGCTAAGTGGAAGTCACAGAGGGAGAATGGCCATCTAATTGAATCTAACTTTAGTCAGGGATCAAAAAGTAACACAAATGAGGACTGTTCTCTAGATGGGACATCGAACCTCTCTCAGCTGTACGATGGTGATTCAGGCTTTATGGCAGTCCGATCTTGGGAGGTCTCCTCGAAGAAAAGCTCCCAGGACATAGGTGATGGAAAGTTCGACCCTTTTCTAGATATCGGCCTCTTGGAAGGGATCATGGCAGGAAAAAAATGTCCAGGCAGGGAAAATGAGGTGGAACCATTAACTACAAACAATCTAAACAATACCAATAAAAGGCAGAAAAAGTGTGTTAAGACTAAAAAGGAGAAAGTAAATTTGGTTCTAGGCGAGGATATACTGTTGGACAGGGTTCTGGAAATGGAAGGAAAAACTCTAACAGGACGATTCTATGGAAGATTATACTCGGAAAAAACTCTAGCTCAGTGGGTAGAAAGGGAATGGAGTCCAACAATAGGATACTCTCCAAGTTTCTATATTCTGGTAAGAGGATGGTTAGCTTTTTCATTCAGATCAAAAGAGGATGCGAGATAAAATATTGCAGAGAAGATGGTTTTGGAACTCATATGCTCTGTCTTTAAAACGGTGGTCTCCTTGTTTTGACCCAAGAAGTGAGTCCAAATCAATTCAGCCTATATGGGTCAAGTTACCAGGTTTACCATTGGAGTTGTGGACTTGTAGGATATTGAAGGAAATAGGTAATCAGCTAGGATCATGTGTGGACATTGATCAAGGGTGCCTGAGTGGCTCCTCTCGTACTATTGCAAGGATACTAGTGGAGCTGGACCTTCGGGAAGGTCTCCCGGAGACAATTGAGATCAGAATTGGGAAGTGGCATTATGACCAAATTCTTGATTATGTGAAGATACCTTTCCGCTGTGCTAGATGTCATGTCTATGGACATTTAGTAGCAGATTGTGGACTAAAATTCATAGAAAGGGGGGGGGCAAGAGTTTTAAAGAAAATCACAACCCTGGAGGGAGAGTGGATGGTTTAGACAATCACTTGGAGGGATTCAATAGTAGACTTTTAGGTCGGATTCAAACTCCGTTAGATGAAAATGGTGGTCAGGAGAACGGTATAAGCAATGTTGAAGATGATCCCCATCTCTCCAATGCTCTGAACAAAGGAGATAGAAGAGACTCAATCTTAGTTCAGAGGGAGGAAACACATGTTCAAGCAAACTCAAGAGAGGCAAATACCTCATTGAGACCACAAGTGGCAACCCCATTACACAGCAGTTCTCCCAGTTTTATAAATTATAACTCTGAGTTAAGAACAAACCTTGCTGAAGAGCTATTACCCCCCTCCCAGGACAGGTCTATGGGGTATGATAAACAAAAGGTTTATGCAAAGAGAAGTGGTATCTGGAAAGAAGATATGAATATCCAACATCCTAGTAATAAGGGGCCTCTCAGCATGCCAATATTTTCTTCATTAGCAAAGTCCACATCTCTACTTTCATCTTCTTCTGAAGGTAGAGAGTCTTTAAAGGGGTCTCACAAGTATTTTCTCAGATCACACAAATCAGCAACTTTCTTTGAGAAGGGAGAAATTGCAGGAGGACTTAGCTTGGATGTGGTCAACTCACAAGCCTTAGGGAGGAAATCAAACATTCAATCGGCAAAGGATCAAGCTTTGAGGGAAGTGAATACGGGGAAACAAAAATCAATAATAGGGGCACTTAGAGCGAGGCAAAACCCCGGAACCGGTTAAATAATGTTAATCCTCTCTCAAAATATTCGGGGTTTGGGCAGCGCCTCAAAAAGACTGCACTAAGGAGGTTAATGCAACTTCATCTTCCAGATATTCTATTTCTTCAAGAGACTATGGGAGTGGGTGTGAAAGTGGAAAGCATTCTCCACACCCTTATAAAGGACTGGGAATTCCTCTCTTTGGACTCCGAGGGCAGATCAGGTGGCCTTGTTCTGGGGTGGAAGAAGAGGAATTTCAGGTTTTTAAAATCTGCTTTTCTTACATCTGGAATAGGAGTGGAGCTCTTCTCTATGGAATTGGGGAAATATTTTGTGTTGGTAAACATTTATGGCCCTTATGAAAATAAAATTCATTACTGGGATACCCTATTTGCCAATAACTTTCTGCAGCATGGGAATCTTATCCTTGGGGGTGATCTAAATTTCACTCTGAATAGAGCTGAGATATGGGGGACAACAGCAAGAAGTGACCCACAAGCTGGGTTTTTTAAACATCAATTTGAAATGGCAGACTTGGTTGATGTAGAACCAATCAAAATTACTCCTACATGGAGCAATAATAGAGCAGGTGAGGATTATGTGGCAAAAATATTGGATCGTTTCTATGTCTCTGATTCCATGCTGATGGATGGGGAGAAAATCAGAACCTGGGTGGACCCTTGTGGCATCTCAGACCATTTCCCTATTTTGCTCCAAATTGGCAACCCGGATAGGAAACCTCCAAGCCCTTTCAAATTCAATTCAACTTGGCTACAGGACAAAGATTTTTAGAATCTGGTTAAAGAAGAATGGAACTCTTATGATGAAAACTTGGGAAGTTCAGCCTGCTCTCAAATGACGAAAATCTTGAAGAAAGTGAAAACGGTTGTTTCTAAATGGGCTCATAACAAGTATAGGCAGCAAATGCAGGATCTCCTTCTATTAGAACAACAGATTGCTGGTTTTTATGAGAGAGTGAATGAGGTCGGTCTTTCAGAGGATTCCAAATCGGCCATCAGAGCATTGGAAGGAAAAAAGAGTAATATCTTGCTTGCTCAAGAAGCCCAATGGAGGCTTAAGAGTAGAGCTCTTTGGCTGGAATTAGGGGACGAAAACACCAAATTCTTTCAAAATTATGCAAATCACAGGAAAAATATGAACACCATATGGGAATTGCCCAATGGAGAGGGGTCCACAGCTAGGTCCTTCAATGACCTCGCAGCTCTTGGCATAAAACATTTCAAGTCCTTGTTTAAAGATCCCAAAAGAGTAAACTTGGCTGAGATCTTAAAACATACAACCTTCTTTCCAAGTTTTGCTGATGAGGCTACTAATGAAATGATTCTTGAGAAAGTGTCATTGGAGGAACTAAAAGATGTGCTTTCATCCTTTCAGAAGGACAAAAGTCCTGGGCCTGATGGTTGGGGGGTTGAATTCTTCTTGGGTTTCTTTGACTTAATTGGGGAAGACCTGATTAGAGTTATTGAAGAAACTAAAGCTTCAGGGAAGATCCCATTGGATTTCAACTCAACCTTCATCTCTTTGATTCCAAAGAAGGACTCTCCAACTTCTTTCGATGACTTCAGACCTATTTCCTTGTGCAACTGCCTCTATAAAATTATTGCCAAAATTATTGCCTTGAGGTTAAAAAGAGTTCTTTCTGAATCCATCTCCAGCGAGCAATTCGGGTTTCTTAATGGGAGGCAAATCCATGACGCTGTTGGAGTGGCCCAAGAAGGGCTGCATACTATAAAAACAAAAAGACTTCCTGCTATAGTCGTAAAACTGGATCTTTCCAAAGCTTTTGACAGGGTTAATTGGTTGTATCTGAGGATCATGCTTCTTCACATTGGGTTCAACCTCCGAGTTGTTAATTGGATCATGGGATGTGTGACCTCTGTCTCCTTCGTTGTTCTTATAAATGGTTCTGCTTCTAATTTCTTTTCCTCTGAGCGTGGCATTAGGCAAGGTTGTCCCTTATCTCCCTTTTTATTTCTTTTGGTGGCTGAAGGTTTGAGCAGGGCAATCAAAGAAGCTAAGAGAACAGGGCAGTTTAGAGGAATTCAAATGAGTACATCTTTCTCTCTAACTCATCTCTTATTTGTTGATGATATTATTTTGTTTAGTGTTGGTTCTTTTAGGGACATAAGCAAGCTTAATGATATTCTAAGGAGCTATTGCCTTGCCACTGGTATGGAAATCAATATGGGAAAGTCTACAATGTCGTGTTTTGGCCTGGAGGAAGAGGAGGAAATTTTTTTTCAGAGAATTCTTTCTTTTCCCAAGACTGATTTCCAATCAGGAATAAAATATCTGGGATTTTGTTTGAAGCCAAATAACTATGGCATAAGAGACTGGGATTGGCTGGTGGGAAAGATAGACAAAAGGATTTCTATGTGGTGTAATAGGTGGTTATCAATAGGAGGCAGATTAACTCTTGTAAAATCAGTCCTGGAGGCAATCCCTGTCTACTGGTATGGCTTGGCTTTCATTCCAGTAGGGGTTCTTGAAAAAATCAAAAAAAGGTGCTTCAAATTTCTGTGGAATGGAAAAAGGGACAAAGCAGCCATTGTTTTAGCCAAATGGAAATCAATAGCAAAGCCAAAGGACGAAGGAGGTTGGGGTATTAAAAATATCCATCTTTTTGGTAAAGCACTGGCTGCAAAAAGCTTATGGAGGCTGATTACTCAAGAAAACCTATGGAGCAAAGTCATCAAGGCAAAATATATCGAACCTCTTTCTATGGAAGAGTGGATAAGGAAACCTGACAAGTCCATCAGAAAGGTGTCTAACTTTTGGAAAGCTGCTATTCAGGCCTTTCCACTTATGGGAAATTGGTTGGCTTGGAATATTGGAAATGGTGAAAAAGTGAGAATTGGGGAAGATCCTTGGGTTGGTTGTGGCAATGAGCATAGACTTACTGAGGACCTCTTACTTTCTCTCCACAATGCAGGTTTTTATACTCTTTCTCAGGTGGCAGACCACGACACTACTACCATTTGGCAGCAAGGCTGGATGAGTGTGCAACATCTGGGACTTGAAGGCAGGAAGGCTGAGTCCTGGCAAGCTTATGTGAAGGCACTTCTCATCAGTCATACTAGGATCAGACCAACAGTGGATGATGAGCTGGTTTGGACAAAAAATTCTAAGAGGGGTGTTTATACTGCTAGGATGGGATATAAGGACTTGTTTGCTCATGATAGGCAGGGGGACATTATCTGGTGGTGGAAAGCGATTTGGAAGGTTAAGACGCCTTTAAAAACCAAAATTTTCTTATGGCTGGCCCTCAATAACAGAATTTTAACTTGGGATGTTTTAATGAAGAGGGGGTTTCAAGGTCCTGGAAGGTGTACTCTCTGTCATAAGGAGCTTGAAACTATCAACCATTTATTGGTTGGCTGTGTTTTCACAAAGTATGTATGGAAGGAGATTGAGGTGATTACTGGGAGCACAGGTACTTGGCAAGGAGACACTTTGGAGCATTGTTTGCAGCAGTGGTTTGATTCTAAAGATCTGAAGTCCTACAGGGCCCTCCCTTTCGCGGTGGCTTGGGGAGTTTGGCTTGCAAGAAACTCAGATATTTTCCAAGCCTCCTCTCAACCTGCCTTTCAAATTGCTTCTCAGATCCGTTCTTTCATTGTTGATATTGTGAAACCTACTATGCAAAAAGGGCCAAAAAAAATGAAAGCTGCCAATGTCAACAAATCAGCTCCCTGGGGTTTTTTTGATGGTGCTTGTCAAGGCACCCCTCTTATGTGTGGGGCTGGGGGAATCCTCTTTCTTAAGGATTCTCATTTCATTCAGTTTAAGGCTGGCCTTGGAGGGGGCACAAATAATTATGCTGAATTAATTGCTTTGAAGCTACTCTTGAAAATTGCTCTGGACCACCATGTTCATCAGCTCCAAGTTTTAGGAGACTCCTTGTTGGTCATCAATTGGATGAAGAAAATGTTCAGAATGGAGAACTTAACTTTGCAGCCAATTTTTCAACAGGTAAACATTTTGGCAGATGTCGTATGCCCCATATCCTATACTCATATCTACAGAGAACTCAACTCTGGGGCGGATGCTTTGTCAAAGGAAGGTCTGCAGCTGGCGCAAGGAAGATGGGAGCTGGTGGAAATAAAGGATGGTGTGACTATCCAAGAGACAACGATTTCTTTGCTCGATTAAAAAAAAAAAAAAAAATCAAGAGGTTGTTTCTCGATCGTTGTTCCTTCCCTTTCTGGTTTTTCTCCTGTAGACAAAGTAGTTGAGCTTTATAGACACCTTTGTGTAGTGGTCTTATGGGAATTTTTAACTCTTAGCCCTTCCTTGATGGTACGATGAAAATTTAGGTGGGTACAACTTGTGTGTTCCTGCCTGGTTATTCCAGCTTGCCTTTGGGCAACTTCACAATGTAATTTTCTTTTTCTGGTGAAATAGAAATTATGATTTTTTTCGGGGAAAAAAATAATAATTACAATGTTCCAAAGCCTAGGAAACTTGCAATTCTCTATCAATCTCTTAGCTCTATGCTTTAGAAATTACCATTGCTATGCCAGTGATTGGTCATTATCCTTCTACTAAGGTATAACCAGGGTCCCCATTGCATGGTTGTGGACCAGATATCTTAGTTCCAGCTTCGGTTGATAGTAAAGGCTGCCCATACTATCTACCATTGGATCTTCCAACCCCATAGTCAACCCTCTGTATAAGTCTCATTGGCAATTCCACAATCGGGCATAATCATGAGCATCCTCACATACTATTCATGTGTTATCTAGAGACAACGTCCCATACCATTGTCTCTTGCCATTTCTAGCATAGATCCTCTGATCATATGCAGGGATAACACTAGTTTGAAAGCCACCACTGCTAGCCTCCGGAGTTGGGTTAGTGCTATCATTATTGATAAGCACGGGCTCTCATACAATGTATTTTTCTAAATTATGGTTATTTTTTATTTAACTCATCAAAGTATTTCTCGGTAATTTTCTATTGTTTAGTTCTTTTTGATTTTGGCTAGAATCATGAATACTTGTTATATATATATATATGAAATGTTAAGAACTTACTTATTAAACCTTACAACTATCATTTAATGAGCTATAGAAAAAGAAACATTAAAATAAAAACCATTGCTCATCTAAAGTTATTTAATTACATATCCAGCCACTTTTAAATAAATCGATCTTCAATAAAAGAAAACATGCTCCTTTTATTTCTAAGAATACCAAATTAAAGGAAACAACTATACAATTTATAACTAACAGCTAAATAAAAATTTACAATTACTAGAGCATTAAGCTTTCTAACTTTATCAACTCTTAAACCAATGATAATAGAAGCTTATGTGTAGTAAAAGCTCTATTTAAAAGGCTACTTTAAAATAAGGAAACCTCCACATAAAGTAACAAACAAGAACTTCCATGTATAGCTTAAAGGAGAGATTTTCACATAAATCATTACCAAACAACGTAATGTCAAGCCTGTTATTTATTTGATTATAACACATAATATAGTTTTGAAAACACATGAAGCCAAGAAAAGTCATTTTTGTTTCTAAGCCAAATATGAGAATATGTCCTTGGATCCTATGGAGAACATTTTATTTTTTTTTCTAAAACGTAAAACGTATCCAACTGTTGCACTTAAATGCAAACCTCACATTCTCTACTGGAACAATAACTAGTCTGATATTCCCTAGATATAAGAAATTAAGTATTATTTTTCTAAAATTCAAGGCTAATTTGTATGATTTAGTCATTTTCTAATTACTCTAACATTTCCACCGAGATAAAACATGCTACAGTAACTAAGTATGATTTACATAAAGGCTGACATATATTAAAGAAAACAGAGAGTTGAATCCTATAAAATTTAAAATCATTTATGGATTTCTAATTGATATCCAAAATTTCAGAAACATTTACACTTCTTTGACTCCCTAGTTTGCTTACAAATTTTACAACCTCTCTATTACCATGCTATATTGGTACATGAATTGAAACTAGATGCCTTTATTTATCATTTTCCTTATTTTTGAAAATAACTACATGCAACACTAAAATTTTCCTTCTATAACTACTAATGATTCAACAGAGGGCTTGTAAAATAAATTCTTAGCTTCCCTGAATTTTTTTGATAAATGTAATATTGTCAAGGTAAAATTTAATATGCATAGCTGGTGAAAATACAATAGAAGACGCCTTAGGATTGTCAAGATTTTTTTTTACTCTTGGAAGTGGCTCAACAGTGATGCGTCCCCTTCAGCACGCTGAATGCCAGAGCATGTGCAACCTCTACACTGATGTACCCAATTTTTGCAGATCCACCCACACAAATAGAGGTGAGTTTTAAAAGGCTTTAATGCTTTGGGGTTAGCTTGGCCTATATAAATGCAGCTATAATGCATCACACACACCCATGCAGAGAAAACCAAGCCAAAAAATACAATCTAAAAGAATTATTTATAATTGTATTCTTTCTATAATACAGTCAATATATGCCAGAGAAATGCATTCCGTGATACATTAGCAAACTTCACACAGAACATCACGTTTGGAATTCCAATTCAATAAAATTTAAATAAACCAATCTTGATTTCGAATACACATAAAAACACATGGAAGAAATGCATAATGAGCACAAAAATCGTGTCCCTAATCTGAGATGTTCACAAAGCAAAATCCATTGGAGGAATACAAGAACCGATTTAAACGACATTATACAATTCTCTTATTTTAAAGACAAACACCACATCTTCTAGAAAACACATCCAATGTAACAATTAAATAAAATAGCATTTGAGCAATATTTTAGCAACATGCTATATACCCATAACAATGGATGAGCCTGACCTGGTTTGCGGTGTTGGTCTATCTTCACACAAGGAGACAAGATGATGACGTACTTTATGCTTCACTTAAGACAACAACTACCATAAGCAATTCCTAAATCCCTCATGATCGCACACAACTCCCTCGGCATAGCTTTATAGAAGAACTCGTGACATAACAAATTGACACCTTTTCATATTGTGATGCCAGATCTCTCCTTTTAAAGATAGCCATATGGAAATGCTTCCATCCTCCGATTGGTATAAGGGATGATTTAGACATATGCTATATATTATTTTTTTAATATTATTTATTGAATATATATTTGTTGGTAGTTCCCCCATGGTATGCTTTGCCACTCCCTCCTTTTGTAATATTATTTATATGCCTTAGTTTTAGTTTTTTTATTGGGTCATATCCCTAAAGCTCCGAAAAAGTTTCTTTCCCTAGAAAGAAAAACAAACAACAAAACATTTTTAAAATATCATATATATATTTTATCTTATATTATTTCTTTATATTTTATATTATATTTTTTGACGTTTTTACCTTAGTTATTTATTTTTTACTATTACTTGTCATTATATATATTTTAATACTTGACACTTGAACTAAAACAAACAACTTACAAGAAGTGCATTGCAATCATACATGAAATACAATTACGTTCATACATCAAATGCAACAACAGGCATAGTGATCTTAACTTGCAAATTCTATAGTGGGATTCCATGTACCCACGGCCAAGGTGCACGAGGCACATCATATACCCACCTTACTTGATGCCTCTTTCCTCTAACTCTGCTAGGAGGGTGGGTGTCTTCTACCACCTCTGTGCATTTACCTATTCTTGCACCACAAAACTCATTGCAGAATCATATTCTTCCAAATAAAATGATGTTTAGTGGCAGGAATGTTACATACTCTCCCACTAAGAATTAACACAGTCCCTGTGTTAGCTAAAGAAAAAAAATACATATGCAAGTTTTCATAACATCAAATCATATTCATGCAAGTTACAACTATCACATCAAGTATCATTATGCCAAAATTTACATTTCAAACACATATAGCATATTGTCTTTTGTTATCAATTTTCAAACAAGTATGGAAATTGATTTTTCATGGCAATAACATCCTCCCAAGTGGTATTTTTCTTAGAATAATGGTCCCACTAGATCCTAAATTAGATAAACCTAACCTTTTAGGTTAAGCTACTCCATTTTTTTATTAAAGGAAAATTAGGCAAAAGAGATGTACATATTTTAATTGATAGTGGTGCTACAGATAGTTTCATATCAAATAGTATTTTGAGAGATATACCTGCTAAACTTGGGGTTATGGCAAGAGGGTGGTAAGTCAAGTATGGCTCGGGATAAAATTACTTGGTCAGCCAATGTCTATTTGACTCACAAATAGAAATACCTCAGGGAAAAATCAACTAGCACCTATATGTGGCACCTTTGCATGCATTTGACATAGTCCTAGGAGTAGATTGGCTAAAAGCTCATAAGTCCATATTGAATTTTGAGGAAAGGTGGTTGGAATTTACGAATGATGCTAATCAGTAAATCTGTATCCACTGTAATCAAACAAATTTTGGGCCCCATTTAATGACCACCATGCAAGTCAAAAGAGCATTCAGGAAAGGATGTAAACTATATGTGGTTAAATTGAACAAAAAGGAGGAAACTTACTTGAGTTCAGTATTATTTCAATAATACCTAGTGTTAAAAGAAATTAGGGATGTCTTCTCAAAAGGTTTACTTTTTCAATTGAGCTTATTCCAGGAGCAACTCCAGTAGTCTGAACCCCATATCGTCTGACACCACTTGAGTTACAAGAACTTAAAACTCAATTACAATATTTATTGGAAAAAGGGCACATTAAACCCAGTGTGTCACCATGGGGAGCATCGATTTTATTTATCAAAAAGAAATATGGCTCCCTACAATATGTGACATCCAATCCCTATAGTGGATACGGATTCACTGATTAGCATCATTCGTAAAGTCCAACCATCTTTCCTCAAAATTCAGTAAGGCCTTATGATATTTTAGCCAATCTACTCCTAGGACTATGTCAAATGTATGCAAAGGTGCCACATACAGGTGCCAATTTATTTTTCCCTAAGGTATTTCTATTTGTGGGTCAAATAGACACTGGTTTACCAAGTAAGTTTGTCCCGAGCCATACTCGACTTACCACCCTCTTTTCATAACCCCAAGTTTAGCAGGTATATCCCTCAAAATACTATTTGAAATGAAACTATCTATAGCACCACTATCAATTAAAATATGTACATCTCTTTTGCCTAATTTTCCTTTAATAAAAAATGGAGTAGCTTACCCCGAAAGGTTAGGGTTACCTGTGGCAACAAAAATTTTGTGCGGTGCTTCCTCAATGGGATTCCTACTATCTACTCTATTTGGGAATTGTCTGGAAAAATGGTATAGTGCCCCACATGTAAAGTAGGTGTTTGGTCCATCATTCTTTTGCTTATATTTTTCCTTGTCCTGATTACCATTTTTACCATGTTCTCTATTGTTGTTTTTCTTCTCTTGAAAATTCCTTCGGTCAGGCTGCCCTCTGTGCCCCTGGTATTTACCTTTGTTCCTATTATTATTTCTGTTACACCCTCCATATCTGAATTTCCAGTACTGATCCTTACCTCCACTTTACTCGGGATGCCTTCTCTTTCTTGAATTATATCTTTCAACTTGCTGATAATATGCCCTTACCTATTTTTGGCTTGATTCTTCATATCGGGTAGTATTATAGGCAACCGACATTGTTTGAGATACTTTTCCTCCTATCGGTTGACCATACTTTGGGTGTAGCCCCATAATAAACTTATGTGCTTTAAAATTTTGTTGCCCATCAAATTATGGGGCATACTTAAGAAATTGCACAAACTTCTAGTAATATTCAATTACCATTATATTACCTTGTTGTAACTTGGTCAACTCTCCATGTCTCTCAATATAGAATTGTTCAGTAAGAAAACGATTTTTGAATTCTCTTTCAAATTATTCCTAGGGTATATTTGTTGTTTCCTTTTGAGTAATTTTATTGTAAGTGGTCCACCAGTCTCTTGCAGAACCCTCTAAATGTGCTACTGCCCAGGTAGTTTTAGATTTAGAGCAAAGGGATTGAATTGCAAAATACCCATCGGCTTCACTCAGCCAATTAACAATAGTTTCACCATCACCACTTCCATCAAATTTAGTGATATCTAACTTCTTTAGCTCCGTTTGCAATTCTTCACCCACATTCCTCCTAAAGGAGCCTTCAAATTCACTTATATTTCTAGTTGCATTTTTATGAGTTAAGTTTTCAATAACTTTTTGTTGTTGGATGATCAATTCCTACTGTTGGGTCATCTGTGCTCATTGTTGATCCATATGCTCACTCATATGATATTTCTAGATCTCCATTTGCTCATGTTGTTGGTTTAGTTGATATTGCATGAGCTGAATCATACGAGTCATATTCTCATCATTATGGGTAGCTCTCATAGCTACAAGCTCTTTCTCTTTTTTGACCACTCACCGTGGTACTTCAGTAGCTTGCACCCTCTCTAACTCTCTTACAAGTCATCTTAATCCATTCCTAGGGACTTTTGCAATCTCCTATTGCAGATTGACATTGGTCCTCCGCAAGGTACATACCATCTCTGGCATCAAAAGAGTTATGTTAGAACACCTATTCAAGTTATTATCCAAGGTTCCACAACCTAGGCTCTGATACCACCTATCACAATCCTGGTCTATACATCAAGTTGTCAAATTCACTATATAAAATTTTTGATGAGAGCTTACTTATATGTCACACGTATCCAGGGTTTTACCCAACTAATTTGTAGTACAAGGCATAGGGGTTTTGCACTTTAAGTTTTCAACCATTGTAGCTGGTGACTTAAGTGCTCGAAATTGACCAACTTCTTGCAATAGATTGACATCTAAAGATCCTTATCCATTTCTCAAATTATTTTAGATCTTGGCATGGGTTTGCTCGTCCAGGGCCCATATCAACTGGAGGAGTGAACGCAGTAATTCCCATATTCCAAAACCTGGAAAACTTGCAATTTCTTATCAATATCTTAGATCTATGCTTTGGAACTTTGCGTTGCTATGCTAGTGATTGGTCATTATCCTTCTACTAAGGTATAACCAGGGTCCCCATCGCATGGTTATGGACCAGATATCTTAGTTATAGCTTTGGTTGATGGTAATGCTACCCATACCATCTACCAATGGACCTTCCAACCCCATAACTAGTCCTCTGGTATGAGTCTCATTGGCAATTCCACATCCAAAAAGAATTGTGAGCATCCTCACATACTATGCATGTGTTATATAGAGACAACATCCCATACCATTATCTCTTACCCTTGTTAGCATAGACCCTCTAATCATATGCAAGGATAACACTAGTTTGGAAGCCGCCACTACTAGCCTTTGGAGTTGGGTTATTGCTATCATTATTGATAAGCATGGGCTTCGCTACTTAACTTTGAAACTTCATAGATCCTTTGCTTTTTTTAGGAGAGTCTATATTTATACTTCCCTCTCAAATTTAGAACTTGGCTTCCTGGAGAAGCTTCCACCCAGATTACATGCAACTGATCATTTTGGGTGGGAAGCATCAGTCACAAATTGGCATTGAAGGGGTATTTCGGAGGAACTCAAGGAGTTCCTCACCAAAATATGCCCACAAAAAATGCAAAGGTATAGTAAGAATGCAAGATATAGGCTCATATTCATGACCAGACTGTGCATGGTGCCAGCCGCTATCAGGTCCAGTGGCTAGGTATGACCACTATAGTATTTAGTAGCCAAGTGTGTTGGCCACTCTGCTTGAGGGCAGCCAAGCCTGGATGGGCTAAAACTACCCTGTTTGAGTGGTTAGGACTAGTGCTTGCTCTTGGAGAGATCTAATAGGATTCATATGGTCTACGAATGAGTCCATATGGGTAGTATTCTAAACATGATGCATTTTAGGTGTCTACAGATGCCCTTTTTTTGGATGCGCTGTGAGCAAAACATAGTACGAAGCAAAAAAGTAGACCACCTAGGGCCATATTTTAGGTTGGATGATGATCATTGATCTGATCAACATGGGATGCCCTAGTCATGCGAGAGGGCACAAATCCTAGAATCACTACTTCTAAATGAATGAAAGGCTTAAATGTGTGGGACTTTGAACTCGTCATCAAGCGATCAGGTAGCTTTAGTACTACTATAGGTCTGAAAGGAGGAGAGCTACAAACTAGACTGTCATATTTTCTTTTTTACCTCAGAAAAGGGTAAGGTTATGATAGTTGTTGGTAGTGATTCATAAGATGAATGCAATTTTGACATGATCGAGATGATTTTTGAAAAATTTTGACTACCCCCTCAAGCAACAAGTCAATGAGGAAAGGATAGTTAATAAAGTGACGAGTCATTTGACCACAATGAATGATTTGGACATCTTAAAAGGTTTTGCATTTGTTGTTGTAGATTAGTTCCCATACAAGCGTGATTTCAACCCTGTTTGATAATTGTACATATTTATCCCATGGGGCGGTCTAGCTACAATGGCCTTCTTAGTGAATTATGGTGATAGTAATTATATTTTAGCTCATATTGAATCGCTATTTGCTATAGGAGAAATGAGATGGATCCTCGCTCCCGTGGGGCGGTCCGAATCTTATACTCTTCTTTGGGTTTGAGGTGTGACATCTCAATTCTACCATAACTATTTTCCCCAAGTGGCCTTATGGTGATTTTCTCATCTCACCAAATTGCATGGAGCACTAATTGCTGCAATCGATAAAGTGTATAGAACAATTCACTGACTACGAGGCTCATTTGAAATTTTGCTTTTTGTTTGATTTTTTGTTAATTGGATTTTATGATGTTTTTTTTATTTTGATATATGTAATTTTTTTGGCGTTTTACTTATTTTGGCTGCTTTGGATCTGAAATGTGTGCTTTATGGCTTATTTTGAGGTGCTCTATGGTGAGAAATTATGAAAATTCCTCATTGGCTCTTGGCCGCTGTCAAGTCCAACGACCCCCAAATAGTGCTTCGTGTCCACTATCAGGTCTAATGACCAACAAGTTTGGTCCGCTAATGCTAGTCGTAGCTAAGGTTTGAGTGGAAAATACAAAAGCAAATTAGGGTTTTTGACTGTTCATTCTTCCAACTATTAATTCTGCTTTTGAAGCTCTAAGGTGAAAGTGACCACTTGTGATCTAGGATGTCGTTGATCTGACATTATGGTTGATCAGGGTGAGGCTTTGATGAGTAGAGGAGCCGAAGCTTCACGGGTACCTCTCTAAACCCTAGCCTTCTTTTATTACTGTGGGAAAATTAATCTAACTAAGAAATTTGGTAAAAGAACCTCATTAACCTAGTTGGTAATGAACTAAACTAGTAGATAGGCTTAATTTAGGGCTTAATCAAATGGGTTTCCTTTAGATTTATGCTTTTTGCAATTTTTGTGTGATTTTTGGCCATGGGGGCACACCGTTGGCATGCTGCTCACTGGTCACTACCGCTCAGAGCGGTAGCTTTGCCTAAGGTTGGTCGCTATCACCATCAACGACTAGTTTGAAATATAATGATCAAATTTTTGACTATTGGAAACTGGACACTGATGAATTCAACAGCTGCATCGTGGCTACTTTTTGCATTCGCAACTAGGTGGCCTTAGGTTTATTCTCTTGATTTTTTCATTTTAAAGCAATTTAGTTGATTTGTTTTGAAATTTTGAAGAATAGTATTTGATTTTTTGGATGCTTAGGTGCATTTAACTACTATGCTTATTGCTTTAATCACATCTTTAGATTAGATTGCATTGGTTTTGTTTTATGCATTTATTTAGTTGTTAGTGCATTTGATTTAAGATTTATTTTACACTTTTAGATCTTGTTTGCTCAGGCTTGGGACCTGAAGCTACTTTGTGACCTTTTTCCTAAGATGGATGACATGGACTAGGCCTGGATTAATGCTCGTAGGCTCTAGTATGTCACTGGAATTTTGAGAATCATGTTGGATCAGTCCTATTTGACTACCCTGGTCCACAGGTGGGACTCCAGGACCAACACCTTCCACCTTCCTACCAGCAATATGACCATTACACTGAAGGATGTCTACAAGATCTTCAGGATCCCTTTTGATGGAGTGCCCATTTTCTCTTCTCCCACTAATACCTGAGATGTAGTGTTTACGAGGGTATTTGGAAGACATGCTGTTGCCACCTTTAGGGATACTCATTTTGGTGGGATTTTAGTTGCTCAATGGTACCAGGAGGATGTCTTTTCCTAGAGGTATGTTGTGTTGCTGATGGTCATCTACAACATCCTTATCCTTGATTACTCTAGGGTGAGGTTCCCTTGGAACCTCTTGGTGATGGTACAAGACTTGATCGACAATAAGACACCCATTATCTATACTTGGGGGTGCACACTACTAGTGTAGTGCTATGATGAGCTATATCGCATCTAGTGCCACATATGAGCTAGTATTGCTTGAATATTGCTCCTCCAAATCTAGGTATGGGATAATATCAAGGTTGACCACCCAATAGCACTTCCAATGGAGATCACTGCGTTAGATGATGACGTCCAATGTTATAGATCCAGGTGGCCCAGAGCGCTCAAGCAGTATAAGAGATAGCCTTTCACAGGGGAGATTTCCCACTACACGATATCCCTGACCAGTTTATAGGCAATTGATATCATCTGGAGACCTTATCATGAGTGCCCTACCTAGGAGGATCCAACTAGCTTCAAAGCAAGGACTCAATGTGACTGATCAATTATTAGCCGTAAGGACAACATCAGAGAGTTATTCTACTACTCTAGGGTGCTCTGACAGTTTGGCATTTAGTAGGACCTTCCCCTTGAGCCAGTTGTGTATCACTAGATTATCATAGAGAAGAGCCTTCCACTGTCATGAGTTACAATATTGCTAGAGGAGGATGACCCTCCTACAGTTGATCTTGGTGTGGCTGATGCTGGGGTTACCTTACAGGTGCAGATCCAGGGGTCGAGGTGAGACGAATTTAGGTGATCATAGAGGATAACAAGGAGTAGATGACATCATATGCTACCTATATTGTTGCCCTGAGGTCGTAGGTTCGGTTACTAAGTGCTACTCCTCAGGAGAGGCCCATAGTAGGGGGGTCATAGCGTAGCATGCGTAGCACTTAAGTGTAGTCTTCGATCCAACCTAGCTAGAGAACCAGTTTTCATACAGAGAGGAATATGGGTACTAGCTCCCATCATTCGTACAGGGATAGGGCCGAGGGTGGAGGTGAGGTAGGGGACATAGGTTGAGGTTGATTATTGGTTTTGTGGTTCTATTTTTTAAGTGTAAGGTTAGATGACCTACACAGTTTTAGCCTAATTTTATAAATTTCATGTACTGTTTTGGACATATGTTTTTATGATCTAGACTTTGAGACTCATTATGTGTATTATTTATGATTTTATGTTTATGGATGTAGTTATGATATTATATTATGTGATGTGATGCTTTAGATGTTATGATATGGATGTGAGATAGATTACTTTATGATCTTATGCTATGTGGCTTACATGATTTATGCTTCATGTGGCGTGGATGATTAGATGACATGATTTAGATGATGATGATAGATGCATATGTGGATGCAAGGCTTATATGATTTGATATTTGCTACATGATGTGATTTATTGCCATGCATTAGATGCATGATGGATGTTGTAACTTGAATATAAATGGACTGCTTATGATGTATGCGTATATGGATGCAATGATTGGTGTTTAAATGCATGTTTGTTTTTCTTTAATTGTATACATTCAATTTTTGGTTGTTATGATATGATGAATGAAATGTGTGTAATGCATTATGATGGTGATCTAATGCAAATGAACCTGTATGCTTTAATCACTTTAAAACATAAGGTATGATGTGATATGAGTTTGACAATATAATGGGCGACACCACAGAATGTATAAAAAATCATGAATAAATAATAATTATCATAATAATAATTAAACATCTAAGTATGAGATGATATGATATGGCATGTACGGATTTATTTATAGGTTGCTATAGATATGCACAAAATAGTCAGTGGTCATTTTATTGTTATTTCTAACATTTATCTGGTATCTATTCTATCTTATGCACTCGTTCAACGAACAAAACCTCATAAATAAAGTTGATGATGTGTTTGATGATATGAATTGTTGTCTTTAGAATATTTTTGAAGTTTTCCATGAGATGCAAACACCCTAGATGCCTCATCAAAAGTTATATACTGATCATACAAAGCTTATGAAGGATAAAGTTCTTGCTATGAAGACCTAGATATTCATTATTCCGATGTGTGCAAGTGAATACATTAGACAGAACATAAACATACCCCAGTTCCAGGCGGGATTCATTCAGCCCATTGTTGTATTGGGGATCCTCAAATATTTATATTGATCCTAGATTGGACTCAGTTGGATTAGACCACAAGGCAATACGAGACTCCTAAGGCTAGCTCTTCCACATGCAAACATTGGTCTATACAAAATCAAGATGCTAATGTGATAGACATATTTTCATGCGCAAGGATACCTTATGACTCATTTATGCTGAGAATTCCAAGGATTCAAGTTCAATACTCCCTTCTTTTATTCATACTTATTTGGGATACTTGCTCATGTTTTAGTGATGAAAATCATTATTTATTTTGAATTGTTGTTTTATTTTGAGCAAGGGATTTATGTAGTGATGACAATCACTGCTTATTTTACTTTTAAATTTTGCTTTATTTGGGAATTTTGCTTATTTTTATTAAATCAAGGGATTTCTTTAGGTAGGGATGAACTTGTCATTTTTCCAATTATCAACATTTCTGAGCCAGTCGCACAAGGGGATGAGCGAGATAAACTTTTTACCTTAGGATACCTAATACCGCTTCGCAACGTTCATATTTCCTTTGTTCCAACTAGGATTTTAGTGTTTTGATTAGAGTGATGGGATTTTGAAATATACCAGGTGCCATAAAAACCAAACCTCATCTATCAAAGGCAAAGATAAATTTCCACAAAGTTTGATAAAACCACTAGGTATGGCTAAGTGACCGAAAAACTCTAGTACATTCCTCATAGAAATAGGAGGGGTTGTGTTGAAAAACACAATTTCACACATGGGTGGTGGATTATGGTGGATTTTGAAGATGCATGATTGATGTACAAATGTGGTATCATTTGTACAATTACGAACATAAATGTATCTAATACAAATGCAATGGATACCAATGACTTTATGTAATGCAGTTGTGCAAGTGCGAAATACAAATATTTTTTTATTTTTGATGCTTTCAATTATTTTTGAAAATTTGATTATTATTAATATTTTTGAGATTTTGATTTTAATTTTTTTTTAGTTTTTTATGCTTTGCTTTTGACCAAAGGGCTTATGATGCCTTTGGGGCTTTTTGTGATTTGACCAAAGGGCTTTAAGATGCATTTGGAGCCTTTTGTGATTTGACCAAAGGGATTTAATATGCCTTTGGATCCTTTTGTGATTTGACCAAACGGCTTGGAGATGCCTTTGGAGCCTTTCTATTTTTTATTTTAATGTTTTCTAATTTGTTTGGATTTTTATGGTTTCAATTATTTTTGAAATTTTGAATTTTATTTAAATGTTTTTGATATTTTTTTGATTTATGTGTGAAATACCTTTAGATGAATTATGCTGAGAGGCTATGGCTCCTCAACACCCTCTAGCATTATTAGGTGATATGCCCTAAGCCCAATATTCTTAGATATGATATAGGGACCTAACCAATTGGCCATAAATTTGTCTTGCAGATGTGGTGGTAGATTTGAGTTTTGCTGGTTCTATTTAAGTACAAGATCGTCAAACTTAAATTCTCTTAGGTGGACTCTAGTATTATAGGCTCTTGTTAGATGATCTTGGTAAATGCAAAGGTGCTCAAGGGTATTGATGGACCGTTCATCCAGAAGGGTCAATTGATCCAAGCACGCTTACTATGTAGTGTCGTCATTGATGAACTCTTTCAATGCGACACACAATATTGGAATTTCCAACTCTAAGGGCATAATGGCTTTAGTGCCATATACAAGTGAAAATGGTGTTGCCCCAGTGGGCATCCGTACACTAGTTCTGTAATCCCATAATGCTAAGGGTAATTGCAGATGCTAATCCTTGTGATTGTCTTTCACCGTCTTCTTTAAGATGGGCTACTATTGTCTTGTTTGAGGCCTCTACTTGCTCATTTTCCTATGGATAGTATGGTGTCACAAAACTATGTTGAATGTTGTATTTGGTTATTAGAGCTCACACATTTTTGTTTTTGAATGATAGTCCATTATCCGAGATTATTTTGAAAGGTACCCCAAAATGACAAATGATATTATGGAGTATGAACTCCGCAATCCAAGGACCAATTATCGAGGTTAAGGGGACCACATCCAACCATTTGGTGAAGTACTCAGTGGCTGTTAAGATGAATGTGTTTCAGCCTGATGATGGGGAGAGAGATTTTTTTGATTAGATCGAACCCCCACTAAGAAAATAGCCAAGCTTCCTGAATGGGCTGTAAGGCTTGAGATGGCAGGTACATCAGATTCACATGATGTTGACATTTAACATACTTCATAACATACTCTCAAAAATCCTTCTCCATGGTGGGCTAGTAATAACCCATTCGAAGGATGCACTTGAAAATGGCCATGCCACTGAAGTGGCCACCACATGTACCATCATGTGCTTGTAAAATTGCCCAAGATGATTCTTGGGGCTCTAAGCAATGAAGGATGACTCCATCGTATCTTCGATGATACAATATGCCTCCTAGAAATATATATGATAGTCCCTATAGGACAACTCAAAGTCTTAGGAAATCTGGCAACTTGGGAAAGCCAGTCCTGATAGGCTACAACCTCGACTAATAAGATGACTTGTTCCTCTTGCAATTCAAATTACACAAATGCAGATTGAGAAATAACCTTATGGTGAATGGTGGTACCATTTCCCATAGGACCTTGAGATATCAAGGACCCCCAAGGTGCCTTATTTAAGAAGTCTTTGGCTTTACAGAATGAGTCCTGGTCAGTCTCTATGTGAATCATGCTGATGGATTCCTTGTTATCCAAAGCCTCATACTAGATCATTGAATGTGAGACCATTTTGACATGAAAGGTAATAAAATCAATAGATGGATTCTAAGGGATCAAGGATCATGGTGTCTGTGAATCTTTTTTATGAATGAGGAATGGCCTCAATGTTATACCACTCTAGTTTGGCTAGATATGTATCAAAAAGCTCCTTGTAAGCTTTTAGGATTGGATCTCAACATTGAAATAGTCCCTTGACCTAGTTGACTATGAGTAGGGAGTCACCGAAGATATTTAGCCTTTTGATTCTCATGGCAATGGCTATTTGGAGACCCAAGATTCGGTGTTCTTATTGGTGTAATGGAAGTCTATATTGAATGACAAAGGCATTGGAGCACCTTGTAGTGTGAAAAAGACAATCCCTGCACCGCCTCCTTGATCACACTTCAAACCATCGAAGAACAAACTCATGTCAGCTTTATTTTTTGGTTCTTCAGGTTTGGGTGCTTTTGATAGTGCAAATACTGCATCATCAGTAAGCTCTATGGTAAGGGACCTACTATTCTAAAGAGGTGCCTAAGCCAGTTGATCGGTTATGACTTGTCCTTTGATAGAATTTTGGCTTCTAAATTCCAAATTGAATTCTATCAATAGCATGATCCACTTTGCTGTACGTGTGTTATGATATGTCTTGCTCATCATATACTGCAAAGGATTTTGTTTGGATATTACATATGTCATATGGCTCAATATGTAGTGGCATAATTTCCTGGTTGCAAAGACCACTGTTAAGCATAATTTTTCTATGTATGCATATCCAACATTATAGCTGACCAGGGTGTGGTTAATGTAGTATATAGCTTGCTCTTTGTCTTGCACGTTATTTTGAGCCAACATGGTGCCCAAAGAAAAATCTATAGCAGCTATATATAGCAGGAATGGCACATCTAGCCTTGGTGGAGCTAGGACTGGTGATATTTCCAGGTACTCTTTGATCTTAGCAAAGGATTGCTAACATTCTTCATCCTATTGGAATGGGACCCCCTTGTGTATAGTCGATTCATGGGTAGACATTTTTTTGATAGTTGTGCGATAAATCACTTTATGGATGCCACTTTTCTCTGTAAGATTATTATTTCTTTGATGTTTATGGGCGGGTCCATTTCTAGGATAGCCCTTACCTTTGCTAGGTCTACCTCAATGCCTCATTTAGAAATGATTAATCCCAAGAGTTTTCCAGAAGTTATGCCAAAGATGCATTTCTTGGGTTTCAACCTGACATTGTGTTCAATAAGATGATCGAAGACCTTTCTGAGGGTCTTAGCATGCTCTTCTCACAAAAATGACTAGGCTAGTAAGCCATCTATGTAGTCTTCCAAGATCTTGTGCATGTAGTCATGGAAATTTTTTATCATAGCCCATTGATATGTGGTACTAGCATTTTTAATGCCAAATGGCATTACTTTGTAACAAAATATCCCTAATGAAGTGGTAAATGTAGTTTTATTCTAGTCTTCAGGTTTAATCTAAATTTGATTGTAACAAAAAAAACCATCCATTAGGGAGAGCATCTCATGACCTGCAGTTGCATCTACAAGAGCATCTATATTGGGCAGTGGGAAAAAATCCTTTGGGGTTGCCTTATTGAGATCCCTAAAATCTATTCAAATGCAGACTCTTCCATCAAACTGGATACCATGTTTGATACCCACTCTGGATAGTCGATGGGAACAATAAATACTACATCCAATAGTTTTTGCAACTCATTTTTAACCATCAAATAAATTTTTGGATGCATCTTTCTGAGATTTTGCTTGACCAATTTCTTTATGGGGTCTATCGAAAGGTTGTGGACCACAAATTTTAGATCTAGCCCCAGCTTGTCTTTGTAGGTCCAAGCAAAGAGGTTTGGTCTCTCTTTTAGTATAGGAATTATGATGGCCTATTCTTCTGGAGATAAGCTTTCTCCAAACTTGACTTTCTTTGGTTGAGAAGGATCATTGCTTATGTCCACCTCAAAAGTCTTCTCTATTGCCATATGTGACCCCTCCTCAAGCTAGTGAGGAGTGGGGATTAAATGAATATCATCTAATGGATTCACGATTCCCACTAACTCAGGGTCAAGGCTAGCATGATAGACATCATGTGTGCAAATTGATGTGAAATAAAATGGTTGCATCATATCTTCATTAGGGAAGAAATCCTCAGGCTCTAGGGGTAGATAAGCATGATCCCAATCAATAGTTTCTAAGTTAAGATACAATGGTCTGGAGGGATCAGCTAGGTCATGGAGTGGAGTGGTCAAATTAATGGAGATCATGTTGATGGAAAAAATGAAATCTCTAGGAGCATGCAGGTGAATCTCTACATCAAGAGTGTGCCCTCTATACTTGTGATGGAGCTCTAGGCACATTGGGATCTTAGGATCTGGTCTATGGACGAATGAGATGATGGGATAGTTAGGAAATAGTTGCTCTTTAAATGTTGGTGGCTCTAGGTTGACCATGTGATGAATGGCATCTAGGTTTATTGGTCTTCCTAAGAAGAAAATATTAGGATCTATGGCACATAGTGCCACTTCCCTCTCAACAAGTAGATTGACTGGACGCAAGTGGTGAGACCCAATATAAGTTATCTCAATCTCATCCTCGAAGTCATCATCTCTTATCTAGAAATCATTGGTGTTTGTTTCTAGCCCTAGGATGGGATGGTGGCTTGCTTGCTGATGTCCCAGATAGGCTAGATCAGTCTCATATTCATAGTTATCATCATTTATGAAGAATCCATTAGTGTTTGTATTTGGTCTAACGATGTGGCTCATATGTCTAGGGTGTAGGTAGGCCATCTTTGTTGAGTCCTCTAACTCATAGCCAATTTTTTCTAACATGTATCTACCCTCACTCAAGATGTATTCACTCTCATATGAGATGTAGCCACTTTCTATGTGGCCTGTCCAAGCAAGATTCTACACATACTGAGGTCCATGATATGCTATGCTAATTTCATTTTCATCCTCACTTAGTACATAGTTTTACTCCTCTTACTCATATCCATTCTTTGAATCCTCCCCCCATAGTATGACTCCTAATGGGGGTGCTTCAAGCAAGTATTTAGGGTGATACACATCAGGCGATGCGATGTTGATTGTCGACACCCGTCCATCACCCAAATAGTTTCTACTAGGGAGTTGATAGGGATTCCAATCGATGTCCTCCCTGGACCCAATGCTTATCTTGTCTAAGGTTGTTTCTAGAGAGTCATCACGACCCTACATTTGATAGCCTAAACCACACCTATCAGTAGGTAATTGGTACTATAGTTGAAATGGTAGCTGACACCCTTGCTCATATAGGCCTAGGCCTAGGCCATAGCCATGTTAGTGATACTACTCAAAGTACTTCAACATGAACTCAAGGTTTGATAAGTAATGAAAATTCATGGTGAATGGCTCATCCTCATCCCTTTCCATATCACAAGCAATGTGGGTGTAATCCAAACCAACATATATGAAATTATTTTGATTGGGTGGAACCCCTAAGGGAACCACCGTCCCTACTAGCAGATTTGGGACTCTTGGCCATCCTATGTCTTGTGTAGACTCAATGATTGGTGTGAAAGTTATGTTATGCACAAGATATTCACCTAGTGCTGTGTTGGCTAGGTAAATTATCACCTATAGTGTAGATGACACTGTTGATGTAGGTGAGGCAGGCTGAGGTACCTCCTTGACTATTTCTTAGGAATGTTCCTCCTCCATGGGAGTAGGAATTCCTACAATTGCTATGATTTGAAGATCCTTGGGTCCTTCCTCCACTAGGGGTGCCTTCAGATTCTATTTATCTCTTGCCTTATCTATAAAAGGATTTTTAGAAGCGTCAATAGCTTTGGATGTAGGAGGTGGTGCCAAAATGGATGGGTCACCTCACACTGATCTATTTTTTCTTCCTAGTTGTGTGGTTGGAGATGATGTCCTTATGTACAAGTGCATTGATGGAAAGACAAAGTCTCCTGAAAAGTCAACTTGATGCAAGTATTTGAATAGCTCTTCATCGGATGGAACCACATGAAATTGTCCCTCATACACATACTTGACACATTGGTGCAGGATTGAGGGCACGCACTACATATCTCTAATCCAAGGATGCCTTAGAAGGATGTTATATTGCATCAGCCCTTCTAACACATGAGACATCACGAGGATGGTCTTATGTCTTACCTTTATAGGTAAAATGACTATACCCACTGTGGTGCACAACACATCATTAAAGACCCTGAGGATGTAGGAAGTCGGGATAATGTTGGACTGAGGGATCCTCAAGTGCCCTATGGCCTTGGTAGTGATGATGTTGATTGAAGAGTCTGTATTAATAAAAACCCTCTTGAATGAAATGTCATTGATTTATGCAATAATGTGCAGAGGTGGGTCTGCTATAGTAGTTGGCACCTCCTTGATTTTGTGATCATAAAAGCAAATCACAGGCTCTTAGCATTGTTGTACTTGCCCCACAAAATGTGTGAATGCATATGGGTTTTAGAGCTGGAGGTTGATTGATCTCAAAATCTCCATTAAAGTTTCCTTGTGCCAAGGGGACTGTTGTATAAGCTCATAAATGGACAAATTAGCCAGATTCATTTGTAGATTTTGTTCTAATCTACTCTGAACAATTACTATATGCCCAAAATGGCCACATACTTGAGAAAATTTTGAAAATTTTGTCTAAGTCATGAAGTTCTCATTCCGCACACTTTGCAGTGTATTTTGGAGCGGATCCGCAACAAAGGCCATGAGTCCACTCAACACTTGGTAAATTTTTGCACTTGGAGCAATTCCGCAAGATTTCCTTTGTTCTTGGCTCTGGACTGGTGATGCATCCCGAATCCACAAAACTTTTGGAGAAGGATGACGTCAGCAGAAAATAAGTGCGGATTGGCGACCGCTTGATATTTTGAATACCTTACGAGTGGCTAAGTGTTGGAAGGCCCGATTCTAGAGAATGCACAAAATATTTTTGCCCGAATGGTGACAAGGCGGAATGCTATGAACGTAGTAGATGCGGATCCATGACAAAGGATATTTTTGACTAACTCCTTTTTAGAATGGTGACAAGCAGTGTTTTACTCTGAAGGTAGTGCGGAATGGAGGAAGGGTCACTTTACATTGTAATAGGTCCAGAATGATGGTCATACACCAATGCACTTGCTTAGCCCGGAATGGAATCCACAAAAGTTTTGAAGGAGAGATGATGTCATCCACTTTTTTGTGTGGATTGGTGAATGCTTTGCGGACAATAAAGAAACATAAAGGACAAGAAGCGGATTCGATCCTGCTTAACTTCCAAAGCACTTAAGGCCGGATTGGCGTTCCATAGTTTCTAAAGTAGGAAGGATGATGTCATCAATTTTTAAGAGCGGAATGGTGCTGAGTTCTCCCCGCCATTTACACCAAGCTTATATCAGATAAATCGTAGCCATACGATGGGGGAGATCGACGATGGAAATTGTGCCAAAGAATCTAAAGTATTTCATTTCAGGGTGTTTTAGAGTCAGTTGGAGGAGGAAGCTGAAGCATCGAGGGTTTCAAGAAGATAGAACCAGAGATGGTTACAGATCGACGGTGGTAGAAGGCTTCCAAGAAGGATCGATGATGTATACGCAATCTCCAATGGCTAGAACTCTAGTTAGCGTCAAACAACCAACAAGTTGCAGAGGTTTCGAGCTGCCATGGTGGTCCACTTGCAATGGGTTTCTCGGAGGATGAACCAGTAAGAGAATGCCAGCAAGAACTCTCTGTTGAGCTATCAAATTTTAATCTTTGTAATGTTCCTTGTTATTTTTAATTTTGCAAAACTATAAGTAGAGGTCGAACCCTCATTTTTAAAGGGTCGGCTCTAGTGTGTTTGCCTGTGCTACTGTAAATATTCCCAAGGACTAATGAAAGGAGCATTACATTGATTTTCACCTCAAAGCTTGTGTCTTCATATTTGATATCAGAGGTTCGAATTCTTTAGTTGCATTTCTGTGAATACTTAGATGGTTAGTTTGTGCCAAATTAATGGATTACTAGTTGTTAAGGTAATTGAAATCTGCTTTTGGATTTGATCTTTATTGTTAAGGAGTACATTTCTGTAAAATCTAGATAGTGGTGAATTTTGTTATTTGGATTATCATTATTTGGATATTGAAATTGTTCTCTACAATATTTCTCTACTGTTCTTTAATGAATGAAAATACATTTAATTTGAGATAATGTTGATCTGAGTAATGTGTCTTTAAGTCTTTTTTGGAGCTTTTTGTTGTAGTGCAATGTTGTTAGCCTATCCATCCACTATTGTTCACATCTCTCTAACCCTAACCTTTTCTTACCCTAATCTCCAAACCCTAAGTGAGCATAATTGTGTCAACATCTTGTTTAAGTTGACAAGGAACCAACCTACTCTGGAGGTTAGATCGAAAACTTTGTTTTGGTCCATCCAATGTTGAGTGTTGAGTTGTAGCTATCGGGTGCAAGCTTGGATAGAAAGTAGGAAGATAGACAACTATAGTATTGAGTAAAACTTGATGCAATTCAGTGCCCAATAGTTTTTGGCATGCCTAGTGGGACCAGTTCACAAGGAACATGAAAACCCATCATATGAGTTATTATTTATCTCAACCTAGAGGAATCAAGATTTGGTGAATTATCTTGACCTTGTAAGCGGAGAAGAGCAAGTTCACCTGGTGACTCCCTAGTCCTTAAACCTAGAAAAAGAATTATCCCTATAGACCAGTGTCCTTTCATGTATACTAGGTCCTTCAAAAGGAATAACCTTAACTCCTATTTTTATTGTGAATTACCTTATAGAGGGTCTATTGTTATCAAAAGTTTGAATCAAGACTTCCTCTCAGAAGAAGAGCTTTCTAAAGAAAACCCTGTAGTTAACCTAGTAGTCCCTCCAATAGGATCTACACCTAGAAATATGGCACAAAATGTGGCCCCTAATCAACCATTACAGAAATATCCTAACTGGAATACAATCGGTCCCTTAAGATTAGCCCAAATGAATGCCATCCCCTAGGTTGTATCCAAAGCTATCCCCACTTATGATGGATCTAGGAAGACAAATTATGAGCACTATCAGGATATTTTGAATCTAGCAGCTATTCACAACATAAAAGAGGAGGATATTATTGTAAGAATTCTAGCCCTATCCTTTAGAGGAAAGATATTACATTGGTTTAGAACTCTGGAAGATAACACTATCACTTCATGGCAAGCATTAGCTGAACCATTTATAGAATAATTTAATGAATCTATTGATCCTTTCTCCCTGCTTAACCAATTTACATCCATGCAGAAGTCTCAGTAGGAAACTGTCTCAGATTTTAATTTGAGATTCAGTAGAACATGGAAGAGAATACCTCCCATAACTAGACCAACTACATGTTTGGCCTATATGTATTACATTAGAGCCCTTGGATCAGATCTAGGTCTACAGACACAACAATCTAGAGTAGAAACCTTCCCCCAAGTTTATAATGCAGTAGTTCATGCTAAAAATATCCTAATTAATGTGGGAAGACTACCCCCCAAAACTGTGCTACCTTACAACTCAGAAACTACCAATAACCAAATTCAATCCACAAACCCCTCTTACATGGATCCCCTTTCTTTATCATCTCCATCTCCACAAATGAATGCAATCCCTCAACCAAAGCCATTATCCTCTATGACTCCTTTTCCTCCCCTCCCTTCTCAACCATCTCAGGAGTTTTCTGCTATTCTTGATATACAAAATACTCTAAAAACTCTGAGTAATAGAATGAATTCGATGGAAAGGAGAGACCAAGAAATGTCACAATAGAGGAGGTTTCCATATGTGAATAAATATCAGAGACCTGGTCCTAGTAATAATATTGGGGTCAGAGTGAATGTAACATATGAGGAACTAGAATGTTCTTCAGATACTACTCTTGCAAATATTTGGTGTTTAGTATGCAATGATCCCCATGACTCTCAATCTTGTGTTATGTACCAACACCATGTACAACAAGCTATGGATCAAGCTGAAAGGAATCAAAAGGGAAGAGTAAATATGTTATGGCAGTCTGATCAAATCATGGTTGGAAAAGAGTTGGATGAAGAAAGCCCAATTGTTGTTATGACAAGGTCTGGAAAGAAATCTTTACAAGTGGATCCCCAAAAAATGGGCCAATTCCAAGTCCCTTCTCAAAAAATAATTGATTCCCTTCCTCAGAGTAGTGATACTTTCCCCATCCCTCAAGCTAAAGGTAATGAGAGGATATATAGTCTTCCTAAGAGGTTGGATAAGGAAACTGAAAGAGACCAAATAAAATCTAAATATGAGGCTCAAGAAAGACTTAGATTCCCCTCTATTACTAAAATGTAGAGAATGGAAGCCACTCAATAGTATAAAAGGAAATATGGTGAGCTAGAAAGAAGGTTTGAGAGACCTACCTTGACTAAATCTGAGTATAATATTATTGAAGAGATGAAAAATATTCCATCAAAAGCTAGCCTGTATGACACTCTGTTCATTCCTGGTCAGATTGATCTTCTTAAGGCTTCCCTCAACAAGTATCCACAAGATAAGCAGTCTACTACAATCCTTAGTATGCCATCAAAAAATAAAGAAATGTCACCTACTATTTTAAATAATAAGCCCCCTCCTTTCTATATATCCTTGAGGATGGAAGGTTGGGTAGTCCAAAATTGTATGATAGATTCAGGAGCATCAACTACAGTTATGCCTAAAGCAGTCTGTGAAGAGATGGGTATGGAGTATACCCGATCTTGTCCTGGAGTATTACAATTGGATGGGACCCCTGTTAAGATAGTTGGAGTCATAAAGGATGTTTTTATGAGGCTACATAGAGCCCCTGAGGTGACAATAGTACAAGAAATAGTTGTGGTTGACCTAGAACCCTACTTTGGATTATGTCTTTCAAGGGAGTTTACTACAAAATTAGGTGGATGTATGTACATGGATTATTCTAGTATGGTAATTCCTTTCAAAGGAAAGAGAATAAGGATAACACCTAAAAAACTAGTAGCTTATCACATTGAAAATATTGAGGAAGACATGTGCAATATTAATCCCCTGGAAGAATTTGAGCTGGTGGAAAACATTGAGGAATTGGATATTGAGGATGAGTTACCTTTCAGAGAGGATTACAGTCAATTTGGAACCGGTATGGGAACATATAGTATCTCAACTGAATTGGAGAAGAAAATCCTTACTATATCCAATCAATCTCTGAGAGAGAAAGAAACATGGATCATGCACTTTGATGGTGCTAAATGCAAAAATGGTGCAGGAGCTGGTGTAGTTCTACAGTCCCAATCATAAGGGATAAAGAATTTTGCCTACAGATTAACATGGTCATGTACTAATAATGTTGTAGAATATGAGGCCCTGTGTCTTGGATTGATACAAGCAGAAAGCATGGGCATTAATATTTTGAATATATATGGTGATTCTGAGTTAATAGTCCATCAGGTAAGAAACAGGTGCAGTAGTAAGCACCATTACCTAAAATCTTACAGAAATAGGGTATGGGATCTGATGGAATCCTTTGATGCCCTAAATTTAAATTTTGTTCCTAGAGAAAAGAATACTCTGGCAGATTCATTAGAAACAAAGGGAGCTAACTTCAACCCTTCTGTAGACTATGGAATCAAGAAAGCCAAGGGAATCAAAATGATTTTTAGACCTGCAGTACTAGACAAGCAAATTTTTTGGTAGGTTTTTGAAAGTGATGAATAAATAATTGACTTTCTGGTAAGAGAAGCATGTCTCTCTACTATCCAAGAAGAAAATTTAGAATAAATTGATCAACAAGATGTTATTCAACTAAGGAACAATCACATCCCTAGAGGATTGGTCACCCTAGAGAGCTTATTTGATAATGAGGATAGAAAAAGGACCAAAGTCATGAAAGTCAGTGAAAAATCTATAAAGAAGTTGAAGTCGGTATTGAAAAGAAGCTCAATGTTGGAATTAAATGTTCACCAGAGGAAGCGAAGATATCAAAGCCTTATGCTTAAAATACCAAGATATTGTGGCTTGGTCATATGAAGACCTCAAGGTATATGACAAGAAGGTTATCCAACATACTATTGAGCTAGAGCCTGATGCAAAGCCTTTTAGGTAGAAGCAAAGGCCCGTGAATCCAAGGATCGAGGCCATCATGAGAGAGGAGCTCTTAAAGTTATTAAAGGCTAAGATCATATATCCAATAAAATATTCTACCTGGGTAGCTAACTTGGTACCTGTAAGAAAAAGAATGGTGATATACGCTTGTGTGTAGATTTTAGAAATCTTAACCAAGCATCCCTCAAATATCACTATCCCCTCCCATAGATTGATCAGATCTTATAGATAGTGGTAGGGGTAGAGAGGTTCTCATTACTGGATGGTTACTCTGGATACAATCAGATTTGGGTGAAAGATGAAGATCAGTATAAGACAACATTCACCACAAAATGGGGCACATTTGCCTACCAGAGAATGCCTTTTGGGCTATCCAATGTGGGAGCCACATTTCAGAGAGCCATGGATTATGCCTTTGGTGCACTAATAAACAAAGTCATTCTAATTTATTTAGATGATATGACTATGTTTTCCCATGATAAGAAAGACCACTTATCACACCTGGAGCAAGTTTTTCAGAAATGCAGAGAATTTGGAATTTCACTCAATCCTAAGAAGTCATTCTTTATGGTTCATGAAGGAAAGCTGCTAGGTCATGTGGTCTCAAAATAAGGTATGGCCATAGATCTAGATAGAATCAGATCCATTCTTGCTCTCCCTTTTCCTACAAATAAGAAGACCTTACAGTATTTTCTGGGCCAAATCAATTTTGTCAGGAAATTCATTTCTGATTTTGCATAGAAAGTAAGGCCTATATCTGAGCTACTCAAGAAGAATGTTGAGTTTAAATGGACTGAAGTCAGAAAATAAGCTTTTGAAATTATCAAGCAATCCATTGCAACCACCCTAGTGCTGATAAATCCATATTTTAGTAAATATTTTATCCTTTATGCATATGGAGCTGAAGAAAGTTATGCCTTAGTGCTTACTCAAAAGGATAATCAAGGTGAAGAGCATCCTGTATTCTTTTGGAGCCAGACACTCCATGATTACTAGGTCAAATATAACTTCATTGAAAGACAAGTATTTGCTATGATGAAATCACTGAAGAAGTTCAGATAGTACTTGGTACAGAGTAAGACCCTGGTATATGTGGTTCATCCAGATGTAAGAAGTTTTATCCTTCAGGGTGAACTAGGAGATAAAAGGGCTAGTTGGATTACTAAAATCCAAGAATATGATGTAGAGATACATCCCACCAAGTTGGTGAGAGGTAGAGCCCTATGCCAAGGTCTAATAGAGGCTACAACATTAGCAGAAATGATAGCTTGCCAAATAATAGATGAAGATCAGGTGGAAGAAGCACAAATAGTAGACTCCGATTGGGTTGACCAGATGATCAGGTATTTCCAAACTGGAGTATGCCCCCCAAATATAAATACTTCCCAAAGGAGGAGATATAGGCTTCATGCTTTAAAATATGTATTACTACCAGAAGGCCTGTATAAAAGAAATTTGGATGGAGTTCTTCTAAAGTGCTTAAAATATGATCAACAAAAGAAGGTCATGGAAGAGTTCCATGGAGGACCAACTGGTGGACATAGCTCAAGTAGAGTTATAGCTTTGAAAATCATAAGAGTAGGCTATTATTGGCCTATTATATTTATTGATGCTTTCAGGATCACTAGGGCCTGTGACAAATGTCAGAGATATGTTGGAAGGACAAGGAATGCTTCATTCCCCCTCAAGCCCATACAAGTTGAAGAACCTTTTCAATAATGGGGGCTGGACTTCATAGGGGTCATCAACCCTAATTCCTCAGTAGAACATAAGTTTATCCTAACTACCATATATTATCTTACTATATGGGTAGAGGCTATTCCTACTAAGAAATCAGATCAAGATGTTGTGATCAATTTTATGGAAAATTTGATTTCAAGGTTTGGGGTTCTAGAAGCCTTGGTAAGTGATAATGGCCCAGATTTCATAGGAGCCAAGTATATTGAGTTTTCTAGCAAGTATGGCATCACTCTTAAGAATACTTCAAATTATTATCCATAGGGTAATGGACTTGCAGAATCTACCAATAAAAACCTGTTAAGAATTTTGAGGAAATCACTTGAAGGAAATAAAAGAAGTTGGCATCTATTGCTGGACCAAGCTCTGTGGGTAGACATGATTACTATAAAAAATTCCATTAAGACTTCCCCTTATGCACTAGTATATGGCAAGGAGGTAGTGTTACCCATCCATTTGGAGATCCCAACACTTAAGCTTGTCAATATAGAGGAAGAGTCAGAGGAAGATCCGGTAAAAACTAGGTTGACCCACTTGCTACAATTGGAAGAGAATAGAGCTCAGGCATATGATAATTTTCAAAAGCATTCCTCAGATATCAAGGCATGGTTTGATAAGAAGGCTAGATTCAGAAAATTCCAAGTTGGAGACTCAGTTCTCAGGTGGAATGTTGATAGAGCAAAGCTAGGCAAGCATGAAAAGTTTGATTCTTTTTGGGATGGTCCTTTCAAAATAGTAGAAGCCAAGGAGTCCAATGTGTTTCAGCTGGAAGATCTAGAGGGGAACATACAACCGATTCCAGTGAATGGTTTTCATCTCAAGCTCTACTATGTGTAAAATATGAGCTCATTGTAACATATGTATATACATTGTATTATTATTTCCCCTTCTTTCTGCACTTTGTATTTTAATTTCTTTCTGCACTTTGTAATCAGTATTCTTTGAAAAATCTTGGAAAAAAAAAATTTGCAAAAATGACTAAGTGTTGACAAAGTATCCAACAATGCTCCATTCCACAACATGTATGTAAATTCTTCCAGAATAGTGAGCATTTTGAATCCACATCAAAATACACTAAGATCCCCATGGATTGGTGCAAATGTTCTTATCCCACATGATGAAGAGAGCCAAATATCAAAAGAAGCAAAGGTGTCTCCAATCTGGGGACCTTTCAAAGCTAAAGTATGATGGAGCGGAACCAAGGTGATAATTCATGCATGGAATTTGCTAAGTGTCAACGGAATCAAAAATATCTTCAACCCACCAGGTTTCAAAAAACTAAGGGGAAGTTGAGCAATGATTTCATGACCATGCCACATGGAGATACAAGAAAGATCCCACAATCAATGCTAATGAACTCTCACTCGAACCAAAGAGTAGCCGAAGAGGCATAGTGAGGTGGCAGCATAATTTGAATTTTTGGCCAATGAAAATTTAGAATGCCACCATTGAGCCACCAAGAGGAATGAGTGGAAGTTGGAAAGTGTGCCAGTGGGTAGATCATGTAGTAGCCACATTAATGGTGGAAGATACACATGCTCCAGGAAATAAAAGAACCAAAAGGCACACTCGAAGTCCATTTGCTAGTCAATTGCGTCCTCAAAGTAGTAAAGGGTGAAACGATACTCTAAGTTTTTTGCTATGAATTATAGAGAACAAAGTCTTATTGCTATCAAAATGGCTTTAGAGGATGTTCAAGAGTTTGAAACCTTGGAGAAAAGGGTGGTGGCATTGTACATCGATAGATTAGAAGTTGTGGTAGATATTGAAATGGTCCTCATAGAGAGAACAAGGCTCAGAAGGAGCGTTAATGATAGATTCAAGAAGAAAGTTGCTCTATCTGTGGAAGGTAGATGTGCTGTCCTTTCTTATCTCTCTTTTTACATCTATGATTCTGTTCATCCCTGTCCAGAGTTAATAGCTACAATAGTTAAATTTTATGACCCATTAGCCAAAGCAGTAAAAACCTCTGAGGGCAAAACCCTTTTCAGTGTCACCGCCTCTTTTATCATAATATTTTTGCCCTAGGGTCTGAACCATCAGTGAGGCCAAAAATATTTAAGGTGACTAACCAAGCTGGGTTTTACTCCTTGGAGAAGTGAGCCAATGATGGAGAGTCATTTAAGATATGGGTTTATAAACAACTTGATACAAAGCCCAGGAAGAAATTACCTGAGGTCCCAATCTCTATTGATAAATTTACAAACCCTGTACTATTTTCTATGTTGGCCTGTATGGAGGGTTTAGACTCTGATAGAATGGTATACGACTGGAAAATTATCATGGCCTATTGTATTTCTAACGAAAGAATGTATGAGAAAGATATGAAGGAGAGAGGAACTAGGGTGATTTATTTTGATTGGCCAACTTTTCTTGCACAGAGGATACATGAGCAGTTAGTAAGTATGAAAAGGGGCTCTGATGCTCCTAGTTTCAGGCATTGCTCAAGTCTGGTATGGATGTTTTATGCTACCATTAAGGATAGAATGCCTTGGATTTCGGTCAAGGACAAAACCAATGATGGGGAACCCTTTCTGGTTTATTACTGGATAAGTCACTTGAGAAGTAGTGAGTCTTATTATAGATTCAACTTGGAATTTCTTGGACCTACCTTGAAAATAATGTATGGAGAGTGCCCTAGATTGCCACCCTTGGCTAAGAAAATTCTGAGAGTAGAGGGTGCTGAAGAAGGAGATTGGTATTTTTTGATCGAGGGCACAGTTATTAGATTGTATGGTTTCATGGGAAAACCTTTTCTCCTACCCCATTTTGTTATAGAAAGGCTTTTTGCCTTAGAATATTTGAGGTAGGTAGAATATATTGATTTGAATTATGGTTCTAGGAGAAAGAGAAAATATTTGCTTACACACCGCACTATGGAGGATATTACCATCACTAAGAAGGGGCAGAGTCAACAAATTGACCAATACCTTGATAGGTTAGGTCTATTTTATATCCCCCAAATATGGAGTTATGACCCTGATGGTATCTTCACTACAAGAAATGTAGCCCTAAATGGAGAAAAGGCTTATAAATTTGAAAAGAGGCCTAGGGCTCATTTTGAACAAGGAAGAAATAATGATGAGACCACTCTTTTGGAGTGGAATGTTTCAAAAATGGGTCAACTACCTCCATGGTTGGATTTCTATGAGCAGATTGTTGATTATGACCCTGATAAGAAGAAGAGTCATCGGCTTACAGAAGCCACCATCAGTGACATTGAAGGAAAAACCTCAAAGAAAAAGGACCCTCAGCCTGAGGAGGATGCTGCTGAAGAAGTTGAGGAAGAAGAATAATGGAATGTAGCGAAGATATCATATTGGTGGAGAATGAGGATTGAGATTGGAAAACCTAAGTCCAGGTTTGGAATGAAGATTGATAAGGAGTTTTCAAAGAGATATAATGAAAATATCAGAACCTGGAGATAAAAGGACATCAGGAACATAGTGTTGACAGTTCAAAAGTCCCAAACTAGTTCTGAATCTCTCTCTCCACCCATAGATCAAGAAGCTCTATTAGAAGAGTAGGAGACTCCTTTGATAGTAGCTGAAGTTTCAAAAACTTTTCATCCTACCACTGAACAAGTGGAGAAGTTTCCTAAGGGAGCTCAGCTTATGAGCAAAATGCAATATTCTAGTGAAAAAGTTGTCAGTACTCCAGTTATTGAAGTAGTATCTAGGCCTAAATGCTTAGCTCTAGGGGGTCAGCCTCTAGATACAAATATTTATTGGAAGAAGAAGGATGAGAGTTTCAAGTTCACCCCCTTCCTTTTACCCCTGCAACATCAGTAGAATTACATCCTATTTCTGAGCAAGTTCTGCTTTCTGGAGCAGTGCAAGGAAATATATCAGAAGAAGACTCTGAGAGTGAGATGGCTTCCTTTCAATTAATCCATAGAAGAACTAAAAGAGCCCTAGAGAGAAGGGAAAAGGAAGTTTCAAAGAAGCAAAAATTGGATATGGAGGAGATTGCAAAAGAGGTAGCTATTTCTACTATAGAAGAATTGACTCACCAAGAGCAACAACAAGAAATAGAAGTAGAGCAAGAGCACCCTACATCTGTAGGTGAAGGTATGATTTCTAATCCCTCTTCTCCTCTACATCCTCCTGAATCCCCAAAGAAGTCTCCCTCCCTTTCTGGTCAAGAAAATGTGACAAAGGTACCTTCTCCCTCTCACAGTCCACCCCATGTTTCATTGGTTGTCACTGAAGAACAAGTCACTTATGTTCCCCCACAGTCACCCCAAATCCCACTTCCAACATCTGAGGTTCCCACTTCATCATCTCCCATAATTTCATCTTCATCATTACCACCACCACCATCAATGGGACACAACGTTCCAAGTACCACCATTCATCCAATTGTTAGTCTTGTGTCAGTTTCTATGAGTTTACCAATAGCAACAACAATAGTAGTCACAGAGTCCACTATCATTACAGAGACTATTGTGAGCACTCCCACACCCCCATTGTCAGTAGTTCAGTCTACCCTATCATTTTTGGTATCTTCATCTCCCCTGGCTGCTAGTTTTTCAAGTCCTATCACTTTGCCAAAAGAGCAGGCAACCACACAGAGAGCAAATGATTTCTGGGTAGAGAAGCTTTCTAAGCCTTCCAGCAGGATGGTTGTCACAAGAAGAAGTATGTATGTTGATCCAGTGGCTAGGCAAAGAGTATCTAGATCTATGACTCCACTTGTAAATAAGCCTAAAAATGAAATGACTATCCAAGATTATAGAGTGGAGGAGGTCACAGAAGATATTGATAACCTTCCTGAAGAGGATGAACTGATTATGGCCAGAGCCCATTTAGACACCTTCTATGTGAAAAATGATATATTCAGAGAGAAGGTGAGCAAGCTTGAGAAACGAATTGAAAAGCTTCAGAAGACTCTGAGCAATCAAAAGGAAGTTGAAAAGGCTCTGAAAAAAGAGGTCAAGGGTTGGCAAGAAAAATTTCAAGAGGCCAATAAACTCAAGGATCAACTAGGAGAGCAAAAGAAGTTGAATGAAGAACAAGCGAAAGAAATTCAGAGTTTAAAGCAACAACTTCAAATAGAGAAGGCTAAGGCCTCTAGATTTTCTAAAACTGAATTGAAAAGGATTAGAAAAGAGATGCTCTCCGAAGTCCAAGAGAAATGTTTAGGGCTTCAATTCATGATTGATTTTCTTGATGAGGCTAGCCGCCTACTTCCCAATGTTCAGAGAGACCTAGATCAGATCACCGGAGAGTTGCAGCCTATGGTGATTCTGGTAGAACAAATGTACAGGTTGGTTGATAGCAGACTCAGTGATTCTGCTAAACCAATTCCTAATAAAGAATGGAATCTCACCAGAGTTGCTGCCAAAATCATGGTTAAGAAGCACAGGGCACTTCAAAGAGCCTGGTTGTTGTTTGACAAGATTGGAGGTGTGATTAGGGATGTTGTTGATATAAATAAAGAAATGATTCAAGTTGGCTTCAAAGGCCTATGGATGGAGGATCACAACTTGCTATCCATGGAAGAGATCCAGAAAAGCATTGATGAAGATTTGAAGAATGAATCTGGAATTGATTCTCTTGAAGAGCCACTACCCCAAGAGCAAGTTGTCCAATTAATTGTTAATTTTACTAGATTAAGAGATCTCATGGAAGATCTAGTGAATAGAGGGAATGCTTCTAATTATGAGGACATTGGAGAATTACAATATGTTTATAAGCAGCTCAAAGAGACATCAAACCCCTCTGAAGCAGCCTAGAAATAGGCTTTACAATCTTTAAAATTGATGATTCAGTTGTTTGGTGATTCTTCTGGAGGAAGGAATCAGAAACCACCTTCTCCAGAAGAAGAAGAAGAAGAAGAAGAAGAAGAGAGGAAGAGGCCCATGAAGAAGAAGAGCAGGATGGAGTGGTTACAGGCCAGAAGGGGCTCACACTTAGTTTATTTTTGTTTTTGTACATATGCATGAGTTTTGCATTTTTGTTTTTTGCTCTGACAATTGTCAGAAATAAACAATAAAGGCATGAAGCCTACAGAGGCATAAAGAGCAGCAGATTTTGTGTGAAGACATTTTGCAATAAGGCCTTATAAGAGGAGTAGAGTTATGCCTAATTTTTGAAGATAATGGCAACATGCCTGTATTTTTGGTATAGTCTCATTATAAGTGGATGAGCCATGATGTTTTTGGCATGATTTCTATATGAACCTTTACCCTCTAAGCAGATTGTTGGATTTTTAGAGGGTAGTGTTTATATGGAAGTTATTCTTTAAAGCATATTTTTGAAGATGAGTATTTTTTGACTCCTAAGGCCCAATGGATAAGACTCTGAGTTCTATGGCTTTGCAAGAAAATCCACCCAGGAGGTGCTAGAATGTATGCCCAAAATGGCCACATACTTGAGAAAATTTTGAAAATTTTTTCTAAGTCATGAAGTTCTCATTCCGCACACTTTGTAGTGTATTTTGGAGCGGATCCACAACAAAGGCCATGAGTCCACTCAACACTTGGTAAATTTTTGCACTTGGAGCGATTTCGCAAGATTTCCTTTGTTCTTGGCTCCGGACTGGTGACGCATCTGAATCCACAAAATTTTGGAGAAGGATGATGTCAGTAGAAAATAAGTGCGGATTGGTGATCGCTTGATATTTTGAATACCTTACGAGTGGCTAAGTGTTGGAAGCCCGATTTTGGAGAATGCATAGAATATTTTTGCTCGAAATGGTGATAAGGCAGAATGCTATGAATGTAGTAGATGTGGATTCATGACAAAGGATATTTTTGACTAACTCTTTTCGAAATGGTGACAAGTAATGTTTTATCTAAGGCTACACAGAATGGATGAAGAGTCACTTTACATTGTAATAGGTCCGGAATGATGTTCATACACCGATGCACTTGCTTAGGTCTAGAATGGAATCCATAAAATTTTGAAGGAGAGATGATGTCATCAATTTTTGTGTGGATTGGTGAATGCTTTATGGACAATAAAGAAACATAAAGGATAAGAAGTGGATTTGATCCTACTTAACTTCCAAAGCATTTAAGGCTAGATTGGTGTTTCATAGTTTCTAAAGCATGAAGGATGATATCATCAATTTTTAAGAGTGGAATGGTGCTAAGTTCTCCCTTACCATTACACCAAGCTTATATCAGATAAATCGTAGCCATACGATGGGGGAGATCGATGATGGAAATTGTGCTAAAGAATCTAAAGTATATAAAGGTATTTCTTCACTAGAGTTGTAATAGTCAGTTGGAGGAGGAAGCTGAAGCATCGAGGGTTTCAAGAAGATAGAACCAGAGATGGTTACAGATCGATGATGGTAGAAGGCTTCCAAGAAGGATCGATGATGTATATATGATCTCCAATGGCTAGAACTCTAGTTAGCGTCAAACAACCAACAAGTTGCAGAGGCTTCGAGCTGCCATGGTGGTCCACTTGTAGTGGGTTTCTCGAAGGATGAACCAGTAAGAGAATGCCAACAAGAACTCTCTACTGAGCTATCAAATTTTAATCTTTGTAATGTTCCTTGTTATTTTAATTTTGCAAAACTATAAGTAGAGGTCGAACCCTCATTTTTAAAGGGTCGGCTCTAGTGTGTTTGCTTGTGCTACTGTAAATATTCCCAAGGACTAATGAAAGGAGCATTACATTGATTTTCACCTCAAAGCTTGTGTCTTCATATTTGATATCAGAGGTTCGAATTCTTTAGTTGCATTTCTATGAATACTTAGATGGTTAGTTTGTGCCAAATTAATGGATTACTAGTTGTTAAGGTAATTGAAATCTACTTTTGGATTTGATCTTTATTGTTAGGGAGTACATTTCTGTAAAATCTAGATAGTGGTGAATTTTGTTATTTGGATTATCATTGTTTGGATATTGAAATTGTTGTCTACAATATTTCTCTATTGTTCGTTAATGAATGAAAATACATTTAACTTGAGATAATGTTGATCTGAGTAATGTGTCTTTAAGTCGATTTTTTGGAGCTTTTTGTTGTAGTGCAATGTTGTTAGCCTATCCATCCACTATTGTTCACATCTCTCTAACCCTAACCTTTTCTTACCCTAATATCCAAACCCTAAGTGAGCATAATTGTGTCAACATCTTGTTTAAGTTGACAAGGAACCAACCTACTCTGGAGGTTGGATCGAAAACTTTGTTTTGGTCCATCCAATGTTGAGTGTTGAGTTGTAGCTATCGGGTGCAAGCCTGGACAGAAAGTAGGAAGATAGACAACCACAGTATTGAGTAAAACTTGATGCAATTCAGTGCCCAAAAGTTACCACAAGTCTTATTGGTGGACCTAGGGGATTTGGTTGCTCCTACCTCTACCGAGGTGTAGCTGAGATATTAATGGGAGCTACTGGTGGTTGTGGTTGCCCATATCTCCAAATCCTGGTTTCCATGTTAACCAACTCGACCATTTTGATGCATCCTTGAATAGGTGGTTTGATTCAGACCTGGTTGACCTAGGCACATTGATCCCTAGGAACCTTGTGATTTGGAAATGGGTTCCAGTATATACCCATATCTCTGTTAGGAGCTAGCGAGTTGTCAACTTTCAACTCTCCATTTTTAATCATATTTTGTACTACATTCTTGAATTAAATGCAATTCTTGATATCATGCCCCTGTATTCTGTGATAAGGGTAGTATTGATCTTCCCTATATCCCCTTGGCTTGGGGTGATTAGTGTCAAGAAGTTGTACATTAGTAAAACTTATTCTTCGTGCCTCATTCAATTGATTAAACATTGATTGCATCGATTCATTGAGAGGCATGTAATAACGAGGTGACCGTCATTCCTTATTCCAACCCTTATTGTTCTTAGGATCATAATTGACTAGTGAAGGGTGAGATTGGTAATTCTAGGGTTGTTGTCCATTCCTCTTCTTTGGTGTGGCTAATACAACTTGATTAACCTGAGCAGGCTTGGCCTACTTCTACTTATTCTTGTTATTCTAATTTTTCTTACCCTACTCTTTCTTATTGCAAATATTGAGGTCTCCCTCATCAAACTTGATGTCTTTAATAATATTGGATTGAGCCAAGGCTTATTTGGATGATCCATATTGATGTATTTGTAACAACAAAGAGATATGCTTTGTGCAGCTCTTTGTGAACATTTAGATAAGTTCCTATGTGGGGATGGAGAATGATAGTTTTACCATGATTTTCTGTCCCCATAGTCCATCACTAGCTCATCATCATATTGTTTCAATTTGGCCAGATTAGACAAGTTTACCTTCTTTTTGGCACCAAAGGAGAAGCGTTAAAGGAACACATTCACTAGTTGCTCAAAACCGATGATCCTATGCTTGGAAAACTGGTTGAACCATTGTGTTGTCATGCTTGAGAATGTCATGATGAATATTCTCAGCATCATGAAATCATTCTTGTCTTGGTAGAAGCACACATTCATGAATTTAGTCACATGTTCTTATGTGTCTCCCTATCCCTTAAACTTCTCTAATCTAGGCATCTCAAAGTACCTAGGATATGCTAAACTCGGGACTGAGGGACATAGAGGCTGGTTGTGAATCTTGCTCAATGTTAGCTTATGTCTGTCTGTGTCCTGCTTCTCGAGAGACTTGACTCTCTTGGAAAGCGTCTGGTATGCCTTCGAGGAAATAATCTCATGTTCCTAAAGGTTTTCTCATAGTGGTAAATGAGGTAGCCCTGTGTTGGCTCGGTTTGGGCATCTATACTCATCTCCTATAACCATGGAGGGATGTTCAGGATATGTTTGTTCTTGGTCTTCTATCCCTACCCTTTCCTCATTGAAATTTATTTTTTCAAGGTCCAAGTGTTATTGATGTTGTGAAGTATGGTGAGCATGCTCATTTTATAACCTAGTGCTTCTCTCATGCTAAGAATTGGTACGTCTCTCATGTCGTTATATCTCACCACCTATGTGCATGTATGTTCGAGCTAGCCTCTCTACTAGCTCCTTGCACTCATCTCTTTCTTCTCTTGAGCATTGTTCTCATAGGCACATGTGCCTCTTCTTTCGTTCTTCTTGCTCAAGAGCTTCTACACGCTCTCACTCAATGCGTAGTGCTTCCTCTAACCCATGTATTTAGTTATAATGACCTGCTAGTGAAGGGTCATGTCTTTCTAACTTTGTGTGAGGAGTTATAATGCTTAGGCCCTTCGGGGAGGCTCCTGCTATGCACTTGAATTTGTCTACTAGGGTGACCTACTCTATGTACTATGTTATGGGTTGATTACCCACATGATCTGAAGTAGGGTATGTGCTACAGGGTCACTTTGAAGCTTCCCCTAGTTCATTGGTGCATCTAGTGGATATATTACATGAACTTCCTAAAGCATAATATTTGGTAGCAATACTTCTAGGAGCTAGTCTCGAAGGAATTTGATCCAACTCATCAAGTTGTCAAGTTATCCATAGCTGATCTCATGGAGTCCCATTGGTACTAATGAGATCATAGTCTAAGGGTACCCTCCCATATGCAGGGAGGCTATAGGATGCCCTAGGTCTATGAATGGGTGTAGCGCTAATGTATTTCCCCTCAATGGGTTGATTTTCCCTATGTTTATCATGTGAAACTTGGGGTCTTGCGACTCCTACATGCCTACACAACGATGGAGGTATTGATGCCTCCTCATGTTGGGATGATGATGGATGCCTTGAAGCATCCACAAATACTATAGGTTGATAAAAATTAATGGCTGCATCGATCCTCATCAAAATATGATGGCAACGCTCAAGTCAAAGTCCAAGCAATGGAATGGTAAAAGTATTAGGTAACATGGAGGTAAATCTAGAATTAATCATGCATTAGTGAGGGTCTTAATATGTTATTAATTACCCCCTTTCGGATTAATCAAATATTATTGAAATAAACTAATGCACCCCTTTTTCGATTATCAAACTTGTAGGTTACAGGAGATCGATAGACACGCTTCATCGAAGAGAAATCATATGGATGCACTCGATTTAATGAGTCAAACCTAGAAAGCACTATGGTCTAAAGCTTCAAAAGCCTAGGTATAGTGGTCACAGAAGATCCATGACTACGCTCAATCAAGAATTGATCCAACAAATGTGCTTTTACCATGAATTACCAAGGATAGCCGAAGTCTTGAAATAAGATTATGTTTAAAATACACACAGATCCAAAGGAGATCAATGGATGCACTCTCTCTCAAGATGATCTAATGACAACACTCACTTCAGATAAATAAAGGTAAATCAGATGGTAAGACCAAGTTAACACTTTATTAGTCAGATTAATCATGTTTAGCAAGGGCCCTAACATGTTACTAATTATCCCCCATTCGCTTAATCAAGGTTAATGAAAAATAAAAGCATGTACCTTTTAGCTACTAACCTTGCAGGTCAAATTCAATCAACAATTACAATCAATAATCTATACCCAATCCAATGGTAGCACTTCAAATAATTCATCTATCTAATCATAGACCCTAACTAAGTTGAACCAATTTGTATGTCATAAATGACATATCGATGATAGTGTTCAAAATCGATCGGATAGAACGATCGTGCTTCGATAAAAAGAATTAAAAGAATATAAAGCATGCACCATAGGTTAATCTGATAGAGGTGCTTAAGCCCACTTAAATCCAGCAATCGTACCTTCTCAAAAGTGATCAAAATTTAACGAGGTGGTCACTAATATAATGATGGTAAAAATAAATCAACGGTGGCACTCAAAATTACCTAGATCCAATGATAATACTCTTTAGAAAGCAATTACAAACCGAAAGGGAATCAACGGTAGTATTTCAATTCACCTAGATCTAACAACTGTAAGTTAATCAAGGTCATATGAAATACCCTGGCATGCATAGGCCAAATTCGATGGTCGCGCTCATTCCAAGTAAATATCCAATAGTTGCACCTTAGTGATAACATGTTGCATAAAGATAAATTATGATACAAAGGTAGTAATCGATCAAAGAATATCTAACAGAAGTAGAGCAAAGGACATCAACAGTAGTGCTTGATTGCCTGTTAATCCTAAAATAATACTTCATCATGTTAATATCTAACGGTCATACTGAAATGCAACCTGATCCTATGGCTATGATCCTACAAATCCATCAAAGGTTGATGAGTTAAAGATCTAAAGATGATCAAAGGTCATGCTCATTCCAGATGAATATCCAATGGTGGCACTTTATCAGAGCAAAAATCCATTAAAAAGAGTACAACTATGACCTAATCGGACAGTCATGCTCTATCCATCCAGTTTCGACAGTGGTGCTTGGATTAAAGAAGATAAACAAGATCAAAATGGTTGTTGACTAAGTAATATTTGTCCAAGATCAGATGACTGTGCTTATCCCTAATTTAATCCATCGATTGCGCTTACTTGTGATCAAAGGAAAATGAAGTCCAATAAAAGGTGTATGACTCTACAGGATCTAATGATAGCAGTGAATCCCAACCAGATCCGACGATCGTGCATGACCAATTTACCTGGAAGTTAAGAAACATGGTTTATATCATAAAAATAAAATTAATTAAGGTTAAGAGAATGTCTAACCAGGTTGGTAATGACCCCCGCTCCTCAGTAAACACCGATACAGGTTTGGATAATCAGATGAATGTGCATAATCATGTATTTAATTGAATGGTGAGGCACTAGCAAGGTAAGCAAGTCATTAAGGGGTGAGAAATAACTAGAGGTTAATAAATTTCTAATAACTACGATTATCTATTATTAAATAAATATTCAATGAAGTATAAAGCTCTAATTTAATGATTATTATTTACAATGAAATAAGAGCACAAAATTGATTAATCGATAAAATATTAGAGTATCTTTTATGGTACACGAGACCACCACTGACATATATCTATTGTATTTTAGGACTAACATTTTCTATAGGTGCAAAAGTATCAAACAAAGGTACGCAATGCAAATTGAAGGGTCCATAAGTAAGAACCTTCATGTGCAAATTTGTCAAACTACAACCAAAGGAAAGGAGTAACTTCATAATAATGCAAGCAGGACTAAGGTGGTGAATCATTAATAGGTACAACCATTAAACAAAATTAAGCTACGAAAAATAGTAGCCACTACAAGGTGAATTGGAAATACAGGGAAAGGACCTAAAGAAATGACTAATTCAGGTGGCAACCTAGAGACAAAACGAATAGACTATCAAGAAAGATCATAGGGACTGTACCAGTGTAAAAATAATGTAGACTATGTTGGGTGCCAAACACTGGTGAATTTGTCCTATTTTTGTCACAACACTTCTCATTTAATTTGTCAATCCAGGGAACTCATAAGCTTGTGAAGAATCACGACTGAGACTAGTCACACTACCACTTTGGATATGATCCGTTCAACTACCATTGGGGGGTGTTTGTATAACATCAATAAAATCGTCCGCCTCAATAATATTAATTCATAAATAATAATGCGGATAAAATAAGCACATGAAATGAAAATGCTTCTTATAAATAAACACACCTCTAAAATAACTAAGCGTAAGCCTAATGCATAAACATACTACCATGCATAATGAAATTACGTAAATAACTAAGAGGGGAGGAATACTAGCTTGGAGTGGGCCCGAGCTCCAGGTAGATTCCGCTCGATGGTTCTCACAAACGATGTGCTACTAAAGAATGTTCACACTTTATTACTGATGCAAGGGAATATTATATATATCAAATGCTTTTACAAAATAATCTCCTCCTCCATAGGGAAGTTTGTGTGTTTATATACTACACACATAGAACTTCCTGTGGTAGTTCTGTTACAACAAGCATCTCATTTTAGCCTAAAATGGGACAGTTCAGTTACTGTAACCGGTGCACAATAACAACTATAAGTCATTTCTTGGTAATCAGATGATTTCCACTTCATTACGGTTCAAATTCATGAGTAGTAAGTGTTCACCCACTCTAGCTGGGATAACTCGTTCAACCGTGGTTTCCCACATATGACGTGGAACGGTGGTCAACAGGGTCCTTCTCCAGCCATTTTGGTCAACACATATAATTCGGGCTTCGGCCTTGGTAAGGCACTTAAATTGATAAGGTGGTTACTTGAGTAAGGTGCCTACCTCAGAAAGGCACCTACTTTAGTAAGGCGCCTTCCTCAGTAAGGTGCCTTCCTTAGTAAGGCACCTACTTCAGTAAGGAGCCTTCCTTAGTAAGGTGCCTACTTTAGTAAGGTGCCTACTTCAGTAAGGTGCCTAACTTAGTAAGGCGCCTATTTCGATTTACCTTTATTTGATTTAGTAGAACCGTGTCAGGTCCATTTAGGACCTTGAATGAGCAAAAGACGACAAATTCAAAGAAAATAGCTACACACTTCACATGTGAATTAGATAATACACATGATTTTATTAAATACATACATAATACTTCATAAAACATACAACTCATGATATAATTTTGCGCAAAAATTGTTAGTTCATATACAAAAATATGAGTATTTTTGGTTATCATCATCCCCCCATACCTAATATGTGCCACACCCTCGTGGCACCTGAAACTAGTAACTACCTCTTCTCTGTAGACCACTACTTTTTATTTCCTTCTCTTGCTGGTGGGCTTGGCCTGTTCTCCTCCTTGAGGTTTTCGTTTCTACTAAGGGGCCCTAGTTTGTTGTGGGGTGTCCCTATGTTGTGTTGTCCTCTGGCTACGTTGATGTTTGGGTTGGCATTCATTATGTATCGACCCTTTATTGTGCTAGATTTGTCTCTTGCTTGGATGTACTCGGTCCAGCTACCATAGTCATCTCTCCCCTTTGGAAAGTTGCTTCTGCTTCCTACCACAGGTCAACATGTTGAGGGCAGAATTCTTCAAAGGGAATATTGGAGTCATCCCTCTTCTATCTAAACACATTGGTCTTGTAGAGCCAAAGCTCCTCCTGGGTGAGGTAAGCATTTTCTACTACTATTGCTACTACCTCTACCTTCGGTCCATATACTCCCCATCATGCCAGCCGCTTCTTCATTTTAGAGGGTCTGTTCAACAACGAACCATAGATGTCCCAAAATTGATCGTTTTCAGTAGGGTTTACATAAATACCTGGCCCTCGTACCTCCTTCTTGGCAAATTTCCTAGTTGCCTTTTCTTCCTTGAACTCCTTACGGAGCCATTCAAATTCTACCTTTCGCTCAATGAAGGCCTGCACACCTGCTTCCCATTATTCATCAGAATGAGGGTTTAGTTTCGTGAACGTCACCCTGGCCCTCCTTTTAGCCTTCTTCTAAGTTGTCTGAGGGGCCTTCCCCTTTACTTTGTCTGCTCTTGTTGTGACCTATGTGGGGAAGTATTTCTGTCCCACAGAGGCCGCCTCCCTATTGGACAACTTAGGGAGTTTTTCCTCTGATCAAAGGTCCCCTATGGTTGTTCCTTATTATGCCTTATTTTATGGTCCCTCTGGTGGTGGTTCCTCAATTTCGGGTGCCTAGCACCCTGGAGAATCCTCCTTAACCTCATTTTTAGGGGCTTACCCTGATGTCTCTTCATCATCATCGATAAAAATGATAGGGGTTTCTATTTGAAGAACAAAATTCCCCTATTCCTCAGTCACTGTCTTGTCTAGGGCATGTGAACCCTCCCTTGATTCTAATTCCTCATCTCTAGCATCCAACATGAATGCCCCAGATGAGACTACTCTCTCTAGTGATGTTAGAGAGTTCATGGGCACTTCCATTACCCAATCGGTCTAGGTAGAGGCATCCTGCCTCTCTTTTGCCCTAGCCTGCAACTCCTCCTTGAGTTGTTGGATCAATTACTACATTTGGGCAATGGTGGCCTCCTATCTTTGGAATTTTCTTATGGTCATATCCTTATATTCCTTGAAAAATACCCACATCAGGTATTTCTCACTCTGTTCAGCCTGATCCTCCTCCAATGGTGTCTCGACCGATTGCTGCTAGCCTACGAAAGGCTACGGGTCCTACGAATTATGAGCAGCCAAATTCCACAAAGTTTGCATCATGACATCGAGCTCTGTATCTTCTTTATCTTCCTCATTTGAGAGGATTAGGCATCATTGTCATGTTCTACATTCCTTGCATTCTGACCGACATTCTACGCTCGAGGATTATGGCCTCTATTCCACAAAAGTGGGCAGAGAGCTATGTCCTTTCTTTGTAATCCCTAGTGAAAATTGGGGGTGTTCTTCTTCAAACGTTCCCCCCACTTCAGCATCGTGTCGTACCTCTATGACAGTTTGCTATGTTGTGTCGAAGGGCTCAACCCTAATCTCTTTGGTTGTCTCCCTCAATTTAGATTCATGCCCTGCTTTGGCCATTGCTTGTTCTTGTGCACCAGATGAATTTCACGTATGCTCTTCTGCATGGCATATTAGGGCTATAATTAGCCCATGATGGGCTAAGGCAAAACTACCCCTTTTTGGTACCTCACTGCCTCATCTTGTAGGGCATTTGCCAGATAGAATGGGATGTTGATTTCCCTCCCATGCACCATATGGCTTATGAAATGCATGTGGTTCACATTCAAGTGTGAATAATTCCTAGTACATGTGAAGTATCTCAAACCTTCTCAAAAACATTTTGTAGGTGCATTGATATCTTCTGCTTGGGAATCCCCCCTTGGTCATAGGGTAGATTACCCTATCTGAGCAGTTCTTTGGTGCATTTCTTTGCCATGTCATCCTTGTATGTGTATTCCCTCATAAGGGGGAGGCTAGTGACCTGATCAATGTACTCCAGGGTGACTAGAATTTCTAATTCGTGCAACCCAGCCACTTATCCACTCAGGGAGGTGGCAAATTCTTTGGTTGCCTCCACATCTTGAGAGAGAGAGTGAGAGAGAGAGAGTGTATTTGTGTTTTGCTTTGTGTATCCACTATCTCTTGTTCATATTTCTTACATTTTGCATCTCAACTAATCTAACTACTAACTTGCTACTAAACAATCTACTAACCAACTAACTTGCAATTTACTAATTTTCATATTAATCAAGAAGGCTAAAAATGAATCAACTTCTTAACCACAACTTTAGTATTTGATTAAAATTTACTTAATCTTGCAACACGATCTATATTTGCTTGAACACCTATTGAATCCAAAAGAATCCGCTCTATTAGTAGCAAGTCCTTTTCGAGTCCTCGTACCCATACCCTTTTGGGTAGCTTGGTTGACCTTGGGTGAGATGAATTGGCAATTCATTAGGCTATATCAAAACCTAAAATGAACACTAACATTTAACAAATGTTTTATGGTTCAATTCAAGTTAGTTTATTTTGTTGCAAGATGATTGTTATGGTTAGTTACCTTCTTATTGCAAATTAATCTATTGCAAATTGATCTTGGTTTATTTCCTTTATTCAATTGCAATATGGTTATAGTTGTTTATTACAATATGGTTATAGTAGTTCATGATGATGTTGATTATCATCATCATCATCATGAAGGAAATTGGCTTTGAGCAATTTGGTCCTTCACGTTTGCTCTCCGATAATCAATCAGCTATTGCCTTGGCTAAAAATCTTGTAATGCATCAAAGGAAAAAGCATGTTGAAATCCAAGCCCACTTTATCAGAGAGAAGGTATTGGATGGGACTATTTAGTTGGAGTATTGCCCATCATCTTCTAATTCTGCTGATTTGTTCACCAAACCTCTTCCCAAGGAGTAGTTTTGTAAGCTGAGGGACTCACTTGGTTTGATGAAGTTGTTCTCAAGGGGGAATGAAATGTAGTTACCCTTGTGTGATGAAAACTTCATCCTTATGAGGTTTTTTGTGCTATATATATGAGTTGATCTTTGGTGGTATAATTACTTTTTGCATCTCTTTTGAACATGGTACTTTTTTGTTTGCCTTGTGCAACTTTTGTACATGTTTCTTTGTAGATGGCATTGTGCAATTATGGTATATGATGCAATTGCTTTATGCAACTCTTTTAAATGGTACTTTCTTGTTGCCTTGTGCAACTTTGTACATGTTTTTATGTAGTTGGCTTGGTGGTTTATGGCAAATGCGCATTTGTTGGATCAATTCTTGATCAAGTGCAACTGCAGATCTTTCATGACCATTGTACCTAGGATTTTGTATTTTTAGACCATGGTGTTTTATTAGATCGAGCGCATCCATTCGATTTCTTTTCGATGAAGCGCTGCCCTTAGATCTCTTATAATCTGCAAGCATTCTAACTAAAAGGGGTGCATTACTTTATTATGATAATATTTGATTAAGCCAAAAGAGGGTAATTAGTAACACATTAAACCCTTGCTAATACATGATTAATTCTAGTTTTACCTTTATGTTACCTGATACTCTTACAATTCCATTGTTTGGGGTTTGACTCGAGTGCAACTATCGGATCTTGATCAATATTGGTGCAGCCATTGATTTCTTCCAATATGTGGGGTTAGTTACAAAGGGTCACTTGTTTTTAATCCTTTATTTAGAAATAAGGGGGAATTATCCAATGTGTTAGACCCTCGCTAATATCATTTAACAGTTTTAATTAATATTTTGGCCTTTAGCCCTTTTAATGAACCTTTTATAAGAGTGCGGTCATTCGATTAAATCATAATCAAGCACTGCTGCCATCATATTTAGCCAATTATCTCGATGTTTAATTAAAAGAGGTGCATACCCTCAAATTTTTGATTAATTTTCATTCAAAACATTAGATTTTTGGACTTTATACCATGGTTTTTTATCATTAGGCCTCGAATTATCTTCTTTTAATACTTTAGGACCTGGGGGTTTATTCATTATGCTTAAGTCTGATTATTACTTTTAAAAGGAAGGCTCACATTTGATTCATAGGTCATGACCCTTACTTTAAAGTCAAGTATTTTTATGATTTTACCATGGTATTGGATGCTCATATAATTTGACCTTAATGATTTTTCAAATGAAAAAAAAACGGTCATAATATCATCCAAAACAAAATGGCTTCGGTTAATTTCAAATTTTCAAACATATGGAAATCAACTTCTTAGATGAAAATACAACAGAAGCTAGCAACTTTTGTTAATTTTATTGAAAACCAAAAAGTTAAATTTGGGGGTTTTCAAATGTTGAGTCAACTTTGGCTCCAACAGGTATCCTATTAGTTTTCAACTGGATTACTTCTACTAGCTCTCCTATTTGGTCTTTTAGCTTGTCTTCATCCTTTTCATCACATATTATATCTGAATATTGATTTTACAGAGTCATAAAATCTTTAATATCTACATCATCTTGAAAGACCTATAGGTAAACTATGTTATCTAACACAACAGGCTTATAGACTGAAATATTTGGGAACCTATCCATATATTCTGTAGTTATCTCTAGGTGATCTAGGCTTGAGGTATTCATAGCTAAAATATATGCAACATGATTTTGTTCTCTTGGAATAAATGAGATATTGAAAGCTAAGAATTTTTCAATTTCTTCCAATACTGCATTTTTATATTGCTTAAACCTAGGATGTTTGGTTTGATATTTACCTTTTATTTTTTCTATAATAAGATCTGCATCCCTTGTTACTGTCAAGTAGTTAATGCCTAATTCTTTTGCTTTCCTTAACCATGGAAATAAAGCTTCATATTCATCAACATTGTTGGTGCAAGGGAATTCCAGTCTATAAGGAATACCAAGGTAGGCTCCTTTTATATTAGTTAAATTAACACCTGCACTTGCTCCAGATTGTGACCTAGCTCTATAAAAAGACATGGTCCACATTTCTTGAGTTAATACTCTATAGAATTCAATATCTACCATCTTCATAACTTTTGGATCCGTATTTTTTACTTTTGGTATTTCTACCAAGAATGGGTTGTGCCATATGGAGTAAACTCCCATCCCTTTTTCTTCCATAGAGTTTACTAAGTTTACCATGATTTCATCTGTTTGAATTAACTTTATATAGTGCTTGTTAAATAATTCTCTTTGTAAGATTATATTCTCCTTATCTAATATTGGGATTGTAGCATAGGACCAATCCAATTGAATTGAACCTCTCGGTTGTTATACCCAATTTCTACTGAGTAATAGTGAGAAAAATGGGTCAACATCAACTACCGCAACATCCATGACTATGCCATTTTTGGGGTGTTGGTCCAGGAAAACCAACAATCCCGTTATCACCCCTACATAAGGAATTTGTTTGTTGTCCATTACTAAAATAGGGGCAGAATCTCTTGTACAGATTAATCACATTTGATTAGCTATTAATTTGGGCATGGTATTATGTGAGGCTCCACTGTCTAGCATGCAATTATGAATCACATACCTTTCTTATTCATTTGAATAATACATTAATGATACATAGAATGGTCTGATAGAGGATGGTGATCTAGTATCATGTTGATTTTGTCTAGAAGCATGGCAAGTTGGATCTTCTTTTTGTTCTACTAGTCCAAATGCTCTGCAAAATTGTTCTCTGTATTGTTGAACTTTCATAAGTTCTCAAAATGTGATGTTAAATTTCTATTTACTGAGTTCTGACCCAACATCAAATTCTATCTTCTTTATATCTAGTGGTCTATTACTTTCTTCTTTGGGAATCTCCTTTTCTAATTCTATTACTTCAAGAGTAATATTTTTTAGGGTTCCATCAGTTTTTTTTTACTGATATTTTTTTTTTTGGAAGTTTCACTTGTAGAATATTTCTCTGTCCGGTCTGGGATAGTCCTTTTTCTTAAATTTAGAGTATTGGTAGCTTCTAATTCTTCAACTTCCTTAGCAGTGGGGATTAGTTTCCCTTGCTTCATTTTGTCATATCTTGACTCATGTGGTTTTTGTAATATCTTAGTACCTTCAGCTACAAAAATTTGAGGATGATGATTTGAAGAATACTTATCCATATTCTCTTCAAACAACCTTTCTCTGGATTCATCTTCCATTAATCCTTATGTCTTCTTTTGAATCATCATGCAATTCTACATTATGTGGTGGATTCCACATGCATCAGGGTTATGAGGTGCATCACAAGCAGAGAAAAAATAGGGGAATCCTTATGCTATATTGGCATATGGTATAAGGTTTGGAACATTGTTCAGATCTCTGTCAAAGTCTTTGTTTTTCCAATTATTATTCCCATTGTTCCTATTCCTATTTCCTTCTTCAGGGCCATTATTTTTTCCCTAATTTCTATTGAATTTTTTCTTAAAGGGTGGGTGATTATCAACATGTGTTCGTTCTGCTTGTGATATATTATTGTTATTACTGTTGTTTCTTTCAATTATTGCTAACCTATTGTTCAAGGTGTTGAACATCTCAACCATTTGATTAGTTAGTTTTTCCATTGGATCTATTTCAGTTCTTCTTTGTATATCAAATGCTACCTTTTTGGGCTTTCTCTTAGGTAGATTGACTTCCAGAGAATAAGGCTTCATATTACCACTATCAAGCATGTTTCTTTCAATATCCATTGCTTTCTCCATACTAGCAATGGTAGTGGTTTGTTCCTGCCTTAGCTCATAATTAAATTCTCCTTGAAAAGTATTTTTATAGAAGCAAATGGATTGAATATCATTGGGACTAAGGTTGGTAGGGATTTTGTTTCTAGTCTTGGAAAATATTCTGTTAAAATCACTGACTACCTCATTTTCCTTTTTCTTCATAGTGGCTAATTCAGTTAACAGAGATTGTTCATTTTTTCTTTTACCATATTCCTTTAGAAAAATAGCTTCCATTTTAGTGAAATATGGGATATCATTATTAGGTAGAGAATTGAACCACTCTGTAGCTATTTTTTTTAAGTTTGCAAAAATAGTCTTAGTACTACATCTTCATGTTCAACCTCTAGACTATCCATTACATACAAAAAACTTTTGATATGATCTTCTCTAGTTACGTCATTAGATCTTCTCTAGTTACGTCATTATTTCCTAGGAATTTTGGGAGGTATTTATGAGCTTTATTAGGTAAGGCATTAAGATTTGCAGGTAAAACAAAAGGCCTATACCTATTAGCCCTCCACAACTGGACATTATTTTGAATATGATTTTGTTGATTTGCTTGGGCCATTGTTACTATAGGATTTAAATTAATAGCAGCAACACCTATAGGAATATGGGTTTGGGAGGCCTGGGTATAATCTAAAGGGTTATTTATCTCTGTATTATAATCTACAGGACTATGGGATTGTGATTATTCTGATGTGTTTTCTACAATAGCATTTAAAAATTCATCTACAGTAATATTAGTAGCAAAAATATTTTTAATTCTATTCTTCTTCATGTATTTTTTACTGCTAAAATATGATTTATTCTCATATACAGTACTCTTAAGAAGAGGGATTTTCTATTTATGGGTAAATACCTCTGGATTCTCGAATTCGTGGAATAACTCCTTACCGCTTCTCCTGGTGTGCACCAGCATGTTCTGCTCCCTTATTGATTTTTGGTTTCTAGGTTCATCCAAACAGAGTCGCAAACACGTTGGTGCAGAAAGAATAGATTGTGTAATCAAGATTATTTGATTATTTTAAATCTCAACCTCATAGGGGATAACTCTTTAAATTAAATTCAAGAAAATAAAGAAACGTAGAAACACTCCAAAATTCAATTGAAAACTACAAGCAAAAATAAAATAAAGAACGTAAGAAATCATAAAAAACAAGACGTAGGTTCTTTATTCTAACTTGGCTGCTTGTTGATTAATAAATGTCATAAAATCTAGGTCTAAACTCATGAAGAATCTATCCCCAGCAATGGCACCAAAAAATTGTTGGCGTCAGTTTGACGGGCTAGTTTTAAAAAGCTAGTAAATATATGTCATGAAATTCATGTTTAGAATGTAAAAATTCTCCTTGGCAACAGTGCCAAAAAATTGTTGGAACCATTTCTTACATCCATAGGATTCAATTGTCACGCTACAGGAAATTGTTTGAAACTAATGAGCTATTATAGGCTCTGGTCAACCTGCCTTTTTATTCTGATTAAAATAAATATTGCTAAAGAAAAACTACATAATGGGTAAGGAAATCCCAATGGTAATTTATGATAATACACGGATTACATGCTCCAGATTGGAATTACACTAGATGTATTAAAATGACCAAGCAATGAAAATAACCATTATTATACCTTATGTTGACCGATGCCTATCCAATTGGGCAACGTAATTATCATGAATAGAAAGAAAGGGGAAGAGGAAAATTGGTGATATTAGACTTATTCGAATATCGCAATAAACATAAAAGTTAACCAACGAAAGAAATGCTCACAATAAATTCAAATAATGTAAGCTGCTATAAGGTAACACATAGAGCTTAAGATAAAATTAACAGAGCAGAGTTGGTGAAGTGCCATTGAACTATGTTATAGTTTAATACAGTGAGGAAATCCTATTCAAATAATGTAACAGGATTCCTTCAATTCCTCTCGTTCCAATCTAGGAATAGGAAAAATATCAGAGTTTCTAGCTTGGTAAAATTGGAAATATTCTCAGCTTCCTAAGCACAATTCTGTCAAAGACTACACAATAAAAGAGAAGAATGAGGGATGGCAGATAGAAAAGACACAAATTAAATACAAAAACACAACTAGCAGGGCACTCAAGTATACCTATTAGCAAAAATGTTATCTAAATTCTCGATGCAGATTATAGCCCTAGATGCTTCCTTTTATAGCCTCTGGTCCTTGAATATGTTATTTTTGGTTTGATATTAGTCCTAAAATTGTCACCATACCCATTGATCTTTTATGTATGTTGTCCAGCTGCAGTTTCTGGGATCTCCTATTAATATTATATTCTTGGATTGAAGGGAGTTTCTATACTAAATAGGTTTGGCAAACTTGTTTTTCTTCTTCTGTGATGCACAAGCTTATCCTAGTTATTTGGTTATGTCGTTATAGCTTGACTAGGCTGATAGTATAGTTTTGACATAAGACTGAGGGGAACCCTATGTGATGGTGATGGGAGAGGAGGCAACATGGAATGCAAATGGACAGAATGGCATAGATTACATAATGGTTAAGAAGTATGCGGGAGCAATGAGAGTCAATTTGCACAAGGGATGGTGGTGAGATGACATTCTATGGAGTGAACGGTTACGATGGACAAGAGAAGATACCTAGAAGGGGCAGGGTATTGCTAGGTAGGAGGAAAAACAGAATGGAAAACAAGATTTGGAAGCACTTATATGGTACTTCCATAACTATATCCCATCGGAGTGAACCCTTTGTAACTATATTCCATCGAAGCGTAGAGTGAGTAGCTCTCTGCAAGCTGAAGCCATGTTTCACTCTTAACACACCTTCTTCATATTCTAAAAATATAGAACAAGAAATGGTCTTACATAAATATTGTGGCCTCCATCGTTTTCGTTAGTGATGCCTTTGTTTTGCCTCTAGCCACCCTTATTTATATACTGATGGCTTTGACATAAGCTTGCTCGAACATTATTTTTTTATTTTCTGCACGGTATGCTATCTTTCTTGGTGGGCATGTGTGATCTGATTTTGTTCCAGGATATCAGGATTTGTATTTTGATCAGTTCACTACATCTTCACACTGGTACAATCTATGTAATCCTTCTTGATAGTTTGTTTGTTTTATCCCTTGGTCATGGCCTAAATTAGTCGTTTCTTCAGGTCCTTTGCCCGTGTTTTCAATTACCTTGCAGTGGTTGCTATTTTTTGTAGATTATTTTGGTTTAATGGTTGTACTGGTTGATGACTCGTCATATTTACATATGGAGTATCGTGCCTATCAGATTTACCAACTGACGATGACCGTCAGATGGGATTCACATCGTACATCTGCATTTGATACATTTGGTTAATGGATGATATTTAAAAATAATATTACCTTGCTAATGCTTTACCATTTGATTAACCATGCGATCTTGTGTGTTCTAAAACTCTTAACATTCAAGTAGATTGATCATGCGTGACCGTCGATTCTAGTTGGGATTCATCGCTATCGTTGGATCTAGTAGATCTATGCTCTTTTTATTGGACCTCAATCTCCCTTCGATGGTCATGATAAAGTGCAACCGTTGGATTAAATTAGGGATAAGCACAACTGCCCGATCTTGGTCAAATACCATTTAGTCAATTGATCATTCGGATATTTTTCACCTTATTTAATCCAACCATCATCATTGGATCTAGTGGGTAAGAGCGTGGCCGCTCAATTAATACCTAGTCACACTCTTCTTAAAGGATGATAGCTTCTATGAAGTGCTACCATCGGATCTTACTTGGTATGATCCTGGTTGTTGGATCGATCAACGATGTGTGCTCTTATCCTTTATGGGGCTCTGATTAGATCGCGGTTGTTAGATTTTGATGGACTGAGCACTATCGTAGGATTGATTGGTGATCAAGAACTATCGTAGATCTTATTTACCTTATCAATGAGAGGTCTCATTTAATCTTTGATTAATTTTATTGGAGTGTGATCATTGGATCAATCAAATTTAAGCACAACAGTTGGATTTGCTTAGATACAGGGGTATTTGACTTTGACTTGGATGGACCTTTTTATTGGTTGACTACTTTGTGATGTGTTCTACCGTTGGATTACCCCTAGTGATGGTGCGTCTATTGATATTCCTCAAACCTGCACATGCTTTAACCGTGAGCACAGGTAATCACTTTAAATTTAACCTTGGTGATTCATGGTGAAGCGCAACCGTCAGACTGACTCTTGATCAAGAGCGATTGTGGATCTTCTGTAACTTGCAAGTTAGGTAATCGAAAAGTGTACACTACTAATTTTCATTAATCTTGTTTAAGAGAAAGGGATATGATTAGTAATGTGTTAGGACCCTCACTAAACATGATTAATCTGACTAATCAAGTGTTAACCTGGTCTTACCACCCAATTTACCGTCAGATCATCTTGTGAAAGAGTGCATCCATTGATCTCCTTCCATTCTGCACATAATTTAAACATAATATTATAATAATGTATCTAGGCTTTTATATTTTTAGACCATGGTGTTTTATTAGATCAACCACATCCGTATGATTTCTTTTCATGAAGCACTACCCTTAGATCTCTTGTAATCTACAATCATTCTAACCGAAAGGGGTGCATCAATTTATTACGATAATATTTGATTAAGCTAAAAGGGGGTAATTAGTAATGTATTAAACCCTTGCTAATGCATGATTAATTCTAGTTTTACCTTTATGTTACCTGATACTCTTACCATTCCATTGTTTGTGTTTTGAATCGAGTGCAGCCGTCAGATCTTGATCAATATTGGTGCGATCGTTGATTTCTTCCAACCTGTGGAGTTAGTTACCAAGGGGCACTTGTTTTTAACCTTTTATTTAGTGAGAAAGGGGGTGATTAGCCAACATGTTAGACCCTCTCTAATCTCGTTTAACAATTTTAATTAATCTTTTGGCATTTAGCCCTTTTAATGAATCTTTTATGAGAGTGCGACCGTTCGATTGAATCTTAATCAAGTGTTGCCATCAGATCTACCCAATTAGCCCATTGTTTAATTAAATGGGGCACATACCTTTAATGCTTAAATTAATTTTTCATTTGAAACCTTAGACTTTACCTCTTTCGACCATGGGGTGTTAAAGGATTGACTCTTTGAGTGTGTGCATCCATCCGATCAAGGGAAATCTGGGTGCTACCCTTCGATCTCCTCAACGTGCTCGATATTTAATGAAAAAGGGTGGGTGCATACTTTTGAACCATTAGCATTTGGCTTAAGACTCTGGGGTTCTTGGAATTTGGACCATGGTGCTTACCTTGATCTTTAAACAATTTTATTAAAATTTTACTTTAGTAGAGATGTGGGTTTGGTTTGAAATTTTTATTTATATACTCTTGGGTACCTTGGGACTTAGTGGTTTATTATTTTGACTTAGGCTCTCCAATTTTGATTATTAAATTCATGAGTCAGAAACCTTACTTTAAAATGGGTATTTTTATGATTTTACCATGGTATTGGATGCTCATATAATTTGACTTTAATGATTTTTCAAATGATAAAACAACAGTTTTAAGATTAACCCAAAACAAAATGGCTTAGGTTGATTTCAAATTTTCAAACATATGAAAGTCAACTTCTCAGATAAAAATGCAATATAGACTAGCAACTTTTATTAACTTTATTGAAAACCAAAAATTTAAATTTGGGGGTTTTTAGATGTTGAGTCAATTTTGGTTCCAGCAAGTCCATAGTTTTATCTTACATAGCCTTGTTCAATCTGACCACATCATCTTCTTCCCCATGCATTGAAATATCCCTTATTTTATCATCAATTTTGAAGATAAACATTTTTTGTGGGGCAGGTATAGATATATTTATCGTGGACATCTTGGATATGTCTTCTTCAGTTTCTGTGGTAGAATTTCCTTCCATACCACCCATTCCTTCTATTATCTATAATTCTTGCTCACCGGTAGCACTGAAAAATGTTTCTTCTTCTACCCTTTCTAGTGCGACTTTTGTTGAGGTTAGAGCCAACTTGGGCTCTTTGTCTTAGAGGCAGGTACAGCTTCTTGAAGTTTATTGATATTCATTTGTATTACTGATGGGATTTATACTTCTTTGTTATTAATCTTCACATAGCTAGGAATGGCCTTTGGGGCTAACTTCCTCACACTAGTAATGGCTAGCAATTGATCAGAAATAAGAGCTATAGCTTACTTCGAAGTTATAAGCTCTTGGGCAGGTATAATGGTAATCTCCTTCCCTTTTTCTGTATTAGACCTTGTAGGGGCTCTGTTGGAACAATTTCATGCATCCATAGGGTTGAGCTATCATGCTACAAGAAATTGTTTGGATCCAACAAGCTATTACAGGCTCTGGTCAGCCTGCCTCTTTATTATGATAAAATATATATTGCTAAAGAAAAATAATCAGAATGGGTAAGGAAACCCCAATGATAAACTCAAGATATTGTAAGTTTAAGCACTCCAGATTTTAGTTATACACTACTTATATTAAAATTACCAAGCAAAGACAACAAATATTATTATGCCTTATGTAGACCAGTGCCTAGATTTATTGGGCTGTTATAGCAATTTAACATTGCTTTAAAATATGAACAGAGAGAAGGAAGGAAATAGAAATTGGCTATATTAAACTCATTCGAATATCGTAACGAATTTAATATTTTGACCAATGAAAGAATTATTCATAACAGATTAAAATAATATAATCTGCTATGAAGTAACACACAGAGCTGAAGATAAAAATGACAGAACTGAACCCCATAATTGTATTAGTTTTTCAAAAACATTACATGCGAAGTTGGCATAATGTCATTGAACTCTGTTATAAATTTTTAATACAATGAGAAAATCTTGTTTAAATAATATAACAAGACTTCTTCAACTCTCCTATGCCTATCTGACAATAGGAAGAATCTCTAGACTTCAGGCTAAAAAAGAACTAGAAATATTCTCAGCTTCTTAAGCACAGTTCTACCAAAACCTACATAGCAAAGGGGAAGAATAAGGGATGACAGAGAAAAATAGACACAAAGGATACAACAACACAATTCATAGGGCACTCAAGTATACCTCTTAGCAAAAATGTTATCTCTAATGCTTGATGCAGATCTAATCACAACTGGTGTATTTATTGTTTGGATTCTTGAATCTATTATTTTTGGCCTTATTTGGGCCTTACACTTGTCACTGTTTGGTTTGAACTTCAAAAACTTGTACAAATATATTCAATTATTCTCTTTTGTTTATATTGTACACTCTGCTAGGACTCTCTTACCTCAACTGTTTAATCGGTAATCTCAATGTTTCAAAAGTCTTCTTCTTCTATCCCTTCTTCAACCTTTGAGTAGCTCCCTGCTTTTAGAGTTTCTCCTCCCTGAGTAATATTTATTTCTTCCTCTGGGGGTGTATTTAGTTCTAGCTGTAAACTGCATATTTTGGTTTCTTTATTTTTCTTGCTCTACTGCAGCCCTCTGATTTGCTTTTCAATAAGCTTCCAAGCGTCAATATTAAAAGTCACAAAAAATTTCAATATATTCATTTCTTGGAGGATTCTATTCTTTTGTATGCTAATAAAAACTTTTTAATTTTCATACTGGGTAACAAGGGAATCCATAGTATTGACCAAGAAAGTAGTCTATCTGGCCATTCCTTTGTCATCATTAGGTTCACAATCAAACCCTTCTATCTTATTCATGAGGAGGTATTCTATACTAGCAGTTTCTAAGAATTCATATAATGATAATCCAATATCTTCCAGCTTTTCTCTTATCTCATTTATCAGAGCAAACATTTCTACAACATCATTGTACAACCTTTTCCTGTTTGCTTTAAACATTGTTGCTTTCATGAATTCAATATTGTTCCTGGCCTAAGAGCCATCCTTTAAGATCACTTCTTTACTCTACATTTATTTTAAGTATTCTGCCATCAAGTAGAGAATGGGATGTATGACTTCCAATTATTGTTCTTTTTGGTATAGTAGATTTTCCATTTCTTTGGTAGTAAATAGGATCACTTTGATTTTCCTGAACATCTTTGTGATCCCATCGATCCTATCTCAAATTTTATATTTCTTTTCTAATTTTAGCCAAATAGTCTGCATAGTCTATTATTTTCACAACTAGTGAGGGTTGGGAACCATAGTGATTATGCCTTAACACTCAAGTACTAGTTATTTGATTATCCATCTAGCTCACATGGAGTATGTTATGCCTGCCAATAGATATTAGAATGTGCCCTAGATAGAGATGTTTTCCCAATGATTGATAAAGATACTGAGGAGAAGGGCAAGATATCCCACTAGTACAAGAGTGATCCAACGGTTGCACTCGATTCAAGCAAAGATCCTATGGCTACAATCTCATAAAATTATTAAAGGATGACCAGTCGTATAAAAACAAAGTGAGATTCGATGACCGTACATGATCAAGAAAGATCCAAGGGTAGCGCTTAATCGAAGCCAACATCTGCTAAAAAGAATATGATTACATCTCAATCTAATGGCAATGCTTGGCCAATCTAAATCTATCCATCGTTGATTGATCCAATGACCGTGCTTATACCAAGTAATATCTGATGGCAACGCTTCATCAAAGCTATCATCCTTTAAGAAGAGTGTGATTATATCTTCATCGAACAGTTGTGCCCCTACATATCAGATCCAACGGTCGTGATTGGATTAAAAATATGAATAATGTTCCTATGGTTGATTGACTAAATGGTCATTGACCAAAGATCGAACAGTTGCACCTATCCCCAATTTAATCCAATAGCTATGCTTCAATTAAGATTATTAGAGGAAATTAAAGGCTGATAAAAAATTAAAGGCTGATAAAAATAGCATAAATCTATCAGACCTGATGATCGTGGCACAACCCAACCAGATCTAACGATCACGCTTGACCAATCTATTTGGACGATAAAAGATAATCGAATTATTGCGTAGGTTCGCATGGTTGATCAAACAATAACCCATTGACGAGGTAATACGACTATTTAAGGTCATGTATTAAAGCAAAGGTTAGCCATGGTTTGATTACTTTTTAAAGGAAGGGTAAAGCCCTAATTAAAATTTTGAATTTGAGATTAATATTCACACTAGGATAGAAGCCTTGGTATAACGCTTATTATGAAATTGATTAAACCGTAAAATGCTAAAATATCCTCTATACTATGCACGATGACCATTAGCATGTACCTTCAATATTATAGGGCTAAAATTTTTGTAGGTCTAAAAGCATTGAGTCAGGATGCCCGATGCGTATCTACATCCAACGATAATAATGAGTTGAAATATCCCGTGAGACCGCATCCCAGTAAACAAATCCTATGGTCAGATATCCCAAATAAGGTGGCTATTTCCTAAGGCACCTGAAACAAGGGCCAATACAAAAAACCAAGCGATTATTGGTTCACGATAACATGCACCAAGCCAAAAAGGTTCTACAAAGAAAAAATATCATTGCAGTAAAACAAAGCACTTAGTACCAATAAAATATCAATAAACACTATAGAATAAGGTGATAACCAGGGAAGGAAAGGTTTAAATGATCAAAACAAATCCAGCATATGGTACCAAGATGAGTATAATACGGACTGGTCCAAAGACAAATCTTGATGCTCAAGCATAGGATCAGATTCTGAGGACGATGGCATATCATATGATAAAATAATATAAATCTTTTCAAACAAAGTCACACCTAGTTCCTCGGCTTATAAAAGAGATGGTAAAGGGCATCTAAAGAAGCATCACAGAGAAAAATTATAGAGTGTAGAATGCATGAGTATATTAATTTCCTGCTCTACAATTTCAAAAGATGAAGAAAGCATGAGAAAAGCAAGTTGTGGTTTCGGCTTACCAAAAGCCTTTCAATCCATGTTTCGACGAAATATAGTTATAGAGGGGACACTATGATGGAGTATATTTAGGGAAGGTACATATAGATGCTTCCAGATATTGTTTTTCATTCCCCCCTTCTTCCTACTTATCACTGCCCCCCTCTTTCTAGGCATTCTCTCTTTAACGCCCTCACCGTTATCCTTGCAAAGTGTCATCTCACCACCTTCCATTGTGCGAAGCCACTCCCTTCGCTCTCTTCTCCCTCATATCCATCATGTAATCAATGCCATCCCATCCCTTCGACCCTAGCATGCCACCTCTTCCCTTCACCATCACGTGGGGTCCCCGTCCATCCTTTGTCAAGATTTTTCTATGGTTACTATTGGAACCATTTCTTGCATCCATAGGATTCGATTGTCACGCTATAAGAAATCATTTGAAACCAATGAGCTATTATAGGCACTGGTCAACCTACCTCTTCATTTTGATTAAAAATAGCTATTACTATAGGAAAACTACATAATGGGTAAGGAAACCCCAAAGGTGAACTTTTGATTTTGCACGGTTTACATACTCTATATTTAGAATTATACTATAAGTATCTAAAATTACTAAGCAATGAGATAACCAATTATTATGCCTTATGTGGATCAGTGCCTAGATTCATTGGGTTGTTATAGTAATTTAACAACGTTTATAACATGAAAAAGAAAGAACGAGATTGAGAGATAACTGGCACTATCATATCTATTTGAATATCACAATAAACATAACAGTTGGCCAATGATAGATATGTATGTAATACATTCAAATAATGTAACACATTAAGTAGTAACACACAATACCAAGACAAAGATTTAATAAGAATGAAACCTAGAATTGTATTGATTTAACATCAAATTACATACAGAGTTGGCATAATGCCATTTAACTCTATTTTTCCAAGAAATACATCAATACAATGAAGAAAAATTTGTTTAAATATTGTAACAGGTCTCTCGTACTCTCTTTGTTCCAATCTGGTAGCAGTAGAGTCTCTGAATATTAGGCTCAATAGGACAGGAAATAATCTCAGCTTCTTGAGCACTTTCCTATCAAAATCCCACATGGTAAAGGGAAGAATAAGAAATGACAAAGAAAATAGACACACAAAAGGAGATACAACAATACAACTAGCAGGGCACTCAAGTATACCTCTTAGCAAAAAAAATATCTAAATGTTTGATGCAAATTCTAACCGTAGTTGGTTCCTTTTATAACTTCTGGTTCTTGAATCTATTATTTTTGGTACAATCCTGGCCCCACACTTGTCATTATCTGATTCGATCTTCTCCTTATTTTGTCCAGTTGGCGCGACTCTGGATATCTCATTAATATTTACTCATGGATTGAAGGGAGCTCTTGTGTCGAATAGATTTAGCACACCTATTTTTCTTCTTTTGCATTGATATTCCATGGAAATATGACTAGATAACTATAGGAAAATCTTGACAAAGGACAGATGGGGACCTGACGTGATGGTGAAGGGAATAGGTGGTGTGCTAGGATTGAAGGGATGGGATGGCATTGATTACATGATGGTTATGAGGGAGGAGAGAGCAAAGGGAGTGATTTAACACAATGGATGGTGGTGAGATGGTGCTATGTAGAGAGAACGATGGTGGCGATCAAGAGAGAATGCCTAGAAAGAGGAGGGCAATGATAAGGAGGAGGAAGGAGGGAATGGAAAAAAAAATTGGAAGCACATATACATAGCTTTCCTGACTATACTCCATCGGAGTGTCCCCTCTATAACTATATTCCATCGAAGTGCGAAGTGAAATGCTTTTGGTAAGCCTAAGCCACAACTTGCTTTTCACGTGCTTTCTTTGTCTTCTAAAGTTGTAGAGTAGGAAACGAATATACTCATGCATTCTATACTCTATCATTTTTCTTTGTGATGCTTCGTCCTTTACTATCTCTTTTATAAGCTGAGGTCCTAGGTGTGGGTTCATTCGAAAAGGTTTGTTTTCTCGAATGATACACCATCATCCTCATAATTTGATCCTATCCTTGAGCGTCAAGATTTATCTTTTGGTCAATTTATATTATACTTGCCTCGATACCATATGCTGGATTTTTTTTTATTGTTCAAATCTTTCCTTCCTTGGTTATCACCTGATTCTATGGTGTCTATTGATCTTTTATTGGTACTAAGTGCTTTGATTTGCTGCAATGGCTTTTTGTTCTTCATAGGACCTTTTTGGCTCGATGTGTATTTTTGTGAACTGGTAATTGCTTGGTTTTTTGTAGTGGCCCTTATTTCGGGTGCCTTAGGAAATAACCACCTTATTTTGAGATTTTTTATTGTAGGATTTGTTTGCTGGGATGTAGGCTCATGGGATCTTTCAACTCGTGATTATGGTTGAATCAGATACACATCAGGCATCCTGATTCAATACTTTCGGACCTGCAAAAATGTTAGCCCTGTAATATCGAAGGTACATGTTAATAGTGATTGTGCATAGTATAGAGGATATCTTGGCATTTTACTGGTTAATCAATTTTATAATAAGCGTTAGACCAAGGCTTCCATCCCATTGCGAATATTAATCTTTGATTCAAAATCAAATTAGGGTTTTATCCTTTGTTGAATATTAGTTATTAAAAAGTAATAAAAAGTACTAACCTTTGGCTAATACCTACTCTTTAATAATCATATTACCTCGCTAATGTTTTACGGTTCAATCAACCATCCGGTCATGCGCATTCGTTTGATTATATCTTAATGTCCAGGTAGATTGGCCAAGCGTGATCACCCGATCTGGTTAGGATTCACCATGATCATTGAATCTGGAAGATCTATTCTCTTTTTATCGGCCCTCAATTTCCTCTGATGGTCTTGATTGAAGCATAGCCATTGGATTAAATTAGATATTAGATATGTTGTTTTATGTAGTAACTTGCCTTGCATCTTTTAATCTTCTTCTTGGACACCCTTGGAATCATGTGATGAGTGTTGTCCCTTCCACTTTTCATCAATGTTTGAAGTTTATATTCAGAGATCAACTTGTCATCATTCTGGTTGATCATCATCCATTTCAATATTATTCAATGGTGTCACTCACTATGATACCAATTTATGTCCATTAGTTTATTTATATCACATCACTAGGCAACTTAAAAAATAAAGGTGAGTGAGGAACCGTTAATCAATGTTTCATCATAATATTAGGTTAATTCATTTCTTCAAGAACCTCTTTTGAATCTTTCTAAGCTACCACCATCACTAAGGACTATGGGTTTATCCTATAAGAAGGGTGAAGTTGTACACATTGACATGCATATATTTATCTTCATAGGAGTCTCCCTTGAAAAAAGGATTCATGGTAGCAACCCTCTTCCTATAGAGAATTCCTTTTATCATTGTTACCTATCTGATTATTACCCACTTCCCAAGTAGATCCTATCTAGTATGGGATATGTAGGCAAAGGTTTGGGGCCACAATAGAAAGGTATTCAAGAGCATTTGTAAGTTGAGATTTAGCTTGGGAGATGTGGTGTAGGCTACATACCCAATAAAAACCAACCTTTACACTTTGATAATGATGATCACCTTGTTACTTATGCTGAATATTTATATCATCGAGGCTTGGAGTGGAGTGATGAGGATGATGGACCGCCTTATCCCATTGATAGTATATTTTACAATGTGGTAACTTTGGTGCATCCTAAGTTATTTGTGACCCCAGGTGAGTATGTTGAATGGGATGCTCTTTGTAACATGGATCATGAGAATATCCTTCAAAACTACTTCTTCTTTGATGGGTTAATCCCTTGTGTTGTGCTTGTTAAGTATTCTAGTTCTCAAGAGGACTTCATTTCTATATATCTTAAGGATCTTGAGAAACTAGGAGTGATCCTTGCCCTAATTCCTCTTGAGGATGAGTCTCATATTCTCATTGAGGAGGCCATAGATGTTAACCTAGGTTTTGAAGAGAGCCCTAGAATCCTTAAGTTAGGAAAAGCCTTGTCCATGGACGAGTAGGAGCAATTTATCAACTTGTTAAAGAAATTTCATGATATTTTGCTTTATAATATGCCAATATGCCAGGGTTTGATCCCTCCCTTGTTATGCATCATTTGGTAGTGAAGCCTAGTGCTAAGCCTATTAAGTAGAAACTTAGAAATATGCATCCTAAAGTCATCCTTTTGTTCAAGGAGGAGGTCCAACAACTCCTTGATGTCAGTTTCATAAAAGCTATCAACTATTCTGATTGGATATCCAACATCGTTCTTTTGGCTAAGAAGGTAGGAACAATCAAAATATGTACCAAATTTAGAGACACTAACTTAGCATGTCACAAGGACAATTTTACTCTTTCCAACATAGATATGATCATAGTTTTTTACTGTTAAATGTGGTATGTTTTCACTCATTGATGGTTTTTCAAGATACAATAAGATCATGGTTGCCCTTAAGGATCAATCCAAGACAAATTTCATCACACCATGGGGTACCTTATGTTATAAAGTTATACCTTTTGGATTAAAGAACAATGGTACCACATATCAGAGGGTTATGACTTATATTTTTCATGACATGATGCATGATATTCTAGAGGACTATGTGGATAATATTTTGGGTCATTCCATATATCAACAATATCATGTTCATGATGTAAGATGAATCTTTGAAAGGCTTCAATAGTTTAGGATTCATATTAATCCCTCCAAGTGTGTGTTTGGAGTCATATCTAGAAAGTTGCTAGGGTTCATTTTCTAGGTGAGGTATTGAGGTAAACCTTGATAAGATAGTGGCTATCGATAACATACCTTTCCCTGCATTCTAACCAAGTTGTGTAGCTTACAAGGTAAATTTCAAGCTATTCATCAATTCATAGCTCAATTAGCCAATAAGTGTCAACCCTTTCTTAATATTGTTAAGAAATATGTTGTGTTCCAGTGGGATTTTGAGTATTAGCAAGCATTTGATGATATTAAAAGCTATCTCATTTTTCCACCTATCTTAGTTCCTTCTAGACTGGATAAGCATCTAATGCTTTACATAGTAGCCATAACTCATGCATTGGGATCCTTGTTGTCTCAACACTATGATAAACAAAAAGAATAAGCTATATACTATATCAGTAGAACCTTGGTTAGCTATGAAACCTGATACACTCCCTTAGAGAAGCTTTACCTTATTGTATTGTTTACTTCCCAAAATTTAAGGCACTACATGCTCAGCCATAGGACATTGATGGTTTCAAATATTGATCCTTTGTGCTACTTGATGTTTAAGATCCATATTTTAAGTCGACTTGCTAAGTGGGTTTTAGCTTCACCTTACCTTCATAGGTCAGAATGCTATCAAGGGTCAGGTGATTACTGATTAGTTAGCCTTCGCTCCCTTGGAAGCTACCCAAATTTTAGTCATCAAGTTTTTCGATGAGTGCCTTAGTGTAAAAGTTGAAGGGCTATATTCTTGGAATTTGTTACCCCATAAAAACAACTCATTCCTCTTTCCTTCAAGCTTCAGTTCTAAATATTTGATCCTTGGTATTAGAGCAGCCTTAACCTTGAAGGTTAGTGTTCTTTTAGTCTTTCGTGACTCTCAACTTGTGGGGAATTATATTAACAATGTTTATCAGATTTAGGATTATTAGCTAAACCTTACAAATAGGGTTATGCATAGCAGCTATTTATTGCCAAATTGGCTAAAATTAGGATTTTTAAAATTTGAAATTAACTAATATTTGGGACCATTGACCAAGACCCATTAGCCAAAAAATTTCAAGTGTAATTTTTTTTTGGGTTTATTCACCCCAATTTTATAATATTTGATGATTTTAAGTTTAAATTTCCAATATTTCCCTAATAATAGGGAACCTTCTACATGCATTTGGACACTATTTGCCTAGATTTCAAAACTAATTCACCAAATTTTTATAAATACATTTTGGGGTCAACCCCTTATGCATAACCCTACTTACAAATATATTGTCACCAAGTTTTTATCCACATTTGATTGGGTGATCATAGAGTCTATCTCTAGGTCCTCCAACCACCATGTGAATGCCATGGCCACTATCGCATCCTTATTCCCATTGGATTTGGAAAATGATCAAGTTTCGATTCTCATTAGACAACTCTAGGAGCCCACATCACTCTATTTTAGTCTTATTTTATTAGATGTTTTGACCATTGAAGCTTCTCCATTTGAGCCATGGTATACCGATATATTTTATTTACTTAAGTATGGTTTGATTCCTAATGGTTTAGATCATAATCAGCATAAGATTTTCCATAAAAGAGCATGTTGATTCATTATAATTGGTAATACTTTGTATCAACATTATTTTGAAGGTATCCTATTACGATGCCTTAACTCTGATGAAGCCCAACTAGCTCTTAGTGAAGCTCATGAAGGTTCATGTGGAGGCTATTTTAGTTTTAATTCAATTTCTAAGAAGATCCTTTGGATGGTTTATTATTGGTTTGCTTGGTCATACTGCATGACTACCTATCATATTTTGCATGGTTTGCTTGACATTCTATTCCACTTTGCATTTTTCTTATCATATAATTTCATTGTTGCTTGACCATATTTGCATGAATGTTTGATCATATATATTTTTTGGGACTTTGTGAGGATGGCAAGTGATGAAACCTAGTTAGTTCTTAGCTCACATGCATTGCAGTCATACTAGGGCTCTGATGCCTAGTTAATCCTCAACCTAGAGACCATATCCATGTATTTTCATAATTGCATTTGCTCATGTCATATTTTATTTTTATCTTTTCTTATTTTATATTCTTTAACCTTTAAAGTATAAAATGATCATAAAATTTCTCTCTAAGTCAAGTTATATAGTTATTAATCTCTTGTAAGTCCTTTATCCTCGAAATTTCTAATCATTTCTTATCCTCCCCAAGATAAGGGATATACATTCCTTTTTCTATATTCTCATCCTTGCTCACACCTATTAGTATTTTTATTGTTAAATGGTCCTTGTAAGATAGGGTAGATAGTACATGGATATCATTTCTGGTATTCATATGACCACTTACTATCTTATGAATACCTCTTAGCTCTTGAAATCTCATTAGGAATGCACACACACACACAATTTTTTAATTATTGTTTCTCTCTTTCTTCTATATTCTTCTAACACATGCACACACTCACACTACTTTTGTTGTGCTTTACTCTACTCATACATATTTTGCACACACCACACCCCTATCAAGTATTACTCATTTTAAAAAATCAATCACATATTTTCATCCCATACATGATAATCTTCATGGCCACACATGAGGGGTAGCCTCCATCTCGATCGTTTGTGAGTATACATCCTAGTGGGTATCTCATCATATCTAGCCATTAGCAAGAACTACATCCATAGCAGGCATCGCTCCACACTTATCCATATTTGTGAGCATAAAACCCTTTTAGGATAAACTTAATGACCACACACAAGGGGCAACCTCCATCTTAGTCATTCGTGAGTATATATACTTACAAGGGTTCCACTCTTATTTTTTGTTTTTTCTCTTTTTGACCTTCTTCTTCCTCCACCTTTATGTCTTCTTTCATTGTTTGTTTCCTTCTTCCCTCTTCTTTATTTATATATTTTCTTCTTTCCATCCACTCATACATGCATTTCATTTTAGATTGCATGTTAGATTACTTTTCATTTAGTTAGGTTCATTCATGTATTTGATTTAGTTAGGACCATCATGCATTGTAATCATCATGTTTGTGATAATCATGCATCATTAAACAACAACAAATAAATAATAATAAAAATTATTCACATAAAACACAATAAAATAACAATAACTTGCAGGGTTATGCATAAGGGGTTGGACTCAAAATGTACTTGTAAAAAAATGGTGAATCCTAGTCGAAAACAAGGTGAATCATGGCGAATCCTAAACAAATAAAATCAATCATATTTTGAAGCACTAAAAAGTAAGGTCATCATTGGGACACATTTTGACCTATTAAATCACCTTATATATTAATAAAAAACCACCATTAGATCAGGGTCGAAAACAGATTTCCAACGAGTACATATATGCATATGTTTGGATATATATTATGGCAAATTGACCCTAAGAAAAAATTGGTCTCAAAAATTTTAGGCGAATGGACCGACGTCGAGGGTCCTTATATTTACCTAATTTGTGAATATTTATCACTATGCATAACCCTAATAGCTTGTATTACTTGAAAGCACTAAGTGCATGCCAGTTGGTTAGTGTGCCATAGTAGATAGATTAGCACACTTGACCATTCCTAGGTATGCATACCACAATAAAAATTTACATGTCACCTTGATCCCTAATGTAGTTGTGTGATCTTATCCCCTTTGTTCCACCTGTTGGATGTGGAGGAGCCATGTTCACAAATTGTGAACCAGATCATGCCTATGATTGTGAGTGACTTTGTGATCATAGATATGATAGTGGGGGAACCATCTAATCTATTAGGATGGCATGGATGCATGCCATCTCATATGACTCTATCAACATCTATAGCTTCACTAATAGTAGGTGACCTCTCTTTCTCTGTTGGCTACCTGCAACAATAACCATTCCCTCTACCTAGGCCTATTGCCACTCTTGCTCCAATTTGCCCATATCCCCTTTGAGGCACTCTACCTCAATCCTCATCATGTCTTGCTCCACTAGAGATTGGTACAATATTGTGTAGATGGTATCCATATCTTATTGCATAGCCACCATCATGGCCTATAGTACCTCTATCTCCCTCATCTACTCCCCTAGACTTGTAGCCTCACTATGTCCTACCTATGACACTATGGGGGAAACTCCTATAGTTCCCCCTTCCCTTAAGTTAGATATGGTGATTATCCCCCTTGTGGATATCACTATATCCACCCAAACCTATGCTTGGTCTAGTATCAGTAGGATTGTGCCCCTCTACTCTTATTTCATGGTGCATCGAGTGGCCTCTCAAAACATTAGTTGCACCCACCAACTCATAACATAAAATATTTGCACTAGCACTAGTGGGGAGATCCCTAGGGGCATAATTCTTTGATACCATATCCTATACCCAAAGGCCACCCTGATGTCATATATCCCTGGATCCATGTATAACGGATCATATAGATCCTTCTCTATCCATCTACCCACATCAAGAGTACCTTCGACTCTTGGTGGATCCCTCCTCACCCTACTAAACTAGTAGTCTTTGAGGTTTGAAATCTCCTATAGAATACCAAACTGGTGATGTACTCGATCAAATTGGTATAGCTCTCACTTGCTCTTATCAATGATGATCCATAGGATCCTCCTCATTTGAGCCAAATCCTTTGTGTTATTCATCCAGCTAGGGTATAGACACCATGGTCACCATATGATCTGGTGATCTTGCAACTCATCTATCACCTGCCTCCCTAGTGGTAAGACAACAATGTATGCCATATGCCCACACTTGTAGTATTAACTCTATTTGTATGTTTTTGGCTTCTCTATATTAGTTAATGTCCTTGGTAGTGCATTCAATATTTGATCCACTATGTGCTCCCAACACCACACCTAGAGTAATGTAATACAAATTAACCTTGTCTACCACTTATACATAATCTCATGCAACATCTTGTACAAGCAAGCAAGTACATAAGATCCCCATGTGAATCTAACTTCTTGATCTTGCATGTCTATCACTACTCGTACCAATGCCCGTGGTAGGTGTTACCTACTTGTGTGTCACACCAACATCCCCACCACCACCCCATATAGTATGGATGTTAATGCCCCAACTCCATATCATTGTGGCATTTCATCAATATAGAATCCACTTTGATGGATCACATGTGTCAAGTACCCTAACATCATCTCTAATGGGGATCCTCAAGATGTTTCACACATCCTCTAATGTGATGATTATATCCCCTATTAGTAATTGAAATGTGGATAATTTTGGATACCATATCTCCACTAGAGCCATCAGTAGTGCCCTATCAACCTCAATGCAACATCTGTGCTAGATATAAGAGCCCCACATTCTCTAGTGTATCCCTCTCTATCATTATGAGCTTTTTCATAGCCTCCTTGAGTGTTCTTGGCTACCACTCCCTACTCGAGTACATCTAGCTACACAATCAACATAACAACATCCACACATTTCATCAGATTAATTTTTCTTTTTAAAGATTGAATTTTTTTGAAACATTTACCAAATTTGCACCTCGAAATGATTGAGCACAAATTTGGCAAGGGCACATGACCAAATTCATGCTTCATGGAAAATTTTGCAAAAAATTGCTTAAAAATCCAAAAAAATAAAATATTTGCTAAAACATTATTGTTTGTAGGTAAAGCATCTAATTATAGCAAGTGGGTCTCAATTTGTACCTTTGCTTGGTCTATAGTAGTTCTAGCCTCACCTCTCACCACAATAGCGTGATGGGTTGGAAGCACCATTCTACTTTTTATTCTCTAGAGCTCTTTTCTCCTCCTCACATGGTGAAAATTAGCTCATTTTCCTCTTTTCTTCCCTCCTTATTTTTCCTCCTTTTCTTATCTCTCATTATTTTTTTTTTCCTTTCCTTTATTCTCTCTCCTCCCCTTCTTCCTTTTTATATTTTCTCTTTTTGTTCTTCAATTTTCCTTAATTTTCTTATTTTCTCTTCCTTTGTTCAATTTTTTCTTGTTTTCTTTGAAAATTTTATATTCCTTCTAAAAATTAATGGGGAACCCTAGCCTTAGAGGCATTAATGGTAGTAATACCATTATTTGCATGCAAATTTGTGGTGTTTAGGGTAACACCCCTTTTTGCACCTCCCTTCCATCCAAACCCTACAACCCATTTTTTGTGTGTGTTCATCATTTTTGCCTGAGTCTAAATATTTTTTTGATGCAATTATTTGACCATAAATGCATCAAAGAGGGGAAAAAATATAGACATGGAAAATTGACCCATCAAAATGGGTCAATATTTTCATAGATCCCTTGGAAGCCACCCAAGCTTGCTAAAGTACAAAATTGGGGTCTGTTTTCCCTCTTCCTTTGTCCTTTTTCTCTAGATTTACCAAATTCACACTCGGTCCATACAAGGCATGAATTTGACTTACCAAATTCACCCTTAAATTAGTGGGCATGAATTTGGTGTTCTAGGGTTTTTTTCTCTCAAAAACCTCACTTGTTGTCGACCCGTTTTGGTGATGTCCCTTGCCCGTAGTGAAATTTTGTTTTCCCACCATTTTATCCCTCCAAACCTCTTATAAATAGGGGTATATATTTCCTCTTTTATCCCATCTATATATAGAGAATGAAATCATCTTGAAAACCCTAATCTTGATTTTTTTATTTGCTAACAAATTTTCTTCTTCCATGGACTATTGTTTTGCTATTTTTTGGTGTTGGCTACCCTTGGGGATAAATTGGAGGAGTCTTTGTAGTTGGAGAAGTCCACCATTTTGTAGTTCTTCTTTCATATTCTCATTTATCTTTACCTCCTACATCAGCTAACCAGGTTCTTTACTTGCATTATTAGTCATTAGCTCTATTTTTTGTAGTTTTGCATCACATTTTTTTATGTTTTGGGGCCCAAAAAAAGCATCTAAACAAAATTTGTGCCCCACTTATATAGGGTGTAAATTTATTGAGCTATATTCACACCCAATAATTACAAAGTGTTAATATGGTTAATTAGGACTTGGGGGAAAAGTTTTGCTTCCCAAAACCCTAGTTTACTACTAGCATTTTAGCTTTTTTTCACCTACATTCTATTTCATTTAATTTCGCTATTGCATGCCCATTTCATTTTACTTTTTTCTTGTTCCAAAGTCAAAGATCATTTTATTTTTGAATAGTCAACTAAAAGGACCAAGGGTTCTTGATTGTTACACTTCCAAGCTCAGTTATATAGAAGCCTAAGCAGACCCCCAAACATTGATCAAATTTTCTAGGGTTTTGTAAGTTATTTCATAGGTTTGATATTGTTTGGATATTTTGGATGCAAGTTAAAGCTAGGATAAACTATCAGATTAAGTAAGTGACCTAGTAAATCTTTAGGCTATTTGGTGAGTATTTTTGTTCTTTTCTATTTAAAATTTTGATCATAAAAGAAAAAGAAAATATTTGACTTTTATTTCTAGGTATTTGAAAGAGTAAAAGTATATAGTTTACATCCTAGGGTTAATTATTGTTTATGCATTCTCTAAACCCTTTCTCAACTTTATTGCAAGTTAGGGTTTAGTCATCATAAAAAATAAAGAATCATTCTAGGGTTAGTTTATTATCTTCTTACATTTTGTTTGTCTTGCATTGTTCTTTCATTTCCATAGATTAGCTTTTAGAAGGGTCAAACATAAGTGTCTATTCAATATACACATAAAACATCTCCACCTGTACTTGGAGTAAGTATTTAAACCATTTCTAGTGAACCCCTCAATCCCCAAGCCCTCGAGTGTAGATAATATAACACACACCCATGGTCACCTTGGTTCCCAATGGATCCAATTGAGAATTATACGCATCAGGGTAGTTTTCCCCCTCTACACTAATGTTTAGTTAAATGTTTCTATTTTTTATTTTTATGTTTGAAATAAAATTGTCCACTTTAAAAAATTCTAATAATGATTTTACTTCTTTAGTAGAAAACCTTGAGTCGCGAATTTATTTTCTATAGTTTTTTTTTCAAAATAAATTCTTTTATATTCTTGAGATTTTATCTTCTTTGGAATTTCCTTTTCTAAAATATAAATTTATTTTCAATGTTTTTTTTCTTTTTCCTCATCCCCCCCCCTTTTTTTTTTAAATTACTTTTCATAAAATATTAAATCTAATGAATCTTTAATATTCTTTCAATAATTTTCTCTTTTCTTATACCAATCAGATTTAGAGAAAGTAAGCTAAAAAATATATATCTCGTACATTATGGGAAGTGCTTCAATAATTTAATTGTATTTTTTGAATCGACCTTCAACTTTTTTCCTTTGAAAATATACCTTTAAGCACATACCTTTCAAATTATCCTTTCAATGCTAAAAAAAATCTTCAACTTTTGTTTTATTCCACACTTTGTCTTCCATATTATCTCGCACACCTCCAATTTCCATTACCAAGCTCACTTGACTATTCCAATGAACATTACAAGCATTCACTCCTACCAATAATGCCATTTGTCGATATGCCACCGCCTGTTTACTCAGATCATCATAGATGATTAATGCGTGCATTCCATTATCACGGAAATATTCTCCCATGGCACACCCAGAATATGGGGTAAGCTAACCTCAAAAACCTAGCCTCAATTTGGATTGTAGGATGCAACTTTCCTGTATGAAGCAGGAATCACTAGTAATCAACTAACTTGCATGTAGTGAATTTTTCACTACAGCTGGATAGATTCCTCCCCATAAAAAAGAAACAAGAATATACTATTAACTATGCTAATCATATCAAGGGATCTAAAGCTCCATCCATGTACCAAGTAGCTAATTCAAATAAAGCACCTACAAAGGATGATCTATGCCAAATATTGATAACATGATTGAAGCTCCCTTCACCCTATGGTAAAGTCATTAACCTAGAAAAAGCCAATAAGAAATTCTATCCTTTTTTATGATGACTAAGCCTCCTCCCATAATCAAGAGAAATCCTTGAGCCTTCATGGTCATAATAAAAAGTGTTCCCTTGAATATGAGACCTCCAATAGCTCAACTTATTAGTTCTTGCTTGCCTACCTAGAATTAGGGGTCTATAATCAAGCCATATTCCTCAAAAATTAGGTTGCAACACTTCATACACCCAAAGGTCCGAGGTGTAGACCAATTGGTTCATCCAAACCCCATAAGGGGGGTGGAGGTCCAAGGTTCAAATCTCAGGCCTCACCGGACTGAATGCTTGTCCCTTTCTTGGTGCTTTCAGTGGTGTAAAAGGTTTAAAATGATTATGGAATGGCGGTTATAGGGGCAGACTTCACGAAGATCTGTGTGGTGGCTTTCGGGGTAGACAATGCAGAACACTGTGACAGTCATAAAAGCTAGATAGCCTTCCTGAATTCGTGGTGGCTACTGATTCCACCATGTAAAAAAAAAAAAAACACTCCATACACCTAGGGGTGATTACTCAAAGGCATGAGAAACATACCCATCAAGGAGAGCCTAAAGGCATTGGAAAAGAAAATTGGGAGGGGGACCAAAGGAGTTAAAGGAAGGGTTTAACAAGGCCACCATGCCTTCCTAACCTTCATGAAGATTCCCTTGGAGGCACCAAAGTGGGGAGGAAATAAGAGCATGGAAAAAATATTGGAATTAGAAGTGTGCCCATAAAATGAGGTCTAGTGGAATCCTATGTAGGAGCATTCTTTAAAGATCAACTATCATGAAGAACATGGCAAAAAAGAAGGCAACAAAAATCTGACTAGGGGTTGATTGGAATCTAAGGAAAAAGACAAATAAAGCAATCAAATTACTCGAAGGGATCCCTAAACCCTACCAAAGTTTGGGGTGTCAACATGTAAAATAAGAAATTTTTTGATATAGGTTGATAGTCAAGGGAACACCAGATCTTGGAATGGGCCTCGTCCACCAAAGCTAATTCTTGAGCTCATTTCTCTATGAAGGAATATGGAATATTAAATAACCCCTTTGAAAGAGGGCCATGCCATGTATGCAGGAATTTATGGTTATTTAACTCCTTACAACTCTGGACTCTCTAAAATTTAATGTAACATTATCCTTTAAATATTGTAGCTAGATCTAACATTGGTGCTCCCACCCACACTCATTTTTGGGGGATTTTTGAAATTTAAACCTTGCCTATATATATATATTATATTGTAAGTAGGATTTCTTGTATCTAGATGAGGCAGTTTGGATTTGTTTCTATGTCAACGATTCGGCCTATGGTATTTACTTTCTCTATTTTCAATTCTCTTATTCAATTTGGACTCAAAACTTGAGCCAACTATGTGTATAGGCTCTAAGTCTCATTTTATTATGCATGTTATTTGTATGAGTAAATATGTGTTCACTTTTGGTCATGCATTGTTCATGTGTTCATTTATCCCACTGAGTTGATATAGAAATTGTATCTTCTTCTTTGGTGCACCACTCCTATTAGATAGGCTAGACAAGTTTCCTTTTCTACATTTTACTTTTACTATGTTGCATGTTTTATTTCATCTCTCTTTTCCTTTAAAACAATTTGATTAGAAGACTGGCATAACAACAAAATAATGAGCACCAAAGAAGACATCCAAAAGCAAGAAAGCAACCTTAGGTAAAAAAATTTGAATATGATTTGATGGGAGCTATGTCCCATGCTATCTTAGACTTCCCAAGATTGGTACCTCCACATAAGATGCAGGGCATTAGATGCATCTACTTCATTGAGGTAGTGGTAGATATTGAGGCCATAACCATGGGGTGTTATGATGCTCAGGGAGCATAAGAGAGTCATAATCGTTCCTCAAAACTACACTTACATATTCAATCTACTCATGTTTCGTTTATCTATAGTTGAAATGGGTTAGACCTTGGTCAAGCTGTAGACACCTAAAACATGTCATGTTGAGGAGGCTACTCATGTGGATATATTTTTTAGGCTATATGACTAATATTGGGCCTTACCAAGACCTAATAGTAGTTATAACCACTCAAATAGGATAATTTAACCCTTTATAGCATGGGTCGCTACCCCTCCTAGTGGTTTCTTGGTGACCGCTAGACCCAATGATGGCCCCCTAGTTTGGGTTGTGCCTATAAAGGATGACCTCACCTATAACAAACTTGTACCCCCAATCTAAGTGAAATCCATTATAGGGAAACTGATCTCGAACGGTTATGATAAAGAAGCTTCCAAAAGTAGCGTTTCACCTTCCTGAGTCTAACTGAATCTTGGTATTGGCTCCTTCAGCAAACCAAGAATGCAATTGAGGGAAATCTATAAATTGGAGCATTTTCTTCACCCAAACCCTGGTTTCCTTCCATAATGAAGTGTTGTCAAACTAAATTTTGAATTATATACAATGAAGTGCTATCATATCAAAGATATCATTCTCTCATAAGCATCAAGGTGCTACTGATATTTCATCATGAAGTTTGCATTCACATCCATGGCATTGGAGGAAGGAAAAATGTCACCACTATTCATCATCAATTCACTATAAATTTAAATCAAATCCCATTGTAATTCATTCTTCAAGAAAGCACCAAGAACATCAATCGATTTGACAAGCATTTTGGATGTCGCCTCGCATCAAGCGTAGAGAACAAAGTCTTTGTTTGATAATATTTATTCCCGATAGTGATCCACATATGAAGCTATTAGACCCAATGATGACTAACAAAGCCAACTATTTTAAGCCATGGTGGTCTTGTTGTGATGTTCAAATTTCTTTCTCTTATCAATTAGATCAGTTTTATTAGCTTTTAATTCTATTTCTAACATTGTTTAAAGCATTTTAATTTGGTATTTCATGCATTTCTTTACCATTTTAAGCATTTCCTTTCTATTTTTCATTATCATGAAATGGGCCTCATACTGAGAGGCTTTAATTTTTCTATTGATGCTTTGTATATGCTTATGTGTGCATATTTTAAGTTTCCATAGGAGTAAATCATCTCAAGATTCCTCAATATTGGCATCATCAAGCGAAGGTCGCTAGGAAAACCCTCCATAATCAATTTTGGGAGATTACAAGAGATATTTTGGAAGACACCTATTATTGGATTCTTGATGTAATTTTGTATCAATTTGGTGAATCCCTAAGAGATATATTTTGTAACCTCTTGTAAATACAATTCTTGAATATCAATGAGAAGGGCACTTTATTTTCTTTATCTTCTTGTCATTCTGGTTACTTAATTTGTATTATCAAGTTGATTTCATATAACATTCTGTAGGTATTAGATATTTTGCACATCTTACAATGGTGATCATGTATGGGACTCTTCTGACAATATCCCAATTTGTCACTAACTTGTTGTTTTCTTTCTTTTTTAGATTTACAGGTACCATTGTTTTGAGCTGGTGTGGCTCATAATGGCCACCACCATACCCTCTGATAGCTAGCAAGGCCACTATCCTAACCTATAAAAACATTATAATAGATTGTAAAAACTAGATTTACAATAACTTCATCAGATTTTGGCTATACTTGTAAGTGCTTATGTGTTGGAATTACTACTTTTTATAGAAAAAGTTAGATTTCAAGCTTTGATAGGGAAAATTTAAGTGTATTTTCAAATTTTAAATTCTCTACCTATGACCACTATTGGGAATAGTGGTATCTGTTATTAGCCACCCTAGGTTACAACTACCCCTCTATCTGATCGTTCCTGTGTATGACAACCTCTACTACAGATCATTTTACACAGTGATGACCCTTAATTAATTGATCATTAGGGTTTGCTTGCATGATGCTTGTCTAAAGGCTAATTTCATTTAGGGTTGCATTTTAAATTTTCTAAAATTAATTTTTTTTTACTTACATATTTGGAAATCTTAAATGTACTTTGATGCATTAGTGAACAATCATCGTATGCTCTTTGTTTCATTTCCATTTTGCATGAAATAAAAGGAACCCACACACTTCACTTATCAAATTTAAAATCAACAAGGTGGAATTCACACCCACCCTCTAATCAAGACTAATAATTATGGACTTCATCACCATCTTGTTGGCTTGCATTGTGGATCTTCGAACCCCATTTTGGCCAAGACTAGCTCCAAGAACCATTGTAGTTGTTAAAATTTACATGCACTCTTCTTCAAAAGGTGTGTTGCTTATCATGGTGAACTGGATGAGGATTGGTAGGGCCTGTGCTCCATATTTTGGTGGATTTCACAACTTGGAATTTATCACCAGGTTAGTGTGTGAGATTGTATAGGTGAAAACCCTTTAACATTGAGCATTACATCAATAATTTCAAACTCAAACAAGAGAAAGCTAAGAAAAATCAACAAATCAAGACACATAATTTTTAATTGAGATAATAATTTTTATACTTTGTTTGTTTCCTAATCACATGTATACTCAAGATAAAATGGTCACAACATGAATCCATTCCTAGCCCCATATTGAGGCAACTGATAATACACATGAAGGCTTAGAATTCCTTCCATACAACCCACATGACCTAGTGCTACCTAAACGACATTCAAGAAACCATCACAGAGATAATTCTACACATGGGGAATCATCTCATCGAGAGAAACCTTATAGGAGGAATTCTATGGGAACTCCTCATGACCAAGATGAGGATCTTTCTAGACCTCATTCATCACATGTTGTTTCTAGAAAAAATGCACCCAATGAGAGGCCTAGTAGAGGGGTTGCACGTATTTGTGTACCCAATAATTATAAAAATCCCTATGAAATTGGAGTTGAATACATACCATTAATAGGGTTACGTGAGTGAGGTAATCCTCTTGACCACCCTTGGAAGACTCACAAGTTAGATTTTCTAGAAAAACATATCCCTAATGTAGTGCGTAGAGCACCTTCTTCCACCCACACTCATTTTGAGGATGGACGTGAAGAAAATATAGGTCATCCTATCCATACAAGGGGAGAGTGTTCCAATTAAACATGACATAATCCTATGCCTTCATTACATGAGGACATTACCCTAGGGTTGAACACAGAGTAAATGCTACTTCAATTGATCAAGGTAAGAGGGTAGTGGTCCCTTCTGCAAGAATTGAAATAGCCAAAACCTCTTGTATCAAGACGAAAATTCATAAACCTCACACAATGGATTGCATATATTGCCTAACCAATCCTACCACTAGTTAGAGAGAGCAATTACTCCAATCTCAATTAGAGAATTTGCATAATGAGCAAGAATATTTATATCATGACCACATAGAAAAATAGAGTTTGCATCATACATGTTTGTATGAGCATAAATTACGTAAGGAAATAATCCTTGAGTAGAGGTTGCATGAAGAACAATCACGTCAGGTAGCTCACAATGAGGTGCCCACACCTACTATCTATAGGCTACAAATTGATACAAGTTGCATTGTGTAGCACCAAGAGTTTCCTCCTAGGCCAGCCAATAACCATTCTCTTCACACCTCTCATCATCATTCTCAATAAAGATATCACCTAACACCAAACCCACCAGAGTATAAGGTCTATGAGGATATGAAAGTAGATGAACAAGACCAAACATATCCTAATCCATCCTATGAGGAATATTAATGGATTGTGAAAATAGGTGGTGCAAGATCATGTCAAAATTGCCATTCACTATTCCTATTTTTGAATGAACCTGAATGTTTAACAAGATTTTATCTAAGAACATATCATTGCTATTACAATTGTAACAATAGTAGAATTTCAAGGAGGCTTTGGCTCAATTCAAAGTGATAGAGGACATCAAGGTCTAGGAGGAGAGATATCAAACTATGAAAGAAAGAGTGAAACAAGAATACTCACAATAATAACAATCCTCATCAGGAAAAACCAATGCCTATGAATCATATTGTTCTAAGCATTATAAAGTGTAAAAATCACAATAGTAGCCTAGCTATTAGGCTCAACCCCCTTTAGAGCAATACAAAAATTAGTGAAACAAGAATCAAGGTAAATACAAGCAACATCACACACCTTGCACATACACATCATTGCCTGAGTCTTTGGAATCTCTCTTCAATAGACTATGCAAGGCCAAGGTGATTACTTTACCCAAAAAATTTTTGCTAGATCCTATGCACTCAAAACCAAAAGGGTATAGAGAAGACTAGTATTGTTCTTATCATAGAAAAATAGACATGACATTCAAACGTACTATGGTTTTAAAAACCTAGTGCTGAATATGCTTGATAAGAATAAGCTAAAAACATATAATCCTTTAGTCCATAACAACCAACATATGGGAATATTCAAAGATCCCTTTCCTACCCATGAGATCAAGGGTAATAAAATGGGGTAGGTTAACGAGATTCATACGGATCCACCTACACATGGGTTCATAATAATGATCAATATAGTGACGTGAAATCGAAGGTATAATCAAGTAGAGCCACCTGCAGTTCTTATTCGAATCCCTTCTATGCCACATCCTTTGCTGGCTCAAAACCTACTACCAGGGCCACTGTCATAGCTAGTGGTTACTATCAAAAATAGGCTTACTCAGAGCCTGCAGATGGCTTTGGCCAAGCTCTCCATATATGAGTTTATTCAACAGTATTTTTAGACACATAGAAGCACTCATGGAAATCCTTAAATCTATAGAGTTTTAGCCCCAAAATCCCAAGGCATTCACCAACTTTGTGGGGCATTTCCAAAAGTGCCTCAAGACTGTGATCATATTTTATAACCATGAAATTAAGTAGTGCTAGCAAATATAGCAGACCCTTTGTTGCACATCATCGCTTGTATACATCAGATTTTGTACAAGTGAGTGTTAATAAATACAGGCTCATCGATTAACATCATACAAATGACAACTCTAGATCACTTGAGCCTTCTAGAATCATACATAGTGGCATTGAATTTTACGTTGTAAGCATTTAACGATGAATTATACTCAATGGTTGGTACCATAGTCTTACCTATTCAAGTGGGACTTAAAACCATCTTTATTTTATGTCTTGTGCTATAAGGTGCAATGTAATATAATATTTTTCTTGATAATTCTTGGATATAACACATGAGATGTGTCCCTTCCATCTTGTATCAATGCATTAAATACATTCACAAAGGGCATTTCCATGTCATCCCATTAGATGAAGAACCTTTTAAGTATGTTAAAAGGTAGTAAAACAAGAAAATTTGTCCTTCCATCTACACATCTGGACATAAAACCTACATCTCCTATTGAGCATCCACAACACAATTCTAGGGTAGTGCATGTTGATCCATCTACTTTAGCACTACCATAACCATCCAAACTAGTCAATGCTTCTGATAAGCCTTCATCATCGTTCGATCCAAAGAACAAACTTAATCTTAAATCACCTCTAGTGGATGATCCTAAAATTATCCCTAATATTTCTATAATGGAGATTTATATTCCCATGAAGGTGGATATTTTGCCTAACCTAATGGATGAAGTACCTCAATCAGTTTAACCTACTTCATCTTATGCATCATCCACACTGTAGGTGATAGTTCATCTAGTCAATCTTAGGCTCACGAAATACTTGGTTCAAAACGTAACTTTTATGACAATCATTGTGTCCACCCAAGACATGGGGAGACCTATATTTCCTGCCTTACCCATTAGAATTGAGGTACCCCTTGGTATTCTACCTAAGCAAACCAAATTCATCTATGGGGGCTTTGACCAAGCCATAGATCATTATCCTATCATCAATCATGTTGATAAAACTTTTACAAGAAACATTTATTACATGTCAAACCATGAGTTTGCTCTTAGATATTTTGATTGTTGCCATTGGCATGGTAATGTATTAGGCTTATATAACCAGGGTCATAGAATACCCTATCAGTTGCAGTACCAACTACCAATAGATAAATTTGGGTTAGGGTACTCTATCTGCATGTCAAACGAGTTACTAGCTAGTTTCTTAGAGTGCTTAAGCTTAGGCTTTAGGGCAGATATTGATTGGAATCCATACGTTGACCCCAACCCTTATCATATATGGACGGATCATCACCCAATCACCATGGTTTCTATAGAACCTCCTACAATATATCATGAGATCATTCTAAAAGAGGAATTTGAAATAAGAGAGACTCCTAAAAATGATTTGGTAGATGTAGACGATGAGTATGAGGATACGATAAAAAATACATACTTAGGACCTTCTCATATTCATCATCTCAATAATGACAGAGGATACATTGAGCTCGTTAGGTCCCCTGTAGACATAGATAATATCTTTCACAAGATGTTTCCTAATTTGTCTATCTTGAGGGAGCTTCTCTCACCTAAGTATCCCATTATTCTATCAACTTCTAGAGAAGACCTCAAGATCTCAAAGCCTCCTAATCCACATTTGGAGCATCTAGAGCAATCAAAAATCAATAGGTTTTACCCCATGATCATGGAGATCAACTTACACCCATCAATATGATTTTTTAATAATTTAGCCACACCCATCCACAATCCAAGCAATCCCTCAAAGATTTTGCATCTCAATATTGAGGTCATTAAATTTGATCATGTCGCATCACCTCCATTGCCTGAAGAGTTCTTCCCCTATCAAGAAATACTTCATCTATTTAATTTTTCTTTAGGCTATGCTCATGATATCTACAATGTTGAGATCAAATCTAACATGATAGATCATCTAAACCCAGCAGATGATATTCATTTGATCACTATACCTCACCAGCTTGAGGAGGTATCCCACATGTCAATCAAGGATACTTTCAAATTGGATATTGGAACTGATCCTAATCATCCTAGGAAAGTCTATCTCTCGAGGAACGAGCAATCCTCATACATATTTTGATAGAGAGACGTAACCTTTTTACTTGGACATGCAAGGACATGCCAGGTTTGGATCCTAAGTTGGTTACCCATAACCTTTATTTTGACCCTACTATGAAACTGGTCAAGCAGAATCTTAGGAAGATGCACCCAAAAATCACCTTAATGGTAAAGGATGAATTACAAAAATTATTGGATGTAGAGTTTATTCAGCCCATTGACTATCTAGAAAGGGTATCAAACATGGTACCTATAGGTAAACCTAATGGGAGGATCTGTATTTGCATATATTTTAGAGACCTTAATAAGGAAACACCCAAGAATGCATTTTCATTTTTGAACATAGATGCTCTCATAGATGCAACTACAAGTCATGAGAAGCTATCCCTTATGGATGGTTTTTTAGGCTATAATCAAATTCAGATAAAAATCAAAGATCAACACAAGATAACCTTTACCACTCCATGGGATATATTTTGCTACAATGTGATGCCATTTAGTCTCAAAAATACTGGTGCCAAATATCAATAGGCCATGATATACATTTTCCATGACTATATGCACACAATATTAGAGGAGTACATAGATGATTTGATCACCAAATATCTATTGCATCAAGATCACAAAAAAGTTGTGTAAAGTCTTTGATCTCTTGATAGAGCATAACATTAGGTTGAATTCTAAGAAATATGTTTTCAGTGTTACATCAAGAAAACTCTTAGGATTCATGGTTTCTAAATGAGAGATCGAAGTTGATCCTGCAAAGGTCAAAGTTATTCTAGAAATGCTTCCCCTAACGAACATCAAGGAGCTTCACATCTTACAAGGGAAATTAGCATCCATCAAGCTTCATAGTGTAGTTCTCAAAAAAATGTCAACCCATGAATCGACTGCTACACAAGAGGGTCCTATTCAATTGGGATGAAGACTATCAGAGGGCCTTTGCTGAGATCAAATAGTACTTGTCATCACCACCAGTTCTAGCTCTACATCGACCAGGTGTGCCTTTTCTACTATACATTTTATCCATAATTTTTCTCTGGGAACCATGTTAGCCCAAAGGAACAAAGAAAATAGAGAACATGCTATATATTACATTAGTCACACCTTAGTCAGTTACAAGATGAAGTATGCATATGTTGAAAATCTTTGTTTACTAGTATTTTTTGCTACTAAAAATTTGCACCACTATATGCTAAGTCATACCATGTATGTTATATCCAAATAAAATCCTTTGCAGTATATGATGATTCGAACGTATCATAATACGCGTACTGCAAAGTGGATCATGTTATTGATGGAATTCAATCTAGAATTTATTAGTAAAAAATCCATTAAATATAAAGTCATAGGAGATCATCTGGCAGAGGTGCCTCTTCAAGATGATAGAGCTCTTGATGTAGTATTTGTATTTTTAGTCACATGAACCCGAAGAACCCGATAACAAAGAAGACATGACTTTGTTCTTTTATGGTTCAAAGTGCAAGCAAGGGGTGGTGTAGGGATCATATTTTTCATACCAAAAGGAGCTCCTATTCCCTTGTATTTTAAAATCGACTTCCCTTGCACCAATAATAATATTGAATACGAGGCTCTAATATTAGGTCTCCAAATAGTGCTCACCATGAATATTAAGAAGCTAAATATCTTTGGTGACTCCTTTCTCATAGTAAACCAAGTGAAATAAATTTATCAATGTAGATGTCCCATCTTGAAATCTTACAAAGATCTTGTGGACACATATCTAGCCCAACTGGATTGATATGACATCAAGGCAATTCCTCATATGTCTAATCAATTTGTAGATACTATGGTGTCTTTGGTACCCTTAATCCCTCAAAATCCTTCCATTTATTTTACTACCATCTATGTCAAAATGCTTACACAATCCACAATGTTGCATGAGGTTTAAAACAAAAAGGAATTAGTCCACATAATTCAGATAGATCCAAACCATGAATGGTTATACAAAGCATGAGCCTTTATGACAAAGGCATCCTGGGGGTCCTTGATCTTTTAGGGTCATTTGGAGAATGGTACTACCATTCATCATAAAGTTATCTCCCAATCTGCATTTGTGTAAAATGAATTGCAATGAGAACAATCTATTTAGATAGTCAAAGCAATAGCTTATCAGGATTGCCTTATCCAATTAAAATATTACTAGAAGCTTGGTAGCATCCCTCAGGGATTGTTGCATGCCACAAAAAGAGCATTTAAACAAAAAATGACTAGATATGTCTTTCCAGGAGATATTCTATATCAAAAAAGCTATGATGGACTTCTCCTTTATTGTCTCAAGCCCTAAGAGTCAACTTGGACAATCTTGCAAGCTCATGATGGTACTTGCAATGGCCATTTTAGTGGCATGTCTATCATTAAGCACATGGCATGGCTATCATTAAACACATCCTTAGAATGGGCTATTATTGGCCCATAATGGATAAGGATTGTTGCACATATGTTAAGAAGTGTGTAAAGTGTTAGAACCACATTAATCTCTCGTACTTGCCATCTTAGGCCTTGCAACTGATTCAATTAGCTTGGCATTTATCTCAATGGGGATTCGATCTAATTAGAAATATCTCTCCTTCTTCTTTGAGCTACCACACATTCATAATATTGACCACCAAGTACTTTACAAAATGGATGGAAGCAATATCTTTGACCTCTATGACTAGACCTTGTATTGCAGAGTTCATACTCCATAATATTATATGTCATTTTGGTATCCCATCTAAAATAATTTTGGATAATGGAACATCATTCAATACTAAATATGTGTAGTATCTAACATCTAAATATAACATTCAGTATAACTTTATAACACCTTATTATATGCAAGCAAATGGGCAAGAAGAGGCCTCTAATAAAACTGTAGTTGCCATATTGAAGAAAATTGTTAAGGAAAATCATAAGAATTGTCACCTTAAACTACCTCTATATTTATGGGATTATTGCACTAACATTCAAAAACCCATTGGGGCAACCCCATTTTTGCTAGTATATGGTGCTGAGGCCATTATGCCCTTGGAATTAGAAATTCCATCGTTGCGAGTCTCATTGAAAGAGTTCATCGATGATGACGCTTCATGGCAAGCTCACATCGATCAATTGACCCTTCTTGATGAACGATGAGTAAATGCTCTTGAACATATTTGTGTTTATCTATATTGTATTAATTGAGTTTATCTATATTGTGTTTATCTAAATTCTATCCAAGAGACTTTAAGGTTGGGGATATTGTGCTAAAGAGAACCAAAAAAACTCAAACCTGTTGCCTCATCTATGAGATAAATTTGTAGCCAATTGGTTAGGTCCCTTTATCATCATAGAGAATATAGGACCTATAACTTATCACCTAACTTTTCTAGAAGGTGTTGAAGAGCCTGAATCTCTTAACATTCTTCATCTACGAGAATTCTATACATAGATCATAAAACAACCAAAATCACAAAAACAATAAAAATCATCAAAAATTCCAAACAAATAAGAAAACACAAAAACAATACAAAATATTAACATAAAAAAACATTTATAGTTCATCATATGCATTTAGTAGTTACACTGCATTAGGTATTTTCATCTGTTGCATTTGCACTAGGACAAGTTGTGTTTACATTCTTACAAATGACACCATGTTTGTATGCCAATCATGAATCCATTTATCCTTAGCATTCATATTTCTCTTGTGAGTAACTGTGTTTTTCAAACACAACTTATGAGTTGTTATCGGGTGTATACTAGGGTTTTTTTCATTCAGCCACCCCTAGTTATATTTTTAGATTTTTTAGAAAGCTATCTTGGATTTTAGAAGGTGAGGTCTAGTTTTGATAGCACCTTGTAGATCTCAAAATTCCAACATAATTTTAAACATTAACAATCCTAGTTTCCTTGCTCATCTTATTATGTGCATGGTCTAGGATGGTAAAATTTGATAAAAGGATAAGCTCCCCCCTACCCAAATTAATACCTTTCTCTTGCACAAAAAAAGAAAATTCTTAAAATAATGCAAAACAAATAGTGATTTTCATCACTAAGCAAAACCCTTGCTCAAAAAAAATAAAAATAAATAAATAGTGGTTTTCACCACTAAGCATGAGCAAGTATCCCAAACAATGGAAAGAAAATAAGGGGGTAACGAGCTTGAATCCCTAGAACATTCAGTATTCAAATATCATGGGGTAATCTCCATTACAACAATGGGTTGAATGAAACCTACCTGGTAATGGAGTAGCCTTATGCATGGTGATATGTCTAACACATTAGTTACCTTCTTTTGTACAAACCAATTTCATCTTATTTATGAGCTAGATTTAGGTGGCTTGTATTGCCTAGTAGCCTAGTCCAATTGCATCCAAACTTAGTACCATGATGAACATAAGGTGATCCTCATTACAAAAATGGGTTGAATGAAACTCACCTAGCAATGAGGTAGTCTTATGCCTCATCTAATACATTCATTTTGCACACACAATGATAATGAATATCTGGGTCTTCTTAATAGCCTTTTACCTTTGAGGAGTCTTGTGTAGTCATTATATAAATTTTGCTCAATAAACTAGGGTGTTTGAGTCTCATGGAAAAACCATCAAAAAATCCCCTATAGCAACAAATTATCTCATCAAACAATCACCATTTTTCCTTATGAGTGTTCATAAAATAGGATAGATACCAGATGAATATCAACAATGATGTTTAGACGACCACTAACTATTTTATGGATATATTTTAGTTTGTAAAAGCTTATAGGGAAATCTCCTACATCTCACGTAATTTCATATCACATGTGCATGGATAAATGATTAATTATTATGATAAGAGTTAACATTTGTATTCATGAGTTTTATGTATTATGTGGTGTCTTCCATTAGTTTTTTAAACACAAATTAGATTCATTCCTTAATTTTTAAGTGATTAAAGTATACAGATACATTTGCATTAGACCATCCTCATGAAATTAATGCATTACATATCACATTGCATCCACCATATCATATAATAGAAATTAAATGCATAAATAAATGAAATAAATCACATACATGCATTTAACATTAACTACTGCATCCATATAAGCATTTATAGTAATGCATTCATACATGTAGATCATAGAATCTAATCATACTCACGAAATTGAACTGTGACTAGATTGCACTGATGACTTCCCAGACTCACTCCACTTGATCCACTAGAAGTCCTCTACTATAGACTAATCTGGTAGAGTGCCACCACATATCCTAACTTGAGTCTCCAAAGAAATGATATATGATGCATCTACTCCATGCTGAGCCACACTCTCATCCAAGATATGTTGCAATATCATAACCTTTGTATCTCCACCTAATGCTGCTAGCCCCTAAGTGGCTAAAGTGGATGGTGTAGCCTAAGTTGTAGGTGCAACCATTAATTGTACCTTGAGAGCATCTCACTCCATGGTCCTTGCATGTACCTTAGTGGTCTTGGAAGCTAGATGTGCATGTAGAGTGTCTATAGTCACCATCATTGTATCCACCTGAGCTTGGAGAGTAGCTTCACCACTACTGCTATCCAACACTAAGCTAACTTTGAGCAACTACAAGACTAGTATCTTGCTCTACTAGTTGTATATAGGAGGTCTATAGTTGTACCTATACATTGTGTATTTGTGCTCGTAGTTGTGATACCTCATCTATAGGGACATCCTCCTTGCCCTCATTCTTAGCCAAATGTCCCTTCACATATCCTATATCCTATTCCCACTCATCCTTTATCTTGCAACAAACCGATCGCTCAACATTATCTCCACCTTCCTCTACTACCACTATTATAGTTCTACCCATAGGACTGCCTCCCTACCATAGCCACATCACCCACCAGGTGTCAAACTCCATAGTGGTCCTTAGGTTCCCTAAACTAGTCTCTACAACTAGAGGGTCCACCTCCTCTAATAATCACTCTACTTGAGGTAGTTCAAACTATGTCTTAGCATGCCTATGATGATAGAGGACTAGCTCCTCTAACACATCCTAAGCTATGTTGAACTACCAAATCACTCGAGATTAAGAAAATTACTCTCACTAATTATTGTGGTGCCCTATCAATTACCTATCGTGTCTCACTCTAGATAGGTACTCGATCACCTCAATCTAGTTGAGTCAATCTAGGTAGGGCCTCCATATGACCTGATCCCATGTTAGTCGCTCGAGTGAATTAGTATAGTGAACCAATATGCCTTAATGTGATCAACTCCAACCAACCTCCTCATCCTGTGACCATTGTGCTACATAGTTAATGTTATCATCACCCAAATCTACTTGGGCCACTGGTAATCCAGTAGGTCGATCCACTCGGATATGCTCCCAACCCCAGAACTAGAGTCATAGATTGCACCCCACTCCAATGTGTCTCCTATGCTAAATCTCGTACAACTCATCATAGAGTTGCACCAATAGTGTGCTTCCCCATGCCATAATGATTGGATGCTCTAGATCACACTCCACTAAGTCTTGTACCATATTCAAGAGGTTCCAAGGGAACCTCACTCTTGAGGAGTCAAGAAGTAGTACATTAGAGATAATTTACATGGCTACTACCTATCATTGAGATAAGATGTACCACTCATACCATGTCCTAACTAAGACCTCTTTGTGGTAGATCTACTAGTACCTCAGTTTCTTTAGCACAAAAACCACAATCCATAACCCTCTCCCAATCCCAAGTCATAGAAGAAGTGAACTCATCTTTCAATCAGGATCTTGAAAATCTAGTAGATTTCCTATAACATCATCATCATCTCACTAGTAGGGAGATGTAATTTGTTGGTCCTGCTATCCCAATGATGAGCCAGGGTTGTAAGGCACAACATGTTTGAGTTCGATCACCTCAAACCACTCCCAGTCATCATTGTCAAGAACCACTCGTAGCTCCAAGAATAGATTTGGCTCCCTAGCCCAAGATATCAAAGTCTAACATCTAGAATAATGTAGATAAAAAATCCAAAAACATCCAAAAAATCAATCAAAAATCCAAAAACATCTAAAAATCATCTCAAAATTTCAAAAACATCAAAAAATCATCCAAACTTTCAAAGTATTAAAAAATAACACTTCAAAATCATAAAAATTCAAAATTTAATCAAAAAAATCAAAATTGAACCTACGGTCGATAGTCGCTCTGGGCCTCGATAGCCACTAGCATCGTCACTGGACCCTAGGATGACCATCCCAATGATCATATTTTTGACCATTGGAATTCAAACATGGTTTCCAAACCCCTTGATGGTCCCCTTTGGACTAGACGGGCATTGCTCCTACCTAGGATGGCCCTGTAGCAACACCCATGAGGAGTTTTTTCCCAACCAAAAAATGCCAAAATTAAAAATCTAACCTACCCTTAATGTGGGTTTATTTAGCCCATTAATTAGTGAAGTTCATTTTAAATTTCATAATTCACAAGGGTTGAATGGAGAGTCTACCTTAGGAGCTTTGGCTCCTCTACTCGTCGAAGCCTCGGGATGATCTATCATACTAGTCTATATCAATTTTGATAGCGTTTCATATCAATTTATCTCTCTTCTCCCTCAGAGCTCATTTTTCTCTCACTATGAGCTATCAAAATGAATTTTAAAATTGCCAAACTTACTTTTATATTTTCTAGATTTGGTAGTCATTCTCTTGAAGGATAGTCACATTTCAGTGCGATCGTTGTACCTAATAATGACCTCAAAATTTGTAGATCACCATTGTTGTACCCTAGGATGATATTAAGATGGTAATAAATACAATAATTTTGTTAGAACCCAAAGCTTTAAATTGGATATTTAATCACATATAACGGTCCATATTCATCAAAAATTGCAAAATTAACAAAACATTCAAATAAACAAAATCTCAAAGGTGCCTCGTACCTAGTAATTTACTCTATACACTTGGTGGTTGCAACGACTTGCTATCAATACAATCTGGTAATTTGAGTAAATTACCATAAGGCTATTTGAACCAAATTATTCATCAACAAATCAAAATGTCTTCACTTCAATTCCTAAGGCCATTGCGGCCATACTGCTCCACGAGAATGAGGCGTTCATTTCATTCTTCTATGATATTTTCATCAAATAATCAAACATAGTGATTCATCACATGCTTAAATTGAATTTCTATCATCTTGATTCTCTAAGAAATCCATGTGGCTAGACTACTCCATGGGATAGAGATGTACAATTACTAATAATAGTTGAAATCACATTTATAATAAGACTTTCCCTTGACAAAGGTTATCATCTTGCAATATCTAAATCAATCATCTTGGTCAAGTGAATCATCACTTTCATCACTTGCCATTTCCTCATTGACTCATCACTTGAGGAGGTAGTCATAATAAAATAATTTATAATCAAAATCAACAATTAAACACATAATCATGTAAATTGCGTTCATCCACGAATCATTGCTAACACCTATCATAAGCTTCCCTATTTGCTAGGGCAAAAGCAAAAATATTGAACTAAACCTTTGTCAGTCTGATCTAGAAAAATATATAGCTCAACAACGCTACCCGATTGCCTTTAGATTCATTAAATTTTTAATCAAATTAAGCCTACCCATTTTTTTGGAGGCAATGATTTAGAGATACATGCTATTTCTATGATTTGGGTATCTAAGGTTGACCATATCAATGAACATCAATCAACCTGCAATGTGATGTTCGATTATCAATATTTGCTCAATGTTGTTGTAGCACCCTAAAATTGGCACAGTTAAACCTTAGTAAAAAGATTAAAATTTGAATTTTAACCCAAACCACTCGTTAACCGCCCGTTACCCGCTCCCCTTATTTTTCATGCCATTTTTAGGATTTGTTTTGACCGTTGGACGATATCGTCGCCAATCAGACGAAATCGTCCCAGATCTAATGAATTTGTCTAGAACAGAACGTCCAGATGATTTCGTCCCAAAACCAAATTTTCATAATTAGCTTCTGTTTCAACAGCTTCTCTAACTTGGGCAGAAAGCGTGTCTATGTAGTTAGAGTCTCCCCCGTTGGAGATCTCCCAAATTGGGATGATCTCCAACCTCCTAACCTCTCTCTAATCCTATATAAACTAGGATTTTCTCAGTTTATCCCCCTGAACCCCCTGGCTGACTGATTTCCCTACAAATTTAGTTCCTTGTGTATTAGAGCATCCTTGCACCATCGTTTGTATTCTGTATTTCAAGTTTTCTTGCAGGAATCTTACTATTTTTCAGCCAAAGCAAGCTCGAATCGTCGAAGGTGATTCCAGACGATTTCAGACGATCCTATCGAGGATCGACGATGATCTCGTATGATTGGAGGTGATCCTAACTGTAGTCCAGATTGGGGGCAATCAGAGCTCAAATTTTGCATTTTTCTTATCTCTTCTCTTCATTTTCTTACGCATTAACTTGGTTTATTTTATTTCTGCATCTTGGAGTTCACCTCATTTAGATGATAAAGTTAAAATAAATTATTAAATTGATGCATTTCCTTTTAATTGCTATCTGGATCTATCATTTAGGCAAATTTACTATCATTTCTATCATTTCCCCTTGCTTTTGTAGTTGTATTTTTGGTTTTTGGTCTCTGTCTCTGTGACTGCAGGTTTTTGACGAATTCGTCTAATGAATTTGTCAGATCGATGATGATCTCGTCTGATCTCAAATGATCGACTGAGATCTAAGATGATTCTATGACATTTTAGATGATTACGTATGATTTGAGATGATTTGGACTTCCAAAAAACTCAGAATCTGCATCAAACATCCGAAATCAGGTATATTTTGTCTCATTTAGCATATTTTTTGTGTTTAGCACTTATTTATGTTTTTTGTATTCATATAAATCAGCATTGGCATATAGAATAGCTTAGATTCATCTTGGCAAAACCTAGGAATTGAATGATTAAAGCACAAAATGAACACATCAAACCTACTCTCAACCTAGTCATAGAAGCTGCCACTCAAAAGTTTCCTGGTGAACCCACCATCTGTCAAAAATTCACCCTTATACCCCTCCCCCGAGAGGTGCGACCTTCAAAGGGCCTCTCAGTTAGTGGTATTGTCCCATCCTTCTCGTATTCCCCTTTTGGGCGCGGATCCTATAGCTTGAAGGTAAGGATGCAAAAAAATTGGAGCGATACATTTTGGTGAACCCGACGTGAAAACTAAAATCCTTTTGAAAACAATCCAAAAAAAAAACAAAACATAAATGCATTTAGAATCATTAGAAAAACAATTAAGGATTGCATATCATATTTAGATGGTAGATTATAATAAAAGACGAGTTGTCACCATTAATGTTGAAAACCAATTAGCAGCTATAGAGATTACCTCTATACTTAGAGTACCTCAAACAAATAGGTTTCAACCTTTATGGGGTGAACTTAATAGGAGATTGAATATCATTGAACCTAGATCAACCGAACTTAGGCAAATCAAGAGGTTTGTCCTAGATAGAATCTTGGATCCTAATCAGGTGACTTTGTACCATGAACTTCAGAGAGCTTGCCATAGGTGGTTAGCAGATAAAAGAGCCCTTGTGTCTTTCGAGTTGTACACCTTTAAGGAATACCTCAATAATGTAGTTGTAGTACATAAATTTCTATCTCGTATAGAGGATCAAGAGGTCGTTCTTATGGATAGAAAGAGATGGAATAGAGTTCCTAGAGCTGTGTTATATCAAGAGTATTGCCATGGGCCATATTTTTACAAGTCAGAGTCAGAAGTAGATAACATCACCATAGCACACTTTGTCAAATTCTTGAAAAACCATTTCCAATTTGAAGAGGAGCATTTCATGACTCTCGATGAACTTGATCCCATCAATGACATCTATAAACTATTTATAGAAAACTAAGCCATTCTTTTATTATTTCTTGCATTTAGTATACTGTTTGTTCTCTTTATAATATTGTTATAAAAACAAAAACAAAACAAAAATATAACAAAAATCAAAACATTTTCTTTTAAGTATTATAGTAGGTATATAATTAAAATATATACCTCCCAAACTTGTTGCAAATATATATATAAATATATATTTGCTAAAATCTAAGTTTAAGCATAATGACTAGACTTAGGAATGGAAAACAGACTGAAGTAGAAGAAGATTGGTTAGGAAAACCAGTAAATAAACCAGATGTCCTTCCTGAAGACCCAATTCAGGAAGAAGGAACACTAGACCAACAAGAAGAAGAGTTTGTTGAAGGAAATGAACAAAGAGAAACTATTAGAGAGGAAGGATCCTCATCCCCTAAAATGTCTCTGGAAGGAGCTGTTACTTTCAAGAACATGGAACATTTTTGGAAGTTCCTCAATACTAATATTGGCACTCTTAATAGAGCAGTCCATATGGACAAGGATCAAATTAGTGACACCCAAGCAACCCTAGAAAAAATATATCACACACGCACTAATCCCTTCTCCTTCGTTGATCAAGAAAGTGATCAAGTTGGACCATCCAATTTAGATATGGCCGCTATAATCCAGAACATGCAACAACAACAAGTTACCCAACCACCTAGAGTGCCTGTTACCAAGCCTAGGGTTATTCCCACACAAAAGAAACCTTCATTCACTACTCTATTTTGCCAAGTTATTGATCAACATACCTCAAATCAACAAAATCCCAAAAAAAAACCTAACACCAATTTCCAACAATCTGGGATACAACATAATGCTACTACAAATCTTCTTCATAATACTCTTCCTACCAACCATTTGCATAATAGCAATATAGCATCCAATCCTTACGTCACGCCATCACACGCTCAAATACCACCCAACCAATATGGTGGACAAACTAGTAATCTGGAAGCCATGGTGAAACAGTTAGTCTCCCGCATGGACCAGATAGATCCCTATCGTCCCTCGTACAGTTATCGAGAGATGTGTAGTCAGCCTTTAAATCCTATAGTTGAAGCACAACCATATCCTAAACACTTTCCTATGCCTTTCCTACCTATATACAAAGGAATCGAAGATCCCATAGAGTATCTTCGTATGTTTAGGATAGCCTGTCATGATATATCACATGATGACTTGTTATTATTAAAAATGTTCTCGAAAAGTTTATGAGGAATGACATTAGAGTGGTATTATCAACTACTCACTCATTCTTTAAGGAATTTTGAAGAAATTGCCGAGTCTTTTGTTCATCAATTTAGTGCCTACATTGAAAGACATGTAACCATTAAAGATTTGTACAACTTAAAACAAGAAAAAGATGAATGTTTTGCTGATTTCCTAGCTCGGTGGATACAGTTGATAGGAAAATTACACTTTGTGTTACCTTATCGGGAAATGTTGGATATCTTTATCAATAATTTACAAGAACAACTATCCTATGAATTATCAACTGCTACCTTGACCACCTTCGATCAGGCTATAGACTTAGCCCGAAGAGTGGAATATGCTCTCATTAGGAGAGGTCAGCTTAAAAAGAAAGATGATGAGAAAACATCCAGAAATCAATATAAAAATAAACAAGTTGTGGGTGATGGAGTCACCAATAGCAAAAATGTTGCCAATGTTAATACTACGAAAACAACAGAGAAGTTCATATTGAAACCTCCTGATAAACCACCTCAAGAATTTACTAGGTTAAATCAACCTCTATCAACCATTTTATCGCAATTACTAGCACAAGGTTTGATCCAATTACCAAATATCCAGGAACTTGATCCAACTATACCCGGATACAGAGTTGATTTACACTGTGATTTCCATAGAGGACCTGGACATGCTACCAACTCTTGTAAAAGATTAAAACATAAAATACATGACCTGATTGATAACAATGAGATGGAGGTGCAAGCCTTTCAACCTAAACAAAATCCTCCCAATAATGCTCAAAAGAACATCCCCCAAAATAAGAATCAGAATGTCAATAAATCATTGGACATATTTCAACATCCTTTACCAAAGCATGGAAAAGAAGTGGCTAATCAAATTGAGCATCATAATGTTCTTCCTCCTACCCGATATGTAGGAACTATTAGTGGGCATTCACCTACTCATGATGTGGAAGTATTTGACACAACTTTATCCACGGTTACAACCAGAACTCTATATAATACTCAGACACCTGATCTTAGTGATGTAGAATATGAGACTGAAAGTGACATGGAAATCACTTCAAATCAATCGAATAGCTCTGAAGATGAATCAGATCCTATTCAACCTATCACAAGTTCTATGGTTCCAGAAAAACCATTTCCAAGAAGAGTCACTGCTAGACCATCTTCTCACCAATTAATTTCTAATGAAAAAGCCATAAATGCTAGAACAAGACCTATTCATCGTCTACAAAATAATATTATCGGTACCATCGGAGCTATTACTCGACAACAGGCTCGTAATTCTCAACTAGATCAAACTCAAAACGATGGATCAGTTCCATTTGTTTTGAAAGTTCCTAATAAAGGAAATCATGCACCTAATGTTCAACCTAAACCTCCTTATAATATTAATGAACAATTATCAAATACTATAGCTAGAATTTCCCTCTTAGACCTTTTAAGATCTTCTCCTACACATAGGGATGAGTTAATGCTCACATTAAGCCAAATGATGGTACCACAAAATATTCAACCTGAAGCCATGGCCAATACTATAATAACTTGTGAAGTCAATTGTATTGACTTTCGGGATAGAGATATACCACAACATAGTTTACATAAGGATAACCTCTTATATATTACTGCCCTAATTGGAGATGTAGCAGTTAAACGAGTCTTAATTGATAATGGTTCCTCTTTAAACATTTGCACTTTTGACTTCTACCAAAGATTTGGGTTTAGAAGTGACAAAATGAAAAGAACTGATATGATCATAAAAGCCTTCAATAACGAAACACAAGAAACATGTGGAGTTATTACTATACCATTGCAAGTTGGTCCTAGAACCTTAGACACGACCGTGTTTATTGTACATTGCCCTACATCGTACAATATACTCTTAGGTCACCCTTGGATCAATGCGATGCGAGTTGTTCCCTCAACTTTACATCAGAGTGTTAAATTTGAATTTAAAAATTAGTTGGTTACCATTCATGGTGATCCCAGACCCTTTGATATGTGTGCTTTGGCAGAACCTGTTGGAGTTCAATTTTGCCCTACTTTATCATCCACACATCCTAATTCTAATCATCCGTCTAAATGTGTGAAACACACACCCATAACATCATCTAATTTTTTTCCATCAACTTCACCTCTACATATAGTTCAACCACCTTCCGAACAAACCACATTAGGACTTTCAAAAGATCCTAAACCCACAACCAATGCTTCTTGTTTTACTCCTATAACTTCCATACCTATAGACCCATCCATCAACATCTCTATAATGTCTACACCTACCAGAGGCATATTTTCTGCATCCGACGATGTAGGAAATGTTCCTTCTACCTCTTATGCTCTTATTGACGAGCTTTTACCCGATTTATCTAAAATTATTATATCAGAAAAAACAAACGCTGCTATGCAAGATTCCATTATTTTAAATAAATTGCCGCCATCTCCTCGTACTTTGGGCCTCCCACAGCCTATGGGAAGTATTTACCAAGTTGGGAGTTGCGCTTTTATTTATAAGGGATATGACTGGGGAAGAATACCTAAAAACATCAAGACACATTATGATGGATATGCTCGATGTTATTTTGCTAATGAGTATATTAAAGCTAAGCATATAATGCTTAAATTGGGATATAAAGGGAAAGGTTTGGGACCTTCCCAAAATGGTATGAAAGAACCTTTTGAGGTAGAACCATGGCCTGCCCGATGTGGTGTGGGCCTATTTCCTAGTAAAGGTTAGCCCTTCCCATTTGAGGATGATGACCATCTCATATCTTACCAAGATTATTTGGATGAACGTGATCCTTTGCATTTAATAAATAAGCCATTTACATGTAATATGCTCTCCATAGCTTACCCTCAGATGATCGTTGAATTCGATGATGAGTTGGAGGGAGATATTTTCCATGATGTCTCCATTGAGGAATTATTACATAATGGATTTTATTTCGATGGCTCTATACCTAGTAGCCCAACTTGAGGCCACGACTCCTCAAGACGAATTATCCAAGCTAACCTTGGAAGAATTACAAGAATTGGGCGTTTCACCCACCCCACCTAATTTTGAGATAGATCTACACATGGAAGTAGAGAATGTCATAAAAATTAACATTCGAACCAATGATAACCCTCACATAATCAACATTGGATCAGAATTAAGTCAAGAAAAACAAGATAAATACATTGCATTTCTTAACGAGTATGAAGACATTTTTGCTTGGACATATGAAGATATGCCAGGATTAAACCCTTATGTAGTTATGCATCACCTAGTAGTCCATCCGGATGCTAAACTTGTTAAACAGAAAATTAGAAAAATGTATCCTAAAGTGGCTTTACTAGTCAAAGGGGAATTAGAAAAACTCTTGAAGGTTATTTTTATACAAGCCATTGATTATGCTGAATGGATCTCGAACGTATTTCCGATAACTAAGAAAGAAGCTACAAAAGTTAGGGTTTGCACAAACTTTAGGGATATTAATGTTACATGCCCTAAAGATGATTTTCCTCTTCCCAACATGGATCAGATCATTGATTTTACTGCTGGGAGTGGAATGATATCCCTAATGGATGGATTCTCTGGTTATAATCAGATCAGGATAGCTCCTAAAGATCAAGCTAAAACAACCTTTATTACCCCTTGGGGGACCTTTTGTTGGAAAGTGATGCCATTCGGTTTGAAGAATACAGGTGCAACTTATCAACGAGCCATGACTTATATCTTTCATGATATGATGCATGATATTCTACAAGATTATGTAGACGATATTATAGCTCATTCCACCAAAGAATATGATCATTTAGATGACTTGAGAAAAGTCTTTGATCGGTTAAGGGAATATCTTATCCGACTAAATCCAGCTAAATGTATATTCAGAGTTAAGTTTGGTAAATTATGAGGGGTTATAGTTTCTTTACGTGGCATTGAAATTGACCCTCTCAAGATCATGGCTATCACTGATATACCCACACCCACAAATATATCTGAATTACGAAGTCTATAAGGTAAAATTCAAGCTATTCGTTGCTTTGTCAAAAATTTGGCAGACAAAATAGGACCCTTTCTTAAGCTTCTTAAGAAAGATGTCTCTTTTCATTGGGATGATGAATGTCAGGAAGCATTTGACTTGCTCAAACAATATCTCCTTAACCCTCCGGTGCTTTCACCACCTAGACCTGATCGCCCATTTATCTTGTACATTTCTGCTTCAGATTTTGCCTTAGGAGCTATGTTAGCTCAACTTGACGATGAGAAGAAAGAACATGCTAATTATTACATTAGCCAAACCTTAATCAGTTATGAAACTCGCTATACAGTATTAGAGAAGTTATGTCTCACAGTCATATTTTCTACACAAAAATTATGCCATTACATGCTCAGTCAGAAAATGTATGTTATTGCTAAATTCGATCCTTTGCGGTATCTCATGAGTCGCCCGTACTTATCTGGTCGCACCACAAAGTGGGTTCTTGCGCTAAGTGAGTTTGAACTCATGTTTATAGGATAGAAGTCTGTTAAAGGTCAAATCATAGCAGATCAATTAGTTGCTACACCCTTAGAGTCTACCCATCCCCTCATCATTGAGTTTCTCGATGAATGCCTTAAACTAGAGGCAGACCATCCTGAGCAATGGTACCTATAATTTGACGAAACCCGATGCATGAGTGGGGTTGGTGCAGGTATTATTTTAATATCTCCATAAAAACATCTTATACCTCTGTCCTTTAAATTAATGTTTGCTTGCACTAATAACACTGCTGAATATGAGGCTCTAATCCTTGGATTATGAGCTACCTTGGCACTGAAAATTAAAAATTTATTAGTTTTCGGTGACTCTCAACTTGTCATAAATCAAATTAATGATGTTTATCAGACTAGAGATGATAAATTACGTCCATATAAAGCATATGTCCTACAATTATTATCTTTATTTGATCAAGTTACCTTGGAAGCTATTCCTCGAACTAGCAACCGTGTGGCTGACGCTATGGCTACAACTGCATCTATTTTGCCCTTGGAGTTAGATGACGAATATGCTACCATCATTATTCATTGACTCCAAGAACCTGCTTCAAATAAATTATGCTTAGAACCTCTAGATGTGTTTCTAATCAACAAAACTACTCCTGAACCTTGGTATACTGATATATTTAATTTTCTTCAAAATGGGACCTTTCCTGAAGGTTGTAATAGCAACCAGCGCCGGTTATTATGTAGACGAGCAAGTCGCTTCATAATTATTGGTAAGACCTTGTATAGGATATCTTTTGAAGGCATCCTATTGAGATGTTTAACTCTAGAAGAATCTCGATCAGCTTTGAGTGAAGCCCACGATGGATCTTGTGGGGGACATTTTAGTGGTAGCGCCATTGCTAAGAAGCTCCTTAGGATAGGATATTTTTGGCCTACCATGGAGAATGATGCACATGATTATGTGCACCATTATGAAAAGTGCCAAAAATATGCTGACCTCGTCCATGCGCCTGCATAAGAATTGTAGGCTATTTCATCTCCTTGGCCCTTTTCCAAATGGGGCTTAGACATCATTGGAAAAATCAACCCTGTGTCATCTAATGGACACAAATTCATCATAACTGCTACCGAGTATTTCATGAAGTGGGTTGAAGCTATGCCCTTAGCTTCTTGCACTAAACCCAAGTTTCCAAGTTCATTTTTAATCAAATTATTTGTAGGTTCGGAATTCCTGCAAATCTCATCTCAGATAATGGAACTTGTTTCAAAAATAAAGATGTCAAAAAATTATGTCAAAAATATAAAATTCAACATCGTTGGTCCACTCCCTATTATCCTCAAGGTAATGGCCAAGCAGAAGCATCTAATAAAACATTAATCAAAATCCTCAAAATACTGGTCAATAAATCTAGTCGAGATTGGCACATTCAACTATATCCTGCTTTATGGGCTTATCGAACTAGCGTTCGCACTCCCATGGGAACTTCACCTTTTGTTTTGGTCTATGGCGCTGAAGCAATTTTTCCCTTTGAATTAGAAGTTCCTTCTTTGGCTTTGCTACTTCAAGATACTGAAGTAGGAGATGAATATCATGCTGGAAGACTTAGTCAGCTGGAACTCCTAGATGAGAAGCGCATCAATGCTTTGGAGTATCATCATGCCTACCAAAACAAGCTCAATCAAGCATACCTCAAGAAAGTTCATCATCGATCCTTTGAGATCGGCGACCTTTTCTTGAAAGAAAATAAAAAAATACTAATGCAACTAAAGATCTTAAAGGTAAATTTGAACCTAAATGGCTTGGACTATATATCATCACTGCTAAATTTGGATCGGAAGCATACCGATTAGCTACCTTAGATGGTAAATATCTTAAAGAACCTATGAACATTATGCATCTTAAGCGCTATTATGCATAACATTTGGTCAGTTCATCATTTTTATATATTATTATTTTGCATATTGTTTCATTTTAGTCATCCATATACAAATTTTCAAAACAGTAACAGTATTTATTCTTTCAATTCCTCAATCAAAATCAACATATAAAAACTTCAAAATCATCAAAATCTTCAAAAACATCTTTTATTTTTGCACTTGTCAATTCTTGCAGTATTGCAGATATATTTTCAATTATTTTGGATAAATTAGCATTTATTTGGAATCCTGCACTTTCACACTCACATGAATAAATATCTTGATTTTATTTGGTATGATTATTCATCTCTATTATATCAAAGCCCACATTTAAATTAAATAAAGTTTTGAGCATAGAGAACTGATCTTGTTATTTACTTGAACCAAACATATCTTTTCACATTAAAATGATTTCATTGCAAATTCGATATGATGCTACATAGTAGAAGTAGTTTCTTGAGCAAAAAGTTTCCCCTGATATCCTATCATGCACATGGTCTAGAATCTTTGAGAATTGACAAAAGGACAAGCTCACCCCTGCCCAGAATAAAAATCCCTTGCTTTACAGCCAATCCGAGCAAGTATCCCTAGTATAGGAAGAAAAAAAAAAATTCAAAGAAAATGAGAAAAAGAAAAATATTATTTTATACCATCGCAGCAATATTTCAGCATTATCTCTGGTCGCGTTTTTGCAAACTTGTTGCGATATCGCGACACTTTTTCTCTTCGGGTGCGTTTTTGCAACTTGTCGCGATATCGCGACACTTTTTCTCTTTGGGTGTGTTTTTGCAACTTGTCACGATATCTCGACACTTTTTCTCTTCGCGTGCGTTCTCGCAACTTGTCACAATATCGCGACATTTTTTCTCTTTAGCTGCGGTCTTCCATCTTATCGTGATATCGTGACACCTTTTCTCTTTGGTAGCGGTCTTCCATCTTGTTGCGATATCGTGACACTTTTTCTCCTTCTTGCAACTTGTCGCGATATCGCGACATTTTTTCTCTTCGGTTGCGGTCTTCCATCTTGTCGCGATATTGCGACACTTTTTCTCTTTGGATACGGTCTTCCATCTTATAGCGATATCGTGACACTTTTTTTCCTTGGCAGCGGTCTTCCATCTTGTCGCGATATCGCGACACTTTTTCTCTTTGGCAGCAGGTCTTCCATCTTGTCGCGATATCGCGACACCTTTTCTCTTCGACTGCGGTCTTCCATCTTGTCGCGATATCGCAACATTTTTTCTCTTCGGCTGTGATCTTCCATCTTGTAGCGATACCGTGACACTTTTTCTCTTCAGCTACGGTCTTCCATCCTATCACGATATCATGACACCTTTTTTCTTTGGCAGCGGTCTTCCATCTTGTCGCGATTTCACGACACTTTTTCTCTTTGGCTGCGGTCTTCCATCATGTCGCGATTTCGCGACACCTTCTCTCTTCGGCAGTGGTCTTCCTGAATGTCACGATTTCGTGACTCTTTTTCTCTTCGGTAGCGGTCTTACTTCTTGTCGCGATTTTGTGACACCTCTTATCTTCGGCAGCGGTCTTACTTCTTGTCGCGATTTTGTGACACCTCTTATCTTCGACAGTAGTCTTATTTCTTGTCGCATGACACCTTTTCTGTCCAGTCACGGGTTTGCTTCATGTCACGATTTTGCGACACCTTCCCTCCTTCGGCTCTGACGACGCTTCTTTTCATGATTTCGTGACATCCCTTCTTCTCTTGGCTGCAACGGCGCAACTTGTTGCAATTTTGCGACATCACCAAACTGGTCACGATTTCGCGACATCTTTCCTCGTGTGGAGGTTTGCTTGCCATTTGATCTTTAGTTCTTGGACCACCTCGGTCGATCTGGAATTCATGTAAATCCTCTTGTACAAGGTTCAGGGACCTTTCAACACCCTTTCAAATCAAAAAAATATATTTCAGCATTATCTCAGTTCCACGCAAAAAAAAAAAAAAAAGGGAAAAGAAACAGCAAAAGCAAAAAGCAATAAAATCCCTTTTCCTTACCCCTTGAAAAGAAAAGAAGGGTGAATGAGCTTGAATCCCTGGAATTCTCAATTATTCAAAAACTATGAGGTAAGCCCCATAACAGGTGGTTTGTGTCCAACACGCTTGGCCTTGGGTAATCCCTAGCGTGGTGATATGTCTGTCACATTAGTGACCTTCTTTTGTACAGACCTATGTCGGCTTATGGATTAGCTAGCTCTTGATGACCTAACTTACATAGTAGTTTGGTACAGTCATATGCATATAAATCATGGTCAACGAACACTCATTTGGTTAATTCAAATTACTTGTATCAAATTTATCTTGCTCAAAATTAGTGAATGAACAATACAATTGCACACACATTTGTATTTGAGAGATTTTGTATCATTATGATAAATCAAGATCGGTAATGAACTCACATTTGCACATGAGGGCTCCTTATAAATCTACATTTTGTCTTTGAGATGATCTAAAATATTTTTGCAACTCTTGTTGGAATAATTTCATCTTCTTATTTAAGAACATCTGCTTAGTATAAAAACAATTACATACATTGTTTTCAAAACTCCAAAGATTATTTCAACCACATATTCAAAAATCTAGCAATAAAGTCATGTTTGTATATTATTATTTTCTGTTTATCTCACAATAAAAAATCAATCATGCAATAAAACTAAAATATCAATTTCCTTCTTTGGATTTCGCAATGATGGTATAAGTCTATATCTATAATTCTATGCCTAGCATAAACCATTGTTCTAATCTTATTTTCCCATTAATTTTAATTTATAAAAAACATATGGCTTACATCATTATGTTACACAAATTATGCTTTAAAAAGAACGAACACATTTTTCTATTTCGTTTCATTATGTCAACATTCCATTTTGCAACCATGGTATAATTCCTAGCGAATTATTCAAAAAATTTATCACACTTAGGAATTTATGCCTAGAAAAAATCATATTGCTTTTAATATCTCATGCATAATATTTTTATGAAAATCTGAAAACACATCATCATCATCATCATCATTTTTCATCATCACAACACAAAGTCTTAAGATAGTCTCTTAAGCAGTCTTTTACTTTTAGCAATATTTCTATATTGGGATTAGCTTGACGACCTAGCGAGCGACGACTCCATGAAATTGTCTATAACAGTGACAATTTCATCCTCTAGTGTCTGCACCTAAGCCTAAGTTGTGTAGCCTCATCCTCTAGTGTCTGCACCTAAGCCTAGAGGTAGGCATTCTTAGCCTGGAGAGCCACCATCTCGCTGATCTCCCCCACCTCGATACCCTTGCCCTTATCAGGTGATGGTGGCCTCCCTCCTCCCTATCTGCTGTAGCCTTTGTGGATCCCGTGTCGTCCTCTAGTATCTCCTCTATGGAGACCGTCATTGCTCTCTCCTACTGTGACCTTGCATTGCCTCAATAGTAGCCTGACATTGCCTCCCCATTCGTCGCACCATGACATGCACTGGACCCTGTGACCTCATCATTCAAGGAGGGCAGATGCCTGCATACCAGGCATCGTATCCATCTATAACCCTAGCATCGTCACCATCCACTAGCTGGATGAGGGCATCATCCGTGTCCTGACTCCAAAATCATTGCATATCTAGATCCCCGCTTAGTGTAGAACTATCCCAGACAGTATGGGAGTACTCGTAATCCCTGAGGGAAGGGATCCCCTGCTGAAGACCGAACTGTCGTAAAACCTGATTGTAGCGGTGGAGCTCTACCTCTCCCCACTCCATCCTTAGCCATCAGACTCTTCTGATGAGAGTCAGCTCTTGCCCATCCTCTGCCGACCCTGGATGCTCTCTCCATGGCCTCTAGGTGATCTGGTCTGGGATTAGGTCGTCTAGCAACCTCTAAGACATCAGTAGATCTATCCATTGCTGTGACTCTCTCTAGAGCCACCAATAGAAAACTTGAGGCCTCTCTCGATCAACCCCTATTAGTGGGAGCCCTACCTACCTCTACATCGTGATGTGCTCCCAGCACCAAATCTATAGTAGTGATGTCACAACCAGACATTGACCTCCCTTGTATATGACCCCATGCATGATCCTATACAAGCAGCACAGTACAAAGCTACCCCATGCATATATGTATCCGTGGTCTCTCATGTCACAGACCACATCTGAAAGGAGCCAGGGTAATCTACACCCACTCTGGTGGCATAGCAGTAAGCCACCCACTATCCCTGCCAACACCTAAGTCAACCTAGATGCCCCAGGCATCTGCCTTAGAGACTCGATGTTCACTCTGCCCTTCTCTAGGATGAAGCTCGGGTCTCTGCTCAGCCTCATTATCGCCTAGCTCTGATTTTTTGTAGGAGTCATCAACCGTCCCTATATGGGGATCCTCAAGATCCTCCATACGTCCTCTAGTGTGGGAACCATCTCCCCTCTCGATAATCAAAATTAGGACAACCCTGGATACCATCTCTCTACTAGGGTTGTCAATAGCCCCATGTTCGTCAGTACTTGTGGCATCTCTGCCACATGCTGTAATCCGACCTGTGCCAGTCGGTCTCGCTTTGCTTGGTCGAGCACGGCTATATCATATCTCAGCCCCCCGTATTTCCACTCCTGACCCTTTAGTAATCCCCTCTACAAAACAAATAATAAAACAATAAAATTTATTAATAAACCAATTATTAAAATCAATTAAATACAATTCAAAACAAGCTTAATTTCATCAAATGATGATATTGTCCACTATTGGACAATATCCTCCTACATTGGATAAAATCATCCTTTGTAGGACGACATCGTCTCCTATTTCGCAACTTAGGGATCGCCCCTTGTTGACCGAGATCGCCCCTAGTTCATCGATTTCACCCTCAGACGAAATCGACGATCTAGAGACGATTTCGATGAAATAGGGACGATTTCGTCCCGACATCGTCGACAACCTAAAAACGGTTGTGATGCCCCAAAACAGTCAAAAATTAAAACAAAAAATTGCACAAAACAAATTCAAACATAATTTACTAGCATTAGACCCTTACCCGTAGCCCGCGTCGGACCTCTGTCGATCTGTGCGCTGTCTCAACCATTTTTGTCTATAGAGCTCTCAAACAGTAAAAATGAACAGTAAAAAATGAATTAGGGTTTTCCCTATTTTTCTTAATTTTATTTAAAAACAACCTTTTTTTTTTTTTTAGTTTTTCTTTTCCGCGCTTTTACCTCAAACATTCGATTTGGGTAAAAACACGGAGGGGGCACCATAGTCAGCAGTCGCACGATTCGACCTAGAATCGTCATCTAGAAAATTGAGTAAATTTTTGCTTTCTCGTAAAATGAGAACTCATATTTAACGCATTTTCTTTGGAAAATTCGTTAAAGAGGGGGCAAAATGTAGCACCCTAAAATTGGCATAGTTAAACCTTAGTAAAAAGATTAAAATTTGAATTTTAACCCAAAACCGCCCGTTAACGGTTCCCCTTATTTTTCGTGCCATTTTTAAGATTTTTTTTGACCGTTGGATGATATCATCGTCGATCAGATGAAATTGTCCCAGATCTGATGAATTCGTCTGGAACAGAACGTCCAGACGATTTCGTCCCAAAACTGAATTTTCATAATTAGCTTCTGTTTCAACAACTTCTCTAACTTGGGCAAAAAGAGTGTCTATGTAGTTAGAGTCTCCCCCGTTGGAGATATCCCAAATTGGGATGATCTCCAACCTCATAACCTCTCCCTAATCCTATATACACTAGGATTTTCTCAGTTTATCCCCCTGAACCCCCTGGCTGACTGATTTCCCTACAAATTTAGTTCCTTGTGTATTAAAGCATCCTCACACCATTGTTTGTATTTTGTATTTCAAGTTTTCTTACAGGAATCTTACTATTTTTCAGCCAAAGAAAGCTCAGATCGTCGAAGGTGATTCCAGACAATTTCGGGCGATCTTATCGAGGATCGATGATGATCTCATATGATTTGAGGTGATCCTAACTGTAGTCTAGATTGGGGGCAATCAGAGCCCAAAGTTTGCTTTTTTCTTATCTCTTCTCTTCATTTTCTTACGTATTAACTTGGTTTATTTTATTTTTGCATCTTGGAGTTCACCTCATTTAGTACAGATGTATGATAAAGTTAAAATAAATTATTAAATTGATGCATTTCATTTTAATTGCTATCTGGATCTATCATTTAGGCAAATTTACTATCATTTCCCCTTACTTTTGTAGTTGTATTTTTGGTTTTTGGTCTTTGTATTTGTGACTGCAGGTTTCTGACGAATTCGTCATATCGACGATGATCTCATCTGATCTCAGACAACTGAATGATATCTGAGATGATTCTATGACATTTCAGATGATTACGTACGATTTGAGACAATTTGGACTTCCACAAAACTCAGAATCTGCATCAGACATTCGAAATCAGGTATATTTTATCTCATTTAGCATATTTTTTGTGTTTAGCACTTATTTATGTTCTTTGTATTCATATAAATCAGCATTGGCATATATAATAGCTTAGATTCATCTTGGCCAAACCTAGGAATTGAATGATTAAAACACAAAATGAACACATCAAACCTACTCTCAACCTAGGCGTGGAAACTACCACTCAAAAGTTTCCTGGTGAACCCACCATCTGTCAAAAATTCACCCTTATACCCCTCCCCCGAGAGATGCAACCTTCAAAGGGCCTCTCAGTCGAGGTATTGTCCCATACTTCTCGCATTTCCCTTTTGGGCGCGGATCCTATAGCCTGAAGGTAAGGATGCAAAAAATTTGGAGCGATACAGCTTGTGTTTTCACATAATACATCTTAAAAAGGGGCATCTCTAGACACCTAAAATATGTCATGTTGATGAGGCTACTAATGTGGACACCTTTTTTAGGCTATATAACTAATCTTGGGCCTTCCCAAGACCTAACAGTGGTTCTAACCACTCATATAGGGCAATTTAACCTTTTATAGCTTGGGATGTTGTCCCCCCTAGTGGTTACCTAACAACCGTTGGACCCAAGGATGGCCCCCTAGTTTGGGCTACCCCTATTGAGGATGACCTCATCTATAATAAACTTGAGCTCCCTGAGCTGAGTAAAATTTGTTACAGGGCAACTGATCTTGAATGATTATGATCGAGAAGCTTCCAAAAGTGATGTTTCACCTTCTTGAGCCTAACTGAATCTTGGTCTTGGCTTCTTTAGCAAGCCAAGAATGCAGTTGAGGGAAATCTATGAATTGAAGTATGTCATTCACCCAAACCATGGCTACCTTCCACAATGAAGTGCTATCAAAATCAATTCTAAATTGTATACGATGAAGTGCTACCACTTTGAGGTTAGAGAGATCATTCTCTCATAAGCATCAAGGTGCTATCAACATTTCATCATGAAGGTGCTATCTTGAAGGACAAATCTCACCATTGTTCATCATCAATTCACCATGAATATGACTAAAATCCTATTGTAAGTCATTATTTAAGAATACACCAAGAATGTTAATTGATTTGACAAGTATTTTGGACATCACCATGCATCGAGTGTAGAGAACAAAGTCTTTGTTCGGTTGCCACTATGCTCGACAGTGGCCCATAGGCAGAGCCATCAGACTCAATGATGACTAATAGATCTAACCATGATGACCTTGTTGTGATGTTCATATTTCTTTTTCTTATCAATTAGATTAGTTTTATTAGCTTTTAATTCTATTTCTAACATTGTTTAACATATTTTCATTTGGTATTTCATGCATTTATTTACTATTTTACATATTTCCTTTCTATTTTGCATTATCATGAAATGGGCCTCATCTTGAGAGGCTTTACATTTTCTATTGATGCTTTGTAGGTTCTTATGTGTGCAGATTTTAGGTTTCCATAGGAGCAAATCATCTCAAGATTCCTCAATATTGGCATCATCAAGCGGAGGTCACTAGGAAAACCCTTCATAATCAGTTTTGGGAGATTACAAGAGATCTTTTGAAGACACCTATTATTGGATTCTTGATGTAATTTTATATCAATTTTGTGAATCCCTAAGAGGGATATTTTGCAACCTCTTATAAATACAATTCTTGAATATCAATGAGAAGGGCACTTTATTTTCTTTATCTTCTTGTCATTATGGTTACTTAATTCAAATTATCAAGTTGATTTCATATTACATTCTGTAGGTGTTAGATATTTTGTAAATATTACACAAATACAACCTAGGGCACTTTAGGAATTGCTATTGGATTCTTCTTCTTAAATTCTCTACTTTTTTTTCTTTTTAACTAAATTAACTCCCTTAAATTGAATTCTTTTAATAAATGCTTTTATAAAGGTTAACTTATTTCCTCTTTTAAACCTCATACTTCTTTAAAATAATCACTGATTTAATATATGTGCACAATCATATATATTGGGTAGTATTAAAGTACCTTTTAAACTATAATTTTTATTTTGCCTTCCCTCATGACGTCTCTATAAAAACATTGCCACTTGACCACTCTAACTCCTACTATCGTTGACATTGGTTTTATTAATGTATTAGACTCGAGGTTATGTTATGCTTATTACATTATATCAGCTCTTTGTTTCACCAACATTTTACCTTCCTTTACTTCTTCTCTCTATTTTACATCATTTCACCTTTAGATATAATTTGGGTTTTTTTCCTTCTTTCTTCCTTCTATCCACACATTCAATTCTTCTTTGAAATGATGCTTCATAAGTAGAAATTATTTTTTTATCATTTATAGCTTTCTTCTTCCCTAATTTTCTTCTCTAAGAAATAAAAAATACTCTTTACTCAGACTTACTCACATGGGTACTTAGATGTTTAACAAATATTTTAGTTGTAGGACCATAATACTCGTACTCACATATAGTTAGTCGACATAAACATGAATGAACATATCAATTTACATGGTTAATTTATATGCACCTCATTGAACACACATTTTAAACTTCCTACATGACTTTCTCATAGACATAATTTTATTTAATTCTAGGTTTATCCTTGGATGGTGATGATTGTCCCTATAATATCATACAATATCCTCACATAGACTTAACCTTGCTCTAATACCACTATTAGAAAATGTGCTATATTCAACAAACAACTTTGGATTCAAAATTAAATATTTCTCACAATATATTAGAATGCAACTCATATATATTCAACCCATGACTCAAAGTAATTAAATACACTATACTAATATATATGACAAGTTTAGAATGTATTGTACAATATTACACACTACAATTTTTGATATCAAATAAAATCACATGATATCCCTACAAATAGCCTTTACGAAAAGTGAATTGACATTTCATCTTCAACTATCTCTTCATCTCCTCGAATTCATGGGTGATATAAATCTTCATATTTTTGTAAGAGAAATATATTTATTGACTCACTAATCATTACAAACACTTAATGATTACTAAATGCCAAATATTTTCAAGACTCCTAGATACAAAATATTTACAAAGTATTTAAAGTATACTTGCAAGGTACCAAATAATGTAATATTCTCCAACAAGGGCTTCAATTTTAATGGATAAGGAAGAGGAGATCGTAGGATTTCTTCAAAAGGCTAGAAGAAAAAATGGAATAACAAGTATAGAGAGACTTCTCATCACTTTTTATGCAAAAAATACTTATAAAACTTTGAGAAAAAAATGAGCTTAAAAATGGAAAGAAGGACCGAAGGGTCTAAGCTAATTACCTTTTTGATACCATATTAAAATTTATAATATTTTCAAGAAATAAAGAAAATCAATCCATCCACTCAAATATTAAAAAAAAAACATAAAAGAGGACAAAAAAAGAAAGTAAGAGGCAAATAAATTATAGGGTGCCCATAAGCACCATAATAATTAGTGTACTATCCATGGATATAATTGAAAACACTTTGATACACTAAATTGAGTGGATGGGGGGTTATATCAATACATGATCCTTAAATTACATGAATAAGTTTAATCTAAGTTAACATAACAAGGGGGATTTAAGGTTAATTACAATTTACACGATGTGTTTAACCATGACAAGGTTAACCTTGGTCTATATGTCTTACATAATAAAATATTACAATAAATGAAATGCATTATTTAATGATTGCACTTAGGCCTATCCAAGATCACATTATATAATTTCAACCTTGGACATGAATCAGATTATACTTTTGGTAGGAAATTTTCTTTTGTTAAATTTGGAAGTTCATATACATTGCTCAAAACTAAATAATTCTTATGGTCTATTTCTTCATATGAAATTCAAAAATATGCATAAGTTACATATTATCATGTTAATATTGTTGGCCTAATTTTCCTCTAGTTGTGTTTCTTCATCCAATTCTAAATTCTCATTCATGACCTCCATTAGACCCAACAAACAATTTTATGTTGTAGAAATAAAATTTTTTAGCTTCAATGCAAATAATCTTATCCTTGTGTGATACTTTCATATGTGTTTAATCAATGAGATGTATCCTTTTTCTATTTTTTGTTTAGTTTATTCATGTGACAATAGTAATCTAGAGTATGGTAGTATCTCTATGATAATTACCTCTTGTAATACTAACAACTTGTTATGTGAGTACAATGTCATTATCGAGTCTTTCAATTATCAAGATATGTTACCATAATTTGTCATAAATAGGATTTATCATTATAGACACTTTGAATTTGAGTCCACAACAATATTGTACAACAAGAAACCCTCTATTTTAATATTCATATAGAAAGTATGTGGCTTAAGTGTATTAAATTTTGGTAGCTCTTATAATGATATATTAGCATGGATCTCTATCTATTTTCTATCATAAAATTTTGTTGAGTCTAGCAATTTGACTAAATTACTATTTTTCCTTGTTCATTTTCCTAATATTCATTTAGGATTTTTCCTATTCTTTCAAGGCTTCCTTAAATCAAATTGACTAGGTAAATATAAAGCTTCAAACATACTTTTTGAATGTAAATTTTTTAGTTCCTTGACAATGTCTCCTATGGAAAAAGATCTTCTAAATAATATCATAACTACATGTCATTCTTCATGGGTAAGGAATGGATATTTAGATTTGTTTCAAAATTCTCTTGATCTTACTCATTATGATGTTAGGATGTATCAGGTCCTCATTCTAGTACTGATTGTTCTTTTCCTTTAACATATGTACTCTATTAATTTTGGTTTGGAGTCTGAGTAGGGGTGAAAGTTGGAACTTATGGTTGTTGTGCTAGTACTTTCTAAACAATATCTCCTCTTTAAGGCAATAATTATCATCTTTTCTAAAATCACAAGATTTGATCTTGGGTTAAGCTATTTTTGAGAAATTAGTTGAGGCAAGGCATGTTATTGTTGTTCATCCATTGCTATCTTCTAGATTTCATCATGATTAAATACTATCATTGGTATACTACATAATATAAAAAAGGAATATTTTTCATATCCTAGCCCAAAATTAGTGAGGATGGTATTGGAATTGATCATGGAAACATCACATCCTTATGCTAAAGGTGCAATATTTATGGAAGCTTGGGGAGGTGGTTGATTTTATATGATTAAGAAAAATCTTGAGATCTATATATCTCTAATATGCATACGTATAGGTCATGTATATCATTGCACATGTAACACTAGTATTGATTTGCTTTATATTTTATATTTATAGCTAGAGTTTTAGTTGTAGTGATCAATTGTTGATTCATCATGTTATTTATTATTCCTTTAGGAAATTTAGGAGCATTACTCTGATCTTTGGTGACATAAGACATGTTCCTTCAATACCATGCACCATTATATCTTTTGGCATTTCCTTATTGTTTTTTGTTTATTATTTTATTGGGCATCTACCTCATAAGCTATGCATCTCTCTAGTTTTTTTGACCTTGTCAACTCTTTTCCAATCATATGTAGGCTGATTATAATATGATGATGGTGCGAGAAAAATCTAAATACTATGTTATAGAAGGGAGTGCTTGTATGGATTATGTCTCTTGAAAAAAAATGATAAATTGTCAAGTGTAACCAGTGGTAGAAATTATATCTATAAAAATGGTACTTTACTGATACTTAGTAGGAAATCCATAGGAGGTGCTAAAAATAAATTGTCAACTTATACTAGTATTTCATTTGCACAAGCTACCTCTTCATATACCTATAGACAAGTAGATTGATTTGAAGCCTAAATTATCATGGTAAAATATAACTATAGTGCTTTGATGCAATATAGAAATGCTTGTGCCTCTATTGGTTTAGTAGTCATCAAATTTTGGTTTAGAATTCAACTGATCCTAATATTGAAATTGTGTATACTCTCCTTTAGATACCTATATATAAATTTGTACAATAAAAGAAGAGAATAAGAGTTGGTTGACTTACCAAATATTTCTATAAATGTATTTTTGATAGTGGACCAAATGATAACTTGTCCATATTAGAGTCCCTTATACTATATTATTGATTTTCCTCTTAGTAAGAAGATAACCAACTAGACCATTATATATTCTTCTTGCATATTATGGATGCATTTCAATATTGAAAAATATTATAGGTGTTCTAGTGCCATTTTTTTCTTCAACAATTCTAAACATTTGTAACGCCTTTAGGAATGGTTTAGGAATCGAATTTTATTGAACTAGGATTAATAGACCCTAATCATTCCACGTTAGATAATTTTGTGGTGGATCAGGTTGAATTGATTAAGCCATTTTGACTATGAATTTGTATGACAAATAAATTAATCTTTTTTTTTGGATGTATAAGTTATTGACCTTTAAGACAATGATGATCTATGAACCATCTAGGTTTTGGGTGTCTTTAGAGTCTTTAGGATTTTTGACCTTTTTATGTTATGAATATTTAGATTTGATTGATGGAAGCTTGTAGAACTTGATTAGTAATTTTCTTTATGAGTCTTGTATAAATTGAGCATAAACACTTGGGCCCTTATTATAAACATAGATTTAGGTTATTGTCTAACTAGCTATGCCAAAAAAACTTATTGTTTAACTCTTTAATGATTACTTTATGCTTTGGACCATGATAAGATTAGATAAATAAAATTTCAACTAATTAACATTTGGAGAGTTTGAAAAACTAATTATTATTGTATTTTCTAAATAAACCTATATGGAGGAAGGGATATAAATTACAAAAAATTAAATGTAGCCATAATTTAAGTTATATAGTCAAGTTTCATAAAACAAATACAACCACAAGCTATTTAATTTTGAATAAGCTATAACATACATTCAGTGAAATGACTATTAATAATGGAAGAGCAAAAACTAAATAGTCAAAACCATATATCTCATTCAGTACCAACAAGGTGATAAATCAATATACACACAAGCTAATATTGAAATACTATTCATAATATGTGAATAATTATTATAGAGAATATTTAGAATTATATTAATTAAAAGGGTACTAGGATTCAAAAAAATTGCATTAGCTCAACTAGTTAGATTTCTTAATCTTCAATGAGGAGGCCCAAGTTTGAATCTTGCCAAGAGATACATGGATAATATATAAGTTGTTGTAATACCACTATGTGGTGATGATGCAATACAGGTAGGACCTATTTCAATTTCATATAACCAATTGGAAAAGAGAGAAAAAATAACATTCTAATTCTCTAGATTCTAAAAGGATCATTTTTTTGATAAGGTATTAAGAAGAGGTTTTGAAAGGGTTCCTGAAACTTTTACAAAGTGGTTTTGGAAAGGTACCCAAACCATTACAAAGCCATAAAAGTATTCAATGAGCACCAAATCAAATCATAAAAGGGATAGAACCCCCCAAGGGAAACAAAACCAAATTCCAAGAAAAATCAGGATCCAGGGGATCCAAGAAAACCAAGAGATTGAGAGAATTGGATCTCACCAAACACAAGGAAAAACAAAGCAAAGAGGTGGGAACATTCAATTTCCACCCAAATATAACCAAAAGCACTAATATTTGATTCAAAAATTAAATTTAAGAAATTTTATAAGTTTAAAAGTATTCTAAAAGGATCCTTGCAACTATGCCATAACACTTATAGAGGAAATTGTATTATATTAAAGTCAATATCCAAACTTGTACGAAAATACAAAAGCATTAAATATTTTAAAAGATTCAATAGGTACTATTTCTTTTCTAATACGTCTCTTCATCAAAATCCAAATTAATGCAATATTTAGTTGTATAATCATAATATTTACTCTAGGTGCCTAATTCACTTTCATAACAACTTTTTTCTCAAAATCCATGTAAATTTTTCCAAAAAAAATATTTTTTATTTGCATTCATATTCCTATTTCCATTTTTTATCTAGTACATTAGTCATTTTATATAATTATTTTGGCACTCTTTAAATTTTCCACTTAGAATAACATTCAAGTATTGAGTTGGTTGGTAAGTCAACTAATATCATGTTAACACTAAACCAACCCATTGATAAAGTGATACCTCATTACCCTTAGTATATTTTATCTTCCACTTTAGAAATGTTGTATATTTCTCTATCAACCAATTGACACATTTGTCTTCTACCATATTCAATTTAAAATCTATGTGGGGTCCATTGTTTATGTGGCTAGTAACAAGAGATTTGGCTTGGAATTCTTCCTAAATTATCCAATTAATATCACGGTATTACTTCATCATCATATCCCAATGAAGTAACACATGTGAATGAGTTATTTTGAGTTATTTTATCTCTTTATGGATTTATCACCTAATTGGATAACAACAATCACAATGACATTATAGTACTTTGATGATGATAGGAATAATTATTATATTATTTTATTTTGGAATTTACAAGAATATCAAGAGACATCCCATGCTAATATTTGAAATGTCAAAGGTCTCTTGAAACCAAGACACACAAAGTTATATAAATAAATGTATCATGCACCTTAGAATATGATTAATGGAAACTTTTTTATGCTTCAACTTTTACCTATTTTTCAAAATGTGGTATCAAATCCACAGAGAGTTTGTGTGAGGGACAACCGTCACCATCTAATGGCATGCCCTATGTTTTTTAAACCTAGTTCCTAAATTTATTTCTATTTATAAATTATTTCTACTTGTAAATGATTTCTATTTCTGTGTGTGGTAGGTTTGTGATCATTTCCAAGCATAGTTCTTAGACTTTCTTTGTTTATAATATTCTAGAGTGAGTATGAGTTGTATTTTTTAATTATAAAGGACTCAAAATTCCTTGACTATAAGTATAAGCCCCAAACCTCATGTGCAGAAAGTATACCATTTTACTGCAATGTGAGAAGTTTTCTTTTTTTGTTGGTGCAAAAATTAACCATGGAGTCCTTTTGTATATTTCAAGTCAGATTTGCATAAATGGAGAAATGACACTTAAGGGAAAGAATATTTTTTTTATAAGGGAGGATAAAGGTTCAAGTCACGTAGAGGACAATTCATTAAAAAACATATATATTTTTTAAAGAATATTGTAGGGAGTTAAAACGACAATGCATTTGTATTGTTTTATGTAGACATTTTTTTTTTAAGTCATGAGAAGTGGAAAGAGGGAATACATAAAAAAATTGAAGTTTAAGGGGTTCTAAAGTTTGTAGTGAATATTTTTTCAAGAAGGATAATAAATTATTGTAAAAGGTGCATTTTTGGTAGTTTCTAACACCTTATTTTTTCAAACAATTTTTTGCATTAAAAACATATTTTTATACACAAAAAAAATGTGCTTTGCACAATTGTAGTGTTCACTATAAACAACACCTTTGACTTGCATTTTTAGGTAATGTTATCACATTATGTTATTGCATATAATACATAATAAAGCTTCTATAATGATGTTTGGGCATTGATCCCATAAATCAATAGGGAGAAATAAAGATATTTTTGTGATATTTTATTTCACTCCATTGTTTACCCCATTCGTTACTATCATTGGACATAAATCATGAAATTGAGAAAATCCAAGTATATAGGGAAGTTATGCCCATGTATGAGGATTTATCTTTAAGTAGGTGTCATTGATAGAAAGAATCCTTTTTATTACTAACTTGGTACCATGTAATATTTTCTCACATATTTTAAGGTCTCTCTCATGTATGGCCACATATATCGCGAGGACTAACTTCTTTCACATACTAATAAGTATATAGTAAGAGAGTATATAGAAAGGGCTGGTATATAATATTGGTGGTATATAGAAAGGGAGAGCTTATTGGAGATATAGGGAACCTTTACCATGGCCTTTATATAATTAAAATGGCTCAAAGATTAAATTTTTGATTTGATACATCAGAATCAAATCTTCAAATCTTTCTAGGAATAACTAGACTCTATTCATAAGTAAGAGTTAGAAATAGCACACAAGGTCCTTGTGACTCAACCAATGATAAAATCAAGATATGATTATTGGCATATTGATTCAAGGAAAAGTAAACATATGATTGGAGAAAAACAATGGTTTAATTCTCTTCAAGAAAAATATGGTAAACACATTATAATTATAGATGATAAGACATGCCATGTTAAAGGAATAGAAAATGCTTTTTTTAATCTACCTAATAGAAAATGTATAATTGAATATGTACTATATGTACAAAGGTTAGATAATAACTTACTATCAGTATCTCATATATTAGATCAAGAAATGACAGTTAAATTAAAAAATTTTGATGGAAAGAAGAAATATTTTATTATAAATTAGGGAAATTTTGTAGCCAATAGTTCTTTAAAAAATGGTTTTTTTGCCCTAGATGTTATCTCATCTCCTAATTTTGCACTATATACAACCACATTAGATGTAATTTATCTCTAGCATAAGAGGTTTGAACATATGAGTTCTAGATCTATAACCCAATTACACAAACATCAAATGGTGATAATATTACCTAAACTATCACATACACTACCAGTTTTCTTGGGTTGTTTAGTAGGAAAACAACATCGGGTTTCATTTGAAATCAACTCTTACAAAGTTAAAGAACCATTAGATGTTTTACACATCAATATATGGGGACCAATTCCTGCCAATCATGGTGGAAACAATAATTTATAATATTTTGTTGATAATTACTCGTGCAATATGTGGGTATATTTTTTTCCTTTGAAATTAGATGCCTTCATTTATTTCAAACAATTCAAGGAGCTTGTTGAAACAAAAATATGGCATTCTATTCAAGTCCTGCTGCAGTTGTTAACTCCCCACCCTCCATAATGTAATATTCTCCAACACCATTTTATGTTAAAAAAATCTAGAATTAGGGGGTATCCTAGATTAGAGTGTGAGTTAATAATGTACCACCTTGGTAAATTATTGTAAATATTATATTAGGAGGGTATCCTAGATTAGAGTGTGAGTTAATATTTCATGTAATGTAATAATATGCAGGAAATGCACAAGTTTCATATAAATATGTGTGCAAGTTTTATGAGTGTAAATGTGCACAAGTTTCCAATATGTAAGTGTGCACATGTGTCCTTAGATTAGGAAGAGTTATGTGAAGATTCAAGTCCAAGTGTGCATACAAGATAGTGTCATGTGTATGCAAGTTTCAAGTAGAGAAACTAATAGTCATAAGACTTGGCATATGTAAAGGAAGAGTCATGGTAACCAAAGAGTCATCCTAGAAAGGCTATATATTACTCCATAGATAATATCATATCATAGTCTACATTATCTATAGAGAGAGTTTCTATGAGATATTGTAACAAAAAGAGGAGTAATACAAGTTTACATACATTTGAGAAACTAGTATTGTAAGTGTTGTTATATTGTATATTTTAGGCTTTATAGTCATATTTAAGCATATTATTGAATGTTATTTGACATCTTGTTAAGCCTTGATAATACATATTAGTTATCTCATTTATCTCTATTACAATATCATTATTGGGTCTATTATATTGCAACTTCATTATATTTGATCTTGTGATTATTTTCCTATGGTGATTTATATTAAGTATTATAGCATCAAAAGCTAACAGTGGTATTAGAGCCATAACAAGGTTGCTTGCATAGGATTTGAAAGTTGTAAAATTTAAGAATATTACCACTAGGTAAGAAAATCCAGTGAAGATAAGTATTTCCATTGAGTTGAAGAAAAACCAGTGAAGTTAAGGATATTACCACTAGGTAGGAAAAAATAGTGAAGATAAGTATTTCCACTAGGATGAATAAATACCAGTGAATTTAAGATTATTTGCATTAGGTTGTGAATAGTTCTGGAGAGGATCCAAAAAAACCTAGCAGGTTGGAAAGGACATTTGTTATCTCAAGCAGGCAAAGTAGTTTTAACTATGGCTTCACTTCAAAGTATACCCGTTTACTTCCTATCAGTCTTTAGAGCTCCCAGAAAGGTGTATCACAAAATTGAGTAGCTTCAAAAAAAATTTCTCTGGTCAAGGACTAAGGATAAGAAAATGATCCATTTAGTAGGTTGGAACAAGGTTTGCAAACCCAAAGCTGATGGGGGGTTAGGATTGAGGAGAGTTGTTCATATCAATACAGATATGTTAGCCAAACAAACATGGCGGTTATTGACTAAGGTCGATAATGAATGGACTGCCATAGTTAGGAAATACCTCCAAGGTGTGAACTTCCTTAATAACAAATTAGCAAGAAGGGGATGCTTTTTGGAAGGCAATCCTCACGAGCAGGGATCTTGTCAAGAAAGGTCTTAGATGGATTCTAGGAAATGGGAAAACAATAGACTTTTGGAAGGATCGGTGGGTGAGAGCTGAGGAGTTATCCCAAAATCCTCATTTGGCTAGGATTTAAGAGCATATGGAGCAACATATTGGAAAGAAGGTTGCAAATTATATGTGGCAGGATATAAATATCAATAGGTGGAAACACATAAGAGTACAGGGTTTTGAAGCAGAGTCTGAAGAGCTTTATAACATTTTAACTCAACAAATTATTCCCTCTAGAGAGGATGAAGATCACATTGTTTGGTTTGATACTGAAAGTGGTGACTTCATAGTTAAGTCTACTTATAATTTGCTTCTTAATGTGGAAGGTCAACAATTTCAACCAAGTTTTTTTTAGATCAAAGGATTAATTCCTAAAATATCCTTTTTATCATGGCTGGTGATTCAAGGAAAAATCCTCACTATGGATAATATGTTATCCAAAGGTATAGTTATTGCTAACCGTTGCTACATGTGCAGGGCAGGATGGGAGACAACCCAACACTTGTTTCTAGAGTGTCCGATAGCGGAGTCCATCCTGGATGAACTTTTCCAAGCCTTTAGGATCTCATGGGTTAAGCCTGCTCTTATATCCGAAGTGTTCCATCAATGGCCTCAACCCTTTGTTAGCCTAAAACTTAAGTACCTATGGAAAATTTGTTGGCATCATTTTCTCTGGCAGATTTGGCTAGAAAGGAACCATAGAGCCTTTAAGGATACCATTCACAACCCAAAAACCATCCTCAACAGGATTATTGTCTTTGTGAAAGAAAACCTTAGCACCTTAGTGGATGAGAACCACTCAATTCTTCCCCAAGAAAAATAATTAGCTCGGGCCTTAGGTATTGAGGACAAACCTTCCATTCCTTTGCCCAATCCCAAAAATGGGATTTCTTGGGAGCCACCCCCCCAGGGTTGGTTTAAACTAAATTTTTATGGTGCAGCCAAGGAGAACCCGGGAAGAGCTAGAGCTGGAGGAATAATCAGGGATCATCAAGGAAATCTAGTCAAGGCCTTCGCTGAACCATTGGGAATCAGAACTAATAACGAAGCAGAAGCTAGATCCCTTTGGAGAGGGTTGCAAGTAGCCCAAGCAACTCAAGGTAACTTGATGATTGAAGGTGATTCTATGAACATCATCAACCTGTTAACCAATGGCAAAAAACCTCCATGGAGAATTGAGGGAGTCATCCATGAAGTGAGGATCCTTTTTGCGGCAAGACAGAACAGGAGGGCTCGTCATGTGTACCGTGAGGCCAACAGGTCAGCTGACAAATTAGCCAACATAGGTGTTGATGTTGGTAGTTTGGTGACATGGACACAAGGTGTGCCACGTGAAGTGGAAAACATTATTAGTCATGAAAAGAAACCTACCCGTTAAGGAGAAAGATGAATTGGTGTTCTTTCCCCATGGAGCTGGTAATAACTATGGGGTTTCCCTCTAAATCATACCAAATTGGAAATAAAGGTAACAGGGTGTAAGCCTTGGAAGATTTCGATAGAGAATAGGAAATGGGTAAGCAACAGGTTTCACAAGTGCAAAGTTCTAAACTTCAATTCCTGTCAATGTAAGTAATGTTTACAGTTATGTTTAGGTATGGGTGTGCTTTGTTAGTAAATTTTTGTAGGAGATTCAACACAATTTTTGGTAAGAAAGTTTCAAGGATGACTAGGATCTACAATCTCAGCAGAATCTTGGATATTGTAATAGGTTTTGGGTTAACCTGCAAAACCTAGTAATTAATGAAGACTTTTATTTACCAAAAAAAAAAAAAAGGATAACCAGTGAAGAATAAGTTTCATATTAAGAGAGAACCAACTTAGAAGAAAATTTGGTCATTGCCATTCTACTTCAAATAATTTGAATGTATTGGATTCTTAGGTAATTCTAGAAAAAGCTATTTAAGATTTTGCTGTAGTGAAAATTTATCTTCAAATTGAAGATGCTTCGTATAACATATAAATAAGACTTTCATTTTTGATTTTTTGAAAACCATGATATTTCCTCATATAGGGATTGACTCGAGTTGCAGTTAAGTCTTAGATATAGATCTTGATAAAATTTTTAGGTCATTAAAAAATAGACCTTGATAAGATAGATTGAGTTTACCTATTCCAAGGAACCTATTCGGAATAGAAGATAGTCTATAGTATAGTTTTAGATCTTGAAGATAGACCTTGACATTGAAAGATATAAGAGACTTAAGGAAAGAGGTCTCCTAAAAGAAAGTAGTAGACATGAGAGATCTATTAAAAAATATCCTATTAAAGGTATATTAAGTAGGCCCAAGAAAATAGGTCTTGTAGCAAACATAGAATATTGGAGACCAGCTAAAGAAGGTCCCATTAAATATTAAAGTAAAAAATATAGAAGATACTTAAGAAAATATGTCCTTGATATATTAGTCCTTATAAAGAAAATATACCATTGATAAAGCTTGCTTTATAGAAAGCAAGGAAGAAAACTTGAAGGCTGCAAGAATACTTCAAGAGAGCAAGACAACTTGAAGGTTGCAAGAAGGCTTCAAGAAAGAAAGACTTGATGATAATATTTTTGAAAGGAAAGTATCTTACCAAAAAATTGAAAGTTATAGCAGACTTCAAGGCACCAATAAGTCTTGAGGATAGTCTAAGTTAAATAACAATAAGTTTGCTAGAGACACCAGACATAATTTTAAGGTATCAATAAGGTAGCAAGATTACAGGTTTTGAGGACAGAGTTAAAGGTAAAAAGTTAAGAGAAGAAGATAAGACTTTCAAGGAAGGACAACATTAGATATTTGCAACCATTGCAACATAATAACATCACAAGGTAGGACAAAATTGAAGAATAGTGTAATGCAGGAAAATATTTAGGAGAAAGTAAGCAAGAAGGTCTAGACAAGACAACAAAATAAAGATTAAAGATATAAGGCTTAAATAACATTGGTAGAATAAGAGAGCTACCATTAAAGTATTTTAAAGTATCTTAAAGCTGGTGGAACATCTAAATTTAACGTAGTAGCAAGAGGAAGTGTTTATGATAGCATTGTAATTATTATTTATATTAAGGACAAATCCTTGAATGTCGAAAGTGCACCTAAACCTGTGTAGAGAACAAGGAGTAAAATATATGATATATATATATTGATGTTTAGAATTGAATTGAGCACAGGGGGGAAGAGATAAAAGTATAAAGGAAGATATTTTATCAGAGATTTCACCAAGCAAAGTGTTGAGCTAGAGGAAAGAGGAAGCACCATAACAACATACATAAAAAAGTAAAGAGGAAGCATCATAACATCATACATAACAAATAAAAGAGGTAGTACCATAGCAATATAACTTCAAAAATATATCTTTTACCTGAGTACACAAATAGAGCCAAAGCAAGTACCATTTGAGATAGTCAAGCACATTCGCTAACCTTTTTCAAGCAAAGAGAAATGAAGTATCAACCCTAGATTAATTTGGGTAATTTCTATAAAAGAGAAAGTGCAAGAGACAATGCTTCTAGGAAGAAAGAAATGACGTGCTAGTAATTGGAGAGTCAAGTATCAGGTTTTGGAGAATCAAGTGCTAGAAACTGAAGAGCCAAGTGCCACATGAAATCAAACAAAAAAGGTTGAGTAGCCAACAAGGAGATATTGAATAGACAATCTCATTATTCAAGAATCATGTTACGAGGGAAGCATTATGAAGGATCACTTAAGCATCTTAACAATGATATATCTTTGAAATGAGCATCAAAGACCTAATCCAAGCATCCATACAAGATAACATACACCATGCAAGATAAAACAATCAACTTGATACATTTTCTTGGTAGTGTAAATTCATGCATGGGTGCCCACTCACATGCAAGGCATCCTAGCTTAGAGGAATTAGTGAAACACTAGAATAAAAATCATGAATGTGTAGCACCTAATTTTCTTCGAGCAGCCATAAATAGATAAAGGTGACATCTTATATTTTTGGCAAATAATTTTCCAATCTTATTTTTTTCTCAAGTTAATAAGGAAGAATGAGAATTTATGAGTTTAATTATTAATTTTTCTAAGGTTTAATGGGAGATATAAGTTTGTTATTAGGTTGATAAGTCTTTAATTGCGTGTCTTAAGTTTTTTCTTGAAGTGATAAGTAGAATTAGAGAATATTTAATTCTAAAGTTTTTTTAAAGGTTTGATTTTATTTATTTTTGAAATTCAAAGCATATAGAATATTTGTAAATTATTTAATTTTGGAGAGATAAGGAAGTCTACTTCAAATTTAAAAGTTTTAAATTTGTAAAATTCTTATTTTATAATTTCTAATTAAATAGAAAGTCATAAGGAATTCAACATCAAATATATTTGAAAAATTTAGAAAATTGAAAATTTATAATTCAAAACCTAGGGAGTCATAAGGTATTCAGCTTCAAAAGTTATAAAAGTGTCACCATGTCTATCAACAAAGTATTTATTTTAGAGTTTCAACTTCTCAAAGGTCCTAATTATGCTTCATGGAAAAACAAATTAAATCCATTTTAATAGTAGAAAAATTTTGGGATATTGTTAGAGGAACAAAAACTAAACCTGTTGAAGGTGATAGAGAAATTAAAAAATATGAAGAAGAAGAAGCAAAATCCCTCATGATAATAAAATTTGCAATTATAGATGAGATACAACCTTACATAAGCACAACAATAACCTCTATATAAGCTTGGAATACTTTAGCCAAGATATTTTAAGGAAATAACAAAGCTACTATTTTGAATCTTCAAACTCAGTTACATTATTTAAAAGTTTTTTTGAGTTTACATGGTGGAATCAGTAGCCACCATGTTGATTCGGGTACACTATCTATATTTTATGGCCACTATAGTATTATGTGTTTTCGAACTCATAAGTTTCCATATAGTACTCACGCAGTCCATGCCTATAACCACCATGCCACAATCATTTTAAACCTTTTACGCCATTGAAAGCACCAAGAAAGGGACAAGCATTCAGTTCGACAAGGACCAAGATTTGAACCTTGGACCTCTATCCTCTTACGAGGTTTGGAAGAACCAAATGGTCTACACCTCAAACCTTCATTATTTAAAATTTAATAGTGGTGAAAGCATTGAATTATTTTTAAGAAGAGTGGCAAACATAAAAGTAAAACTATTAACTTTAGGAGAAAAGGTAGAGGACAAATTTCTTGTTCAAGTGATCTTGAGAGCTCTTCTAAAAAACTACAAGCACCTGGTTACATATTTGCAAATTCTAAGAAAATATACTTCATTTTATGAGTTAGTTAATATTCTACAAGAGTATGAAGTAGATAATTTAGTCAAATACGATATGACTAACAATTGCTTAGTATCAAAAGATAACACACAATAAAATTTTGCATCAAATTCAAGATATGGGTTTAATAGGAATAACATATATTATCAAATATGTAGAAAGAGGAATCATAATATAATTTTTTGTAGATATAATCCAAGGAATCAGTCTTAAGTAAATTAGATAAATCAAAGTGGTCAAACGAATAGGCCAATACAACCAAGACAATATCAAACTCAGTATCATCCAAATCAGCAAAAATTTTAACATCAGTACCCTTATCAGTACCAATATAATGAACCACAATTGCAATATAAATAAGAAAATTAGAAGGGTCATCTATCTCAAGAAATGCAAGAATTAGAAGAAACTACTAAAGAAAATGAAGTCAAATCTCTTTAAGCAAAATTAGTAATTAATGAAGATGATTTTTTGAAAGATATTAATCACTCACTTGATCAAAATACAGAAATGCAATAGATTGAAGAAAGGAAGAAAGAATATTAGGAGGAAATAGAAGGCTCCAAGATTAGGAGGAAGATCATATTAAAGACTAAAGTCTTCAATAACCAAATAATGTAATAGGGGGTGTTGGAGAATATTACATTATTTGGTACATGACAATGTACCACCTTGGTACATTATTGTAAATATTATATTAGGAGCATGTCCTAGATTAGAGTGTGAGTTAATATTTCATGTAATGTAATAATATACAGAAACACACAAATATTATGTAAATATGTGTGCAAGTGTTATGAGTGTAAATATGCACAAGTGTACAATATGTAAGTGTGCACACATGTCCTTAAATTAGGAAGATTTATGTGAAGAGTCAATTCCAAGTGTGCATACAAGATAGTGTCATGTGTATGCAAGTGTCAAGTAGATAATCCAAGAGTCATAAGGCTTGGCATATGGAAAGGAAGAGTCATGGTAACCAAAGAGTCATCCTAGAAAGGCTATATATTACTCCATAGAGGATATCATATCATATCATATTATAGTCTATATTATCTACGTAGAGAGTTTCTATGAGATATTGTAACAGAAAGAGGAGTAATACAAGTTTACATACATTTGAGCAACTAGTATTGTAAGTGTTATATTGTATATTTCAAGATTTACATTCATATTTAAGCATATTATTGAATGTTATTTGACATCTTGTTAAGCCTTGATAATACATATTAGTTGTCTCATTTATCTTTGTTACAATATCATTATTGGTTCCATTATATTGCAACTTCATTATATTCGATCCTATGATTATTTTCTTGTGGTGATTTATATTAAGTATTATAGCATCAAAAGCTAACACATGGTATCAAGCAACAACTTACTAATGTCCATACTCCATAATAAAATGGTATTGCAAAAAGATGTAAATATTCCATTATGGAATTGGTTTGATGTATGTTCACAAAAGCAAAATTTAAGCAACAATATTAGGCTAAAGTTGTCAAAAATATGATATATCTTCAAAATAAGTCATCCATAAAATTTCTCCAAAATATTACACATGAAGAAGCTTGGTTTAGGTAGAAACCATTAGTAGCACATCTAAGGGTTTAAGAGTTTTTGGATTCAAGGCATACATGCATGTACCAAAATAGAAAAGGATAAAATTGGATGCCAAAACTTTTTCTTGTATATTTCTTGGGTATGATGAGGCATCAAAATCCTATCAACTAATTGACCTAGTCACCAAGAAAATTTATGTAAGTAGAGATGTGGTATTTGATGAAGAATACAAGATAAACATTGAAGATTCTAAGGACACTACATCTCCCATTATGGGTGTTGAATCAAATGAGGAAACTCATGAAGAAATTTTAGAAGATGAATCAAAAGTGATTGATGAATTAGTTGAAGAACTACTAGCAATAGTAACACCTCAATAGAAAAATACTACAAAATGGCTCATAAATACTTTTAGAGATGCAAAGCTTGATACACCACCTAACCTAACTTCCACCAAACCTTGTACTCATAGTAGCACACAAGAAGAAGTAAATTTGGGTTTGATGACTTTAGTAATGGAAAATACAAAACCAATTTTAGTAAAGGATGCAATCAATTAACCTAAATAGAAGACATTAATGGAAACATAATACACATATTTGATAAAAATAAAACATGGGATCTGGTCGATCTATCTAAAAAATAAACCTATAGAATGCAAGTAGGTTGACAAAACTAAGTACAAGGATAATGATTCCATTGACAAATATAAGGTTCAACTTGTTGCAAAGGGTTTTGTATAAATAAAAGGAATTGAAAATGCAGATTCATTTGCACCTTAGCTAAGGTGACTACTATTTGTACAATTTATGCATTGGTAGCACAATTTGGGTGGAAAATACATCAAATGGATGTTAAAAGTGCATTTCTCAATGGTGATCTTGAAGAAGAGGTGTATATGACTCAACCAAAAGGATTTATTATTGAAGGGCAAGAACAAAAAGTTATTAAATAAAAAAAATCACAATATATAGGCTAAAATTGGCCCATAGAGTCTGGTACATTATGATTAATGACCTTATTTTATAACATGATTTTAAAATAAGTTCCTTTGATCCAAATATCTATATCAAGAAAGTTGACTCTAATATAGTGATCATTGTGGTGTATGTTGGTGATTTGGTAATCATAGGAAGTTCAAACAAATTAATATATATGAGAAAAATAATTTGAAAAAGGCATTTGGTATGAAAGACTTGGGCCTTCTACACTATCGTCTTAGCTTAGAATTTTGATAGAGGAAGAATCACATTGTAATCACATAAAAAAATATTCCTAGTAATTACTAGACAAATACAAGATAAAAAATTGTTAACCTAAGGTAACACCCCTGGAGCAAGGATTAGAATTGTCAATATATGATAAATCACCATAGGTATCTACTACCTTGTATTACCAACTGATTGGAAGTCTAATATGCTTGACAAATACCAATCCAATTTTTTTTTTTGTTGTAAATTATATTTGAAGATTCATTTGGGATCCTAAGGAGAGTTATTGGAAAACTATACCAAGGATATTACATTATCCATGATATAGTAGAATATGACCTAGAATATAAGAAGAATGATGATTTATAGTTACATGGATAATAAGAACTTAAATATGCTAGCTCCATTGATGATAGGAAGTCAACATCATGATATGTATTTCATATTGGATTTGGATCTATCTTGTGGCATAGAAAAAAGTAATATGCAGTGGCAATTTCATCTATAGAAGACAAATATCATGCTACATAAGAAGCTAAATGTGAGTCACTATGGTTACAATTCATCCTATTAGATATAGATGTGTGTGAAATACAACCAATAATGTTGAACTATGATAATTAGGGTGTTCTAAAATTGATTAAGAATCTAGTATTCCATGAGATTACAAAACACATTGAAATATAATGTTATTTCATTCAATAGACTATTTAGGATTACCATAATCAACTCAAATACATTCCTTTTGAAGATCAAGTCGTAGATATTTTCACAAAGGTACTTGGACAAGTCAAGTTTGAATCTTTTCACAATTCTCTTTGTATAAATAACATAATAAAGGGGGCATGTTAAGAATAATTATTAAATTATTTTATTTGGACATTTACAAAAATATCAAGAGACATCCCATGCTAGTATCTAAAGTATCAAATATCTCGTAAAAATAAGAGCCATTGAGTTGTATAAATAAATGTATTGTGCACCTCAGAATATGATTATTGAGAAAACCATTTGTGCTTAAGATTTTGCCTATTTTTCAATAGATGAGTCATAGTTGTTTACTTTTGACCAATTTACACCTTTGTTAAATTCATCAATTTTATCTTTGAAACCTAGGGGATCCAATTGTTGACCTATCTAGTAGCATGGTGGTATTATTAATGCTTTACTTCCACTTTTATTTGATCTATTAATTAGTACTTTGTTATCTTCTAATAATCTTCTGTACATTGCATGATGGATGATGTAGTAGGTGGGGAGCTCTCTTATTTAGATATCTTATCTTCTCATCACATAATTTATCAATCAAGACTAATTACATCTTATTCCCCAATGGATTGATATTATTACATACCAAGTCCTTCTCTTCCTTTGTTAATTTTGTACTTGATTGGCCAACATAATGTCATGTTGATATCATCATAATTAATTTAATAGGTGATAAATTTATGTTTTTAATAAATCAATGTATGTATATGAATTGTTCCTTTCAATGATTCAACACATTTAATGGATTAGTATCCTTTCAAAATAATTATTTTTCTATAAAAAATTTTGGCTTTGAAGATTTTCAATTTTGAAGGTCAATTTGACACTTTTAAATCTATTTATCTATCTCTCCTCATGCTTTCAAGTGTAGTATTGTTGATCCATGCTCTACTTGAGGAATGTAATTGATTACCCAACATAAGTGGTGAAAACCACTAAAATTAATGTCATAATCCATCCCTTCCCCATGTTTCCCATTTGAGGCTACTAAACTCATTTCATACAAATTACCTTTTTTTAAACTAGGTATACCTAAAGGTATTGAATTTTGAACTTAAATGTGTAATCCACCCTTAAATTTGTATATCCAACATAATGGTATTTTTTAAGATAATATAAATCTAGGAGGTGACTTATAGTACTATTTCTCTAGGATGGGTTAGACTAGTTGTTATGGTCATGAATCACTTAACCCTAGTGCTGAGTGTGCAAATGATAGATTTTGAATTTTCCTCCCCAATTTAGGATTTTCTATGCATGACGAGGTAGAAGCCAAATTTTTGGTGTGTCAAGGGCAATCCAACTTACTTGAAATAAGGTTCGTTTCCTCTTGAAAGGGAATTCATTTTCCCAAGGTTTGGGTATGCTAAGTCTTGGTAGGCATGGATAAGCCTAGAGGTGAATGGTAGCTATTCCTTTAAGAGGCATTTCATGGTATGACTCAAAGAGATAAATTCCTAGGCGCAATATCTTAAAATAAAATTCTTAACTATCTAAAAACAATTACATTACATTGATATTATAACATACATGAGTTGAGCTGAATTTAGATTGTTGTAAACATTGCATTGAAACTGATTAGCTTGTAACACAAAAGAATTTCAAACTATCATAATAGAAAACTAACTTCACAACTTTAAACTAAAATTAATCTACTCCTAATCTAAACAAGCATCAAAGAAAATAAAAGGTTTAATGGCAAGAGGAAAGAAATAAAAACAAACAAGTCTATGCTACCGTAAAATCATTTTAAATCTGATAAAGCAATCAATTCCAATTTAAAAACAATCCCAACTTGACCAGTGTTCACACAACCCGAAGTTTGATATGGTGCAATATTTAAAGGAGAAACAAACTATAAAATAAATTGAGTACAACCACCACCATCATGCATAGATTGAATATAAAAACTTTAAATTCCTTGTATTTTAAAGATAATCATGGAATGCATTTAATTCATATTTTCCCAATTTAGTGAATTATAGGAACAAAGATCAAAATAGTATTACGCTTGGTTCAAAAAATCCATCCAACTACAAATGGAAAGAGAAACAAAAAGGCAAACAAGTCTTTGGGGGCTAGCTAATGGATTGTTAATGACCCTCCTAATTGCCTAGCAAGCTCATATTTATACAATTTGGTGGCTCCTCACATAGCCTCACTTTTATAATTTTTAAATTATTTCTATCTTCTTCTAGGGTGAATCAAATCTAAGATTTTATTCTCCTTCCCATGCCTGATGTGAGCTTCTTAGGATTACTTCTATTGCAATTTAAGCATGTTGTATTAAATTTTAATCTTATCTACATGTCAAGATTTCATGCTCGATTAGCCTTAAGTGGTATGAATTTTGCACTTTCACATGCTTCTATGTTTTCCTAGGGCTTTAACTTTACTGCTTCTATGTTTCCCCATAAGTATCCAGGTTTCTAATTAGGGCTTTAATTTTATTTTTTTATGCTTCCCACAAATATCTTGGATTTTGGCCAAGGATTTAATTTTATTTTCTTATGCTTTCTATAAATGTTTGGGCTTGTATCTGGGGCTTTAATTTTATTTTCTTATGCTTTCCTATAAGTGTTTGGGCTTATGGTATTGTAAATAAGCAATTCTACCACTAAAACACTCAATATAACATTTAGAGTTTTAGATATGGTTAGCTTCCAATTACTAGGGCTAATTTGAGGCTTTAACTTTGTTGCTTCTATACTTTTCTATAAATTTCTAGGATTTCAGTCAGGGCTAAATGCTCACCCCATGGCCTCGTTAAATAGGATTTGGAAGGGGACTTGGATGGAGAAAGGGTAAGATTAAATTAAAAAAAATGCATTTGAGACCTTGCTGGAGCATGTGGAATAAATGGTAAAGGTTAGAGGAGGTCAATCCATATCTCTCTAGTTTATGTGGAAGATTCAAGACCGTTTTGGCCAAATTCGCCACTATCGACTAAATTTACCACTAGAAAATTTGGTGACTTGGATGGCAAATTTGGCAAGGAGGCAAATCTGATTTTATAAGCTTTGAAATTTGAAAATTTTCCAAATTTACCACTAGCCAAATTCACAACTAGAAAATTTGGTAGGAGTGGAAAATTTGGTCAAAACTGATTCTGGATGTCAGGAGTCGATTTTTGTAGTTTTGCCAAATTCACCACTCAACTTGCCAAATTCTTTTTCCAAATTCACCACTCAACTTGCCAAATTCACCATTAGTGAATTTGGTCAGAGTGGTGAATTTGGTAAAGGTGAAAAATGATACCCAAAAGGTTGGAAAATGATTAAATTGAGATTTTGTAGCCTTTGTGATTGATTTTGAGAAGTTTTATAATGTTTACAACTAGTTTTGGAAGATCTTGCTAGGCATGTCAAAATTGGGTGTCTACATTTTACCCCAGTTTTGATGTGATATAAATGATGTTGCATCAAAAGTTAAGTTGTGATACTCAATTTTGATATTGTGATGCATTTTTTTGTATTACTTATTGATTTGAAAAGTTGATTGTGATTCTGCTTGTTTTGATTATTTTGTAGTATTATATATATGCCTTGTTTTGCATGTTTTGATATCTCGAGAAGATTATTTTACCCTTTGAAAATTTTATCTTATGGTATAGTCTCTTCTTTGAGAATCATATGCCAAATTATGTGTTTTTGAGATAAAATTTTGAAATATAGGATGTTTGGTTGAGTTGGCAATGATAGGTTGGTGGTTTAAAAGTTAAAAGGAAAGGTGAATATGTCCTCATTTGCAATTGACTAGTTTTAGCAAGTTTAAGAGAGAGAGATAGATCTATGAGAGGAGATGGTGCATATCTGAGGTTGGGTACATCATGCAGATGTCATTCAAGGGACAATGAATGGATCCGAGCGATACTAAGAGGTAAGTGCTTTGCCTTGACTTAAAATTTTGATTTTGGGTCCCTTTTTTCAAATTTTCTATGAGCTATGGCAAATTTGGTACTAGTGCCAATGGTGATTTTGGTCCCAATGGTGAATTTGGTACTGGACTAAAAATTTTGTTTTGCAGTTTTAGACATTGATAACTATACAAGTATGAGAATATTTATACTCATTGGAAAGCTATTTTCAAGCCCTATCTAATGGTAATATGTTTATGAAATTTTTAGGTGAATTTATGGGTTTTCTAATTAAATATTTTAGATGTGATTTTGGTAGAAGATGAAGATCTTGGTGAGCCAAGAGCATTGTCCTAGGTTCTTAGGGAGTATCTTAGCGAGTGATTAGAGGAAGAAGGATGTGGTGAATTTGTTCGTGATAGGGTTGTCCTATATGGTATACATACCTAAGTTGGAGTTTGATCACTCCTAATTGATAGCCCTTGAAGAGATATGGTACCCTTCTAGTAATACTTTCAGGATATCGATGGGTGAGATGACAATTATGCTAAAGGATGTATGTCATATCATCAAAGTGCCTATTTGAGGTGTTTCCATTAAACTAGGGATGAGTGTGAGGGCTAGGAAGTTAGCCTTATTGAGTAAGGATGAATTCTTGGGGATGAAGGATGGATTGAGGATCAATGATGCCTATGTTGGGCGACATTTTGATTGGTTGACTACATTCTTAGGATCATTTATGTTAGGACTAATGATGGGTGATATTAGTAGGTGTTACATGTGATGGGGATAGGAATTGATTATAGTGTGGTTGAGGGATGACCATACCATATATGTATGTATATCTACTATCTTGGTGAGGTTATACCACACTTTATATAGGGTGGTGTACAAATAGGGTCAAAGTCTAATGTGTTGCACTTTACTTCAAGTTTGGGTATGGGAACAAATAACTATCCACTAACCTATTATAGTTATGAGGGACGTTGACCTTGAGATGCTTGTAGTTTAAATATGGAAGATATACATCCATCCTTCATATTTTTCTCTAGCTTGGACAAGGCATCTCATTGATGACATGAGGGTGGCACATGTTATCTAGCGATCATGGAGGGACAGGTATATGTGGTTAGATGACCATAAGGAGTTGGCTAGGTTGGGGTATATTTAATGGTTAGATGGTGGTAATAATGCCTATGATTTATATTAATATGACCATGTGACATATTAGTTTGGAGAGGTACAGGGATTACCAATAGTAAGCAAGGCATGGATACAACAAGTGCATTGTGAGAAATGGTGGGATAGTGTGGATCCTGTTACCTTTATGGGGGTTGATGAGGATGATCTAGTAGTACTGACCCTTTGAATGGATTATGTGGAGGTGAAAATGGGGTACACTAATTGGTATAGGTGATTTAGGCTCCATCAAATAACAACAGATCCACCATCAAGGGACCAGAGATAGGCTTTTCAATATATGCTTAGTGCTTTGAGAGTAGTTAGGCATCATTGGGAGTAGGAGAGATGGTAGAGGATGATATCTAGATTGAGGGTTTGGGATTATCTAGTTCCCTCTTATATGTAGATTTTTTTACCATGATTCCACTTTTATGTGCCCTAGTCGGTGGAGTGGGATCGAGTTCAGGTGGAGTAGGACGGACCTTTGGTGGAGTAGGACTATATTTGGGTGGATGGGCAGGTCCTAGGAGGACTATGGAGGAGGATTTAGTGGTGAAGTTGATAGCTATTCATTATACTTTAAAGGATATGAGGAGTCATTTGGCCATATTTGAGGTCATGTGGATGGAGGAGGTGATTAGGGTTTGAGATGAGATGGTCCAAATGAGGGCTATTAGTGAGGATACCATTACTAGGCTCTGATCAAATTTGTATGAAGTCATGGAGGAGTGGGCCATAGACTAGGTGATAATTTCTAGTCTAAGGTCTGAGCTAGAGCAGATATAGTGAGAGAGGGATGAATTTCAAGCACATGTTGGGTAAGGTTTGGATACTACAATAGTGGCTATGATTATTGGGCCTTTAGAGAGGAAACTAAAAGACTCTAGGATGGGGCTTGTTGATGCTACAACTAGACTTCAATGAGTAGATATTTGAGTTGAGAGGGAGTGGGGTAGGACCATGTAGTAACATTAGCTATATCAGGTAGAGGCCCCTATAGGACGATGATCACCGTCACTATCTAGGTCACGATCGAGGGCCTCATCAGTGAATGATACCTTTCGGAGGTTAGTCATTTTTCACCCTCCTCCTCCTATAGGAGGTGACAGAGAGGTACATTCCACTTGTTAGGTGGGTTTAGGGTTTTTAGGAGTGAGTGTACCATTTTTTTTAAATTTGTGGTAGACCTTCTCTAGTGGCATGTATGATATGAGGTATTATATATATATATATATATATATATATATATATATATATAATACTTGTGTTTTGAACTTGATATGATGTTTTGATTCCTTGTGGTTTGATTTAGATGTTGATACTTTGACGTGTAATTTATGCATTGATGTGTTGATATTTTATGATATAGTTGACTAAGCGATTGTAGTCTTGATTGGTTTGCTTGGTGATGAGGGTTTTATGATGATGATCAAGATGTATATGGAAGGGGAGATGCCCCCTTAGATGTGTTGAGTTTTTGGATGATATATTACCATCCAAAAGTATGTTGTGAGTGGTGATCTCTAGATCAGATATAGGAGAAGGTTTATGTTTTTATATGATGATGCTTTACCTTTTATGCATTCCCATAGGTGGGAACATGATCTCATTATGTTTAAATGATGACCTATAGTTTCACATTCATGATAGCATTTAAAACATAATGAGATACCTATAATATGTACATGAAGCATAATCTTTAAAAAAAATTCCTCTCATCAATGTTTAAGTGCTATACTCTATGAAACACTTAATTACGTAGATGAGGTACCTGTAATATTTACATGATGCATAATATTTTGTTTTCATAAATGTTCAAGTGCCATTCTCTATGGAACACTTGATTGCATAGATGAGGTACTTGTGATATTTATATAATGTATAACATTTTATTCTCATCAATGTTCAAGTGCCATTCTCTAAGAAACACATGACTACGTAGATGAGGTTTCAGTGATATTTACATTTCCTATACTATGGAATGTCCTGCTATAGACCAAATTGGCATTGCACCCAATAAAAATGGTGCAACTCCACCTCTCCCTCATGCATTTGGACCCAAATGGTCCATATGATCCATGCCAACTCATAGGCATCCTCCTACCACCTTGGAATCTCTCTCCATGATCACCATGTGATGTTGTCTACCAATAAATCATCCATGAACCACCTTAGAACAAGGATGCTAGCCCGTCTACCCCATCCTCCCTAAAGAGGCCAATAGAACACCCTTGACCTATCGTCTGCCATGCCAGGCTCACCATTTGCCACTCTAACCAATGGAAGCCCTGTAGGCCACTGGATGGCTATGTGCTCCCAATGTTGGAATATGTAATGCAACATTGTGTAAATTATTCTTAGACTAAAATATAAATTCTAAAGAATAATATTTGAATTAGAATATAATTCCATCTTATGTAAAATATTTCCACCCAATTAATAAATAAATTAAGGGTGCTAGGAATATTTAATTTCTTGGAAAAAAGTCATTTCCCTTTTCTAACAAATATTAGAAAGTAACTAATCACTTTCTAATATTTGATAGATGCCACTTATCACACATCTCAAAGATTAGATTGTGATAATATTAGAAAGTAACTAAGCACTTTCTAATATTTGATAGATGCCACTTGTCACACATCTCAAGATTATATTGTGATAAAATTAGATTGTGATAATATTTAGGGTTGTAGTATAAAAGCTTCTCTTTAAATAGGGGTGTTGTCTACTACATATTATCATATCTTGTCATATTGACTTGTGTTGTAGTTTATGTTGATGCATATTGTTGCATAGCATTGAAGCATTCTTATACTGTTGAATCATTGAGTAATATAGTGAGCTTCATAGTGGATGTTTCCCTTCTTCATTTGAAGTAGGGTTTTACCACTCAATATATGTGTTGTGGGTTTACCTCTTTTATGTGATTGATCTTGTGGAACATTCTTCGATCTTGGGGAGACTTTACTTGTCTCACATTTGGTATCAGAGCGGTTGGGATCTCCATCAAGTGTCTTCAATTCTTTGAGGTGAAAAACCCATTAAGGTATTTTTTTTTTGCATGCATTTGATATTTGGGTATTTTATGTAAACTTATTTTGCAAATTTGCCATTAGGGTTTATAGATTTATTATGTTTTTAGATCTAGTTGTTATATCTTTTGCAAACAATATTTTCATTTTAAATCTATAATTTTTTTTGGCATTAAGATTTTGCTGGAAAGGTTTTTGGAGCCAAACAGACCCCATGGTTGCATCCGAAAGACCCAAAAACCCCTATTTCCATATATAGTAATTTTTTTATTTATTTAAAAAAAAAATAGTCGGCTATATATATATATATATATATATATATATATATATATATATATATATATATATATATATATATATATATATATATATATATATATATATATATATATATATATATATATATATATATATACTTTGCTTTATAAAAAAAAAAAAAGTTTTGTTTTTAAAAAAAAAAACAGTTTTGCTTTATAAAAAAAAAAATAGTTTTGTTTAAAAAAAAAAAAAACAGTTTTGCTTTATAAAAAAAAAAAAAACAATTTTGTTTTTTTGAAAAAGTTTTGCTTTATAAAAATCTTTAAACTTTTTCATGCCATTTTTTATTAATAAAATAAATTTTATTAATTTAATTGCATTTTTTTAAGCAATTTTTTGTATTAAAAATTATTATTATTCTCTTTAAAATGCAATATTTTTTTTGTCTCACATTAACAATGGTTGTTTGTGAGTTGGATTGTTTTGCAAGGTTATCCAAGTATGTTTTGGAGTATACAAGGCAATTTCGGATCAACCTTTTCACTCTCTTCCCCTATTTTTATTAATTTCTTCTAATCTCTCTCTAGTATTTGCTTGAAACATACTGTAAATTAATGTAACTTGTATCTCTCATTATGAAAGTAAAAGAGAATGAAAGTGAGAGTGAGAGTGAGAGAGAGAGAGTGTATTTGTGTTTTGCTTTGTGTATCCACTATCTCTTGTTCATATTTCTTACATTTTGCATCTCAACTAATCTAACTACTAACTTGCTACTAAACAATCTACTAACCAACTAACTTGCAATTTACTAATTTTCATATTAATCAAGAAGGCTAAAAATGAATCAACTTCTTAACCACAACTTTAGTATTTGATTAAAATTTACTTAATCTTGCAACACAGTCTATATTTGCTGAACACCTATTGAATCCAAAAGAATCCGCTCTATTAGTAGCAAGTCCTTTTCGAGTCCTCGTACCCATACCCTTTTGGGTAGCTTGGTTGACCTTGGGTGAGATGAATTGGCAATTCATTAGGCTATATCAAAACCTAAAATGAACACTAACATTTAACAAATGTTTTATGGTTCAATTCAAGTTAGTTTATTTTGTTGCAAGATGATTGTTATGGTTAGTTACCTTCTTATTGCAAGTTAATCTATTGCAAATTGATCTTGTTTTATTTCCTTTATTCAATTGCAATATGGTTATAGTTGTTTATTACAATATGGTTATAGTAGTTCATGATGATGTTGATTATCATCATCATCATCATGAAGGAAATTGGCTTTGAGCAATTTGGTCCTTCACGTTTGCTCTCCGATAATCAATCAGCCTATTGCCTTGACTAAAAATCTTGTAATACATCAAAGGACAAAGCATGTTGAAATCCAAGCCCACTTTATCGGAGAGAAGGTATTGGATGGGACTATTTAGTTGGAGTATTGCCCATCATCTTCTAATTCTGCTGATTTGTTCACCAAACCTCTTCCCAAGGAGTAGTTTTGTAAGCTGAGGGACTCACTTGGTTTGATGAAGTTGTTCTCAATGGGGAATGAAATGTAGTTACCCTTGTGTGATGACAACTTCATCCTTATGAGGTTTTTTGTGCTATATATATGAGTTGATCTTTGGTGGTATAATTACTTTTTGCATCTCTTTTGAACATGGTACTTTTTGTTTGCCTTGTGCAACTTTTGTACATGTTTCTTTGTAGATGGCATTGTGCAATTATGGTATATGATGCAATTGCTTTATGCAACTCTTTTAAATGGTACTTTCTTGTTGCCTTGTGCAACTTTGTACATGTTTTTATGTAGTTGGCTTGGTGGTTTATGACAAATGCGCATTTGTTGGATCAATTCTTGATCAAGTGCAACTGCAGATCTTTCATGACCATTGTATCTAGGATTTTGTATTTTTAGACCATGGTGTTTTATTAGATCAAGCGCATCCATTCGATATCTTTTCGATGAAGCGCTGCCCTTAGATCTCTTATAATCTGCAAGCATTCTAACTAAAAGGGGTGCATTACTTTATTATGATAATATTTGATTAAGCCAAAAGAGGGTAATTAGTAACACATTAAACCCTTGCTAATACATGATTAATTCTAGTTTTACCTTTATGTTACCTGATACTCTTACAATTCCATTGTTTGGGGTTTGACTCGAGTGCAACTATCGGATCTTGATCAATATTGGTGCAGCCATTGATTTCTTCCAATCTGTGGGGTTAGTTACAAAGGGTCACTTGTTTTTAATCCTTTATTTAGAAATAAGGGGGAATTATCCAATGTGTTAGACCCTTGCTAATATCCCTTAACAGTTTTAATTAATATTTTGGCCTTTAGCCCTTTTAATGAACCTTTTATAAGAGTGCGGTCATTCGATTAAATCATAAGCACTTCTGCCATCATATTTAGCCAATTATCTCGATGTTTAATTAAAGGAGGTGCATACCCTCAAATTTTTGATTAATTTTCATTCAAAACATTAGATTTTTGGACTTTAGACCATGGTGTTCTATCATTAGGCCTCGAATTATCTTCTTTTAATACTTTAGGACCTGGGGTTTATTCATTAGGCTTAGGTCCAATTATTGTTATTTTTAAAAGGAAGGCTCACATTTGATTCATGGGTCATGACCCTTACTTTAAAGTCGGGTATTTTTATGATTTTACCATGGTATTGGATGCTCATATAATTTGACCTTAATGATTTTTCAAATGAAAAAAAAACGGTCATAATATCATCCAAAACAAAATGGCTTCGGTTAATTTCAAATTTTCAAACATATGGAAATCAACTTCTTAGATGAAAATACAACAGAAGCTAGCAACTTTTGTTAATTTTATTGAAAACCAAAAATTTAAATTTGGGGGTTTTCAAATGTTGAGTCAATTTTGGCTCCAACAATATCCTATTTGTTTTCAATGGGATTACTTCTACTAGCTCTCCTATTTGGTCTTTTAGCTTGTCTTCATCCTTTTCATCACATATTATATCTGAATATTGATTTTACAAAGTCATAAAATCTTTAATATCTACATCATCTTGAAAGACCTATAGGTAAACTATGTTATCTAACACAACAGGCTTATAGACTGAAATATTTGGGAACCTATCCATATATTCTGTAGTTATCTCTAGGTGATCTAGGCTTGAGGTATTCATAGCTAAAAGATATGCAACATGATTTTGTTCTCTTGGAATAAATGAGATATTGAAAGCTAAGAATTTTTCAATTTCTTCCAATACTGCATTTTTATATTGCTTAAACCTAGGATGTTTGGTTTGATATTTACCTTTTATTTTTTCTATAATAAGCTCTACATCCCTTGTTACTGTCAAGTAGTTAATGCCTAATTCTTTTGCTTTCCTTAACCATGGAAATAAAGCTTCATATTCATCAACATTGTTGGTGCAAGGGAATTCCAGTCTATAAGGAATACCAAGGTAGGCTCCTTTTATATTAGTTAAATTAACACCTGCACTTGCTCCAGATTGTGACCTAGCTCTATAAAAAGACATGGTCCCCATTTCTTGAGTTAATACTCTATAGAATTCAATATCTACCATCTTCATAACTTCTGGATCCATATTTTTTACTTTTGGTATTTCTACCAAGAATGGGTTGTGCCATATGGAGTAAACTCCCATCCCTTTTTCTTCCATAGAGTTTACTAAGTTTACCATGATTTCATCTGTTTGAATTAACTTTATATAGTGCTTGTTAAATGGTTCCCTTTGTAATATTATGTTTTCCTTATCTATTATTGGGATTGTAGCATAGGACCAATCCAATTGGATTGAACCTCTCAGTTGTTTTACCCAATGTCTACTGAGTAATAGTGAGAAGAATGGGTCAACATCAACTACTGCAACATCCATGACTATGCCATTTTTGGGGTGTTGGTCCAGGAAAACCAACAATCCCGTTATCACCCCTACATAAGGAATTTGTTTGTTGTCCATTACTAAAATAGGGGCAGAATCTCTTGTACAGATTAATCACATTTGATCAGCTATTAATTTGGGCATGGTATTATGTGAGACTCCACTGTCTAGCATGCAATTATGAATCACATACCTTTCTTATTCATCTGAATTATACATTAATGATACATAGAATGGTCTGATAGAGGATGGTGATCTAGTATCATGTTGATTTTGTCTAGAAGCATGGCAAGTTGGATCTTCTTTTTGTTCTACTAGTCCAAATGCTCTGCAAAATTGTTCTCTGTATTGTTGAACTTTCATAAGTTCTCAAAATGTGATGTTAACTTTCTATTTACTGAGTTCTGACCCAACATCAAATTCTATCTTCTTTATATCTAGTGGTCTATTACTTTCTTCTTTGGGAATCTCATTTTCTAATTCTATTACTTCAAGAGTAATATTTTTTAGGGTTCCATCAGTTTTTTTTTACTGATATTCTTTTTTTTGGAAGTTTCACTTGTAGAATATTTCTCTGTCCGGTCTGGGATAGTCCTTTTTCTTAAATTTCGAGTATTGGTAGCTTCTAATTCTTCAACTTCCTTAGCAGTGGGGATTAGTTTCCCTTGCTTCATTTTGTCATATCTTGACTCATGTGGTTTTTGTAATATCTTAGTACCTTCAGCTACAAAAATTTGAGGATGATGATTTGAAGAATACTTATCCATATTCTCTTCAAACAACCTTTCTCTGGATTCATCTTCCATTAATCCTTATGTCTTCTTTTGAATCATCATGCAATTCTACATTAAGTGGTGGATTCCACATGCATCAGGGTTATGAGGTGCATCACAAGCAGAGAAAAAATAGGGGAATCCTTATGCTATATTGGCAGATGGTATAAGGTTTGGAACATTGTTCAGATCTCTGTCAAAGTCTTTGTTTTTCCAATTATTATTCCCATTGTTCCTATTCCTATTTCCTTCTTCAGGGCCATTATTTTTTCCCCAATTTTTATTGAATTTTTTCTTAAAGGGTGGGTGATTATCAACATGTGTTCGTTCTGCTTGTGATATATTATTGTTATTACTGTTGTTTCTTTCAATTATTGCTAACCTATTGTTCATGGTGTTGAACATCTCAACCATTTGATTAGTTAGTTTTTCCATTGGATCTATTTCAGTTCTTCTTTGTATATCAAATGCTACCTTTTTGGGCTTTCTATTAGGTAGATTGACTTCCAGAGAATAAGGCTTCATATTACCACTATCAAGCATGTTTCTTTCAATATCCATTGCTTTCTCCATACTAGCAATGGTAGTGGTTTGTTCCTGCCTTAGCTCATAATTAAATTCTCCTTGAAAAGTATTTTTATAGAAGCAAATGGATTGAATATCATTGGGACTAAGGTTGGTAGGGATTTTGTTTCTAGTCTTGGAAAATATTCTGTTAAAATCACTGACTACCTCATTTTCCTTTTTCTTCATAGTGGCTAATTCAGTTAACAGAGATTGTTCATTTTTTCTTTTACCATATTCCTTTAGAAAAATAGCTTCCATTTTAGTGAAATATGGGATATCATTATTAGGTAGAGAATTGAACCACTCTGTAGCTATTTTTTTTAAGTTTGCAAAAATAGTCTTAGTACTACATCTTCATGTTCAACCTCTAGACTATCCATTACATACAAAAAACTTTTGATATGATCTTCTCTAGTTACGTCATTAGATCTTCTCTAGTTACGTCATTATTTCCTAGGAATTTTGGGAGGTATTTATGAGCTTTATTAGGTAAGGCATTAAGATTTGCAGGTAAAACAAAAGGCCTATACCTATTAGCCCTCCACAACTGGACATTATTTTGAATATGATTTTGTTGATTTGCTTGGGCCATTGTTACTATAGGATTTAAATTAATAGCAGCAACACCTATAGGAATATGGGTTTGGGAGGCCTGGGTATAATCTAAAGGGTTATTTATCTCTGTATTATAATCTACAGGACTATGGGATTGTGATTATTCTGATGTGTTTTCTACAATAGCATTTAAAAATTCATCTACAGTAATATTAGTAGCAAAAATATTTTTAATTCTATTCTTCTTCATGTACTTTTTACTGCTAAAATATGATTTATTCTCATATACAGTACTCTTAAGAAGAGGGATTTTCTATTTATGGGTAAATACCTCTGGATTCTCGAATTCGGGGAATAACTCCTTACCGCTTCTCCTGGTGTGCACCAGCATGTTCTGCTCCCTTATTGATTTTTGGTTTCTAGGTTCATCCAAACAGAGTCGCAAACACGTTGGTGCAGAAAGAATAGATTGTGTAATCAAGATTATTTGATTATTTTAAATCTCAACCTCATAGGGGATAACTCTTTAAATTAAATTCAAGAAAATAAAGAAACGTAGAAACACTCCAAAATTCAATTGAAAACTACAAGCAAAAATAAAATAAAGAACGTAAGAAATCATAAAAAACAAGACGTAGGTTCTTTATTCTAACTTGGCTGCTTGTTGATTAATAAATGTCATAAAATCTAGGTCTAAACTCATGAAGAATCTATCCCCAGCAATGGCACCAAAAAATTGTTGGCGTCAGTTTGACGGGCTAGTTTTAAAAAGCTAGTAAATATATGTCATGAAATTCATGTTTAGAATGTAAAAATTCTCCTTGGCAACAGTGCCAAAAAATTGTTGGAACCATTTCTTACATCCATAGGATTCAATTGTCACGCTACAGGAAATTGTTTGAAACTAATGAGCTATTATAGGCTCTGGTCAACCTGCCTCTTTATTCTGATTAAAACAAATATTGCTAAAGAAAAACTACATAATGGGTAAGGAAACCCCAATGGTAATTTATGATAATACACGGATTACATGCTCCAGATTAGAATTACACTAGATGTATTAAAATGACCAAGCAATGAAAATAACCATTATTATACCTTATGTTGACCGATGCCTATCCAATTGGGCAACGTAATTATCATGAATAGAAAGAAAGGGGAAGAGGAAAATTGGTGATATTAGACTTATTCAAATATCGCAATAAACATAAAAGTTAACCAACGAAAGAAATGCTCACAATAAATTCAAATAATGTAAGCTGCTATAAGGTAACACATAGAGCTTAAGATAAAATTAACAGAGCAGAGTTGGTGAAGTGCCATTGAACTATGTTATAGTTTAATACAGTGAGGAAATCCTATTCAAATAATGTAACAGGATTCCTTCAATTCCTCTCGTTCCAATCTAGGAATAGGAAAAATATCAGAGTTTCTAGCTTGGTAAAATTGGAAATATTCTCAGCTTCCTAAGCACAATTCTGTCAAAGCCTACACAACAAAAGAGAAGAATGAGGGATGGCAGATAGAAAAGACACAAATTAAATACAAAAACACAACTAGCAGGGCACTCAAGTATACCTTTTAGCAAAAATGTTATCTAAATTCTCGATGCAGATTATAGCCCTAGATGCTTCCTTTTATAGCCTCTGGTCCTTGAATATGTTATTTTTGGTTTGATATTAGTCCTAAAATTGTCACCATACCCATTGATCTTTTATGTATGTTGTCCAGCTGCAGTTTCTGGGATCTCCTATTAATATTATCTTCTTGGATTGAAGGGAGTTTCTATACTAAATAGGTTTGGCAAACTTGTTTTTCTTCTTCTGTGATGCACAAGCTTATCCTAGTTATTTGGTTATGTCGTTATAGCTTGACTAGGCTGATAGTATAGTTTTGACATAAGATTGAGGGGAACCCTATGTGATGGTGATGGGAGAGGAGGCAACATGGAATGCAAATGGACAGAATGGCATAGATTACATAATGGTTAAGAAGTAGGCGGGAGCAATGAGAGTCAATTTGCACAAGGGATGGTGGTGAGATGACATTCTATGGAGTGAACGGTTACGATGGACAAGAGAAGATACCTAGAAGGGGGAGGGCAGTGCTAGGTAGGAGGAAAAACAGAATGGAAAACAAGATTTGGAAGCACCTATATGGTACTTCCATAACTATATCCCGTCGGAGTGAACTCTTTGTAACTATATTCCATCGAAGCGTAGAGTGAGTAGCTCTCTGCAAGCTGAAGCCATGTTTCACTCTTAACACACCTTCTTCATATTCTAAAAATATAGAACAAGAAAAGGTCTTACATACATATTGTGGCCTCCATCGTTTTCGTTAGTGATGCCTTTGTTTTGCCTCTAGCCACCCTTATTTATATACTGATGGCTTTGACATAAGCTTGCTCGAACATTATTTTTTTATTTTCTGCACGGTATGCTATCTTTCTTGGTGGGCATGTGTGATCTGATTTTGTTCCAGGATATCAGGATTTGTATTTTGATCAGTTCACTACATCTTCACACTGGTACAATCTATGTAATCCTTCTTGATAGTTTGTTTGTTTTATCCCTTGGTCATGGCCTAAATTAGTCATTTCTTCGGGTCCTTTGCCTGTGTTTTCAATTCACCTTGCAGTGGTTGCTATTTTTTGTAGATTATTTTGGTTTAATGGTTGTACTGGTTGATGACTCGTTATATTTACATATGGAGTATCGTGCCTATCAGATTTACCAACTGACGATGACCGTCAGATGGGATTCACATCGTACATCTGCATTTGATACATTTGGTTAATGGATGATATTTAAAAATAATATTACCTTGCTAATGCTTTACCATTTGATTAACCATGCGATCTTGTGTGTTCTAAAACTCTTAACATTCAAGTAGATTGATCATGCGTGACCGTCGATTCTAGTTGGGATTCATCGCTATCGTTGGATCTAGTAGATCTATGCTCTTTTTATTGGACCTCAATCTCCCTTCGATGGTCATGAGAAAGTGCAACCGTTGGATTAAATTAGGGATAAGCACAACTGCCCGATCTTGGTCAAATACCATTTAGTCAATTGATCATTCGGATATTTTTCACCTTATTTAATCCAACCATCATCATTGGATCTAGTGGGTAAGAGTGTGGCCACTCAATTAATACCTAGTCACACTCTTCTTAAAGGATGATAGCTTCTATGAAGTGCTACCATCGGATCTTACTTGGTATGATCCTGGTTGTTGGATCGATCAACGATGTGTGCTCTTATCCTTTATGGGGCTCTGATTAGATCGCGGTTGTTAGATTTTGATGGACTGATCACTATCGTATGATTGATTGGTGATCAAGAACTATCGTAGATCTTATTTACCTTATCAATGAGAGGTCTCATTTAATATTTGATTAATTTTATTGGAGTGTGATCATTGGATCAATCAAATTTAAGCACAACAGTTGGATTTGCTTAGATACAGGGGTATTTGACTTTGACTTGGATGGACCTTTTTATTGGTTGACTACTTTGTGATGTGTTCTACCGTTGGATTACCCCTAGTGATGGTGCGTCTATTGATATTCCTCAAACCTGCACATGCTTTAACCGTGAGCGCAGGTAATCACTTTAAATTTAACCTTGGTGATTCATGGTGAAGCGCAACCGTCAGACTGACTCTTGATCAAGAGCGATTGTGGATCTTCTGTAACTTGCAAGTTAGGTAATCGAAAAGTGTACACTACTAATTTTCATTAATCTTGTTTAAGAGAAAGGGATATGATTAGTAATGTGTTAGGACCCTCACTAAACATGATTAATCTGACTAATCAAGTGTTAACCTGGTCTTACCACCCAATTTACCGTCAGATCATCTTGTGAAAGAGTGCATCCATTGATCTCCTTCCATTCTGCACATAATTTAAACATAATCTTATAATAATGTATCTAGGCTTTTATATTTTTAGACCATGGTGTTTTATTAGATCAACCACATCTGTATGATTTCTTTTCATGAAGCACTACCCTTAGATCTCTTGTAATCTACAATCATTCTAACCGAAAGGGGTGCATCAATTTATTACGATAATATTTGATCAAGCTAAAAGGGGGTAATTAGTAATATATTAAACCCTTGCTAATGCATGATTAATTCTAGTTTTACCTTTATGTTACCTGATACTCTTATCATTCCATTGTTTGATTTTTGACTTGAGCGCAGCCATCGGATCTTGATCAATATTGGTGCGATCAGTTGATTTCTTCCAACTTGTGGGGTTAGTTACCAAGGGGCACTTGTTTTTAATCTTTTATTTAACAAGAAATTGGGGATTAGCCAACACATTAGACCCTTGCTAATCTCACTTAACAATTTTAATTAATCTTTTGGCCTTTAGCCCTTTTAATGAACCTTTTATGATAGCGCGACCGTTTAATTAAATTGTAATCAAGCGTTGCCATCAGATCTACCCAATTAGCCCATTGTTTAATTAAATGGGGCACATACCTTTAATGCTTAAATTAATATTTTCATTTGAAATATTTAGACTTTACCTCTTTCGACCATGGGGTGTTAAACGATTAACTCTTTGAGCATGTGCATCCATCCGATCAAGGGAAATCTGGGTGCTACCCTTCGATCTCCTCAACGTGCTCGATATTTAATGAAAAAGGGTGGGTGCATACTTTTGAACCATTAGCATTTGGCTTAAGACTCTGGGGTTCTTGGAATTTGGACCATGGTGCTTACCTTGATCTTTAAACAATTTTATTAAAATTTTACTTTAGTAGAGATGTGGGTTTGGTTTGAAATTTTTATTTATATACTCTTAGGTACCTTGGGACTTAGTGGTTTATTCTTTTGACTTAGGCTCTCCAATTTTGATTATTAAATTCATGAGTCAGAAACCTTACTTTAAAATGGGTATTTTTATGATTTTACCATGGTATTGGATGCTCATATAATTTGACTTTAATGATTTTTCAAATGATAAAACAACAGTTTTAAGATTAACCCAAAACAAAATGGCTTAGGTTGATTTCAAATTTTCAAACATATGAAAGTCAACTTCTCAGATAAAAATGCAATATAGACTAGCAACTTTTATTAACTTTATTGAAAACCAAAAATTTAAATTTGGGGGTTTTTAGATGTTGAGTCAATTTTGGTTCCAGAAAGTCCATAGTTTTATCTTACATAGCCTTGTTCAATCTGACCACATCATCTTCTTCCCCATGCATTGAAATATCCCTTATTTTATCATCAATTTTGAAGATAAACATTTTTTGTGGGGCAGGTATAGATATATTTATCGTGGACATCTTGGATATGTCTTCTTCAGTTTCTGTGGTAGAATTTCCTTCCATACCACCCATTCCTTCTATTATCTATAATTCTTGCTCACCGGTAGCACTGAAAAATGTTTCTTCTTCTACCCTTTCTAGTGCGACTTTTGTTGAGGTTAGAGCCAACTTGGGCTCTTTGTCTTAGAGGCAGGTACAGCTTCTTGAAGTTTATTGATATTCATTTGTATTACTGATGGGATTTATACTTCTTTGTTATTAATCTTCACATAGCTAGGAATGGCCTTTGGGGCTAACTTCCTCACACTAGTAATGGCTAGAAATTGATCAGAAATAGGAGCTATAGCTTACTTCGAAGTTATAAGCTCTTGGGCAGGTATAATGGTAATCTCCTTCCTTTTTTCTGTATTAGACCTTGTAGGGGCTCTGTTGGAACAATTTCATGCATCCATAGGGTTGAGCTATCATGCTACAAGAAATTGTTTGGAACCAACGAACTATTACAGGCTCTGTTCGCCTGCCTCTTTATTATGATAAAATATATATTGCTAAAGAAAAATAATCAGAATGGGTAAGGAAACCCCAATGATAAACTCAAGATATTGTAAGTTTAAGCACTCCAGATTTTAGTTATACACTACTTAGATTAAAATTACCAAGTAAAGACAACAAATATTATTATGCCTTATGTAGACCAGTGCCTAGATTTATTGGGCTGTTATAGCAATTTAACATTGCTTTAAAATATGAACAGAGAGAAGGAAGGAAATAGAAATTGGCTATATTAAACTCATTCGAATATCGTAACGAATTTAATATTTTGACCAATGAAAGAATTATTCATAACAGATTAAAATAATATAATCTGCTATGAAGTAACACACAGAGCTGAAGATAAAAATGACAGAACTGAACCCCATAATTGTATTAGTTTTTCAAAAACATTACATGCGAAGTTGGCATAATGTCATTGAACTCTGTTATAAATTTTTAATACAATGAGAAAATCTTGTTTAAATAATATAACAAGACTTCTTCAACTCTCCTATCATCTGACAATAGGAAGAATCTCTAGACTTCAGGCTAAAAAAGAACTAGAAATATTCTCAGCTTCTCAAGCACAGCTCTACCAAAACCTACATAGCAAAGGGGAAGAATGAGGGATGACAGAGAAAAATAGACACAAAGGATACAACAACACAATTCATAGGGCACTCAAGTATACCTCTTAGCAAAAATGTTATCTCTAATGCTTGATGCAGATCTAACCACAACTGGTGTATTTATAGCTTTGGATTCTTGAATCTATTATTTTTGGCCTTATTTGGGCCTTACACTTGTCACTCTTTGGTTTGAACTTCAAAAACTTGTACAAATATCTTCCATTATCCTCTTTTGTTTACATTGTACACTCTGCTAGGACTCTCTTACCTCAACTGTTTAATCGGTAATCTCAATGTTTCAAAAGTCTTCTTCTTCTATCCCTTCTTCAACCTTTGAGTAGCTTCTCGCTTTTAAAGTTTCTCCTCCCTGAGTAATATTTATTTCTTCCTCTAGGGGTGTTTTTAGTTCTAGTTGTAAACTGCATATTTTGGTTTCTTTATTTTTCTTGCTCTCATGCAGCCCTCTGATTTGCTTTTCAATAAGCTTCCAAGCGTCAATATTAAAAGTCACAAAAAATCTCAATATATTCATTTCTTGGAGGATTCTATTCTTTTGTATGCTAATAAAAACTTTTTAATTTTCATACTGGGTAACAAGGGAATCCATAGTATTGACCAAGAAAGTAGTCTATCTAGCCATTCCTTTGTCATCATTAGGTTCACAATCAAACCCTTCTATCTTATTCATGAGGAGGTCTTCTATACTAGCAGTTTCTAAGAATTCATATAATGATAATCCAATATCTTCCAGCTTTTCTCTTATCTCATTTATCAGAGCAAACATTTCTACAACATCATTGTACAACCTTTTCCTGTTTGCTTTAAACATTGTTGCTTTCATGAATTCAATATTGTTCCTGGCCTAAGAGCCATCCTTTAAGATCACTTCTTTACTCTACATTTATTTTAAGTATTCTGCCATCAAGTAGAGAATGGGATATATGACTTCCAATTATTGTTCTTTTTGGTATAGTAGATTTTCCATTTCTTTGGTAGTAAATAGGATCACTTTGATTTGCCTGAACATCTTTGTGACCCCATCGATCCTATCTCAAATTTTATATTTCTTTTCTAATTTTAGCCAAATAGTCTGCATAGTCTATTATTTTCACAACTAGTGAGGGTTGGGAACCATAGTGATTATGCCCTAACACTCAAGTACTAGTTATTTGATTATCCTCCCTAGCTCACATGGAGTATGTTATGCTTGCCAATAGAGATTAGAATGTGCCCTAGATAGAGATGTTTTCCCAATGATTGATAAAGATACTGAGGAGAAGGGCAAGATATCCCACTAGTACAAGAGTGATCCAACGGTTGCACTCGATTCAAGCAAAGATCCTATGGCTACAATCTCATAAAATTATTAAAGGATGACCAGTCGTATAAAAACAAAGTGAGATTCGATGACCGTACATGATCAAGAAAGATCCAAGGGTAGCGCTTAATCGAAGCCAACATCCGCTAAAAAGAATATGATTACATCTCAATCTAATGGCAATGCTTGGCCAATCTAAATCTATCCATCGTTGATTGATCCAATGACCGTGCTTATACCAAGTAATATCTGATGGAAACGCTTCATCAAAGCTATCATCCTTTAAGAAGAGTGTGATTATATCTTCATCGAACAGTTGTGCCCCTACATATCAGATCCAACGGTCGTGATTGGATTAAAAATATGAATAATGTTCCTATGGTTGATTGACTAAATGGTCATTGACCAAAGATCGAACAGTTGCACCTATCCCCAATTTAATCCAATAGCTATGCTTCAATTAAGATTATTAGAGGAAATTAAAGGCTGATAAAAATAGCATAAATCTATCAGATCTGATGATCGTGGCACAACCCAACCAGATCTAACGATCACGCTTGACCAATCTATTTGGACGATAAAAGATAATCGAATTATTGCGTAGGTTCGCATGGTTGATCAAACAATAACCCATTGACGAGGTAATACGACTATTTAAGGTCATGTATTAAAGCAAAGGTTAGCCATGGTTTGATTACTTTTTAAAGGAAGGGTAAAGCCCTAATTAAAATTTTGAATTTGAGATTAATATTCACACTAGGATAGAAGCCTTGGTATAACGCTTATTATGAAATTTATTAAACCGTAAAATGCTAAAATATCCTCTATACTATGCACGATGACCATTAGCATGTACCTTCAATATTATAGGGCTAAAATTTTTGTAGGTCTAAAAGCATTGAGTCAGGATGCCCGATGCGTACCTACATCCAACGATAATAATGAGTTGAAAGATCCCGTGAGACCGCATCCCAGTAAACAAATCCTATGGTCAGATATCCCAAATAAGGTGGCTATTTCCTAAGGCACCCGAAACAAGGGCCAATACAAAAAACCAAGCGATTACTGGTTCACGAGAACATGCACTGAGCCAAAAAGGTCCTACAAAAAAAAAACCATTGCAGCAAAACAAAGCACTTAGTACCAATAAAATATCAATAAACACCGTAGAATCAGGTGATAACCAGGGAAGGAAAGGTTCGAATGATCAAAACAAATCCAACATATGGTACCAAGATGAGTATAATACGGACTGATCCAAAGACAAATCTTGATGCTCAAGCATAGGATCAGATTCTGAGGACGATGGCATATCATATGATAAAATAATATAAATCTTTTCAAACAAAGTCACACCTAGTTCCTCGGATTATAAAAGAGATGGTAAAGGGCATCTAAAGAAGCATCACAGAGAAAAATTATAGAGTGTAGAATGCATGAGTATATTAATTTCCTGCTCTACAATTTCAAAAGATGAAGAAAGCATGAGAAAAGCAAGTTGTGGTTTCGGCTTACCAAAAGCCTTTCAATCCATGTTTCGATGAAATATAGTTATAGAGGGGACACTATGATGGAGTATATTTAGGGAAGGTACATATAGATGCTTCCAGATATTGTTTTTCATTCCCCCCTTCTTCCTACTTATCACTTCCCCCCTCTTTCTAGGCATTCTCTCTTTAACGCCCTCACCGTTATCCTTGCAAAGTGTCATCTCACCACCTTCCATTGTGCGAAGCCACTCCCTTCGCTCTCTTCTCCCTCATATCCATCATGTAATCAATGCCATCCCATCCCTTCGACCCTAGCATGCCACCTCTTCCCTTCACCATCACGTGGGGTCCCCGTCCATCCTTTGTCAAGATTTTTCTATGGTTACTATTGGAACCATTTCTTGCATCCATAGGATTCGATTGTCACGCTATAAGAAATCATTTGAAACCAATGAGCTATTATAGGCACTGGTCAACCTACCTCTTCATTTTGATTAAAAATAGCTATTACTATAGGAAAACTACATAATGGGTAAGGAAACCCCAAAGGTGAACTTTTGATTTTGCACGGTTTACATACTCTATATTTAGAATTATACTCCAATGATAGATATGTATGTAATACATTCAAATAATGTAACACATTATGTAGTAACACACAATACCAAGACAAAGATTTAATAAGAATGAAACCTAGAATTGTATTGATTTAACATCAAATTACATACAGAGTTGGCATAATGCCATTTAACTCTATTTTTCCAAGAAATACATCAATACAATGAAGAAAAATTTGTTTAAATATTGTAACAGGTCTCCCGTACTCTCTTTGTTCCAATCTGGTAACAGTAGAGTCTCTGAATATTAGGCTCAATAGGACAGGAAATAATCTCAGCTTCTTGAGCACTTTCCTATCAAAATCCCACATGGTAAAGGGAAGAATAAGAAATGACAAAGAAAATAGACACACAAAAGGAGATACAACAATACAACTAGCAGGGCACTCAAGTATACCTCTTAGCAAAAAAAATATCTAAATGTTTGATGCAAATTCTAACCGTAGTTGGTTCCTTTTATAACTTCTGGTTCTTGAATCTATTATTTTTGGTACAATCCTGGCCCCACACTTGTCATTATCTGATTCGATCTTCTCCTTATTTTGTCCAGTTGGCGCGACTCTGGATATCTCATTAATATTTACTTATGGATTGAAGGGAGCTCTTGTGTCGAATAGATTTAGCACACCTATTTTTCTTCTTTTGCATTGATATTCCATGGAAATCTGACCAGATAACTATAGGAAAATCTTGACAAAGGACAGATGGGGACCTGACGTGATGGTGAAGGGAATAGGTGGTGTGCTAGGATTGAAGGGATGGGATGGCATTGATTACATGATGGTTATGAGGGAGGAGAGAGCAAAGGGAGTGATTTCACACAATGGATGGTGGTGAGATGGTGCTATGTAGAGAGAACGATGGTGGCGATCAAGAGAGAATGCCTAGAAAGAGGAGGGCAATGATAAGTAGGAGGAAGGAGGGAATGGAAAAAAATTGGAAGCACATATACATAGCTTTCCTGACTATACTCCATCGGAGTGTCCCCTCTATAACTATATTCCATCGAAGTGCGAAGTGAAATGCTTTTGGTAAGCCTAAGCCACAACTTGCTTTTCACGTGCTTTCTTTGTCTTCTAAAGTTGTAGAGTAGGAAACGAATATACTCATGCATTCTATACTCTATCATTTTTCTTTGTGATGCTTCGTCCTTTACTATATCTTTTATAAGCTGAGGTCCTGGGTGTGAGTTCATTCGAAAAGATTTGTTTTCTCGAATGATACGCCATCATCCTCATAATTTGATCCTATCCTTGAGCGTCAAGATTTATCTTTTGGTCAATTTATATTATACTTGCCTCGATACCATATGCTGGATTTTTTTTTATTGTTCAAATCTTTCCTTCCTTGGTTATCACCTGATTCTACGGTGTCTATTGATCTTTTATTGGTACTAAGTGCTTTGATTTGCTGCAATGGCTTTTTGTTCTTCATAGGACCTTTTTGGCTCGATGTGTATTTTTGTGAACTGGTAATTGCTTGGTTTTTTGTATTGGCCCTTATTTCGGGTGCCTTAGGAAATAACCACCTTATTTTGAGATTTTTTACTGTAGGATTTGTTTTTTGGGATGTAGGCTCATGGGATCTTTCAACTCGTGATTATGGTTGAATCAGATACACATCAGGCATCCTGATTCAATACTTTCGGACCTGCAAAAATGTTAGCCCTGTAATATCGAAGGTACATGCTAATAGTGATTGTGCATAGTATAGAATATATCTTGGAATTTTATTGGTTAATAAATTTTATAATAAGCGTTAGACCAAGGCTTCCATCCCATTGCGAATATTAATCTTTGATTCAAAATCAAATTAGGGTTTTATCCTTTGTTGAATACTAGTTATTAAAGAGTAATAAAAAATTACTAACCTTCGGCTAATACCTACTCTTTAATAATCAAATTACCTCGCTAATATTTTACTGTTCGATCAACCATACGATCATGCGCATTCGTTTGATTATCTCTTAATGTCCAGGTAGATTGGCCAAGCACGACCGTCGGATCTGGTCAGGATTCACCATGATCATTGGATCTGGAAGATCTATGCTCTTTTTATCGGCCCTCAATTTCCTCTGATGGTCTCGATTGAAGCATAGCCATTGGATTAAATTAGGGATAGGTGCGACCATTCGATCTTGGTCAATGACCATTTAGTCAATCGACCATTAGAACATTGTTCATCTTTTTAATCTAATCACCGTCATTGGATCTGATAGGTAGGGCGTGACCATCCGATGAAGATATAATCACACTCTTCTTAAAGGATGATAGATTTGATGGAGGACTATCATTGGATTTTACTTGGTACAAGCGTGATCATTGGATAGATCAATGATGGGTGCTCTTATCCTTTGTATGGCTTCGATTAGATCATGGTCATTAGATTTAGATTGGCCAAGCACTATCGTCAGATTGAGATGTAATCATATTCTTTATAGCGGATGTTGGCTCGATCAAGCGCTACCGTTGGATCTTTCTCGATCGTGCGCGATCGTTGGATCTTACTTTGTTTTTATATGACTGGTCATCCTTTAATAATTTCATGAGATTGTAGCCATAGGATCTTTTCTTGAATTGGGTGCAATCGTTGGATCACTCTTGATCCTTTGTATGTCCTTGATTAAATTACAGCCATTAGATTTCGGTGGGTTAGGCACTACCATAGATCTTTATTTACTTTAAATTTTCCTCTAATCTTTGAGCAACTCTTTTGAAGCACAACCGTTAGATCAATCATGCCCAAGCGCAACCGTTGGATCTACTTGTATGTGGGGCGTATTTGATTTTGACTTGGATAGGGCCCTTTTATCAGTTGATCACTTTGTGATATGTGTTGTCATTGGATTATCCCTTTTGAAGCATGTCCATTGATATTTCTTAGACCTGCACATATTTTAACTATAAGCACAGATAATCTCCTTAGACTTACCCTCGGTGATTTGTGGATAAGCACAACCGTCGGATTGACTTTTGCTCAAGCACGACCATCAGATCTTCTATAACCTATGAGTTAGGTAATCGAAAAGTGCACGCTATTGATTTTTATTAATCTTGTTTAGGTGAAAGGGGGATGATTAGTAACGTGTTAGGGCCCTCACTAAACATGATTAATCTGACTAATCAAATGTTGACTTGGTCTATCACCCGATTTACCTTCGTTTATCTAAGCAAGCGCTACCATCAGATCATTTTGTGAAAGAGTGCATCCGTTGATCTCCTCCAATTTTGCATGCATTTTAAACATAACATTCATTATAATACCTTGGTTTACCTTGGCAATTCATGGCAAACGCACATCGTTGGATCATATTTTTGATCAAGCGCAGTCGTTGGATCTTTCGTGACCATTGTACCTAAGCTTTCATACTTTAGACCGAGGTGCTTTATTAAGACGAGCGCATCCATCCGATTTCTCCTTGATGATGCGTTGCCCTTAGATATCCTGTAATCTGCACATTTGATAACTGAAAGGGGTGCATTATAATAATCTTTGATTAAGCTGAAATGGGGTAATTAGTAACGTATTAAACCCTTGCTGATCTCATGATTAATCATAGCTTCAACTTTATGTTACCCGATACTCTTACCATTCAACGTTTGGATTTTGACTTGAGCGCAACTGTCGAATCTCGGTCGGGATTGGCGCGGCCATTGATCTCTTTCAACCTACAAGGTTAGTTACCAAGGGGCATTTGATTTTAACCTTTGATTAAGCCGAAAGGGGGATAATTATCCAACGCGTTAGACCCTCACTAATCTTATTTAATAGTTTTAATTAATCTTGTGATCTTTAGCCTTTTTAATGCACCTTTTATGAGAGTGTTGTCATCCGATCAGGTCTTGATCAAGCGCTATCATCAGATTTATCCAATTAGCTCAATGTTTAATTAAAGGGGGCACATACCCTTAATGCTATTATTAATTTTTCTTTCAAAACTTTAGACTTTAATTCCTTTGACCACAACATTTTAAAGAGTTGATTAATCAAAGTGAGCGCATCCATTGGATTTTACTCTGATGAAGCACTCCCCTTAGATCTATGTAAGGTGCTCGATTCTTAACATAAGGGGGTGCATACCTTAGAGGTTTTATTTAAGACCTTAATTTCAAATCTTAGGTTTCGGACTTTAGACCATGGTGTTTCATCATTAGGCTTTGAATTATCTTCTTCTAATACTTTAGGACTTAAGAGTTTATTCATTAGGCTTAGGTCCAATTATTATGATTGTCATGACCCTTACTTTGAAGTCGGGTATTCTTATGATTTTACCATGGTATCGGGTGCTCAAATAATTTGGCCTTAATGACTTTTCACATGATAAAACAATGGCCATAAGGTCAAATCAAAACCAAAAAGGCTTAGGTAAATTTTAAACTTTCAAACATATGGAAGTCAACTTCTCAGATGAAAATGCAATAGAGACTAGCAACTTTTGCTAGATTTATTGAAAATCAAAAATTTAAATTGGGGGGTTTCAGATGTTGAGTCAATTTTGGCTCCAACATAGGCTCTGACTGGGACAATGTGCTGAAATCATGAAGCACTTGAGAATTACATAATCTCCTAGTTTTATTTGCGATTTTGGAAAAAAATTCAAATCATCAAGACTGATAAGAAAAGCTTGAAAAACAAAACATAACAATTTTAAAACTGAAAAACTATAAAATTAATATCAAAGTAATAAAGCATAAAAAATTGTGATCCCTTTTATTCAATTTGGAAATTAGGGTCAAAATTTTAGAAACATATGAGTTTTTAGATATATTGTTATGTTTGTTTTAGCTAAGTCATAGGATATGATTACACAAAATTTATCAAAGCTATTTGTTTCATCATGCTTTGGCCCATGTGTGTGTTTGTGCATTCATTTTGATTTCTAAATATTTTAGAACTTTGCCATATCTGAGAAAAATAGTTAAGCTTAATATATGGTTTCACTTTTAATTTTTTTGCCTTTCTATAGGGCTCCACTACGAGTCAGGCATCTATAGCCCTGGGGGAGTTGCTTCTAATCCCATATGGTTTTACCCTACTGCCAGTCAAGCGTCTATAGCCCCGGTAGAGGTTTTCTAAGATATCTCAGGTAGTGACTCAATTTACTTTATTTTGATTTTTCTTTCTTGTTTGAGAAGTACTTGAATATATAAGCAAATTGTGCAAAGAGTATGCCTGAGTTGAGGATTAGTTTTTGGCTAAAAAGGATGAGTGTAATGATTTTTTTTTAGCTCAACCACCCTCTCAAATATAACTTTGTTCTTTGGACCTTGAAGTTATCTTAAGTATCATTTGTAATGTGAGGATTTGACATGGTGTTTCAATCAGATCTGTTTCAAATAACCATTGCATAAACACTCATATTTGAAAAATTATAAATCTCCTTTCTTCTTATTGTTTTCGAAGGAATCCACAGTAATGTATACTCATCAAACTAAGGATACCATGTGTAACAGCAAACTCAGAATTATACTAACAATAAAAGGAAATCTTATCTAGCAAAAAAACTAATAAAAAAATATATCACTTTGTTTTTGGGATTTTTATTTTTCCATTTTTTTTTTGTCTCCACTTTCAACAAATATTGTACATATTGAGGTTTTGGCCATTAACAGGGATAACCATTAGTTATCCCTATAAGGTCTGCAACTTGTAAGTATTCTAGCCTATAACATGGGCTATATGGTATGGACCAATCCATTTAGGTTCAAGTTTACCATTTTTACCATGCTTGTCATTTTTAGGGTCCCAATAGATGACTATATCTCCTTGAGAGAAAGGAGTACCCTTGGATTTATTATTAAACAATTACATAGTTTTATGGGTTTGTTTCATAATTCTGTCAAGGGCCTCTCTTCTTTGTTCTTCTAGCAGGACAATTTGGTCTAGCATTCTTTGTAAGGGTTTGGAGTCTTCATGATATTGCAACAAGAGGGAAAGTGCCAATTTTTCTATTCTTGATGGTAATAGGTCTTTCTCTCCATATACCATCTCATAGGGAGCCCTTATTGTCTTTGGGATAGTTCAATTCCACCATATTCAGCATAAAACTCTACCATTTCATACAAAACAAAATATTGTGCATTATCTATTACCAGTTTTTGAGGAACTCCAAACTTGGTTAGAATGTTTTCTTCCAAGAATTTTACAATGGTGGCAGTTTTGGAGCTTCTTAGAGGAGTAGCCTCTACCCACTTGGTGAAGTAGTCTATAACAGTTATGATCCACTTGTGCTGGCCTGCTGAATTAGGCTTGATTTCACCAATTAGGTCAATGCCCTATTAGGTGAATGGTGTGTCAATGATTATTGGTTTGAGGGGCATGGGTGCTAGTTGATTCTTTCCTACAAAAACCTAGCAGTTATGATAGTTCTTAACATATTTAAAAATGGAAGGCCAATAATATATTGCTCTCATTATTTTATTAGTTGTGGCTTTTGGAGCAAAATGTCCTCCGCAGAAACCATCATGATATTCATTTATTATTTTTGGGACTTCATTTTCATATAAACAGACTAATAACACTCCTTTAGGGTGTTTCCAATAAAGCACACCATCTTGCACATAATATTTTTGAGCTTGAAGTTTTATTGACCTCATTCTATTCATTGATGTTTCTCTGGGAAAAGACAGAGTTTGTAAATATGTCAAAATTTCATCATACCATTTACATTCTTGATTAATTATTATTATGTTATCATGCATTTCATCTATTATGATGACATTATTAGAGTCATATCCTCTATATGCCAGATATTTGGCTAAGCCTTGTCCTTTTACAGTTTTGACTATTTTGAATTCAACATCATATTGCAAAAGTTTCACCATCCATATTGCTGGCCTTCCTAATGGCTCAGATTGGGTAAAAATATATTTTACTGTTATGAAAGAGATGAAAAAGTAAACTTTATTTGAGCCAAAAATACCTTTGAAATGTTCTAAGGATTGGACCACTGCATAAGCATATTTTTCCAATAGGGTATATTTGAGATGTGCCCCTTTTAGACCCGAACTCATGAAGGCTATTGGACTTTCATTATTTTCATCACCTTTTTGTGACAGAACTGTAGCAATTGAATTTTCAAATGCATATGAATAATTGTTAAAATCTTTAGAATAGTTAGGGCAGCTTAGGGCTAAAGTAATAGAAATGGCTTCTTTTATTCTATTGAATGCTTTCATATTTTCTGCTATCCATTTTATTTCTCCAGTCTTCTTAACCATGTCATTTATAGGTTTGGTCATCTCTACAAAATTTGGGACAAATCTTCTAACTAAATTTATTTTGCCAAAGATGAACCAGCACCTTTTAAATTTTTGGGAGGAGGAATTTTAGATATAACTTCTATTATTTCTAGGTCAATGCTTATTCCTTTTTCTCAAACTATATGACCTAAAAAATTTCCTTGTGTAGTCCCGAATATGCATTTCTTGGGATTTAGAGAAATTCCAAATTCTTTGCACTGAGCAAAAACTATAGCCAAGTGTTCTAAATGATCTTCTGGATTCTTAGAAAATACTATGATATCATCCAAGTAAACAACTACTATTTTGAACATTAATACTTTGAAGGGAAATTCCATTGCCCTTTAAAAAGTAGCACATGCATCCATCGGTCCAAAAGGTATTCTTAAATATTTAAATGTACCCCATGGTATAGTGAATGTTAATCTGAATTTGATTGTATCAAAAAAATCCATCTAACAAGGACAATCTAGATGAGCCAACTACTACTTGTAATAGTTGTTCCATATTGGGCAATGCATAGTTATCTTTGAATGAACTCTTATTTAAATTTCTAAAGTCTACACAGAGTCTAATATCACCATTCTTTTTTTTGACTAGTACTAGATTGGATATCCAAGAAGAAAATCTTAGTTTTCTGATTATTTTGGAATCCAGTAATTTTTGTACTTCTTTTTGCATTATTGGGCATAGAGTTGGGTTGTACTTCCTCTCTTTCTATCTGAATGGCTTTAAATATTCCTTCAAGGGTATTATGTGTGACATTACATCTGTCTTGAAGGTTTTAAGGTCTTCATAAATCCAAGACAAATGTTCTTTTTTCTTTTTTAAGTAACTGTTGTATCGAGCCTTTTCTTTACGTAAGGCCATGTCTACCTTAACTATTCTAGGTTCTTTCATTGTACCAATGTTAACATCTTTAGATATTACTTCTCTACTTAAAGGCTTGTAAGCTTTGTCAAAATCATCAAAAAGACTTTCCAGAGAAAATAATCCTTTAGGTATCCTATTTGTTTTCAACTAAATTACTTCTACCGGTTCTCCTATTTATTATTTTAGCTTTTCCTCATCCTTTTCATCACAAATTATATCTGCATATTGATTTTATAGATTCATAAAATCTTTAATATTTATATCATCCTGAAAGACCTGTAGGTAAACTATGTTATCTAGCACAAAAGGCTTATAGACTGAAATAGTTGGAAATCTATCCATATATTTTGTAGTTATCTCTAGGTGATCTAGGGCTGAGGCATTCATAGCTAAAAGATCTACAACATGATTTTGTTCTCTTGGAATAAATGAGATATTGAAAGCTAAGATTTTTTTAATTTCTTCCAATACTGCTTTTTTATATTGCTTAATCCTTGGGTGCTTGGTCTGATATTTACCTTTGATTTTCTGTATAATAAGCTTTGCATCCCCTATTAGTCAAGTAATTAATACCTAACTCTTTTGCTTTTCTTAACCCTAACAATAAAGCTTCATATTCAGCTACATTATTAGTGCAAGGGAATTCTAGTCTGTAAGGGATGCCAAGGTAATTTCCCTTTATATCAATTAAATTAATACCTACACCTGCTCCATAGTGTGACTTAGCTCCATCAAAAGACATATTTTTATAACTTTTGGATCCATGTTTTTTACCTCTGGTACTTCTACCAGGAATAGGTTGTGCTATATGGAGTAAACTCCCATCCCTTTTTCTTCCATAGAATTTACTAAGTTTATCATGGTTTAATCCATTTGAATTAATTCTACGGAGTGCTTGTTAAATGGTTCCCTTCACAAGATTATGTTTTCCTTATCTTTTATTGGGATTGTAGCATAAGACCAATCGAGTTGGATTGAACCTCCTAGTTGTTCCATCCAATGTCTATTGAGTAATAGTGAAAAGAATGGGTCAACATCAACTACTACCATGTCCATGACTATGCCCTTTTTGGGGTGTTGGTCCAAGAAAACTAACAATCCAGTTATCACCCCTACACAAGGAATTTTTTTGTTGTCCAAGGTCCAAATCTTGCCCAAGAATACATGGATAATATCCAAAAAATTTTGTAATACCACTATGTGGTGATGGTGTAATACGTAGGGCTCATTTCAATCCCATATAACCTATTAAAAAAATTGGATTAAAAATTTGTGTCCTTTGAGAAATCCTTGGACCGTCATGCATTGGGGTGTCGATATTCCTACAATGACATTAAAAGAAAGAGTGGGAATCTCTTCCTCTTTACTATCGGTTGGCAGTTTGGCATCCACTGATCTTGATGGCTCTTCTCCTAAAACCATAAATTCATCCCCCATTTCTATAGAAGTTGAAGCACTGCTCATATCTAAAATATAAAGGTGTTGGGTTTTGCACTTGTCTTATGGCCCACTTTTCATCACAATTATAACAAAGTCCCTTGGCTCTATGGTTGGCCATCTCCTCTTGTGTTAACCTCTTAATTATTGGGGCTTTTGAAGTAGTATTATTTATGGATGCAAAGGTTCTATTTTGAAATGTAGGTCTAAAAGCCTTCCATTAGGCATTCCATTTGTTCTTTACTAGTTTAGCTAGCCTTATGGTCATCATGTAGGTGGTTGGCTTAAGCATTTTAACCTCAATTCTTATCTCTTCCTTCAAGCCACTAATAAAACATTTCTTGAAGAATTCATCTAGAAGAGCTTCAATTCATGCTTTGCAAAAGTAATAATATACTCAAGCATAGTTCTTGTTTGTTAAAGCTCAGTGAGGACACTAGTAACATTTTTAAATTTTGACAACCTAAATGGATTGAGTTCTCTTTTGAATTATGTTCATCCAAAGATTTAGGACTTGATTTTGCAACCACTAGTACCAATGTAGGGCTTCAAGATAAAAATGAAAAGCAGCTATAAATATGTGTTGATCAAAAGGGGTTTTATAGATCCTGTACCATTGTTAAACCCTAATCAACCAACTTTATGGCTTTGTTCCATCAAACCTTGGAAAGTCTATTTTGGGAAGTCTTAGAGTCATGCCTCTATTATTTCTTGTCCACTAATGGTTTTCCTCATACCAAAATGATCAACTCGATGAGACAATTGCAATGGGCTATATCCCAAAATGACATTTTTCAACAACTCTTTTTTTAAATATAATAGGGACTTTCAGGTTGCATATTTGCTTCAAAACTCTCAAAATTTCACATTTTTTGCCTCGTGAGCTCTACTTTTGATAAGGTTACCAAGGAATGGATGTATTCTAGGTTAAGGTTTGTGTACTCTCCATATCCCTCTATCATACTACAACAATGATTAAGAAGGATTCCACACATACCCTTAAGCACACTACCTACCTTTAATCAATATGAGAGGGTGATCTTCCCAAGCGTTGTGCTTGGTGCACTACAAATATAACATGGTCGTCTGGCTTGCTATATATATGAAAGTTTGGCTCAAGGTTCCTAAAAGGGGTCTCCCAATATATGCAAGGTATGTGGGAGCTCAATTCCATATATAGGTGTTGTTTGAGGCCTACGTATTGGAGTCTAATCGCCCCACTTCACTATATGCTTTATGGGCAATCTAGCTTACCCATAACAACTCCATGTTATTTTAAAATGGTTGGAACACCATTTCTAGCCTACGAATCTTACAATACCTTCCAATAACCCTCTTCTTCTCATATGAATATTTCACCTCAAAATTCTTTGTGAAGTTGTACAGAGATAAGAAATTCAATGCCAAAAATAATCCTAACTATGATTTCACATGGTATTGATAAAAGCAACACTAAAATCATATATCTTGTAACATAAGCATTTATTAAAGAAAACATGGAAACATAACTAATAGTAATTATAGGAATTCAAGGCAGATAATATAACTATCGCGGGCCTCTTCGAAAGGGCAACCTTACAAAATATGTAATTTTTTCACTAGCGTGTGAAGGTTACATCCCTCCCATTTTATAATATTTACAAGCATATATCCTCACATTTTATGACAATATTCTATGACAACCTGCTATGTCAGTATTCTATGACTATTCCTAACTACCTAATTTATAACAATTAGATTCATGATACCAAATAGTTACATTCATAACTCTATGACAACAATGTGATTCTATGAAAAAATGGTTACTTACATGATTCTATGAGACTGTCTATTAAATTATCTCATAGCCCACTTCTAACTTGATATATGGTTCACTTTACATACAATATGACAACAAAGAGATTTCATGACAAAACGGTTATATACACGATTCTATAAGACACTCTCTTAACTTGATATATGGTTCACTTTACATACAATAACATATGCCCCCATGAGTTACAAGTGTTAGGTATGTAACTTCCTCAAAGTGATTTAGATGCAGATTGAGGGTAAGGCCCTTGAGGGTTATCTTCATAATTATGTAGTTGATTTATAAAATGCTTTGCCCATATGGTTGGGCTTGATTGAGAAATGGTACAACACCACCTACCACATGCTTATAGGTATAACTTCAGGGCACTCTATAGTTATAACCTACCTTCCTTGATTACTTGGGGTCTACGATAGACAAAAGTACAAACGCCAAATTTTATTATTTTCAAAAATAGAAAGGCCTCGCCCCTTTTAAAATGGATGAGAGGAGAGCTTTTAAGAGCCTTGAAGCACTCACTTATAAATTGAAAACTCTTAAGATCCTTAAAATAGAGAGGAGGGATTTCTTGTCGGGGCTCCTTGAGCTCGTTGTTAATACGTATATAAGAGAATCGACTCAAACATCATAAAAGCACTCGACCTTGAGGGAGAGGGGCTCACCCGATTCTATCGGGTAGTTCTAAAGCTCCTTCTTAAAGATATAAAATGACCTCTCTATCCTCCTCGACTGTTTAAAATAGAGCTCGATTGAAGAGATAAGAACTTATAAAGGCTAGAGGGAGGATAGAGAGAGCTTGGTTTATTCGCTTTATTAGGGTTTTAAAAGAAATATTAGAGCTTACTCTCACTCTCCTCCTCCTCCTCTCCTCTCAAATAGAGAGCAGTAGGGTATGGTAAGGTAAGGAGAGGATTTTTAAAAAGCACTTTTCAAGCCCCTCTCCGAAATTTTTTAGAGAGAATTTTTAGAATAGACGACAGGATGGAGAGCTCTTAAAGAAAGATATTCTCTATTAATTAAAAGGTTGATCCCATCCTTTATAATAAGCTAGGTCAGTTATGGCTATTAAGAGTGCTCATGGTCCTCAACGGATATAGAGAATTCGGTCTTAAGAGCGCTCTCCCAACTCACTAGTCGCATAATAGGTCTTCTCTTACGTCGAGCCCTCTCCCTCTTAAGAGGTATCGCTTTTTCCTGGGGTCATCCTTTTGTCCCAGAGTGCACCCTCTAAGGTAAGCTCTCTCTATCCTTAAGAGGACCTCAGCTGATACGGGAGGAGTGAAGTTGGGAAAAGGGGCCGGATCCGGATCATAAAGCGTCTATTACCTGACCTTTATATATGGCTCTCGCGGATAAGAGCGGAAAGCTGGGTAATATTGAAAGCCCTGGTCCGTGAGTGAATGAGGCACCCGGCCCGTCTCAATCCAAGTGCCTAACTGGAGTCGAGCCTCTCTCTTATATAGGGGTGCGCTTTGCTTTCGGAGGAGCAGAGCTCTCTTTTTAAAAGGCCCAGCCTGAACACTCGCGAGCATTAATTAAATTAATCCGCTTTAATATTAATATAATAGCGCGCCATTTAATTTAAAGTTCCCGTCAGCATTCATGAATCCATCCGAGGGCAGCTCCCTCCCTTTTGAGATAGAGAGCTTTTTGAGGGCTCTTGCCTTTTAAGTTAAGGGCCCCGTGTGAGCTCTTAGATTAAAGTAGCCGTCCAACCATCTCTATTATGGGAGCGAATGCACTTTATTACCTAAAAAAGGCGGAAGGGAGGGGAATGGCCGGCTGACTCGACTTACCTCCGAGCGGCCTCTATTAAAAAAGGGGAGGTTGGTTCAACCTTTTTTTAGAAGTGTGACAACTTTGATTTTAAAAGCTTTCGAAGGAGGGAGTTTGTCTGCAGGCTTAAATCGGGGAACCGATACAGTAGGCACCCGGGATGAGGGGTTGGGTCAACCACAGAAAAGAGTGCTGAACCGACCGAACCATACCTTTTAAAATAGAGAGGGGGAGGTTCAACCTTTTAAAGAGAGTATGACAACGAACTTTCCGATACTTTAAACGGGCGAAAGCACCTGCTTCCTCTTCAAAACTCTAAGGTCATTATGTATATACCCTTATTAAAAAAGCAACCAAAAACCTCTATTTTAAAAGGGAACCCGAGCCCCCACCCCCACCCCCACCCCCATTTTTATAAGGTAAGGTAAGGATAAGTACTCTTAAGATTGGGAAAGTGCACTGGACCTTTTAGATAGGAGGGGGTGATGATGAGTATGAGATCAAAATACATATCCAATGTGACTATGAGAATGTAAAGAAGAGGACCTTTACCTTTAAAATAGCTAGGCTGGTGTTTGGCCCTCTCCATCCAAGAGAGGGAGAGGGGAAATAACTCAATCGGTTACAGTGCTGGTCTGTCATGACAAAATTCGCGGGTTCAAACCCTATTTTTCTTGATCATGCTGTAAGAAGATCTAATGCCAGTATTCGTATAGTCTCCAATCCCAACCCTTTAATGGCCCCCTCCCCCACCATTCAAAAGGGCTCTTAAAAGGCTAAAGGCGAAAGGCCGCGCATGGCTATTTAATTTAAAGGGCTATTCAAAGAAGTCTATTCATTCGATCTTCCTATTCATTGAAAATAAGTCTATAAAGAGCAAGAAGGTTCCTATTTATTAATGACAAGACCATCAGAGCTATTCATATTCATCGGAGACCGGAGAAGCTATTCCTATTCATCGGGAGCTATTCCGAAGCTATTCATTAAGGACCTTTTAATTTAAAGGGAGAGAATTCCTATTAAAAAGCTGGTTACTCATATCTCATCTCAATTCTCAAGGCCGATCATCGAGATTATAATAGAGAGGTCGCCTCATCTCTCATCTCAATTCTTTAAAAAGCTCATATCTTTAGAATAGAGGGGCCCCGCTCTGATATCAATTCTTTGAAAAGGAAGCACCTCCTCCTCTAATATATAAGTAAGCTTTAAGCTCGTTTTATATAAGGCAACCTTTTCATTCCTAAGAGAGCCTTACATCTTGTATAAGCCCAACATCTAAATCCCAACAGTGAAGGGGTTGGGCACTCCATTTAAAGGTTTTTCGATAGGTTTAAGCCTTATAATCCTAAAGAGCTATCGGGGATTGAGTGATCGCCCCTATTCGGATTGAGTGATCGACTGCAGTATTCTACCCCCATTCCACGATAGTGAGTGATCTAAGCCCCTATTCATCATTGAGTGATAGACTGCTTATTTGTTAGCATATATAATGTATTCCATTATTATTATGCTAGTAGGTTAATCTAGGCACTTTGTTATAACAAAGCCTTTTTACAAAGGAATTCATTTTTTGCAGGTTGATTTGTAGGTTGGAGATTGCTTGGAGGCTGAGTTGTTGTGTGGTTTAGCTTGTTATGGAGAGGTGAACATTTTGTTGTGGTCAGACACAGAGGTCTCGGACACAGAGGATGTCACGATCAGAGGATGGTCGCTAGGATGCAGTAGAGCCGTTGCTGCCCATGACGCACCAGAGGAAGAGCCACGGTGGAGCAACGCTTTTGGAAGCGCGTTGCCCTGTGGCCCTTCAACTAGGGGCAAGAGTCCCCTAGTCATCGTCGAGCCACCTAGCTCGGTTGGCAGGCAGCCCGGACGCTAAGGCTCAAGGAGCAAAGGTCGCTGGATCAATTCCCGCAAACCCCCCCACGTACCTTTTGCAAGGTATATAATATTTTTTTTTTCAATTTTGTTAATTAATTTTTTTTATAAAGATTTTTTTTAGTAATTTTTCTTATTTAGTTTAATTAAAGTTTAATTTAAATTATTTTTTCTTCATATAATTATTTTTTTAAATAATTTTTTTTTATGAATGAAAAAGTAATTATTTACTTAATTAAACTTTATAAAGGAATTTATTAAAAAAAGACTTTAGAAAATAATTTTTTTTCAAAAACTTAAAGGGGGGCCATTTTTTTTTAAAAAAACTACAAAATTCAGGGGGATAGTGAAAGAATTTTTCAAGCTTTTCAACAAAATTGGCAAAATTTGTAAAAGGTGCATTCTCGGTGGTAACTGACACCTTAGGTTCATTTTTGGATGCTTTAAGTGATGTATGTTGCATTTTTCATTCTGCAATATTTCTAAAGCAAAAACTCCTAAGTTCCAAATATTTGAAACCCATCCTTGTAATTTAATTGCACAGCAGTATTCGGTATTAACGAACCTCTGGCCCATTCTTAAAGGTAATGCTGTCGTGATCGGGCTATTGTATCTATAGCCTAATACAGCTGCAACAATGACATCTAAGCTTGTTCTCTATCAATCATCGACGATAAATAAGGTTACCATTTTTTGCTATTTTTTCACTCCATTCCACTACCCCAATCGATCTCGTGTTTAGGCATAAATCCTGATGAAAGTTCTGACATCCAAAGTGTTTAGGGGAATTTACACTCCACGCATGAGTATTGATGACTATCTAATAAGGTAGGTGCCATCAACGAGGTGATTCCCTTTCAGTACCGCCCAAGTACCACGTATCGTATAAATCTTTGAAATTACCTATAGTCTCCCTCGCGTAAAGGCGGGTATTTTGTATGATATAATGGCCTAGCATTAAAGGGGGACCATTTGGTGTTATAAGAAACCCTCATAATGTCTGCAAAATTAATGGCTGATGCTCATCAGTTGTTGAAAGGTCCTAATTACACACCATGGAAAAACAAGATGAAGGCTATCCTAGTCATGGATGACTTATGGGATGTTTTTTCTAGAGCAACAACAAGACCTTCACCAGATGTTGGATCCATAGCAGCCACAGCTCCATCTGCTGCTCAGCTAGACTTTGACAAGAAAGACGACAAGGCAAAAGTGCTCATCTTGCTTGCTGTTTCAAACAAAGTTCAACCCCACATTGCTAAATTTGCACATAGTAAAGAGGCATGGGATGCCCTTAAAACTATATATGAAAGATCCGAGGTGTAGACCAATTGGTTCATCGAAACCCCAAATGGGGGCAGAGGTCCAAGGTTCAAATCTCGGGCCTCGTCGGACTGAACGCTTGTCCCTTTCCTAGTTCTTTCAGCGGCGTAAAAGGTTTAAAATGATTGTGGCATGGTGGTTATAGGGGTGAACTACACGAAGATCTATGTGGTGGCTTCTGGGGTGGACAACGCAGAATACTGTGGTGGCCATAAAAGCTGGACAGCCTGCCCGGATTCGTGGCGGCTACCGATTCCACCATGTAAATTCAAAAAAAAAAAAAAACTATATATGAGGTAAAGAATGACTCCATATTCTTTACCTTCAATCTCAATTGCATAGTCTAAGCATGAAGTAAGTAGGGCCAGTTGAACTCTTTCTTTGCAGAGTGTTTGAGTTGAAAGTAAAATTGAATTCTTTGGGAGAACCTGTTGATGACAAGCTCCTTACCTCAATTGTATTGAGAGCTTTACCTCATTCTTATAGGGTGTTGATCACTTCCCTTAAGGTGTCACAAAGGAAAGTTACCTTTGTTGAGTTGGTCAATTTGCTTCAAGAAGAGGAGGCACGCCAACTTCAGAGAGATGATTATTCTAATAGACCTCTATTCCAACAGGAAGGGTCCTAAGAAGAAGGGTAATTTTTAGAAAGAAGGAAATTATCACAAAGATTCAAAAGGAAAACAACCTCAACAAACAAAAAGATATTGCAAAATTTGTGACAAAGACAATCATGATACAAACAGATGTTGGCATAAGAATAAACAACCTAAATAGAAAGGCCAGAACAAACCACAAAACAAGAATAAGCAACCCAAAGTGAATGTTTTTGTTGAAGAATATGACACGGATTCAGAGAGGGCACACAAGGTGCTTATGAATACCACTGTTTTCAAGCAGAAGGATCCTATATGGTATGTCGATTCAGGCGTTACTAAGCACATGACTGGTGACAAATCATGGTTTAAATCATTTGAGGCCAAAGAGTGCAAACCTATCACTATTGTTGATGACAAAACCTACAAGGTTCAGGGAGAAGGTACAGTTTCAATCACTCTTCCTGATGGCAAGTGTCATATTGACAAAGTCCTCTATGTTCCAGGATTGGCGAACAATTTGTTGTCAGTCACTCAAATTCTGGATAAAGATATGGTTGTGAATTTTCATGTTGAGAATGGTAAGAAGTATTGTTCTATTACCAAGAGGGGTAAGAATATTGCAACAACTTCATATAAGTATGGGTTATTTGCCGTAGATGCTATCTCTACTCCCCATGTTGCCATGATAGTATCTACCAAGGAGGCAACTTCCCTATGGTACAAGAGATATGGACATCTTAGTTCTAGATACTTACTTGAGCTAAGCAAGTATGAGATGATAAAGGGTCTTCCTTTCCTTTCTTCCACATTGCTAGTGTGCTATGACTGCTTGGGAGGAAAGCAACATAGAGTACCTTTTGATAAAAGCTCTACAAGAGCAAATAAACCTCTGGAGTTGATTTACACCGATCTGTGTGGTCCTTTCACACCAATGAGTTGTGGGGGAAGAGGTATTTTTAGTTGTTTGTGGATGATTACTCACAAAAATATGTGGGTGTTCTTTCTTAATCTAGAATCTAAAGCCTTTAGTTTCTTCCAGCAATTCAAAAAATTTGTTGACAAGGAGTCAGGGACTTCCATAAAGACCTTCCACTCATATCGATGTGGGGAGTTTATATTAAAGAGTTTTATGTAATCTTGATTGCACATGGAATCATGATACAATTAACTACTGCTTACATTGCTCAGCAAAATGGAGTTGCTGAGAGGAGAAATCATTCTATCATGGAAATGGTTCGTTGTATGCTCACAAAAGCTAGTCTTGGGCAACAATATTGGGTAGAAGCTTTCACCACTGCAGTATATCTGTTGAATAGGGCACCCACAAAGGCCCTAAAAGGAATGACTCCACAAGAAGCATGGAGTGTTCAAAAACCCTCCATATCTCATATTTGCATTTTTTGATGTAAAGCTTTTATTCACATACCGAAAGAGAAAATGAAGAAGCTAGATGAGAAGACATTGAAGTGTATTCTTTATGGCAATGATGAGTACTCTAAGGGTTATCATTTGATTGATCCTTTGACCAAGAAGATTCATGTCAGTAGAGATGTTGTTTTTGATGAGGCTTTCACATCACAAAGCACATCTTATGTATACCTATATCTTGTGGAATCTAAAGTTGATAAGTCCCCTTCATCACCAAATACTGGAGGTCCTTCTACTTCTTCATATTCTTCATCACCACAGAAGAAGAATCCAAAATGGTATACAAATACAATCAGAGACTCAAAGTTATCAACTTCACTAGATTTGACTTTGGATAGACATCATACTCATAGTATGGCTTGACAGGAAAGCGCAACAACAGAGACTACTGAGGTTGATGATCTTTATCAATATTTTGAGGAACTTTCTATAGATCTAGAGAGAGAAATAGAGGATATGAATATAGATGATGACATGGTGTTTATATATTCAATGAATGAACATGAACCTACTTCTGTACAAGATGCCCTTAGTGAGCCACAATGGAAGGCTGCTATGAATGCTGAGTATAAGTCTTTGAAAAATAACAAAACTTGGGAGCTTGTCGATCTTCCACATGGAAAGAAGCCCATTAGCTGTAAATGGGTGTACAAAGTCAAGTACAAGAAAAATGGGACAATTTATAAGCATAAAACCCATCTTGTTGCAAAGGGCTATGCATAAAAGGAAGGCATTGACTATGTGGAAAATTTTGCACCTACTGCTTGGATGACCACCATTCAAGTTCTTTGTGTTATGGCAACACAGTATGGGTTGAAAGTTCACTAGATGGATGTCAAGAGTGCTTTTCTAAATGGTGATCTCCAAGATAAATTCTACATGACACAACCTGAAGGATTTGAAGTGGAAGGCCAAGAGAAAAAAGTGTGAAAATTTTTCAAATCATTATATGGGTTAAAACAAGCTCCTCGATATTGGTATATAAAAATGGATAATCACATCCTACAACATGGATTTAAGAGATGTCCGTCAGATGCAAACCTCTATTTCAAGAAATAAGGTTTTGAGATAGTTTTGCTTGTACTCTATGTGGATGATCTGCTCATTACAGGGAGTTCAAAAACTATGATCTCTGCTATCAAAATAGACTTGTGTAAATATTTTGAGATGATAGATCTTAGGCTTATCCATTATTGTCTTGGTATGGAAGTGAGCCAGAAGGAGCACTACATCAAAGTGCCTCAGAAAAAATATGCCAAGACATTGTTAGAAAAATATCGCATGACTGATTGCAAGCCCATGGCAACTCCGGTGGAATCAAGACTTCAATTATCATGATATGATGATTCACCTCAAGTAGATGGTACTCTCTATCGATAGCTAATTAGGAGTCTCATATATCTGACTAATACTATGACATATATTGTATTTTTTGTCAACTATATTTCGAGGTTCATGCAGGAACCTAAGACTACTCACTAGAAAGCAACAAAATATGTTCTTCACTATGTCCATGGCACAATGGAATATGGCCTAGAATACAAGAAGAATAACAAATTCTTCTTGCAAGGATACACGAACTCTGACTATGTTGGGTCATATGATGATCGTAAGTCAACTTCAGGATATATATTTTATCTTGGATCTGGTCCTGTATCTTGGCACAATAAGAAGCAATAGGTGGTTGCTATCTCATCTACAGAGGCAGAGTATCGTACCGCACGTGAAGTTGTGTGTGAAGTGATATGGTTGCATTGCATTTTGACAAGTATGGGTCATCCATCCAAATCTCCAATACACTTGTTCTATGACAACCAAGGCGTTTTGAACCTTGTTAAGGATCTAGTGCATCATGAGAAAACCAAGCACATTGACACACAATGTCACTTCATTCGAGATGAAGTTCCAAGGCACTGAATTTAGCTTTAGTACATTCCCAACGATGCTCAAGTTGCAGATATTTTCACTAAGGCACTTGCATGTGTAAAATTTGAATTATTTCGCAACTCTCTATGTATTGAAAAATAATGTAATAAAGGGGGGATGTTAGTGTAGCTTAGTTAGTTATCCTATTACCCAAATAATGTAATAAGGGGGGATGTTAGCGTATATAATTTATTCCATTATTATTATGCTAGTAGGTTAATCTGGGTACTTTTTATTTGTTATAACAAAGCCTAAATAAGCCTCGGATGGTTTCGTAACCTCCGGGCTATTATAGGCCTTCATGTATTATTTATAATCTTCATCATCAATGATTATGTGGTTCGATTGCTCACATTATTCATCTCGAAGTCTAAGCCCCTATTCGGATATCCGATAGTGAGTGATCGACCCGTTTTATGAGCCCTATTCGGATTGAAGGGCTCATTTAAAAGGCATCCTCCCGGGCTCTCTGTTTTAAAAGGTAAAGGTCCCTTTTTCATTATAGATAGATAGCTTTTTATTTTATTTTAAGAGCTTATTCGAAAAGGTCGAGAAGGAAAAAGAGGGCGGCGTCCAGCTAGCTGGATAAGAAAATGTGGGAGAATCTGCTGAATCATCATCGGCTGGTTAAACTGAATTCGTCTATTTCTTCTCAAAAGAAGGCTCGGCGGGCCTAGGCGTAGCTAAACGCTTACTCTCCCTGGGACTGGCTCTTTAAGGTTGAATAGGAGCTGTAATCTGACTTCTGATTGGAATCGGAACCGGTGCCTCCTCTATATCTAGTTGGCTCTTTAAGGTTTCTCCATTCTTGAAAAGAGAGGGAGGAAAATGTATGTGTTCTTGGAGGAAGGGAAAGGGATCTTTAGGCTTACTACCCATCCCCATCCCATATCTGTGTGTAATCACTATATAATCACTAGATAATATCCAGTGGTGGCATAAACAATTGCATAATGAAAGGCTTTACCCAATGCAGTGTTTAAAATAGAGAGGACTCTTAGAGCTATAGGTTCAATATTCACCCTTTTAAGGTGAAATCTAATGAAAAATTCGATCGAAACAAAATCTTCTAACCTATTCTCCAATGCTGGCACTAGAACATATTTTGGCTACATTTGTTGGATTGATAGGCGGTGATTCACCTAGCTAGTTCTGGATCTGGTAATAGGAAGAAATCCCCTAATAGAATGATAGGACAACATTCCCACTTCACAAAAATGGGTTGTTGCACCCTCCTCTATTATTTAAGGCATTTGATTGTGATATTCTACTTTTTTTAGGGGTCAAAGTGTAGAGAAGGGTAGGGCATTATCTTAGAAGGTTTTTTCTAATTCTACCTATTTAAGAGCTTATATTAAAGGCTTGAGTGGTCATATTTTAATAAGGTGAGTGGCATTCTTCATTTTTAGGTGTTTTCCATAGGTATGGCCATAGGTTCGAACCCAACCAGCCTGATCATTTCTATGATGTAGTTCCACAAACAACTATGGAAGTAGTATGCCCTTTAAAAGAAAAATTGTCATGATATATTACCCCGTAAAAATAGAGAGTATCCCATTTTAAAATAGAGAGAATAACTCATGAATCATCAACTCGAGATATCTTCTATATTAAAGAGATAGCCTCCATGACTAGATGATCATGCTTGCTTTAGTGGCAATATCTAAGTGGCTATATGATCATTTATTTTAAGGTAGCCTAAAATGGATGGTTTCCTAAGCTTTTTTGAGGGGTGAAAGATAGCTTTTGATTTGTTCCTTTAGAATTTTTTTAAAAGGTGGCAAACCATATTTTTTTTTGGGGATGAAGATACAGATCTCTAATTATAGAGGGATAATGGTAGCAGTTAATGCTAATCAGCCAGGCGGGCTTCTTCAGTAGTCAGTCTACGGATCACTTCAAAGTACCCTATGCATATTTAGTCTTTGAAAGCCTCATCGAACAGCTTACCCTCATCTCCTAACTATCCATCCCATTTAGCAATAATAAAAAATCCCTCTGCTCTCCATGCCACAACTATCTAGAAACACACACACACACACATCGGGCTCAAAAAGCTTGAATAAGCAAGATTAAGTTAGATATATATTGTACTATTGGGAGGCTTCCCACCAGGAGATCTCGATCATTGAGGTCTAATTGACTACTAGAATGAGTGGGGAATTTAAAAAGCAAGCTTTTATCCATCACTGATTGATTGATTTATCGAACTACCCTTAATTTAAGTTAAGTTTCCAATCCAATAAAGTTTGGCTCCGGGTTGGACCGACCGATAGCGCTGCGATAGTAAGCTATTATCCATGGACCTCTCAGATAATAAAAGTTCACTTCTGTATCTGCTTTTAGATTAATAGAATAACGGGCTTTTAGATTAATAAGGCCCCACTCCAGTGGAATGTGGTTAGTCGGAGATAACATAATAACTTCTTCGCCTCCTTAAAGTTTTCAAGAGGGCTGTTATGAGCAAAACAACCAACTAATCAACTATCCCTCGGTTGCTCCCTCTAGTGCATTCTAACCAATAACTTTCTTTGCCACTCACTTCCCAACTATTAGTATTGGACCCAAATGCCCTCTATTTAAAATAAGGATCTTATTTGTTTTCTAAAGAAAATATTTTATTCTCCATTGCCATCGATCCTACCTAATAATATTTGATAGCCCCACATTTTAAAATAGAGATGTTGCACCCTGTTGGAACAATTTCTTGCATCCATAGGATCGATTTGTCATGCTACAAGAATTTGTTTAAAACCAACGAGCTATTATAGGCTCTGGTCAACTTGCTCTTTTATTTGGTAAAATATAAGGAAACCCTTGTGATAAACTTAAAGTTTTTACAAGCTTATGCACTTCCATATTTTAGTCCTAGACTACTTCTATAAAATTGAACAAGCAAGAATAATAATTCTAATTATGCCTTGTGTGTAGACTGGTTCCTAGAGTCATTGGTCTGTTATAGCAATTTTAATTACACATTCAATTGAACAGAAATAATGGGGACAAGAAGAAATTGATGCTATTAAACTCATTTGAATATCTTAATAAATTCATTATGAAGCAACACACAGAACCAAAGATAAGAATTTACAGAAATGAGACATAGAATTGTATTAAAATTCAATGACATTACATGTAGAGTTGGTAGAATGCCATTTAATTTTGTAAAAATGTGTTAATATAATGAAGAAGTTATGTTCAAATAATGTAACATAATTTTTCTACTCCCCTTATTCCAATATGGTAATAGAAAAGTCTGAACCTTAGGCTCAATAGATCTAGAAATGATCTCAACTTCTTGAATACTCTTCTATCAGAACCTGCATAACAAAGGGGAGGAAATGAGGGATGAAGAGAAAAAAGACACAAAGGGTATAATACAACAACACAACTACAGGGCACTCAAGTATAACTCTTAGTAATTATTTTATATCTTTAAAGCTTGATGTTGATTTTGACTGTGGTTGCTTTATTTTATAGCCTTTGGTTTTTGATTCAATTATTTTTGGCCTCATCTAGGCTTTAGACTTGTCATTCTCTGGCTTTATCATTGGCTTGATCTCTATGTATGCTATCCAGCTATTATGAAACACTTAGAGCTGGGCTTCTTGTTATAATTTTGCTCTTGATTTGAAGGGAGCTCTCAAAATATGGTGGGTCGAGTAATTTTTACGTTTTATCTTTGTGCAGATAGATGGTGAATCTCTATATATATAATTATTTCCTATTTATCCTAGTCATTTGATTTTATAAGTTGGGATCAGACTAGTTTGTGGTAGTGGATTTTTAACATGAAACAGAGGGGGACCCAACATGATAATGAAGAGAGGAAATGAGATATGGAGAATAGTAGGACATAATAGAATAGATTACAGAATGGTAGTGGAGTAGGTGGGAACAATGGGAGTTTATTTGTGCATGGGATGGTAGTGAGATAACGCTTTGTGGGGTGAATGGTTACAATGGTCAAGAGAGAATGCCTAGAAAGAGGAGGGTAGTGATAAGTAGGAAGAATGATAGAATGGAAAATGAGATATGGAAGTACATAAAATGAATGGAGTGGAAATCATGATGTACTTTTGTAACTATACTCCGTCGGAGTGACCCCTCTATAACTATATTCCATCGAAGCATTGAGTGAATAATCTTTCTAAGAGTCGAATATACTCTCACTCTTGTTGCGCTTCTTGCATTTTCTGAGTGTGCAATACAAGAACTGGTTGCACCACTGAAACTTTTTCTCAAATATTTGAGTCTGCACTTTACACTCTATCACCATTGTTAAAATTCTTATGAACAATGATTCTTGCTCACTTCGGCCCATATTTATCCTTTGAGAATTTTTTCTATCAATCCATTATGAGTAGACTTATTCTATTACTGCCCAATACCTAATCACGTTATGAAGATATGAAGAGATCTGATTCGGTTTCTAGGTATCATATTTGTTGCTTGAACAACTTGCTTTTATTTATCTTGGTACAATTTGTGGGATTCGATATGATCATCTAAATATCTCTTTCCTCAGTAATTGTCTAAATTTGTAGCTGTTACTGAGTAGTTGATTATACTTTGGTCTGATCTGGTGTCAATGTCATCACTCATTTTGTGTATGTAAGGATAATATGGTTCATCTTATGACACACATGTCATTGATTTTAATTTTGATGGGACACCTTCGTTGGATCATTTAAACCTACGTGAAGGTTATTTCAAAGTACACTGTGTATATGAAAATTACAGTTCAATATTTAGGCTCATACATTGAGTGTAATGATTTTTGGCTTAATAATTTTACCAAAGATAAATTTTTCCTTTGGACCCTAAAATTTCTTTTAGTATTGTTTGTAATGTGAGGCTTTAGCATGATGTACCAACAACTCTAGTTTTACTCTGTTTTGTCTCATATCATATGACAATTGCATAAACATTCAAATTTGTAAATAGTAAGCAACATCAAAATCTAAAATAAATTTCCTCTTCTCATATTTATATTAGAGAAATAAACAGTAAAGAATACTCTACTATCTGAAAATAAAATATAAAAAGATAAGAAGACAACACAAATAAAACAACACAACACAATAGTAAGGAAACTATTTTATGGTGACTGACAAAACAAACAAAAGAACACAACCTACTGACAAAAATACAACTCTATTTTTTTATTGTATAACAACTATATATATATATATATATATATATATATATATATATATATATATATATATATATATATATATATATATATATATATATATATATATATATATATATATATAGGGCATTTCCTCCCTTCTGGCCCCATAGTAGGGGCTGTAAATCTTGATATGAAGAAATTTTATTAGAATTTTCATCAGTTCTCCTTCCAAGGTTTGCAACCTATAGGTATTTTGACCAACAATTTAAACTATCTGGTGTGGGCCAAGCCATTTAGGTTCAAGATTTCCTTTCTCACCATGTTTGTCATTTTTTGGATCCCAGTAGATTACTATGGAGTACCTTTTTTTTTTTTGTTAAACAATTTTACAGTTTTCTAAGTTTGTTCAATCATCCTGTTAAGAGTTTCTCTTCTTTGTTCTCGTAACAAAGCAATTTGGTCTAACCTTCTCTGTAGATCATTAGGGATACACCATTTTATAAGGAATTCTTCTTATATTTCTTTTGAGTGATAATCTATCTGCCCATAGAGAAAATTTTAGTTCACTATCCCCACCCTTTTTATTCTTACCAAATGATCTTTTAATCCTGCTAATTAAGTTTTTATTTGATAATTCAACGAGACCATTTTCATGAGGGTAATAATTTGTAGAGTGGGAAAGTTTTATTCCTTACTTAGCACAAAATTCTACCATATCAAATGATATAAAATATTTCCCATTATCTATTACTAATTTCTAAGGAAGTCCAAATCTAGTTAGAATTCTTTCTTCTAAGAAATTAATAATAGTTTGAGTTGTGGAACTTCTCAAAGGAGCAGCCTCTACCCACTTGGTGAAGTAATTCATTGCATTTATCATCCACTTGTGCCTGCTTGATGAAATTGGATTGATCTCTCCAATCAGATCGATGCCCCATTGTGTGAATGGTGCTTCTATAATTACTGGTTTGAGGGGCATAGCGGCTAAATAATTTTTACCTACAATAACTTGTAGTTATGGTAGTTCCTTACATATTTATATACATATTTAAAAAAGGAAGGCCAATAATAACCTGCTCTCATAATTTTGTTAGCAGTGGCTTTGGTGCAAAATTTCCACCACATAAACCATCATGAAATTCTTTAATTGTTTTTGGGACTTCTTTTTCAAATAAATAGATTAGTAATACACCATCAGGGTGTCTCCAATAAAGCATACCATCTTGCACATGATATTTTTGTGCTTGCAGTTTTACTAATCTCATTCTGTTAGCTGACATGTCTCTAGGGAAAGATAATGATGTCATCATACCACTTACATTATACACTATTGGATCTTCTGATGTCATGCATTTCATCTACTATAGCAATGTTATTAGAGTCTTCTCCTTCTTTATAAGCTAAGTATTTAGCTAAGTCCTATCCTCTTACAGTTTTAACTATCTTGAATTTAGTATCATATTGTAGTAGTTTTACCATCCACCTTGCAGTATTTCTTATGGTTCAGATTGAGTAAAGACATATTTTATAGCTATGAAGGGAATGAAATAGAAAACTTTGTTAGAACCAAATATATTCTTGAAATGCTTTAAGGCTTGAATTATTGCATAGGCATATTTCTCTAACAGAGTATATGTGAGATGTGCTCGCTTCAAACCTAAACTCATAAAAGCTATTGGTCTTTCATTTTTTCATCGCCTTTTTGAGAAATGATTGCAACAATAGAATGATCAGTTGAAAATGAATATATGTTGAAATCCTTTGAATAATTAGGGCAGGTTAAGATTGGGGTGATTGAAATGGCTTCTTTAATATTTTTAAAGGCTTCCATATTTTTGGGTGTCCATTTTATCTCTCCAGTATTCTTGACCATATCATAAATAGGCTTGGTCATTTCTGAAAATTTCAGAATAAATCTTCTTACAAAATTTATTTTGCCAAAGAAAAACCCGACTCCTTTAATATTTTTAGGGGAGGGATTTTTGAGATAGCCTCGATTCTTTCTAGATCTATACTTACCCCCTTTTTATGAAACTATGTGACCCAGTAATTTTCCCTATGTGGTCCCAAATATGCATTTTTAGGACTCAAGGAAAATCCAAACTCTTTACACCTGGCAAAGACTGTAACAAAATGTTCTAAGTGATATTCTAGATTTTTAGAGAATACTGTAATATCATCCAGGTGTAATACATCAGACATTTGAAAGAGAAATCCATTGCTCTCTAGAAAGTTGCTCCTACATTCATCAGACCAAAAGGTATTCTCAAATATTCAAACATGGTGTAGTGAATGCTACCTTGTGTATGTCCTCTAGATTGATTTGTATTTGGTTATATCCAAAAAATCCATCTAACAGTGACATTCTAGATGACCCAACTATTGCTTGTAATAATTGTTCCATATTGGGCAAAGGATAATTATCCTTTAGTGAGTATTTTTTCAGGTTTCTAAAATCTACATAGAGTTTGATATCCCCATTCTTCTTTCTTACTAGTACCAAATTGGATATCCAAGATGAGAATCTCACTTTTCTGATAATTTTAAAATCTAGCAGTTTTTGTACTTCCTTCTGCGTTATTGGGTGTAATGTAGTATTAAAATTCCTTTATTTCTATCTAAAGGGCTTGGAATCTTCCTTTAGGGGTATGATATGTGATATGACATCTGTTTTGAAGGTTTTGAGGTCTTCATATGTCCAAGAAAAATGATCTTTATTTCTTTTCTAGGAAATTTATGTATCTTGTTTTTTTTTCTAGTAAAGCTTTGTCAATTTTTACTATTTTAGGATCTTCAATTGTACCAATGTTGATATCTTTAGCTATAATATCTTTCTAAAGTGGTGGTTGGAGAGGAGAGGGCAATCCTCCAAGGGAGGTCGCAGGTTCAAATCTCCACCCTACCAAAAAGCTGAATTGGGTATCCAAAATCCAATTGCTAATGTTGGTGCGGGCAGGGTCGGGTGCGACCCCCGAGTGACTTTGACGATGTAGAACCCCCTGTTCATGGTCTCGTAGACCAAGGCAGCTCCGCAAGGGTTTTTCGCTTAAAAAATAAAGTGGTTTGTATACTTTATCAAAATAATCAAACAAACTTTCAAGAGAAACTAATCCTTTTGGTATTCTATTTCTTTTTAGTTGGATTACTTCTACTAGTTCTCTTATCTAATATTTTAGTTTTACTTCACAAATTATATCATCACAAATTATATCAGCATATTGATTTTCTAATATCGTGAAGTCCTTTATATCAACATCATCTAGAAAAACCTGTAAGTAGACAATATTATCTGCCACAAAAGGTTTATAAACTAATATAGTTGGAAATCTATCCATATACTCTATGGTGATTTCAATATTATCTAGACCCGATGCATTTACAGCTAGCAGGTCAGTGATATGGTTCTGTTCCCTGGGAATGTATGAAATATTGAAAGTCAAAATTTTGTTAATCTCTTCCTAAACTACAATTTTATACTATTTTAACCTAGGATGTTTGGTTTGATATTTTCCTCTTATCTATTGGATAATTACTTTTGCATCACCAGTTACAGTCAGGAAATTTATTGCTAACTCTTTAGCTTTTATGAGTCCAAGTAATAAATCTTAATATTAAGCTACATTATTGGTGCAAGGAAATTCTAGTCTGTAAGGAATACCAAGGTAATTTCATTTTATATTAGTCATATTAACTCTTGCACATGCTCCAAACTGAGATTTAGCTCCATCAAAAGTTATTGTCCACATTTCCTATGTCAACAATCTGTCAGATTCAAATCAGCCATTTTCATGGTTTCTAGATCCATGTTCTTGGCTTCTGGAACCTCTATAAGGAAAGGGTTATGCCATACTGAATATACTCCCATTCCTTTTTCTTCTACTAAATTTACTAGGTTTATCATAGAATCATCCGACTTTAACAACTCTATAGAGTATTTGTTAAAAGGTTCTCTTCGGAGAGTTACATTTTCTTTATCAGAAATAGGAATGGTAGCATAAGACCAATCTAATTGAATAGATATCCCTAATTTTTCTTCCCAATGTCTACTTAGTAGCAATGAAAAGAAAGGATCAACATCGACTACTGCAACATCCATGACTATACCATTTTTAGGATGTTGATCTAGATAAACTAACACGAGAGTATAGTCTCTTGTATAAATTAATCCCATTTGATCAGTTATCGTCTTAGGCATGATATTATCCACTATCAAGCATACAATTGTGAATCACATATCTTTCTCCTTCATTTGAATTGTATCTTAAAGAAACATAAAAGGGTCTGATGGAGGATTGTGACCTGGAATCCTGTTGAATATGTTTAGTAGTATTGCAAGATGGATCTTATTTTTGTTCAATGAGTCCAAATGCTCAACTTGTTCTCTGTATTGTTGAATGAGCTCACCAAATGTGATGTTTACTTTATGTTTACTAAGTTTTGAACTAGCATTAGATTCTATATTTTCACATCGAGTGGTTTGGTGCTTTCTTCTTTAGGCATCTCTTCTTCTAATTCTATCAAATCTGGGATTACCTTTTTGGGAATCTTATCAGCTTTTTATTTACTAGTATTCTTGTTGGTGGAGGATTACTTCTTTATTTAACTGGTAGAACCTTTCTTTTTTTTGATTGGGATTGTTATATTTCTTAAGTTCAGAGCTTATGAGTAGATTCTAATTCCTCCACCTCTTTAGTAGTTGGAATTAATTTCCTCTTCTTCATTTTCTCATACTTACATATGCTTTATAAGCATATGTATCCATGTTTCCCTCAAAAAGTCTTTCTCCTGATTCATCTTCTAAAGACCAGCAGGCATTTATTCTTATGTCATATTTCGAATCATCATTAAGATCTACATTATGTTGTGTACTTAAATAAATTCCACATCTCTCTATATTATGGGGAGCATCACAGGTTGAGCAGAAATAAGAAAAGTTTTCTATGAAGTTAACATATGGGATAGGGTATGGAACATTGTTTTGATCTCTATCATATTCTCTCTTCTTCCAATTATTATTCCCATTGTTCTTGTTTCTGTTACCTTCATCTGAGTTATTGTTGTTTCCCCAATTTCTATTGAAATTATTTTTAAAAGGAGGTTGATTATCAATATGGGGCCTTTCTGGTTGTGATGATTCACCATTATTCCCATTGTTTCTTTCTATTCTATCTAACCTTTCTATTCTTACAATTGCAAAACTTTATATTATATTATATTAAAGGTACAACCTTGTTATTATTGTGCTTGACCTCTTTTAATTAATCCTTCTCAAAAAGCACCATCTCAACCAGATGATAAATAAGAACCCATTGCCAAAGTGATAGAACAGGAACATAAGACGATTGGAGAACCGCTACTAAAATTAGTAGTTAACTCTATATAAGTTGAAACATCATCAGCTCTCCCCACCATTTCAAAGGAAAAGGGGTGGGAAGGACCTTAATATAAGCACATCATATTCTTATTCTCCATCTCATCCCTAGTAATCTTATCCGTAAGAGGTAGTGCCCTCTAGAATAAGAATGGAAGAATCGAATTGAATAGAACCTTTTTAAAAAACATGCCCTTCCTAAGCCCTTCTTAACAAAAAGCAATGATATTTCAAAGATTTTATTTTAAAAGGCTCTCTCTTTTAATGCCCTCCCCTTATTTTCAAAGCATGGCAAATTCAATAAGCTAGAGCTTTATAGGGCCTCTTATAATAAGAGAGCTTCTCATAGAGAGTCGCTATTTGATTGGGGAATTATCAAGGAATATTACCCTTATTCATCTAGTGTAGTGGAACAGAATAAATATTAAGAGTGATTGAGCTTATTATATTAATTTGGCACCTAATCTGAGGCTCGAGTTTGGGAAGAATCTTTATGGTTAGGTTATGCAATTTTTATTTTTAAGAGGCCCCTCTCCTCTCCTTTAAGAGAGTCACCTTGCTTAACAAAGTTCCACATTTTTAGATTTCCATTCTACCATCCCATCCCTTCTCATGTTTGTTAGTTGAACCTGTTGAAGAACAAGTCAAACCTTTTCTAGCCTTCTCAGAAGCATCATCCTTTCCTTTAGTGCCACCTCCTATCCCATCAATATCCATTTACTTAGAGTAGTACTTGAATCTTAGCATGCATCGAAGAACCTAGTGAGCATTATAGTGTGCCAAGGTGGGATAACCTATCTCTAAACATTCTATGGCTATCAATCGTGTAACCAACCCTTATTTATTATTATTTTATATAGATGTGGTGATAATAAATCTATCTCACCCCTTTTCTATATATTAATTAGCATGCACTCACAGATTTGTTAGAAAGTTATTCCCTCTATTCACTTCATTATCACCTTATATTATTTAAAAAGGGAGAAGGCTCAGTATTTTTAAGCATGAGCTTAATGAAGATGGTACACTTCCATGCACATGTGGGGAATCAGCTAGAGCAGATGCCCTCTCTATTTTAAGGATGAATCTAAATTTTTAAGCTTGTTTTATATAAGACAATTTTATATAAGCCTAATTAGAATAAATTGAGGTATCTCACTCATAGTGTACTCACTAGGGCATCCAATAATCATGGGGTGGAAATATTTAAAAGTTTTTATTTTAAAATTCTTAGTTTTTCTTAAACGATGAGGGAGAGGGCCCTAAAAAAGCCATTGTATCCATTATTTGGTTATAGATAGAGATCTTATATAAGGTTCTTATTTTTATCCTTCTGTGAGAGTTTATTTTAATTTAATTTAAAGGGCATAAAAATGAAATGAGTATGAATCTAAAGGGGGAATAGACTTTATTTTAAATCTCTCCACAATAAATATTTTGGGCCTTTTTTTGGGTTGGTCCTTGAAGCTATAGTACACCCATGGTCTGCCCAAAGAAAAATCAGTAGTTGATATGTATAGTAAAAATGGTATGTCTGGCCTTGGTGGAGCCAATACTGGTGGTGTTGCCAAGTAAGTTTTGATCTCTACAAAGGCTTGTTGGCACTCTTCGTCCCAATGAAAAAGGACTCCTTTGCATAGCAACCGATTCATGGGTCAACACTTATCTGATAATTGAGCAATGAACCATTTTATGGATGCTACCTTGCCTTGTAGGCTTCTTAACTCCCTAATGTTGGTAGGGGTGGCCATTTCCAATATAGCCTTTACCTTTGTAGGATCGACTTTGATGCCTCTCTTAGAAATGATGAAACCCAAGAGCTTACCAGAAGTCATGCCAAACACGCACTTCTTAGGATTCAATCTGATGTTGTGCTCAATGAGGCGATCAAAGACTTTCTCAAGGATTTCAGCGTGCTCTTACCGCACTAAAGACTTGGCCAACAAGTCATCCATGTAGTCTTCTAATATTTTGTGCATGTAGTCATGAAATATGTATGTCATGGCCCATTGATACGTGGCACCAACATTATTTAGGCCAAATGGCATTACCTTGTAATAGAATGTCCCCCATGGAGTGATAAAAGTAGTCTTATGCTGGTCTTTGGGTTTGATTCAGATTTGATTGTATCTAGAAAACCCATCCATTAGGGAGAGCATCTCATGGCCTATAGTGGCATCAACAAGAGCATCTATGTTTGGCAATGGGAATGAATCCTTTGGAGTTGCCCTATTCAAGTCTCTGAAGTCTATGCAAATGCAGACTCTTCCATCAAGATTTCCTACGGGTACCATGTTCGAGACCCATTCAGGATAGTCAATAGGAACTATGAAAACCACATCCAACAACTTTTGTAACTCATTATTCACCATAAAAGTGATGGTTGGATGCATTTTCCTCAGCTTTTGCTTGATCGGATTCTTCATGGGATCCAATGAAAGGTTGTGCACAACTAACTTTGGATCAAGCCCTGACATATCTTTGTAAGTCCAAGCAAAAATATTTAGCCTCTCCTTGAGGAGAGGAATTATGATGGCTTGTTCCTCTAGAGATAGAATTTCTCTAAACTTGAATTTCTTTGGTTGAGTAGGATCATCATTGATGTCCACCTCGAAAGTCGCTTCTATAGCCATATGTGACCCATCCTCTAGCTGGTGAGGCATGGGTATCAAATGAATGTCATCGACGGGATTTATAGGTCCTACTGACTCAGGATCCAAACCAACATGGAACATGTCATATGCATAGCTTGATGCAAAATGAAATGGTTGTAACACCTCTTTGTTAGGGAAAATATCCTCAGGCTCTACAAGTGAATCAACACGATCCCAATCAATAGCATCTATATCAAGATACAATGGTTTGGTAGGATCTATTGGGTTATGAAGTGGAGTGGTCAAATCAATGGAGATTGTATTGATGGATGGAATGAAATATCCAGGACCACATGGGTGAAATCTTGTCTCATAGGTTTCCCCTCCATACTCACGTTGAGGCTCTAGAGGAAAAGGAATCTCTAGATCCGGTCCATGAGCAGGTCGGATAACAGGATCGTTGGGTTCCAAGAGCTCTCTAAACATAGGTAGAGGGGGATTGATTGCATGGTAAATGGTATTTAAGTCGATAGGTCTCCCCAAAAACCGTAAGCCAGGGTCTATGGCATGAAGTGTCGCTTCTCTTCCTACTAGCATGTTGACTTACCACAAGTGGTGAGGCCCAAGATAAGCCATCTCAGTATCATCTTCAAAGTCATCATCACTTATCCAAAAACCATTGGCATTGGTATGTGGCCCTAAGACAAGGGGCACGTGTCTTGGCTCCAAATAGGCCATCTCTATTTCATCCTCATATTCTTCATCACTTATGAAGATGCCATTTGCATTAGTGTGTGGCCCTAAGACAAGGGGCATGTGTCTTGGCTCCAAGTAGGCCATCTCTATTTCATCCTCATATTCTTCATCACTTATGAAGATGCCATTTGCATTAGTTTCTTGCCCCAAGCTATGGGACCACTGCCTTGGCCCTAGGTAGGCTCTTGGTGTTGAGTCCTTTGACTCATAGCCACTTTCATCTGATATGTATCCACTCTCATTGTGGTTGGACCAGGTAAGGCTCTATAAATAGCGTGGCCCATGATAGGCTAAGCTTACCTGTATTTCATCATCGCTTGCCACATATCCATTTTCTTCTCATTATTCATCCCACAAGGTGCAACCTGTAGGGGTGGCATCAGTTGAGAAGTTTTGATGGTAATTCTTTGGTGGTGGTATGTTTACCACGACCACTTGTCTATTGATCAGATGTCTTGTGGGGTGATAAGGAATAAAATCAATGTCTTCTCCTAACCCCAAGCTTAATCTATCCAAGGCTACTGCTAGAGAGTCATCTTGACCTCTGATGTGGTAACCTAACCCAAACTTGTCAGTGGGAAGTTGGTACTATGGCTCGCATGGCCGCCTATGCCCCTGCTCATATATACCCATATCGTAACCATGCCAATGGCAACATTCAAAGTAGCTTAGAGCAAAATCAGGATTAGAGAGGTAATGAACATTAACAGTGAATAGCTCATCATTGACTTATGGGTGTAATCTAAGCAAGCATAGATAAATTTGGTCTGGTTGGGAGGGATTTGAAGTGAAACTATTACTCCCACTGGTAAGGGTATTTTGGTCACCCCATATCTTGTGCAGACTCAATGATGGGCATGAATGTTATGTTTTGGACAAGGTACTCTCCTATCCCTGTACTTGCCAAGTGTATTGTCGCATGTGATGTGGATGACCCTATAGATGACACTGGTGAAGTGGGCTCTAGTATTTCCTCTACTTGATCCCAGAGATATTCTTCTTCCATGGGACTTGGGATTTCTGCAATGGCTATAGTTAGAAATTCCTTGGGTTTTTCTTCCTTGATCAAGGGTACCTTTAGCTTTTGATTATATTTAGGTTTAGAAATTGATGGTATCTTAGAAGCATCAATTATTTTGGGCACAAGAGGAGGTGTCGATGTGGATGGGTCTTTTCATACCCCTTTGTCTCTGTCATCTAGTTGCGTAGTTGGAGATGAAGGTCCTACATACAGGTGGGTGGAAGGAATCACAAAATATCCTGGAAGATCCACCTGATGGACATATTTGAATGGATCTTCATCAGCCAAAACTACGTATACTTTATCATCATGCACATACTTGATACATTGGTGTAAAATCGAAGGCACACACTTCATATCTCTTATCCAGGGGCATCCTAGGAGGATGTTGTATTGCATGGCCCCTTCCAAGACATGACACATCATAGGGATGGTCTTATGCCCCACCTTAATGGGTAGGACTATCATTCCCATAGTAGAGCATAAAGCATCATTGAAAGCTCTTAACGTGTAGGCTCCTGGAACGATATTGGACTTGGGGATCTTAAGGTGCCCTATTGCTATTGTTGTGATGATGTTGATTGATGAACCTATATCGATCAAGACCCGCTTAAAAGGTAAATCATTGATTGATGCAACAATATGCAGTAGAGGGTCTGGTATGGTAGTAGATACTATCTTAATCTCATGATCATAAAATCAAATTACAGGTTCTTGGCATTGTTGTACTTGTCCCACAAAATGAGTGAATGCATTTGAATCTTGTGGTTGGAGCTCAATTGATCTTAAAATCTCCATTAAAGTCTCCTTGTGCTTTGGGGATTGTTGTATGAGCTCATAGATAGATAGCTTGGCCAGAGTCATTTGTAAATTTTGTTCTAGTCTACTCCGAACAATTACCACAAGTTAGGTTGGTGGACTTGGAAGGTTGTTTTGCCCCTGCCTCTACCTAGGTGCAGTTGGGACATTAATGGGAGTTGCAGGAGGCTATGGTTGACCATATCGTCTACTCTTGGTTGCTATGTTGACAATTTCAACCATCCCAACACATCCATGGGTAGGTGTATCGATTCGAACCTGATTGACTTGGGCACCTTGCCCTCTAGGGACCTCATGGTTGGGCAACGAGTTTTTGTATATGCCCATATCTCTGTTATCGAGAGCCAATGGGTTGTCAACTTTAAGTTCTCCTGCTTCAATCATATTTTGCACCTGGTTCTTGAAACCAATGCACCCTTCGATTTCATGCCCCGGTATTCTGTGATAAGGGCAAAACTGATCTTCCCTATATCCTTTTGGCTTAGGATGGTTGGGATCTAAAAGAGGTACATCAAGGAATCTGATCTTCCCAGCCTCGCTCAACTGGTTGAAAATTGATTGCATTGACTCTAAAAGAGGTGTGAAATAGCGAGGTGGCTTGCATTCTCTATTTCACCCTTGATTGTTCTTTTGATCGTAATTGGCTGGTGGGGGCTATGCTTGATAATTTTGGGGTTGTTGCATAGCCCCATATTTAGGTGCATCTAATACTACTTGATTAACTAGAGCAGGGTTTGCTTGCTTTTGCTTGTATTTGTCATTCTTGCCATTTTTGTTCCACTCTTTCTTGTTTCGGAGCTTAATGGTTCCCTCATCTACTTTTATGTCCTCAATGAGTTTTGCCTGTGCCAAGGCTTCCTCAAATAAAGGATATTGTTGAAGTTGTAGCAAGAGGGAAATGTGTTTTGAACAACTCTTGGCGAACATGCAAATAATATCTTCTATGGGGATGGAGAATGATAACTTTACCATGAATTTTCTCCATCTATCCCCATACTCCATTACTGGCTCATCATCATAATGTTTTAAGTTGGCCAGGTCTAAAAGGTTCACCTTATTTTTAGCACCAAAGGAGAAACACTTTAGGAAAGTGTTTACTAGTTGTTCAAAATTGGATATGTGTGCTTGGGAAGCTGGTTGAACCATTGGGTGGCAGCCCCTAAAAATTTCATAATGAAAGTTCTCAGCATAAGAGCATCATTGTCTTCAAGATGAAAACATGCATTGATGAAATTGGTAACATGCTCTTGTGCATCCTCTTTGCCCTTGAATTTTTCTAACCTAGGCATCTCAAAGTGCTTAGGATATGCAAGGCTAGGAACTGATGGGCACAATGGTTGGTTGTGTATTTTACTCAATGTTGGTTGGTTCCCAACCATATCTTGCTTCTCAAAGGACTTCATATTTTTAGAGAGTTCCTGGAATGCCTTTGAGGCGAGGAGTTCCTCTTCTTTTAGGTCCACTCATGGTGGTAATGGAGGTAACCCCCTATCCACTTGTCTTGTTCTATTCTCTTCCCTCCTATGAGGGGATTCAGGATGTGTCTGATCCTGATTTATCATGTTTACCCTTTCCCCACTAGTTTGATTTTGTTCATGATTTGAGTGGTGGTTTCGTTATGGGCTATCTTCTTGCCTAGTGTGCACTTCTCTTGGTGATTCAACATTTTATCTCTTTGGTGGTCATCACCATTTGCTTATAAATTGATACAAGCTAGCTGCTCAGCTTGTTCTCTTAAATGCTACTCATGTTGGCGCAAGAGCTTTTCTCTTTGTTTGTCATGCTCGAGAGCTTCCACTAGCTCTCGCTCTTTGCATAATGCATTTTCTAACCATCGCACATGGTCATATTGCGCTGTTAAAGAAGACTCATGTTTGTCTGATTCTGTTCTTGTGGTTCTGATTCACAGATTCCTTGAAGGGGTTTCTGCTATTTCTTTGCTCTTGCTAGCTAGTGTGACTTGTTCAATGTGTTGACAAGTGCCTCTATGATCAGACTCTGTATGTGTACTGTGGGGTCACTTTGAAGCTTCCCCAGGTTGGGTGGTGCATTTAGAAGTAACACTTTATGAACTTCTAGATGCAGAATTTTTTGTGGCTATGGTTATGGGAGTTGGCCTCGAATGAAACCGATCCAACTCATCTAACTGTCTTGTTTTCCATGGCTGATCCCATGGGGTGCCATTTACTCCAATGAGGTCATAATCTATTGGAACCCTTCCTCTTGTGTGAAGGGTATCTTCTATTTGATGTCTATGATTGGATGTAGCTCTAGTTTCTTGCCCTTTAGTGGGCAGACCTATTCTCAGAGTCTCATGTGAAGTTTGAGATGTTGTGACTCTTGTGTGTCTTTTTGGTGATGGAGGTTTTGTGGCCCCACCTCTTCTCCATGAGGATGGAGGTGGGGAACCCTCGTCATTCCTATGTGAAGAATTGGGTCTAGAACCCCTTTTATGTCCATGTGGGGAGGAAGCTCTTGAAGCCTCCTCATGTCTTTGAGAAGTTTTTGTGTGGTGAGAAGAGGGCCTTGAGGGCTCCTCACATCTCCATGATGAAGGAGGCCTTGCAGCCTCATTGTGTTTAGGTGATTTTTTTCCATGATGTGTCTCTCTAACTAGGGTTTCTTGAGGTTGAGTTATCACCCCTTAGGCTCATGGAACTACGTCCCATGGTATTATGAGTACTACGACTTCACCTATGGGTGTGTGTTGTTTCAGATTCTGCCTCGATGTTGGACCGAGGATGCTTACTTCTAGTTTTGACCATTGTGTTTGTGAATTAGTCTTTTGTGTTGCAATTAGAGATAGCCAAACAATATCAAGCAAGTGTTTATCTTGATTACCAATTTATGTGTGCCCTAAACTGTTTGGTGTGTTTTGATGTGTTGTTATTCTTGTCTTCTTGCTCTTGTTTTGGATTTAGAATGAGGAGACTCATCCATAGTGGGAATCAAGAACACCCATGCCAAACATGATTTTCTCAAAAGAAACTAGGGTACACCACTGAAGTCCTAGTGGGGGGTTTGCCTAGCTCTTCCACTCTAAACCAATGATTGTTCCAACAGTGGGAGATAGTTTGAACATGAGTAACTTAGTACCACTATAAAGAAGTTCCTGATTCCATTCTAGGAAAGATCTAGGGGGTAAGCCTATGGAAGGAGATGAATGCCAATGTCATCGGACTGAATTGAGGGTTGGTGATGAAATACAACTCCCCAATGTTTAAAATATGTGTGGGTGTGTGTGGTTCATTTTAAATTTGCATAAAATAAAATGCATCATACAACAAGAATGCCTCTTTCCTATATGCCTAATATAAATGACGTTTCAGTTTTTAGAAAGATGCATAAACTAATATGAGTTTCATGGATGCACTCTACTTTGTGCAAATATGGCCTCTAGCAGGGCCTCAAAGAAAGCAAACCAACACATGATTTCTAGCACGTTGGATTCTAGGGTGGACTTTACAAGCATAAGTCGTTGTTCCTAGCAACGCCTAGTGGAAATCTAAGAAAAACTCTAAAATGCGTAAGATGCAAGTTCTTTCCTTTCCATTCCTTAGTTTCCAAATCAAAATGTGTCTTAATTTCACTATTTTAGGAAAATAAAAGTAGAAAGAGAGCCATAAATCATCATAAAAGTTGTACCAACCTCTAATCCAGCTTAGAGAATAGAAATTTTGTCCTCTGCTACACTCCATCTCCGACCATTGTTGACCAGAGTGGCTGATTTTTGACCATTGTTAGCAGGAGCGACTAATATTATGAGCCGCTATAGACCAGAGTGGCTAAACTTGCACACAAAAACATGAGTCAATAATCTAGAAGAAAGTAAAAAAACTTGGTGGGGGTCCCACCGTGATCGCCATCTGTAGCGACCCCGGGAAGCGATGCACCGTCCACTACTCTATTTGTGAATATTATTTACTTAACCATGCATTAAATGAAAGATACAACCAAAATACAAAGAAATGAATAGGTAATGCTTTTTATTGCTTTTTCTCAAGTTTGGTTACATATAGATCCCTATGAGGGATTCCCTTAATTTTGATATATATTTTACAAAATAGGGCAATAGATGTGTGATATCCCCTCGCAAGGGGAGATGCGCTCTCGCAGGCTTCTCGATGATGCACACGGAACTGTATGAGGGCTTACAGATGCCTCCTTCTCTAGGTCTGGTTCCTAGAGGGATCCTCTTGCTTTCGTATGTTGATAACCTATCTAGTGAACCTGTAGTCCTACAAGCATGAAAACAATAGCAAACGCTTAGCTATCCGAGATTGCCTCCCTAGATAAGGTTGTTAGTGATAACCCTAATGATAAATAGAAATATGCCCAATGACAATAGAAACTAATGCTATGAATGCAAGTACATGAAATAAATCAGATCTATGCTAATGGCATAAAAACATGTAATAAGCTAAATGAAAAGACCTAATGCTAAGAACCCTAGACTAGGCTTGTGGGCCACTATCCGAGACAGTGGCCGCTAAGATGAAAACTTGTCTCTATTGCTCCAAGGCTATGGATCTATGCTTGTTGCTGATGTTGAAATGATTATCACTTTTGTCCGATGTATTGAAGATCCTGTAGATGATAACCCCTCAGTCGGCTAGCACTTTGTTGCTCCTAAAAGGTACTCCAATTTGCTCTCCAATCCGACAGGGCTTCGTTGCAAGAGAAGCTCTTCAAGTCTCAAAAGCTCTCCAAGATGATAAAATAAAGTCCTCAATTGATTCTAGTCGATCCCTTGGTGCTCTTAGGTTTGCACCTTATATTGTGTTGAGGTCCTAGGTTTAGGTCTAAAAACCCTAGGACTGAATCCTGCATACAAACTATTTGTTAGCATGAGAATTTGAGTCTTTGCCTACCCTTGAGGGCTAGTTAACTAATGTCTAAATCCAAACTTGAGTCTTTCATGTAGACTGGTTGTGAGGAGGAATGCAAAGTTGTCCCCGCTCGGCCTTATTGCATGCAAACTACCACTTCCACCCGAGATTAGGTTGGTTTGATGGCAAATTGCATTTTAGGGTCTAGCCGCTGTCGTCTACAATGGCTAGGGATTGGCCACTCTGAGCTTCAGTGACCAAGATTCAGCCGCTCTGGTTCATAGCGGCCAGGCTTGGATGGGCCAAAACTGCCCTAGATGAGTGGTGAAAACCACTTTTGGTACTTGGATGGTTCCAAGGAGATAGTCTTATTTTGCTTTCCAAAGTAGATGATAGGTAGTTGATAGATAGTTGAAGTTTTGAAATCTTATCAAATCCTAAAGTGTAAATGAACCTTAAAGAAACCTTTCTCTTTTTTCATTTTTGAAGACTGTAATTTAATTCTTATTTTTGAAACTTTAATCCAAATTAAGGTGCTTAAACAAATTTGATAAGTAATCCAATTAATGAATCTACTTGCACCAATAGTTGCATACCTTTTTATGAAATCTCCTTTTGCCACTTCTGAAGAGGATGTAGATCTTGGTGTCTAGGATCACCAAGTTGTTGTCTTGAGTAAGATGTTGTAGCTCTTTGTAGGCTTCCCTAAATAGCTTCATGTTCACCAAAATATGGTCTCAAACTTTCTTTCATGAGCCTAGAATTTTTGTGGCTTGTTCTCCTCTTGTAGTCTCCTCCTTTTGCTACAGATTTGAAGAGATCTTCAATTCTAAAGTGATGCCTTCTTACTATGAGAGGTAATCTTCAAATATCCTGGATTTGATAGCCTTCTTTTGTCTACATCTTCCTTCAAGATTCTTGTCAAATTTTGACTTCACAAAGAATCTTCTTCTCAATATTATGAGTGTCTTGAGGTCTTCACTGGATTTGTCATCTAGTATTTGGGAGTCCTTTTCAAATTCTTCTTCTCTTAGGCTTGTTGTTGGATGGTGACAATTGTCCCAAATCCTTCACTATCAAGGGCTTCTCCTTGGTAGTGTATTTATCAATGAGTTCTTCTTTGATTATTTCTTCAAGAAGACTCTCCAAGACTTTTATTGGATGCTCGTTGAGACCTCCCCAAGGTATTTTATCTTTGAGATATTTCCTTCAACCTTCTACTCTTGGAAGTGTTGGTGGTGAGACCTTCCTTTGGATATTTGCTTTTGTTGCTTCTAGATTTGAGTAGGACTCTCCTAGTCCTTCTTATTCCAAGAGTGGAAGTTTTTCAATGAGATCTTCTTCTGATCTCTTTACCTTCAAATGGTAGATTGATTATGAAGAAGATACTCTTCCTATATTTTTTTATAGGAATTTTTCCTAACTCATTGAATATCCTTTTCTTACAATAAAGTATTAGTACTGAAATCTTAATATAATTTTAAATCAGATTCTCATTTTTGGAGTCTTCTTTAGGATCAAGGCTTCTATGGCCTTATTTTAGTATTAAGGCTTCTATGGCCTTTTTCAGGATCAAGTCTTAAATGGCCTTTTTCTTCAATATCAATGCTTCTTTGGCCTTTTTCAAGATCAAGAATCCTATGGCCTTTTTCTTTTGGATTTAGGCTTCTATGGCCTTTTCTTCTAGATCAAGGCTTCTATGGACTTTTATTCTTGATCAAGTCTACTATGGCATTTTTTTATTGTGTGAAGTTCTTTATTTAGTAATGAAGATCTCTTGTCTTCTAAATTCATCACAACTCTTCTCCATAAGTCTTCTTTCATAGTATTATTTTCTTGGATAAGAAACTAACCTCTACACTATGAAGATACACCAACCTTTGAGCAATGAAGTTGAAGTCTCCTAGCTTTCTATTGTAGGAGGAATCCCAATATTTTGAGAATTAGATTTTTGCAACAAAAGAAACTTTGGGCAATAGTTAATAAATTCCAGATATCCTAAATTATCTTCACTAGTTGATTTATCAATCTAGTGGATTGAATGTTGAGTCCTAATATTCATGAGTTTTTATGCAACTCTATGGAAAGACTCTATCCAAATGCAATCTCAGTATTTCTAAAATTGATATTTCTTTTAGTCCTAACTTGTGGCTCTTACTGATTCTACCACCTAGACTCTTTTGAGAGTTTTTGATAGTGACTAGTCCAAAGGAGCGTCAAGTTGATAAAAAAATCAGGCTCATTGATAATGGTGGTTTTCCTATGGCTAGATCTATCATAGATTTGATACCACTATTATATTTTGATGTTGTATGCAATGGGAGATAACAATCACAAGATGCAAAAATAATATGAAAGAAAGTAAATCTGCAAGATGACTTAAATATACTATAAATAGAAATGACATAAATGAATACAATGTAGCTATGGAGGAAATAAACACTCCGTGAATAATGCTACCTAACTACATTGCATCCATATCCAATATGGGTGACTTTATCTAAGTTATTCTCTACAATGTTGTAAGTGATGCTCCTGTTTTGCTCCCTATGATACTCATTGTGATGTTCTATGATCTATGACAATAAGGCCATTACATAAGAAGATAGTTTCTTTGGCAAACACTCTATAGAGTTGTGCAAGGGATAAATTGTACATGTACAACTTGCACATTGGCACATACATTTATTACATTGCATGAAGAAACTAGGTTACTTTCCCCTAAAATAATCTAATGTCCTAAGTATGTACTGAAATGATGTAATATAATCTATTTCTAACACTCTTCTAGATTTAGCCAAGCTACCACCTTCACCAAGGACTATGTATTTGCCTCATAAGAAGGGTAAAGTAGTAAACATTGACATGTGTACCTTCATCTTTATGGGGATGACCCTCAAAGAAAATATCCATGGTAGAGACATTTTCTTTGTAGAGCATTCTTTTGTCCATTGTTACCTATCCAATGATTACCCGCTTCCCAAGAAAATATTGTCTAGCATGGGATATATAGGTATAAATTTACAGCCACAATAAAAATATATTCAAGGGCCTTTGGAAGTTGAGTTTTGGCCTAGTATATGTGGCATAGGCTACATACCCAATAAAAACCAACCTTTACCATTTGATGATGATGATCACCTCATTACTTATGCTAAATATCTAGATCATCAAGGATTGGAGTGGAGTCATGAGGATGAGGGATCACCTTATCCCACTAACATTCTATTTTTGAAATGTGCTAAATTTGGTGCATCCTAGGTTAGTCATGATCCCAAGGGAGTATGTTGAATGGGATGCTCTTTGTGACATGGATCATGAGGATATCCTTTGGAATAGATTCTTATTTGATAGGTCATTCCCCTATGTCATGCATGTCGAGTCTTCTAGTTCTCAAGAGTATTTTAGTTCTATGTCTCCTAAGCACCTTGACCAACTAGGAACGATCCCTTTCCTACCTCCTTATTAGTATGAGTCTAACATTCTTATTGAGGAGACCGTAGATGTTAATATAGGTTCTAAGGAGAGACCTAGAATCCTTAAGCTAGGTAAATCCTTGTCCATGGATAAGTAGGAGCAATTGAACAATTTATTAAAGACATTTCATGATATTTTTCTTGGCCATATATTGACATACCAGGGCTTCATACCTCCCTTGTTATGCATAATTTGCTAGTTAATCATAGTGCTAAGCCCATTAAACAAAAACTTAGGAAGATGCATCCTAAGATCACCCTTTTGGTTGACGAGCTCCAAAAACTATTTGATGTCAGTTTTATCAAAGCTATTAACTATTTTTATTTGATAACATCATTCTTATGGCTAAGAAGGTAGGAAAAATTAGAATATGTACCAACTTTAGGGACATTAACTTAGCACATCCCAAGGATGATTTTCCTCTCCCCAAGCACTGCCAAATGTGGAATGATTTTGCTCATAGATGGTATTTCAGGATGCAATTAGATTATGGTTTCCCCTAAGGACCATGCTAATACAACTTTCATCACACCATTGGGTACCTTTTATTATACAATCATGTTATTTTGCTTGAAGAATGTTGGTGCCACATATCAGAGGGTTGTGACTTATATTTTTATGACTTGATGTATGATATTCTAGAGGACTATGTGGACGATCCTCTGGATCAATCCATACATCAAAAATATCATGTTCACGATCTAAGATAAATCTTTGAAAGGTTTAGATATTTTTAGGTTCATCTTAAGCCTTCCAAGTGTGTTTTTGGAGTCACATCTGGAAAGTTGTTAGGTTTCATCATGTCTAGGTGAGGTATTGAAGTGGACCCTACTAAAATAGTGGCTATCACTGGCATGCCTCCTCCCCACACCCTAACCTAGTTGCATAGCTTGCAAGGTAATCTTTAAGATATTCATCAACTCATAGCTCAATTAGTTGATAAGTATCAGCCCTTTCTTAAGCTTCTTAATAAATATGTGTTCCAATGGGATTTTTAGTGTCAACAAGATTTTGATGACTTCAAAAGGTATCCCACTTCCCTACCTATCTATTTCCTCCTAGATCAGATAAGCATTTGATGATTTATATAATAGTCATAGCTCATGCTTTGGGAGCCTTATTAGCCCAACATGATGACCAAAACAAAGAGTGAGCTATCTAGTATATCAGTAGGACTTTGGTTACCTATGAAACCTATTATACCCCTTTAGAGAAGCTTTACCTTGTTGTAGTGTTTTCTTCTTAGAAGTTAAGACACTACATGCTCATCCATAAGACATTGGTTATTGTGAATTTTTATCCTTTGTGCTACTTAATGTCTAAACCCCACCTTTTAGGTCAAGCTACTAAGTGGGTTTTAGCCCTTAGTGAGTTTGACCTCAAGGATCAAGTGATTGTTGATCAGTTAACCTCCACTCCCTAGAAGTTGTCCATCCCTTGTTCATCAAGTTTCTTGATGAGTGCCTTAGTGTAGAAGCCAAAGAACCAGAGTCTTGGACTTTCATTTTGATGAAGCTTGATGCTTAAAGGACATTGGTGCTGGAAATGTTCTAGTTACCCCACAAAAATAGCTCATCCTCCTTTCCTTCAAGATTTCTTTCTCTTGCATGAACAATCCTATAGAGTATGAAACTTTGATCCTTGGCCTTAGAGCAACCTTAGCCTTGAAGGTTAAAATTATTTTGATTTTTGGTGGCTCTCAACTTGTGGTCAATCAAATCAAAAAAATTTATCAAACTCGAGATGATAAGCTAAAATCCCACAAGGATATTATCACCAAGATTTTATCCACATTCAATTGAGTGACTATAGAGTCTATCCATAGATCATCCAACCACCATGCATATTCCATGGCCATTATTGCATCCTTATTTCCCTTGGAGTTGAAAGATGATCAAGCATCGATTATCATTAGACAAATTTGGAAACCAACATTACTTAGTTATAGTCTTGTTCTATTAGATGTTTTAACCATCAAAGCTTCCCCATATGATCTATGGTATAATGACATATTTAATTTCCTCAAGGATGGTTTTATTCCTAATGGTTTAGATAATCAGCATAATATTTTGTGCAAAAGAGCATGTCAATTTGTTATAATTGGTAATACTTTGTATTGACATTATTTTGAAGGCATCATCTTACAGTGCCTTAAATTTGATGAAGCCTGGCTAGCTCTTAGTGAGGCTCATGAAGGATCATGTGGAGGCCATTTCAATGGCAATATCATTGTCAAAAAGCTCCTTTGGATGGTATATTATTGTCCTTCCATGGAGAAAGATACGTGTGATCATGTTTGATGTTGTGACAAGTGTTAACACAATGAAAACCTTGTTCATGCTCCTCAAAACCTTCAGGTTATTTCTTATCCTTGGTCGTTTTCCTATGGGGATTGGACATCATAGGGAAGGTTAACCTAATGTCATTTGATATTCATAAATTTATTATAACAATGATAGAGTACTTCACTAAATGGGTTGAAGCCATGCCCCTAGCCATGGTGATTGGATATCAAGTCTCTAAGTTCATCTTTATCCAAATTCTTTGTAGGTTTGGGATTCCTTTGCTAATTGTTTCTAACAATAACACTCCTTTCAAGAACAAGGATGTCCATAAAATTTATGCTAAGTACAAGATTTGGCACAAGTGGTCAACTCCATATTACCCCAAGGTAATGGTCAACCTAAAGCATCCAACAAGTCTTTGATCAAGATCCTCAAAAAGTTGGTTAGTAAGACCGATTGAGACTGGTATATCCAACTTTATCTTTCCTTGTGGATCTATCGCACCAGTGTGCAAAATCTTTGTATGTATTTTTATATGGGACTAAAGTAGTCTTTCCATTCAAGTTAGAGGTTTCTTCATTGTGCATCTTGTTGCAATAGGCCTTCATTGGTGATCAGTATTACTTCAATAGTTTGTGTCAATTGGAGTTGCTAGATGAAAAGTGTATTCATGCCTTAGAGCATTTGTGAGCCTATTAGAATCGACTCAAATAATATTATTTCAAAATATTTTACAATCATTCTTTTGAGTTTGGGGACCTTATCCTCAAGGATAACCAAAAGAACACTAATGCTCACTCAGATCTTAAAGGTACTAGTTATAGCCCAAATGGTTAGGTCCCTTTGTTATAACAACCAATTTTGGCTTAGGAACCTATCATTTAGCTTCTTTAAATGGTAAAGAGAATTAAAGAACCAATTAACATAATGCATCTAAAAAGATACTATGCATGAATCTACATTTTCATATTACATTTAGCTTAGTTTTCATATTGCATTTGGTTTACTTGCTCATACTGCATGATTTTCTATCATATTTTGCATGGTTTCTTGATATTCTATTCCACTTGCATTCTACTTGTCATATAGTTGCATTATTGCTTGATCATATTTTCATTACTACTTGATCATATGGATTTTTGGGAACTTCATGAGGATGGCAAGTGATGAAACCTAGTTAGATCTTAGTTCATATGCATTGCACTCATACTAGGGCTCTAATGCCTAGTGAATCCCCAACCTAGGGCTCATTTCCATGCATTTTCATTATTGTATTTGCTCATGTCTTTCTTCTCTTCTTTTACATTCCTTGACCTTGAAAGTTTTTATCATTTCTAATTTCTCCAAGTCAAGGGATATAGTGTCCTTTATCCTTGAAAGTTTTAATCATCTCTTCTCCTCCCCAAGATAAAGGATATTCCTTCTTCTATCTGCTTTTGCTTTTGCTTTTGCTCACACTTTTCCTTCTTGATATTTTAATTGTTAAACAATCCTCATGAGATAGGGTAGATATCACATGGATATCATTTATGGTATTCATACAGTCATTGAATATCTTATGCACACCTCTTAACTCTCAATATTTCAACAAGGACACACACACACACACACATAGTATCTTTTGCATCTTACTTATTTTTTTCTTGTCTTATTCTCAAGCATGCACACATACTCACATTGTTCAATTATATTTTTCTTTGCTCCTTCATATTTGTACACACCACACCCCTATCAAGTAATAGTCGCTTTGGAAAATCAATCAAATATTTCATCCCAAATAGGAAGCTTCATGGCCACACATGAGGGGTAAAATCCATCTTGGCCATTTACAAGAATACATCCTAGTAGGTATCTCTTTCTCTCTAGCCATATTTTCAAGCACTACATCCATAGTAGGTATCACTCCACACTTAACCATATTTGTGAGCATAACACCTTCATAGGATAGCTTCATGACCATGAGTGAGGGGTAACCTCCATTCGACCATTTGTGAGCAACCATCCTCATAGGGTTTCACTTTATTTTCCTTTTCTTTTGTTTACCTTTTGGAGCTTTGCATTCTTCTTCTTATTCCACCCTTCTTTCTCCTATCATATTTTTGTTTTCTTCTTCCCTTCTTCTCTCCATCCTTTCTTCTTTCCATCCACACTTTTTTTCATCTTGTTTGTATTTATTTTTCATGCATTTTATTAGTTAATCTCATTTTGAATTCATTTAGTTAATATCATTATGAATTGCATTCATTATATTTGTGATCATCATGCATAACAACATACACATAATGCACATATTTATCACATATAAATAACTAACAATATGATATTAATCAATAGCAGAGAGCGCATGTCAGTTGGGTTGATTGCCACAGTCCATACCCAATGCACTCAACCCTCCCTAAGGATGTATTCCATAATAAATAATTGGCATGTCACCGCAATCCTAGCCCTAGCTCTATGAGCCTGTATCCTTTGCTCTACCTACCAGAGGTGGTCCTGGTGGATGCATGTTCATAGATTGCATGGTGGTCGATGATATAGACCATGACCAACTCTATGTTTACAGGGATTTTGGTGGAGACACCCTCTAATTAATGGGCACTACCTAAAATTATAGGTTCTAGTAGAAGGTCTACCTCCATACCGATACCTCCTACCTCTCCTCTATCCTCTACAATTGCTTATATATAAGGTAGATCACCTCTCCTAGATAGTTATTGGTAACCATAGCCATCCCCTCTGCCTGGGCTTGATTTCACTCCTATCTAGCCTACCCATCTCCCCTCTAAGATGGTCATCCTTAGCCCTCACTATGCACAGAGTATGTCTATCTCTTCCAATATGCATGGAGGGTATCTATCTCCATCACTATGTGTAGAGGGTGTTTATCTCCCTCATTGTGCATAGAGGGTGTTTATCTCATTCTATCATAGTCTATGCTAGCTATGAATAGAGGGTGTCTATCTCCCCCTACATAGTAGCTATCTTGGTTGGTTACCCCTTTACCTCCCCTTTTGGGTCCCTCTAACCTATGGTCTTGCTAGGTCTTGCTTTTATCTCCATGGGGGCACCTCCTATTATCTTCCCTACCCCTAATCCAAAGAGAGTGATGGTCATCCTCATAGTCATCACCATATTTACTCTAAACTATACCCTTATTTTCCTAGGAGGTTTTGGCCCCTTTATCATCACTTTTTTATATATTAGTTAGCCTCTCAGAGCATAAGCTACACTTGTGAGGCCATGACTTGGTGCTTTGCACTAGCACCTATGGGGAGATCCTCAAGAGCATAGTACACTTGTACCACCTCCTATATTTGAAGGCTCCTTCGACATTATCCACTTTAAGATCAAATTAGAGGAGATCATCCAAGTCCTCATTAAAAAACCTAACCACATCAGGGTCCTCTCCAACTCTTGATGGATCCCTCCTCACCCTCCTAAACTAGTAGTCACCAATGTTTTGTATCTCCTAGAGAATCTCAAATTATTATTGGACTTAGTCAAACTTGTAAAGTTCTAGCTCACCCTTCTCCATGGTGACCCATTAAACCCTTCTAACCTAGGCTAGATACTTTGCATACTTATCCTATATAGTGTGTACAATTCATAGCTGTCATATGATATGTTATCATGTAGCTCATCTACCACCCATTTTCCTAGTGGTAGAATACCTATGTGTACTCTTTGTGTACACCCATAGTCTTGAGACCACATGTATCTTGCTGGTCACTCTAGGTAAGGTAGTGGTCCTAATAGTACATATCATGGTTATGTGATCCTAGCACCACACCTAGAGCAATGTCATGTACACTAGTCCTATGTGTTGTTTGTACATGAAGTTGTATACATCCTCTACAAATGGGCCAGCACATACAACCCCCATGTGAACATCATATTATAGTCTCGCATGTTTGCTACTACTCCTTCCAATATCCATGGTAGGTTTTATTGACTTGTATGGAACATTAGTAATCCTACCACTACTCCATAAAGCACAATTAGTAGTGCCCCAATCCTTTGTCATCACAACATGTCATCAACATGAAACCTGCTCTTATAGATCTCATGTGATGGGTCACCTATCAGTCTCTATGTTGTTTCTTGAGGTACTTGTACCCTATAAATGGTCCTCCCCTTGATGGGAATCCTCAATATGTGCCACACATTCTCCAATGTGATGGTCATATATCCTATTGATCACCAGAATGTATATAATTTTGGGTACCACCTCTCTACTAATGCTATAAGTAGTGCTTTGTTCACCTCTACCCAAGGATTCTCCATCAAGGTTCATAGTCCCTCTATCTATAGTGTATCTCTCTTTGGTGACATGAGCTGATATAGTGCCTTCTCTAGCATTCTTAACCACCAATACCTACTCTCAACTACATCATGTTGTAATAAAAATAAACAACAACAAAAAAAATCTTTAAATTCACATAAACATAAAATTCTTTAAATTCACACCCAGGTGTTGTAGGTGAGTTGGAGAGGAGAGGGCAATCCTCCAAGGTAGGTCCCAGGTTCAAATATTCACCCTACCAAAAAGCTGAATTGTGTATCCAAAATCCAATTGATAATATTGGTGCGGGCAGGGTCGGGTGCAACTCCCGGGTGACTTTGACGGTGTAGAACCCCCTATTCATGGTCTCTTAGACCAAGGCGGCCCCGCAAGAGGTTTTTCACTTTAAAAAAAAAAAAATCTTTAAATTCACATAAACATAAATAAATTTAAAATCGAGAGCAACCTAAGCACTCCTCTTCTCTCTCTCTCTCTATCTATAAATCCATGCCTTGTATAGCATATAAATGGATTCGGTTGTTACCAAGGTTGGCTGAATTCATAGGTTGCCATCAAATCTATGCTAGGGGACCTGTGTACAAATTCCTCTCACAAATCATAAAAAAAATCTAAAAATATTTTAGAATATTTATAAAATGCAGTAAAAACGTAATCTAAAGTTGGGTCTTGGCTCTTACCTATGCCTATTGTGTTCCTACACTAGCCTTACCCCTCTCAAAAGCTACTCAGTATTTCTGCTTTCTATAGAGCTCTTTTCCTCTTTTTGTGTGGTGAAAATAAATTAGGGTTTTCACCCCCTTTTGCCTTTTCTTCTCTTTTTTTTTTTTTTTTTTCTCTCTCCTATTTTCCCCTTTTGGCACCTTTTTCTCCTTCTTTCATTGCTTGTCACTCTATTTTCTTCTGAGTTAGTCATTTTTATTTTCCTCAGGGATTTTGCATTACTTCCAAAACTTAAAGAGGCACCCTAGCTTGAGAGGCATTAATGTCCCTAATACCTCATTTTGCATGTAAAATTTTAGAAGTATCCATATTGACCCTATTTTTGCATCTTCTTTCCTTTCTAAACCAACAACCCGTTTTGTGTTCATTATTTTTTACCCATAGGTGTCTACATATTTCTCTGATGCATTTATTTGGCCATAAATGCATCAATGATGAGGCAAGATATTGACAAGGAAAATTGACCCCTCCAAATGAGTCATTTTTCCTTAGAATATTTATAGGGGTCCTCAAAATTGCTAAGTGAAAATTTGGACCCTCTTTTCTTGTGTTTTTATTTATTTTTATTAACCTTGATAAAATTTGCACCCGGTAAATTACGGGGCATGGGTTTAGCAATTTTGGACTTTTTCTTTAAAATAATTCTAAGTTTTGATCCAACCTTTTTTGGTGTCGACTTGACCAAGGTTAATTTTTACCCTCCTTTTTAGCCCTCCAAACCCTCTATAAATAAGGGGGGTTGGATCTAATTTTGGAGATAATTTTTTTCTTTGGCAATTTTGATGTGTGAAATATTCCTAAGTGATTCAAGTGACCTCTTGTGCAATCTTCATTTTTTCTAGTGTTCTTGGTGCTCTATCTTTGGTAGGATTCTTGTGATTTGCAAGTGAAGAAGCCTTGATGATGAAATTATATTCTCAGAGGAGGATAGGTATTCTACCTTTGCTCTTGCTTCTTCTACAAGCTTATCAGGTTGCTTCTTTGCATTCATTTAGTCTTTCAATCATTTTACTCTATGTTATAGCTGTATTTTCACATATATTTCTTTGGTTTTAGCCTCCTTGTGTTAATCCACTTCCTATCTTCTATAGGGCATGGGTTTGGAAAATATTTTGATTTTTCTTGTTGCACATCCTACCATTCTTTTCCCTTTATTTACCAAATTCATGCTCGATAATTTATAGGGCGTAGATTCAGCCTAGAAAGGCTTGGGGGTAATTATTTATCCTAAACCCTAGGTTTTGATCTTGCATAATTTTTTTGCACTATGTCCTTTCTATTATAATTATATTTTAGCTTCTATTATTCTATTTCACTTAAATTAAAATCATATTATCTTGGAAGCAACCATTTTATTCCCAAAATCCTAGATCTCTAGTTGTAGACTAGTTTAGTATTGTGTTCATTTTGCTTACATCTAGTTCAATATTTCATGCTATCACATCTCGTTGTGTTTTTCTAAAGGTCAAGATAATTTAATTTTTGAATGGTTGGCTAAAATTACGTATTGACTGTTGTGCCTCCAAGCTTAGTCATATAGCAGCCCAAGTAAGCCCCTAAACATTGATCAAATTTTGTAGGATTTTTTTAAGCTATTTACAGGTTTGAATTTATTTGGATATATTGGATGCAATTCAAAGATAGGATAAATTTCCATACTAGATAAGTAATCTAGATAAAATTATTAGGCTATTTTTGTTTGCTTTCTCTCCATATTTATTCAAACCAATATCATAAAATAAATGGAAAATATATGGTTATAGTTCTAGGTATTTGAAACAGAGAAAGCCATTGCATTCTAGGGTTAATTATGTTTGTCTTCAGACCTTTCCAAAAGAATAGATTTACTTTATTGTAAATTAGGGTTTAGTCCTCGTTGAAAAAAAAATTATTCTAGGATTAGTCCTTGTTTGCTTGCATTCGTGTTTATCTTGCATTGCCCTTTCATTATCAATAGATTAGATTTTAGAAAGGCCAAACATAGTTGTTTAATTTATATACACATCAAACATCTCCACCCTAAACTTAGAAAAATTCCTTAAACCATTCCTGGTGAACCCTTCAATCCCTAATCCCTCGAGTGTAGAGAATATAACACACCCTTGTGGTCACCTCGACTCCCAACGAATCCAACCAAGAGTTGTACAATCACAACATTATGGACTTAAGTCCATAATATAGCTTTCATAAATAACCTTTGAGCTTCTTTTCATGACATTTGTCTACAAAACCCTTGATCTTATTATATATCAAATAATGTAATATAAGGCCTCATTTTCATTTTTGAGGAAATGATTGCTCAAGGATAAGGTTGTATGATTTTTGCAACTTTCCAAGTATAGTTCCTTGAGAGGCACCATAATGTAGGATAAAAAAGCTACATGTGAAAAATCATTAAGAAATATAAGCTCAATGCATTATGAATGAATAATTTGCTATGGCTAAAAGGTGGTAGTTTGAATGAGTTCTCTAAGGATTGAAGATGTGTGATATTTCAAAAATTTTGAAGGAGATGACTTATAACCCAGGCCAGGATATGAAATATTTGTGCAATATGGTGGAATCAAATGTTTTTTGAGCTCCCTTTGTTGGCCACCTAAAGGAAAGGACCAAAAATAGAGAAGGTTGAGCCAATATTTCATGCTACCTTTGTATTTTGTGCACAAACAAGAAAGCATTGGAAAACACAAAAGTGCTGAAAAGGATGCAAATGGAGAAGAAGGGTGAGCCAATATTTTTTGCTACCTTTGTATTCCACACACAAATAAGAAATTTCTAAAAAATAAGAAAGCACTAAAATGATCCACAAATGGAGAAGGGTGATCTGATATTTCCTGCTACCTTTGTATTCCGCACGCAAACAACAAAGCATTGAAAAAAAATAAAGCACTAAAAAAGGCTCATCACTAGATAACGCATTTGCATAGGTAAAACTAACCACTAAGACTAGGAACTAAAAATCATGATTTTTTTTTTTTTTTTTGTTGAAACTACATAAATAAAAAACCATCTCAAGGTGACGTGGCAGATGAGCAGACACAGATACCTAAATTGTGAATGATTCCTTAAACATGCAAGAAAGAGGAGACCCAAAATATAGAAATTCATGAGCTTAGAAAGATAAAGGAATGTGAGTGAAACTTTTATTTTGCATATTTTTTGCTTCTACAATCAAAGCTAGGAGAATTCAACCTTGAACATTCAAAGGATGAAATAATTCATGATCGTTCAAATACAAATTAGCGATAGTCAGTATTTTTTCTTCAAATTTAGATTGTTAGTTGTTTTTATGCACTTGTTAGTTGTAGAGGGTAGAGAAAAGAGAGTTCAAGTGTCATGGAGGTTGAATCACGATTTACAATCTAGAAGCTTCCAAAATATTTTGATCGAACTAATTTAGTTGTAGATCAGTAGATTAAAAAGGATCATAAAAACCATTGATGACAAAGATGAATCTGAGATGAAGTTGGTTGTAACAGATTAAGAAGATATAGCTGGTGGGGACTATGGATTGCAAGTGGCTAAGAAAATCAAAAAACATCTCAAACTCCTTGTAATGCTTCAACAGATTATCATTGTAAAATACTATAAATAAAGGCAGCGACCTCCTTTCAAAAGGTTGGCTCTAAAGTATTTTCTTGCACTACTATGTATATCTTCTACAAATTAATGAATGAAGCATTGCAATGGATATTTACCTCAAAATTACACTTCTATTGATTAGCTAGATATAATTCTATAAATTTGTCTCTATTGTTACTGTTATGGTTAGTCTATTTTATTAATTTGGACAACTAACTTAGAGTAATTTGAGATAATTTGTTCTTGCATATATGCTTATGGGAATTCTATTTCTGTTAGTCAAGGAGTTCATATTATTTTGTTAATTTGGATATTTAATGTTGTAGATGTTTGTAATAATTTCTTAAGTGTGCAAAATTCCATTAATACAGTTTTTACAAAGTTTTGAATGTTGCTAGTCCCGAATATTATTTCTAAATTTTAATTTGCTAGAATTTGCTTTGTGGATGTCTATGTTGTTAGCTTCATCCATCCATCCTTTATTCATACTTTTCTAACCATGTCATTCCTATATTTAAAATTTTACTATTTTGAGCTAAATAGAATCAACACCCATTAATTTGATAAGGTATACCATCATTTTTAGGAGGTTGAATCAAAGCAATTTGGTTCTTCCAATATTTAGTCTAGGTTGTGATTAGCAGGTGCTCACCTTCAATTCCTTCAAGATAATAATCACAGTTCTAGCATTGGCTTGATGACAAAATAGACTACAACACTACCCAATATTTATGATCAAGATGAGATTCTTTTATCATGCATCTTACCATTTCCATTATAGATTTGTTTCTTCTTACTGCAATTCCATTTTTTTTGTGGTGAATATGCTATAACAAGTTATCTTTTATTCTATTTTCTTCTAAAAATAAATTGAACTCTTTTGATAAAAATTCACATCCTCTATTTGAATGAAGAGTTTTGATAGTTTTCCCTGATTCATTTTCTAATTAAAGTTTGAATATTTTAAAACAATAAAATGCTTCATATTTGTATTTCATAAAGTATACCCACAAATTTTAGTGTAGTCATCAACCAATATTTGAAAATATTTATGTCCTCCAAATAATTGGTGGAGACACCCTCTAATCCATGGGAACTACCTAAAAGTATAGGGTCTGGTAGAAGGTCTCCCTCCATACTGATACCTCCTACCTCTCCTCTATCCTCTATAGTTGTTCCTTTAGAAGGTATATCATCTTGCCTAGCTAGTTGTTGGTAATCATGGCCATCCCTCTAACTAGACCTTATGGCACTCCTACTTTAGCCTACCCATATCCCCCTGATATGGTCATCCTTAACCCTCACTATGCATATAGGGTGTCTATATCCCCCACTATGCATGGAGGATGTCTATCTCCCTCACTGTGTGTAGAGGGTGTTTATATCCCTCATTATGCATAGAATTCTATCATAGTCTGGACCAGTTGTGCACATAGGGTATCTATCTTGGTTGGCTACCTTTGTACCTCCATTTTTGGATCCCTCTAACCTATGGTCTTGATAGGTACTACTTGTATCTCTATGGGGGCACCTCCTGTTATTTCCCCTACCCCTAATCCAAAGACAGTGATGGTCATCCTCATGGTCATCACCATATCTACCCTAACCTATAGCATTGTTTACCTAGAAGGCTTTGGCTCCCTCTATCATCACTATGCTACATATTAGTTAGCCTCTCAGAGCACCAACTACAACTATAAGCCCGTGATTTGGTCCTCTGCACTGACACCTATGGGCAAATCCTCGAGAGCATAATACCCCTGTACCACCTCCTATATTTGAAGGTTCCTTCAACATTGTCCACTCTATGATCAACATAGAGGGGATCATCTAAGTCCTCCTTCAAAAAACTAGCCATATCAGAGTCCCCTCCAAATCTTGATGGATCCCTCCTCACCCTCCTAAACTAGTAGTCACCAAGGTTTGGTATCTCCTAGAGAATATCAAACTATTATTTCACTTAGTCAAACTAGTAAAGCTCTAGCTCATCCTTCTCCATGGTGATCCATAAGACCCTCTTAACCTAGGCTAGCTCATTTGCATACTTATCCCATATAGGGTGTAGAAGCCATGGCTAATATATAATTTGGTGATCATGTAGATCATATAACACCCATCTCCCTAGTGGTAGAATACCTGTGTATACTCTCTATGTACACTCATAGTCTTGAGAACACATTTATCCTACTGGTCACTCTAGGTCAAGTGATGGTCTTGGTAGTGCATCCGATGGCTATGTGCTCCTAGCACCACACCTAGAGAAATGCCATGCAAACTAGTCTTGTGTGTTGTTTGTACATGGTGTTGTTGTATAACATCCTCTACAAATGGTCCAACACATACAACCCCCATGTGAACCTCATCATATAATATTGCATATTTGTTACTACTCCTTATAGTTCCCATGGTAGTTTTTATTGAATTGTATGGAACATTAGCAATCCTACCACTAATCCATAGAGCACAATCATCAGTGACCCAATCCTATGTCATTGCAACATGTCATCAACATAAGACCTGCTCTTATAGATCTCATGTGATGGGTCACTTGTCGGTCTCTATGTTGTTACCTGAGGTAATTGTACCCTATAAATTGTCCTCCCCTTAATGGGGATCCCCAATATGTGCCAAAAATCTCCTATTGATAACCAGAATGTAGATAATTTTGGGTACCACCTCTTTTCTAGTGCTATCAGTAGTGCTCTTTTCACATCTACCCAAGGTATCTCTACCAAGTGTTTTAGACCCACTATCTCTAGTGTATCTCTTCTATGGCATGAGTTGTTATAGTGTCTTCTCTAGCATGCTTAGCCATAAATCCCTGCTCTTAACCACATCATGTTGTAATAAAAATAAACAACAAAAAAATTTCATTAAATTCATATAAACATAAATATATAAATTTAAAATTTAAAAATCAAGAGAAACATAAGCACTCCTCTTCTCTCTCTCTCTATGAATCAATGCCTTGTATAGCATAGGGTATGGATTCAGTTGCTAGCAAGGTTTCTTGAATCTATAGGTGATCATCGAATCTATTGTAGGGCACCAATGTACAATTTTCTCTCAAAAAACATAAAAAAAATTCTAAAAATGCTTTAAATTATTTTTAAAATGTAGTAAAAACCTAATATAAAGTTGGTACATATGCCTACTATATTTTTGCACCACCCTTGCCCCTCGCAATAGCTACTCAGTGTGTGGGAAGTGTCATTCTTCTGCTTTCTCTAGAACTCTTTTCCTCTCTTTTTTATGCGGTGAAAATAAATTAGGGTTTTCACCCCCTTTTGCCTTTTATTCTCCTTTTTTTCATTCTCTCTCTCCTCTTTTCCCCTTTTGGCACCTTTTTCTCCTTCTTTCATTGTTTGTCACTCTATTTTCTTCTGAGTCATTCATTTTGAATTTCCTCAAGGATTTTTTATTCCTTCCAAAACTTGAGAGGGCACCCCAACCTGAGAGGCATTAACGTCCCTAATATCTCATTTTGCATGTAAAATTTTAGAAATATCCAGACTCACATTATTTTTGCATCTTCCCTTTCTTCTAAACCAACCCCTTTTGTGTTCATCATTTTTTACTCATAGGTGTATACATCTTTCTTTAATGCATTTATTTGGCCATAAATGTATCAAAGAGGGGGTAAAATATTGACAAGGAAAATTGACCCCTCCAAATAAGTCATTTTTCCTTATAATATTTAGAGGGGCCCTCAAAATTGCTAAGTAAAAATTTGGATTCTCTTTTCTTGTGTTTTAATTTATTTTTCTTAACCTTGACCAAATCTACACCCGATAAATTACGGGGCATGGATTAGCAATTTTGGACTTTTTCTTTAAAAATGTCTAAATTTTGAGCTGACCTTTTGTGACGTCAGCTTGACAAAGATTAATTTTTTTCCTCATTTTTAGCCCTTCAAACCCTCTATAAATAAGGGGGATTGGATCCATTTTTGGAAGTAATTTTTTCTTTGGCAATATTTATGTGTGAAATGTTCTTAAGTGATTCAAATGACTTCTTGTGCAATCTTCCTTTTTTCTAGTGTTCTTGGTGCTCTATCTTTGGTGTGATTTTAGTGATTTGCAAGTGAAAAAATCATGATGATGAACTTATCTTCTTGGAGGAGGATAGGTCTTCTACCTTTTCTCTTGCTTCTTCTACATGCTTATCAGGTTGTTTTGTTGCATTTATTTAGCCTTTCAATCATTTTGCTCTATGTTATAGCTACATTTTCACATTTATTTATTTGTTTTTAGCCTCCTTGTGTGAATCCAGACCTTATCTACTATAGGGCATGGGCTTGGAAAAAACTTGGTTTTTCTTGTTGCACATCCTACCATTATTTTACCTTTGTTTACTGAATTCAAACCTAATTTTTTACAAGGCATAGATTCAGCCTAGATAGGCTTGGGGGTAATGATTTATCCCTAAACCCTAGGTTTTTATCTTGCATATATGTTTTGCACTATGTCCTTTCTATTGCACTATGATCTTGGACAGCTCCAAGGCAAAAGCAATGGTTCTAACCATTCAATTTGGGCATTTTGGCCTATCTAGCCTTAACCACTAGTGTCACCCATGGCTAGGATTCTTAGCCACTAGTGTCACCCACAACTAGGATTTTTAGCCACTTTTAAGAGCTAATAGCCCTGTAACAAACTCGGGTGACAAGAGTCGAGTAAAATCAGTTGCAACAACCAAATTGCAATGGTTTCAAAGCGGTTCGGGCTTGGAAGCATCTAGAAGCTTCCTTCCAACTTCCAAATTTTGTTCTTGGCTTCTCTATGAAGCTAGAGCAAGGATTTTGGGAGTCTATTTAAGGCCTCAATTTTAAAGAGCAAATCCTAGTTTTTCCTAGTTGTCTTCTCTAACGAAGTGCTACCAAATCGCTAAACTGGAGAGCCAATTGCACCATGTGAAGAGTAACAAGATGCTGCCAAAATCTAATTGGATCATCACCTTTGCAACAATGGAGATCTCAAGATCTTGATGAATAAGATTGACAATTCACACACTTCCATTGCCAATTTCAGTAAATTCAACTGCCAATCTATTTTAGAACACCGAGGTGACCCTTGATCATCAATTACTTGGAGGATTTGAGAGTTTATGGCCTTTGTTTCAAGAGAAAGGATACTTTCACCTTAGCCATGGTTGACAGCCATGGATAATAGTTCCAACCGCTTTAAGCACCCGCATCTAGGGTTTGATGCTCTTTTTCCTCCATTTTAGCAGTAGATTTCTATTTCCAGTTATGCAAGTAGCTTAATCTAGCATAGTTTAACATTTTAGCAAACCTTTGGCCAATTAATTCTAGGATTTAGAGGTATATTTGCTTCTATTTTACTTGCATTTATCAATTTAACATAGTCTTGTTATTTCATTCAATTCAAATTTTCTAATGGTCAATTAGGATGTTTCATAATTAGATTCATGTCTTTATTTATCATGCTTTATTACAATTTCCTCATTTCTTGCATAGATTGATAGATTCACAAGCTTTCTTGATTTCATGACATGTTTTATGCAAGATTCCTTTAAAAGAATCATAAATAGAGACATCCTTTTCTTTTAATCTTTCTTGGTGTTTCTTGAATGCGGGATTAATAGGGTTGTGCCATTCAATGCAGAAAATGCCTCTAATCATGGAGAAGAAGGTCATCGACACCTTGGAGCAGTTTGTGTCATCCTGAAAGGCATTTTGATCGCATCTACCCTTGAGAGGGATTAGACACTATTGTAATTGATGTATCAAATGGGTATCCCTAAGAGGGACGAATCTATAATTTGACTCCATTGAAATTAATAAAGGATTCTTTGTATTCATTTTATTTCTTGTTGTCAATTTATGCATGCCTATTTGTGTATCTTTTGTCAATTGCAATAGTTAGAATAGGTGCAAGCCTTTTTGGTGGTTACACTATTTCACTTAAATTTAAATCATATTATCTTGGAAACAACCATTTTATCCCAAAAATCCTAGATATCTAGTTGCATACTAGTTTAGTATTGTGTTCATTTTACTTGCATCTAGTTCAATTTTTTATGCCATCACATCTCGTTGTGTTTTTTCTAAAGTTTACGATCATGTAATTTTTTAAAAGTTAGCTAAAATTACCAAGGGGGCTTGACTGTTGTGCTTCCAAGCTCAATCATATAGTAGCCTAACCAGGCCCTCAAACATTGATCAAATTTTGTAGGAAATTGTGAAGATATTTACATATTTGAAGTTATTTGGATATTTTGGATGCAATTCAAAGATAGGTTCAACTACCAGACCAGATAAGTTATCTAGATAAACTTCTTAGGATATTTTTGTTTTCTTTCTCTCCATCTTTGCTCAAAATCTAGATCATAAATTAAATGGAAAATATCTGGTTATAGTTCTAGGCATTTGAAAGAGAGAAAGGCATATAACTTATATTCTAAAGTTAATTATGTTTGTGTGTTCTCTTAAGCCCTTGCTAAAATAATAGATTTACTTTGTTGTAAATTAGGGTTTATTTCTCATTGAAAATCAAGAATTATTCTAGTATTTGTCCTTGTTTGCTTGCATTCTTGTTTGTCTTGCATTATACTTTCATTCTCCACAGATTAGATTTTAGAAAGGTCAAACATAGGTGTTTGCTTAATATACACATCAAACATCTCCACCCTAAACTTGGAACAAGTCCTTAAACCATTCTTGGTGAACCCTTAAATCCCCAAGCCCTCGAGTGTAGAGAATATAACACACCCCCTTGGTCACCTCAAATCCCAATGGATCCAACCGAGAGTTGTACAATCACATTATGGATCTTAAATCCATAATATAGCTTTCATAAATGACCTTTGAGCTTCTTGTCATGACATCTATCTAAGGAACCCTTGATCTTCTTATGTATCAAATAATGTTATATATATATACATATACATATATATGTATACATATACATATATATATATACATATATATATATATATATATATATATATATATATATATATATATATATATATATATATATATATATATATATATATATATATATATATATATATATATATATATATATATATATATATATATATATATATATATATATATATATATATATATATATATATATATATATATATATATATGTATACACACACACACACACATATATATATATATATATATATATATATATATATGTATACACACACACACACACATATATATATATATATATATATATATATATGTATATATATATATATATATATATATATATATATATATATATATATATATATATATATATATATATATATATATATATATATATATATATATATATATATATATAAAATATATTTGTATACACACACACACATATATATATATATATATATATATATATATATATATATATATATATATATATATATATATATATATATATATATATATATATATATATATATATATATATATATATACATATATGTATATATATACATATATGTATATATATATACATATATGTATATATATATATATATATGTATATGTATATATATATACATATATGTATATGTATATATATATACATATATGTATATATATATATATATATATATATATATATATATATATATATATATATATATATATATATGTATATATAGATATGTATGTATATATATATACATATATATATACATATATATATATAGATATGTATGTATATATATATACATATATATATACATATATATATGTATATATATATATATATATATATATATACATACATATATATATATATATATATATATATATATTCCAACACACCCATATATTACATTATTTGATATGAGCTTCTCTTGATCTGCATAAATTATCTCTAATATATGAAACTTTTTTAACCTAAAGCCTTTGTGAAAATATCTATAATTTTTTCTTCTATAGGAATATGCTTCAATCAGATATGATGATTCTAAAAATGATCTCTAATAAAATGACATTGAGCTTCAATATATTTCTTTCATTCATGTATAATTGGATTTTTGATCAAATTTAATACTTCTTAATTGTCACAATGTATCAGAGTTGGAGTTCTTTTAATTCCCATATATGATAAAATGTATTGTAACCATAATGCTTCACAAGTTGCATCTTTTATTGCACGATATTCTTCTGTAGTAGATGAGAGTGCTACTGCATGTTGTTTTTTACTATGCCATGATATTGATCCTAAACTAAGATAAAAGATATATCCTGATGTAGATTTTTTGTCATCAATAGAACCAACATAGTTAGAATCTAAATATCCTTGTAGATAAAAATATTTAACATTTTTCATATATGTTAGTCCATAATCTATAGTTTTGTTGATATATTGTAGTATTATTTTTGTAGCCTTCCAATGACTCTGTCTTGGTTCTTGCATGAATATTGAAAGATAATTTATATAAAAAAACTAAAGTTGGTCAAGTATTTGTTAAAAAAAAAGACTTCCAATCAATTGATGATAAGTTATTGCTGGAACAAAAGGTGTTTCATCATTTCTAGATAACTGAAGTCCTTGTTCCATAGGAGTATCTTTAGGCTTACAATTTTTCATCTTGTATTTCTCAAGTAGATTTTTTGCATATTTTGTCTATGTGATTGTAATATTATCTTCATTTTGATGAATTTCTAAACCTAGATTATAATGCATAAGTTCCAAATTAGTCATCTCAAAATCCTTTTCAAGATTATTTTTTACTTTACTTATTAAATTATTTGAACTTCTTGTAATCATTATATCATCAACATATACTATAAGCATTATTATACCATTTCCAACTTTCTTTTTATATATATTTAAATCTGATAGACTTCATATAAAATTATTTGTAATAAGTGATTATTAAATTTTATATACCATGCTCTATGAGCTTACTTTAGTGGAAGGATCTGTTTATTTTACAAACCTCGTGTTCCTGACCTTTAACAACATATCCCTCTAGTTGTGACATGTAGATTTCTTCTTCTAATTCACCATTAAGAAATGCATTTTTTACATCCATTTGATGAAGTTTCCAACCATGATGTGCTACCAAAGCACACACTATTCTAATAGTAGTCATCTTGGTTGTTAGTGCAAAAGTTTCTTCATAGTCAATTCCCTCTCTTTGAGTATATCCTTTTGCTACTAGTTGATATTTGTACTTACAGAGTGAGCTATTTGTTTTATACTTAATCTTATAAACCCATTTACAACCTGCTACTTTCTTTCTTGAAGATAGTTCTACAAGATTTTATGTTTTATTTTTTGCAATGATGAATATTTTGATTCCATGGCTGCCTTCCATTTTGAATAGTTTAATGCCTAAATTGTTGTTGTTGGTTCTATTATGGTCATTAAAAATCCTCTATTTATTCTAGTTACTCTACAAGTTTGAGGTCTTGTAGTAGTAAGATCTAGAATTTGTTCAAGATTTGATTCTCTGAGTGTATCTCTAAGCCATATAGGTTCCTTTGTGAAATTGTAGAAGTTTTTGTATTTTCACTCTGTTCATCTTGAGATTTTGATTTTGTCTCCTCATTTGATAAACTTTATTCTAAAAAAATTAGAACTTTTGAATCATCTTTCTACTCTTTAATCTCATCCTTAATTTTTTCATCAAAGACTACATCTCTGCTTATGTAGACTTTCTTTTTGGTTGGATTAATTATCTGATATCCTATGGATTCATCATCATAACCAAGAAATATACCATACATAGTCTTTTCATCTAGTTTTGTCCTTTTTTTTGGAATATGCATATAGGCTTTACATCTAAAAATTCTTAACTTTTAAATATTTGGTTTTTGTCCTGACCATACCTATTTTGGTGTAATAGTCTTGAGTATCCCTGTAGATAATCTATTTTTTAAATATACAACTATTTTGACTACTTCTACCTATAGGCTAAAAAAGTTATATGTGAAAAATCCTTAAGAAAGATATGCTCAATGCATTATGAATGGTCAATTTGCTATGGCTAAAAGTTGGTAGTTCGAATTAGTTCTCTAAGAAATAAATATGTGTAATTTTTTAAGAATTGCTAAAGATACGACTTATAACCCAAGTGCGAATGCAAAATATGGTGGAATCAAAATTTCACTAAGCTCCCTTCATTGCTCACCTAAATAAAAGGGTTGCAAATGGAGAAGAAGGTTGAGCCAAAATTTCCTACTAACTTTGTATTCCATGCACAAACAAGAAAGCAATGAAAGGGCCACAAATGGAGAAGAAGGGTGAGCCAATATTTCCTGATTCCTTTGTATTCCATGCAAAAATAAGAAAGCATTGAAAAACAAGCACTGAAAAGGGCCACAAATGGAGAATAAGGGTGAGTCAATATTTCTTTCTACCTTTGTATTCTATGGGTAAACACGAAAGTGCTAAAAAATAAGAAAGCACTAAAAAGGCTCATCGCTAGATAACGCATTTACGTAGGTAAAGCTAACCACTAAGCCTAGGAACTGAAATATGTGATTGTCTATTTGCTACGTTGAAATCATGTAAATAAAAAACCAGCTCGAGGTGATGTGGCAAATGATCAGATGCAGACCCCAAAATTACAAATGATTCTTTGAAAGTGCAAGAAATGGAGATCCAAATTTTAGAAATTCATGAGCTTAGCAAGCTAAAGGGGTGTGAGCAAAACTTTTCTTTCACATGATTTTTTCTTCTACTGTAAAATCTGGGAGAACTCAACCTTGAGCATTCAAAGGGTGAAACCAATCATTACCGTTCAAATACAAATCAGTGGCAATCATCATTTTTTTCTTCAACTTCAAATTATCAATGTGTTTTTGCACACTTGTTAGTTGTAGAGAAAAGATAGATCAAGTGTTGTGGAGGCTAAATCACTATTCACAATTTGGAAGTTTATAGAACCTTCCAATCAAATAGATTTAGTTGTAGATCAGCAAATGAAAAAGGATCACAAGAACCATCGATGGTGAAGATGACTCTGAGCTAAATTTAGTTGTAACAGATCAAGAAGATGTTGTTGGTGGGCACTATGGATCGTGAGTGACTAAGAAAATAAAAAAAAATCTCAAACTCCTTGTAATACTTAGACATATTATCATTGTAAAATAATTTAAATAAATTTAGTGATCTCCTTTCAAAAGGTCATCTTTGAAGTGTTTGCTTTCAACTATTGTGTATATCTTTTATAAATTAATGAATGAAGCATTGCAATGGATGTTTACCTCAAAATTGTGCCTATGTTGATTGGCTGGATATAATAATGTAAAGTTGTTTCTACTGTTATCACTATGGTTAGTCTATTTTGTTAATTTGGATAGCTAACTTAGAGTAAATTGATATAATCTATTCTTGCATACATGCTTCTAGGAATTCTATTTATGTTAGTCAAGGTATTGATCTTATTTTGTTAATTTGGATAATGAATTTTGTAGATGTTTGGAATAATTCCTTGAGTGTGCAAAACACCATTAATATAGTAATTGTAAAGTTTTGAATGATTTTAGTCCTAAATACTATTTCTAAAGTTCAATTTACTATAAGTTGCTTTATGGATTTTTATGTTGTTAGCTTCACTCGTCCATCATTTATTCATGCATTTATAGCCCTATCATTTTTAATTTTAAAATTTTACTATTTTAAGCTAAATAGAGTCAACATTCATTAAGTTGACAAGGTATAATAGCCTTTTCTAGAGGTTGAATCAAGGTAATTTGGTTCTTCCAATGTTTAGTCTGGGTTGTGATTAGTGGATGCTTGCCTTCAATTCCTTCAAGATAATGATCACAGTTCTAGTATTGGCTTGATGATAAACCAAACTACAACAATTTTTGACACACCTTATGGGACCTCATCCACAAGGATTGGATGGTTCGAGGAATGGTGCTCCCTTGCATTCTCAAGTTTTACTTAGATTCACTTAGAGACTCTGCTAAGAAGAAGGTCTAATCTAGTGACTAGTCGTCTTTAAGGCTATGAACATTGGTGGTTGATTTCTTGGTAATTATCACCCAATAAGGTCAATGTTAGGTGAATTGCCTTGATCCATAAGTAGATAAATTAGATTCACTTGGCGACTCTACTAAGAAGAAAACCTAGAAGTTACACCATGGCCTTGTTTACCCCCTAAAAAAAGACGTCATGATTACGTTGCTTTTGTTATCTTTTAAGGGAAAGGTATTGTTGTGGTACAAATATCTGGAAGAAAAAAGTATCCAAAATTGGATGGATTTAGCTAAGGCCCTCATCGATGAGTTCCATGATCTGGGAGATCCCTTTTTACTGCTCACTCAATTTTCATTCATTAAAAGTGTTGCATAAGAAAGTCTTCTCGAGTTTAATATCCATTTAAAAAGAACTTGGAGAAGGATTCCTCAAGAATTTCAACCCTCCCACCCCTAAGCATACCTCTACTACATTTTTGCCCTTCATCTCGATCTAAGCCTCCTTGTCCAATAATCCAAAGAAAAGTTCCCTTAGATATTCTAGGAGGCTATCCGAGTTGAAAACATGTTGATCACAGTTGGTAAACTTCCCCCTAGAGAAGTTAATCCTACATTTAGTCACCCTTGTACCCCATTTTGTACTAGATTCAAGGGAGAGCTAGAGGTATGGTCATGTCAGGAAAGAAAAGATGAGTATTATCTTGATTGCCTCAAATATTATGATCTCAAAAATTGGGAATTAGGTTTGATGAAGCAATGTTCTAATTTGTAGGGTGGATAGAAGGAATTACATTCACTGAAGAAACAAGAACTCTGAGTATGCGACAAAGATGGAAGTGAAGATAGATTGTCCTTGGCACCAGCTTCATCGACCAGTGTTATTCATATGGAATTTCCACATCAAAATGAGTGGAGAAGGGGATGTATGTTATAAATTAGATATTAGTAATCTATTTGATAGGGGTAATTACTTCCAAGCCCTCTTAATTTAGAGTTAAGATCCCACAAAGGAGCAACTAGATGAGGGAAAGAACTTTGTCAGTAAATCCCTTAAGACAGGAAATGTTTGAAGCCTATAGAAATTTATATTTCTTGTCTCTAACTCAAGAAAAAGGAAATAAAAAGTGGACCAGCTTTGGAACTTATTCCAAGACTCTTTTCAACATGAACCAAGTTTGGGAGAGGATTTTCTAATGTAGTTAGAAGTTAGTATGATTGATGTATCTTTAAAAATTGAAGAGTGTAGTATATCTTTGATTAATAGAGTCTTGAATTTTTAGTAAAAAGAGGTGGATACATAATGTGTTATTCTTTATAGAAAAGGGTATATTGCATAATCATGTCAATGATCCTAAAGTTGAGGTGTCAATAATACCCCTAATGATCTGTGAAACTCTAAAATTAATTATAGGTCAAATGGAATTGAAGTAGCTAAATTTTAAGGGAGGGACTATAAGAGTCGTGGGCATCTTAAGGCACTTTGTAATGATGTTATACGAGCACCTCTATTTAGTTGTGGTGCATGACATAATAGTGGTGGATGTTCCTTATCTATTTGGCATATACCTTTCTGGATGTGACTTCAGTAAATATGGGTTTTACCTTGAGTAGGAGGTAAATCAAGTTGAAATATTTGGAGAAAAGAACAAATTCAAAATATTTCATAAGGTTCTTCACCCATTCATCATAGAGGGACACAAGAAATATCAGATTTGCATGCCTTTGGATGGCATCAATGGTACTAAAATAGAGGTGAACATCTTTTCCCAAGGAGATCAGGTACTATGCCATTCTTGGTATTAGGAATTATTAGAAGTGATGATGATTCCATTCCAAGATCATATAGTGGTTCTCCTTTTCTATTTCATATAGGCAATCAGGGAAATATGATACAACAAGAGCCTAAATCATTGAATTTGCATGTGGATGAGTATCTCCAGAATGATTTGGTAGCTCAAATTCCATGTCAAAAACAAGTGTGTGAAGTCTTTGAGGTAAAATAACCATCATTAGACCTATTTACTGATTGTCCTAAGAGAAATTTGGAACTAGAATTTTTATCTAAAATATGGGAGAATTCTATGAAATGTCTGATCAAGGATATGAGGAGAAGTACAAATATAGAACCATATGGTTAGGATATTTTAGGTTCAAGGGATGGTTTTATAAAATGAGCCTTGAAGCTAGGCATGGGGTTTTCCATGCTAAATTTTTGGGTACATAACCAACAAGTAAATAAATGATTGAATATGATCATGATGAACAAAGTAGGATAGCTTCCTTGTGGAACATAGGACTTGCAATATTTTTCTAATATGTTACAGATTAGTGATGGAAGCATGTGGGATCAGATCATGAGGATGGACTTTAGAATGATCTATCTTGACTCTGTTGCCCAATATTGAAGTAGAGAAAGGAACATTGGAAAAACGAATATCACATGGGTGGAATAAAATAAAAGATAGCATACCTCATGTGGGATGAGATAATTAAGTAGTGCAACACAAGCAAAAGACTCAAGGGAATGCATAAGAACTAGCTAAATCAAGTCAAATATCTTTTAAAATCTTTGAGGTATGATTACACAATCATTCGCTGACACAATGGACATCCTCAAAATTGATTATATAAGGAGTTGTATCACTCAAAGAATAAATATTTGAAGACATCATGAGGTATATGGTCTGAAAAAAGAGCTGCAGGAGGGTGTATAGTTGGCTGAGGAAGCTATAATTTCATTATGTAAGGAAAAGGAGGAAACATAAGAAGGGTCAAACATTTGCCTTCACTATGGAAATCTATCTGCCTTGGAAGTGGATCTACGCTTTGATAATATATACATATGCAACTTACACCTTGATGGAGTATACATATGGAGGTACAATTTTTGTCATAGTTTTAAAATTTTGTGTACTTCCAATTCCCTTGATTTCTCATCTTCCTTTCCCTTTCTCTATCTTTTTGGTACTCTTTCTCTCACCCCGCCTATAAAAATTCTATTTTTCACACCTTTTTGGTATCCCCCTTTGTTTTATGTGCATTTTTATACTATGTTTTATTCCTCTCCTTTTCCTTTTGCTCCCTTTCATTTGTATGATGAGGTTTATTTTGGCTATCTGTCAAACCTCTCTATCTCCCTCTTGCCTTTTAGCATCACTTTATCTTGTTTTCTCCCTGAAATTATATTCATCATGACAGTATCCTCTTCCTCCTCTAGTGCATCAGTTAAAGGCCTCATTTTCATTTTTGAGGAAATGATTGCTCAAGGATAAGGTTGTCTAAGTTCTGCATCTTTCCAAGTAAATTTCCCCGAGATATGCTATAATGTAGGATAAAAATCTACATTTGAAAAATCCTTAAGAAATATAAGCTCAATGTGTTATGAACGATCAGTATGCTATGGCTAAAAGGTGGGAGTTCGAATGAGTTTTCTAAGGAATGAAGATGTGTGATTTTTCAAAAATTTCTAAGGAGACAACTTATAACCCAAGCATGGATGCAAAATATTTGTGCAATATGGTGGAATCAAAAGTTTGCTAAGCTCCCTTCATTGGCCACCTAAATAAAAGGGCCACAAATGGAGAAGAAGGGTGAGCTGATATTTCTTGCTACGTTTGTATTCCGTGTGCAAAGAAGAAAGTGCTAGAAAACACAAAAGCACTAGAAAACACAAAATAATTGAAAAGGGCTACAAATGGAGAATAAGGGTGAGCCAAGATTTCCTGCTACCTTTGTATTATGCACATAAACAAAAGAGTGCTAAAAAATAAGAAAGCATTGAAAAGGACCACAAATGAAGAAGAAGGGTGAGCCGAGAATTACTACTACCTTTATATTCCACATGCAAACAAGAAAGCATTGAAAAAGGCTCATCACTAGATAATTCATTTACGTAGGTAAAGCTGACCACTAAGCCCAAGAATTGAAAGGCATGATTTTCTATTTTTTGTGTTCACACTATGCAAATTAGAAACCAGCTCAAGGTGATGTGGCAAATGAGCAGATGCAGACCCCAAAATTATGGATGATTCTTTGAATGTGCGAGAAAGATAAGGAGACCGAACAACTAGAAATTCATGAGCTTAGCAAGGTAAAGGGACATGAGCAAAAATTTTATTTCGCATGATTTTTTGCTTCTACAGTCAAAGTTGGGAGAATTCAACCCTAAACATTCAAAGGATGAAACCAATCATGACCGTTCAAATACAAATCAATGATAGTCAATATTTTTTCTTTAACTTTAGATTTTTATCTTGTTTTTATGTGCTTGTTAGTTGCAGTGGGTAGAGAAAAGATACATCAGGCATCATGGAGGCCAACTCACTATTCAAAATCTGAAAGCTTGTAGAATATTTTTATCAAATAAATTCAGTTAGAGATCAGTGGATGAAAAATGATTACAAGAACCATCAATAGGGAAGATGACTCTAAGTTGAATTTGGTTGTAACAGATCAAGAAGATGTAGCTGGTGGGCATTATGGATCACAAGTGGCTAAGAAAATAAAAAATCATCTCAAAATCCTTGTAATGCTTAGACAAATTATCATTGTAAAATACTATAAATAAAGGCAGTGACCTCCTTTCAAAAGATCAACTCTAAAGTGTTTACTTGTAATACTATGTATATCTTCTGCAAATTAATGAATGAAGCATTGCAAGGGATGTTTACCTCAAAATTGCACTTGTGTTGATTGGTTGGATATAATTCTATAAATTTATCTCTACTATTATTGTTATGTCTATTCTTTTAATTTGGACAACTAACTTAGAGTAAACTGAGATAATTTGCTCTTGCATAAACGCATATAAAAATTCTATTTTTTTAATCAAGGCATTGATCTTATTTTTTTAATTTGGATAATTAATGTTGTATATGTTTGGAATAATTTCTTATGTGTGCAAAAGGCCATTAATATATTAACTTCAGAGTTTTAAATGTTGTTAGTCCCAAATACTGTTTCTCAATTTCAATTCGCTAGAAGTTACTTTGTGGATGTCTATGTTGTTAGCTTCACCCGTCCATCCTTTATTCATACATTTCTAACCCTATCATTTCTATATTTAAAATTTTACTACTTTGAGCTAAATAAAGTTAAAACCCATTAAGTTGACAAGGTATACCAACCTTTTTTTGAGTTTGAATCAAAGTTATTTGGCTCTTCCAATGTTTATTCTAGGCTATGATCAGCGGATGCTCGCCTTCAATTCCTTCAAGATAATGATCATAGTTCTAGCATTGGATTAATGATAAAATAGACTACAATACTACCCAATATTGATGATCAAGATGAGATTCTTTTATCATGCATCTTACCATTTCTATTATAGATTTGTTTCTTCTTTCTGTAATTCCATTTTTTTGTGGTGAATATGTTATAGCAAGTTGTATTTTATTCTATTTTCTTATAAAAATAGATTAAACTCTTTTGATAGAAATTCACCTTCTCTATTTGAAAGAAGATTTTTTATAGTTTTACCTTATTCCTTTTCTACTTGAATTTTGAATTCCTTTAAACAACCAAATGCTTCATATTTGTATTTCATAAAGTATACCCACATTTTTCTAGTGTAGTAATCAACAAACAATTGAAAATATTTGTCCTCCAAATAATTGGTGTAGACACCCTCTAATCCATGGACACTATCTAAAAGTATAGGGTCTGGTAGAAGGTCTACCTCGATACTGATACCTCCTACCTATCCTCTATCCTCTACAACTAATAACTATAGAAGGTAGATCATCTCGCCTAGCTAGTTGTTGGTAACCATGGCCATCCCCTTTGCCTAGGACTGATATCACTCCTACTCTAGCCTACTCATATCTCCCCTAAGGTGGTAATCCTTAGCCCTCACTATGCATAGAGAGTTTCTATCTCCTCCACTATGCATGGAGGGTGTGTGTCTCCCTCATTATGTGTAGAGGGTGTTTGTTTCCCTCATTGTGCATAGAGGATGTCTATCTCATTGTATAATAGTCTTAGCTAGTTGTGCATACAAGGTGTCTATCTTCCCCTACATAGCAGCTATATTGGCTGGCTACCCCTCTACCTCCCTTTTTGGACCTCTCTGACCTATGGTCTTGCTAGGTCCTACTTGTATCTCCATGGGGGCACCTCTTGTTATCTCCTCTACCCCTAATCCAAAGAGAGTGATGGTCATCCTCATGGTCATCACCAACTCTACCCTAACCTATATCCTTGTATTCCTAGGAGGCTTTGGCCCCCTCTATCATCACTCTTCTACACATTATTAAGCCTCTTAGAGAACCATCTACACATGTTAGCCCATGATTTGGTGCTTTGCACTAGCACCTATGGGAATATACTTGAGAGCATAGTGCCCCTATACCACCTACTATATTTGAAGGATCCTTCGATATTGTCCACTCTAAGATCAACATAGAGAGGATCATCCAAGTCCTCCTTCAGAAATGTAGCCACATCAAGATCCCCTCCAACTCTTGATGGATCCCTCCTCACCCTCCTAAACTAGTAGTCACTAAGATTTGGTATCTCCTAGAGAATCTCAAACTATTATTGCACTTCGTCAAACTGGTAAATTTCTATCTCACCCTTCTCCATGGTGATCCATAAAACACTCCTAAACTAGGCTAGCTCCTCTACATTCTTATCCAATATAAGGTGTAGAATCCATGGCTACCCTATAATATGGTGATCTTGTAGCTCATCTACCACCCATATCCCTAGTGGTATAATACCTGTGTGTACTCTCTATGTACACTTATAGTCTTGATACCACTTGTATCCTACTGGTCACTCTAGATCAAGCAGTGGTCCTGGTAGTGCATCTAATGGCTATGTGTTCCTAGCACCACACCTAGAGCAATGTCATGCACACTAGTCTTGTGTGTTGTTTGTACATTATGTTGTATAACATCCTCTACAAATGGTCCAATACATACAACCCTCATGTGAACCTCATCTTATGGTCTCGCATGTTTGCTACTAATCCTTCCAATACCCATGGTAGGTGTTATTGACTTGTATGGAGTATTAGCAATCCTAACACTACTCCATAGAGCATAATCATTAGTGCCCCAATCCTATGTCATCGCAACATATCATCGACATAAAACTTGCTCTTATATATCTTATGTTATGGGTCACCTATCAATCTCTATGTTGTTGCCTAAGGTACTTGTGACATATAAATGGTCCTCTCCTTAATGGGGATCCTCAAGATGTGTCACACATTCTCCAGAGTGATGGTCATCTCTCTCTCTCTCTCTCTCTCTCTCTCTCAATCCTTTTGGCACCTTTTTCTCTTCTTTCATTATTTGTCACTTTATTTTCTTCAAAGTTAGTCATTTCGAGTTTCCTCAGGGAATTCCTTTCGAAACTCGAAGGAGTACCCCAACCTAAGAGCCATTAATGTCTCTAATACCTCATTTTACATGTAAAATTTTAGAAGTGTCCAAACTAACACCATTTTTGCATCTTCCCATTCTTCTAAACAAACAACCCCTTTTGTGTTCATCATTTTTACCCATAGGTGTCTACATATTTCTCTGATGCATTTATTTGGCCATAAATGCATCAAAGAGGGGGCAAAATGTTGACAAGGAAAATTGACCACTCCAAATGAGTCATTTTTCCTTAGAATATTTAGAGGGGCCCTCAAAATTTCTAAGTGAAAATTTGGACCCTCTTTTCTTGTGTTTTGCTTTGTTTTTCTTAACCTTGATAAAATTTGCACCCGATAAATTACAGGGCACGAATTCGACAAATTTGGACTTTTTCTTTAGAAAATTCTAAATTTTGAGCTAACTTTTGTGAAGTCAGCTTGACCAAGGTTAATTTTTTTCCCACCTTTAAATAAGGGGGGTTGGATCTATTTTTGGAGATAAGTTTTTTTCTTTGGCAATCTTGATGTGTGAAATGTTCTTAAGTGATTCAAGTGACCTCTTGTGGAATCTTAAATTTTCTAGCGTTCTTGGAGCTCTATCTTTGGTGTGCTTATTGTGATTTGCAAGTGAATAAGCCTTGATGATGAACTTATCTTATTGGAGGAGGGTAGGTCTTATACCTTTGCTCTTACTTATTCTACAAGATTATCAGGTTGTTTTGTTGCATTCATTTAGCCTTTCAATCATTTTGCTCTACGTTATAGCTGCATATTCACATCTATTTCTTTGTTTTAGCCTCATTGTATGAATCCACACCCTGTCTACTATAGGGCATGGGTTTGGAAAATACCTTGGTTTTGCTTGTTGCACATCCTACCATTATTTTTCCTTTGTTTACCAAATTCATGCCTGATAATTTACAGGGCGTAGATTTAGCCTAGATATACTTAGGGGCAACTATTTATCCCTAAACCCTAGATTTTTATCTTGCATATGTGTTTTGAAATAGTTCCTTTCTATTGTCATTCTATTTTAGATTCTATCATTCTATTTCACTTACATTTAAATTATATTATCTTGGAAGCAACCATTTTATCCCCAAAATCCTAGATCTCTAGTTGCATACAAGTTTAGTATTGTTTTCGTTTTGCTTGAATCTAGTTCAATGTTTCATGCTATCACATATCATGTGTTTTTTCTAAAGGTAAAAATCATTTAATTATTGAATGGTTAGCTAAAATTACCAAGGAGTCTTGATTATTGTGCCTCCAAGCTTAGTCATATAGCAGCCTAAACATGCCCCCAAACATTGATCAAATTATGTAGAATTTTGTGAGGCTATTTATAGTTTTGAAGTTATTTGGATATTTTGGATGCAATTCAAAGCTAGGATTAACTTCTACTCCATATAAGTAATCTAGATAAAATTCTTAGGCTATTTTTTTTTTCTTCTATCCATATTTGTTCAAAACCTAGAGTATAAAATAAATGGAAAATATTTGGTTATAGTTCTAGCCATTTGAAAGAGAGAAAGGTATATAGCTTACATTCTAGGGTTAATTATGTTTGTGCATTATCTTAAGCCCTTGATAAAAGAATAGATTTATTTTATTATAAATTAGGGTTTAGTCCTTATTGAAAATCAAGAATTATTCTAGGATTAGTCCTTGTTTGCTTGCATTCTTGTTTGTCTTGCATTGTCCTTTCATTCTCCATAGATTAGATTTTATAAAGGCCAAACATAGGTTTTTTCTTAATATACACATCAAACATATCCACCCTAAACTTAGAACAAGTCCTTAAACCATTCTTGGTGAACCCTTCAATCCCCAAGCCCTCGAGTGTAGAGAATATAACACACCCCCGTAATCACCTTGAATCCCAATGGATCCAACCAAGAGTTGTACAATCACATTATGGATCTTAAGTCCATAATATAGCTTTCATAAATAACCTTTGAGCTTCTTGTCATGACATTTGTCTAAGGAACCCTTGATCTTATTATGTATCAAATAATGTAATATATATATATATATATATATATATATATATATATATATATATATATATTAACACACCCCTATATTACATTATTTGATATGAGCTTCTCTTGATCTGCATAAATGATCTCTAAATATTTGGAACTTATTTTAACCTAAAGCCTTTGTGAAAATATCTGCAATTTATTCTTCTATAGGAATATGCTTCAATTTGATATGATGATTTTAAAAATGATCTCTAATAAAGTGACATTGAGCTTCAATATGTTTAGTTTATTCATGTATAATTGGATTTTTGATCAAATTTAATACTCCTTGATTGTTAATGTATCAGAGTTGGAGTTCTTTTAATTACCATATCTGATAAAATGTATTGTAACTATAATGCTTCACAAGTTGCATCCTTTGTTGCATGATATTCTGCTTTAGTAGATGAGAGTGCTAATGCATGTTTTTTTTACTATGCCATGATATTGGTCCTAAACCAAGATAAAAGATATATCCTAATGTAGATTTTTTGTCATCAATAGAACCAACATAGTTAGAATCTAAATATCCTTGTAGATAAAAATATTTAACATTCTTCATATATGTTAGTCCATAATCTATAGTTTTGTTGATATATTGTAGTATTCTTTTTGTAGCCTTCCAATGACTCTCTCTTGGTTCTTGCATGAATCTTGAAATATAATTTACAGCAAAAACTAAATTTTGTTGAGTATTTGTTACATACAAAAGACTTCCGATCAATTGATGATAAGTTGTTACTGGAACAAAAGGTGTTTCATAATTTCAGGGTAACTGAAGTCCTTATTCCATAGGAGTATCTTTAAGCTTACAATTGTTCATCTTGTATTTCTCAAGCAGAGTTTTTGCATATTTTTTTGTATGATTGTAATATTATCTTCATTTTGATGAATTTCTAAACCAAGACAATAATGCATAAGTCCCAAATCAGTCATCTCAAAACCATTTTCAAGATCCCTTTTTACTTCACTTATTAAATCTTTTGAACTTATTGTAATCATTATATCATCAACATATACTATAAATATTATTATACCATTTCCAAATTTCTTTGTATATAGATTTAGATCTGATAGACTTCATTTAAAATTATTTGTAATAAGTGATTATTGATTTTTATATACCATACTCTAAGATCTTACTTTAGACTATATAAGAATTCATTTAATTTTCAAACATTGTGATCCTGACCTTTAACTACAAATCCCTCTAGTTGTGACATGTAGACTTCTTCTAAATCACCATTAAGAAATGTATTTTTAAAATCCATTTGATGAAGTTTCCAACCATGATGTGCTGCCAAAGCATACACTATTCTGATAGTAGTCATCTTGGTTGTTGGTGCAAAAGTTCCTTCATAGACAATACCCTTTCTTTGAGTATATCCTTTTACTACTAGTCGATGTTTGTACTTATCAAGTGAGCTATCTACTTTATACTTAATCTTACAAACCCATTTACAACATACTACTTTATTTCTTTGAAAATAGTTCCACTAGATTTCATGTTTTATTTTTTTGCAATGATGAATATTTTAATTCCATGGCTACCTTCCATTTTGAATGGTTTAATGCCTAAAGTGTTGTTGGTTCTACATGGTGCTTAATAATCCTCTATTTATTCTGGTTAGACTGCAAGTTTGAGGTCTTGTAGTAATAAGATCTAGAATTTGTTCAAGATTTGATTCTCGGAGTGTATCTCTAAGTCATATAGGTTCCTTTGTGAAATTGTAGAATTTTTTGTAATTTCACTTTGTTCATCTTAAAATTTTTATTCTATCTTCTCATTTGATAATATTTCTTCTGAAAATTTTAGAACTTTTGAATCATATTTCTACTCTTTAATCTTATATTTGATTATTTCATCAAAGATTACATATTTGCTTACGTAAACTTTATTTGTGGTTGGATTAATTATCTGATATCCTATGGATTCATCATTGTAACTAAGAAATATAACATAAATAGTCTTTTCACCTAGTTTTATCCTTTTTGTATTTTGGAATATGCATATAGGCTTTACATCTAAAAATTCTTAATTTTTCAATATTTTTTTTTTGTCCTGACCACACTTATTTTGGTGTAACATTATTTTTTTTTTTTTTTAAGCAAAAAAACCCTTGCGGGGCCGCCTTGGTATGAGAGACCACGAACAGGGGGCTCTACACCGTCAAAGTCACCCAAGAGTCGCACCCAACCCTGCCTGCACCAACATTATAAATTGGATTTTGGATACCCAATTCAGCTTTTTGGTAGGGTGGAGATTTGAACTTGGGACCTCCCTTGGAGGATTGCCCTCTCCTCTCCAACTCACCTACAAAACCTGGGTTTAAAGCATATTTTTTTCAATGAGTTTACACATGTTTTTATAAGGGGTCACCCCTCATACTAAGTGGGGTTTGAACCTTGGACTTCTCAAAAAGAAGCTAAAGCCCTATAGTAAGCTTGTAGCTATGATAGGTGTAACAGTCTTGAGTATTGTAGGTAATCTATTTTGTAAATATACAACTATTTTGACTCCTTTAACTTGTAGGCTAAAAATGCTACATGTGAAAAATATTTAAGAAAGATAAGCTCAATGCATTATGAATGATCAATTTGCTATGGCTAAAAGGTGGTAGTTCGAATGAGTTCTCTGAGGAATAAAGATGTGTGATTTTTCAAAAATTTCTAAGGAGATGACTTATAACCCAGACTTGAATGCAAAATATTTATGTAATATGGTCGAATCAAAATTTCACTAAGCTCCCTTCATTGGCTACCTAAAGAAAAGGGTTGCAAATGGAAAAGGGTGAGACAAGATTTCCTATTACCTTTGTATTCCACGTGCAAAGAAGTAAGTGCTAGAAAACACAAAAGCGCTAAAAAGGGACGCAAATGGAGAAGAAGGATAAGCCAAGATTTCCTGTTGTCTTTGTATTCCATGTACAAACAAGAAAGTGCTAAAAACAAGTGCTAAAAAGAGCCACGAATAGAGAAAAAGGGTGAGCCGAGATTTCCTACTACCTTGTATTTCATGCATAAAAAAGAAAGCACTGAAAAAGTCTCATCACTAGATAACACATTAAATACATAGGTAAAGCTGACCACTAAGCCTAGAAACTAAAAGGCACAGTTTTCTATTTTCTATGTTGACATCGCAAAAATCAGAAACTAGCTTGAGGCGATGGGGTAGACGAGCGGATGTGGACCCCAAAATTGTAGATGATTCTTTGAACATGCGAGAAAGAGAAAGAGACCCAAAAGTTAGAAATTTGTGATCTTAGCAAGCTAAAGGAGTGTGAGTGAACTTTGATTTCACATAATTTTTTGCTTCTACGGTCAAAGGTTAGGAGAATTCAACCTTGAACATCAAAGGGTAAAACCAATCATGAACGTTCAAATATAAATCAATGGTAGTCATCATTTTTTTCTCAACTTCAAATTTTTAGTGTGTTTTTGCATGCTTGTTAGTTGTATAGGGTAGAGAAAAGATATATTAAGTTTCATGGAGGTAAAATTACTATTCACAATTCAAAATCTTCTAGAACTTTTTGATTAAACAGATTCAGTTGTAGATCAATGGATGAAAAAGGATCACAAGAACCATCGATGGTGAAGATGACTTTGAGTTGAAGTTCATTGTAATAGATCAAGAAGATGTAGCTGGTGGGCACTATGGATCACATGTGGCTAAGAAAATAAAAAAACATATCAAACTCCTTGTAATTCTTAGACAAATTATCATTCTAAAATACTATAAATAAAGGCATTTACCTCCTTTCAAAAGGTCAACTTTGAAGTATTTGCTTTCAATATTGTGTATATAAATCCTGGTTATTTTCTCCATGTGTCTCTTGTGTGCTTTATTTTCTATTTTAATAATTCTATGTTTTTGATTGCTCACAATTTTGTATTTCTAATAGTAGATTTGGGCTCGGGTAGCTTTGGGTTGCTACCTGGTTCTATTTTTTACCTTGTTCATACCTGTGGGACTTACACACATGCAAAAATTACAAAGAGTCAGTAATATCTATCAAGCCTCGCTAAGTGAGGCCTAGCTATAAATTAAGTAAAACCAATTCAAGTATTGATAAAGCAATGAACATTCAAAAGTAAAATGAAATGTGCTTGCCTATTTTACCTTATTTGTGAACTGTTATCGCTATTATTTGTGTCATTATATTGTGCATGGGATGTTGCTACTCTATAACTAAACCATGTTGTGTTGGGAGGCTTCCTACATGGGCTAGGAGCCAATTGTCTAGGGTTGGATGATCGTGGATTGAGATGATCCAGGGTGAGATAGTCATGACCTGTAGCATTCAAAAGGTATCTGGTAATGGATCAAGGCCTACGAAAGGATGCTAGCAGGTTCTACATAGGATAAAGATGGTAGAAAACTAAGATCTCAAGGGTATGATTGCTATGGTTCCTCGATAATTTATCAGGGCTTCGTTAGGCTATTTATCCTCATGCTCCAAAGGGAGGGTGAGGCTCAATTTCTAATTTTCCCAGTGGGAAAGGATAAGGAGGTAGCTCAACTAGTTAATGGTTGTAACTAGAAGCTATCTCCTTGCATTGGATTTATCACTAGGGGTGCATGTGGGTGAGGTTGCCTCGTAATTATCACCAATTATGGAGTGTGCATGCAAATTCATGGTGAGTGCACACTTTGGATTTTCCATCCAATGTGCATGCTCAGTTAAGTGGATGTGCATGTTTGATTTGATTTTTATATTTAAATTAAATATATTTATTTAATTTAAATATGTATGCATAGCTTTTTTTAACTAGCTCTATTGATTGTGTGCATGTTTAGTTAACTGACTTAGTTAACTAAGTGTATAATGTGATTGAGTGTACATATCTAGGTTAAATGATTTAATTAACTAGGTGTATGATTATCCTCCCTTTGTGGCTTAGAGGTGGAATTGCTAGTAACTTCGAGTTCGCTTGTGGAAGGCCTTTTCAATGCGTGTGATCGGTTTGGATGGTGAGAGGTGGAACTACTAGTGCCATGGATGATGTGGAGGGGTGCCTATGAGGGTCAATGCATCTACGAAGAGGGGTGCAAGGTTGTGCAATCCTAAGCAATAATTAATTAATTATTTAATAAATAAATAAATTAATAATTAATACTTAGGATATTTATTGCTTATTTAATATTAATTAGATTTAATTAATATTAAATATATTAATTAATTATGACTAATTAATTAATATTTATTATGCTAGATTTAGGTGTCTATAGATACCCCTTTTTGTATCATGTTGTGTGAAAATGCAATGTGATGCAAAAATAAATGACACCCATGGACGATGGATGAATGACGCGATGACTCTTGTGCTTGAAGGGGTTTGATGTTTGATTACCCCAATTTGAGATCAATGTGGGATGCCCCAATGATGGAGGTGATAAATGCCTTTGAATCTTGTCATTGAACTAACAACTAACTAAACTACTAAGGTGCAGGCTTATTGTTGTTGTGCAAATGTGTTGTGTCAGTGGGATTTTTATGACCACCATTGTTGAATTGAATTTATGAGAATCTATGATAATATTCTTGGACATTTATCATATCCATATTGGGTGTGTTGTGTACCAATCATAATCGAAATAAAATTTGGTATCGTTTACCCCCTCAGGTATCAAGTTGATGGAAGATAGAATGAATGAGACCAACAAGGCAATTGACCTCATCGGTTGATGAATTGATGTAATTGGCTACTGATGATGGTGGATGGTTATATTTTTTTTTAATTTTGTGATTGTCCTAAATGGTCGGATCATGACCATCATGAACAATCATGTTGTAAAGGATATAAATAGCCAAAATTGCAACGTAATGCCTCATTTTTACTATCATGAGTGATAAATGAGGTGGAGAAGAAGTATGTGGTAAAAAAATTGACCTAGAGGGCTAGCATTTTTTAGCAATGAATGACGTAGATGGCATGAGGTGGTTTAGCAGCTAGCAATGTAGGGTTGGTATGTAGCAAATGCTTAACTTTGTTATTTTAAAATAAAATGAACCTTTTTGTTTACTTTAGATTACGATTACAGGTATTTTCTTTGTAATTTTATGCATGATTTTGGTGATTTTTTTTGCATGTTTGGCTATTTGGACTGTCTGCATAGCATAAGGCTATGTAACCTTGTCATCCTTAATTGGGCAATCAATAGGGTTTGTTATGTTATTTTTTCTAATCTGGTGTTATTTTGTTTTGGAAACCGTTCGTTGGTGGATGGTTGAATTGTCCAATTGTCCATTGGTGGAAGGTTGCTACCTTTGGTTTTTTTTATAGTTTGTATACTTTTTTGAGACCTTCCATGGATGGATGACCCTGCTACTAGACTATTCATTTGCTAGACGATTAGATTCACGATCGCTCGAAGATGAATAGTTATAGATTTTTTTGTTCTTTTGTATTTTTTTTATCATTGATGTAGGTTTTGATGCTTTTGTTTATGATATTAGTTGCTAATGATATTTCTTGATGATATTTTGTGTATTCAGTGTAAATTAGTGAGACCAAGGCATCGGTTCAAGAACTTTTTATACAAGGTTTCATATCGACTGATGAAGGACTAGAAGTGGTTGGAGGACATTGGGATATGACATGTAGCCAAGCTAGAGAAGGTGAGTAGACCATGCTTACCTTACACTTGTACCTTCCACCTACTAATGAGAGATATGGTGATCACTCTTGAGGATGTATGGAGGATTTTCAATATACCCATAGAGGGGGAGAGGATCATGGTGATGCCTATGTATCATAGGGACACCCTTATTCAATGGGTGTATGTATGGAATGAGGTTTCATTAACTTTTGATAATGGTGGGATGGATGTGGAGAGCCACATGCGACTGAAATGGATTTTATACAGGCATGCTATTTTGATGATGTTGATTTCCAACATCATCCTACCAGACTCCTCAGGTGTACGATTCCTATGGAACCTATTAGGGTTAGTATAACACTTGATTGAGGAGCCTAAGGTGATGGTATGGGCTCCCTACTTACTAGCATAGTTATACTAGGAGTTGTACAAGAAATGATGCCAAAATAGGGTAGGGCTTGGGATGCAGTCTATTGTTGAAGATATGGGCTTGGGAGCATATTAGCTTTGAGCATCCTCTAGGTTTGCCTTTCTGCTCCCAGTAGGAGTTGGATAACACCAACCTCTACACCATGATATAGAATAAATATCAAGAGGAGAGTAGGAGTTACTCATTTGTAGGATTGTGGTATCACTATGCCATGAAGTTTGATGAGTTACAACCAGATAAGGTGTTGTGGAGACCTTGTAGGGGTGATCCAACATGGCCTAATGATGCAAAGTTAACCACCATGGCATGAAGTACAAGTACCTTCAATACTCCCATGTGCTACAATAGTTTGGACTATCCTAGGATGTTTTTCATCTCCTGTAGTATACAGGCAGTATTAGAGTGAGGTAACGGTAGATCCAACATATGAGCTAGTGGGTGTACATGTGGATATTGTAGAACCTAAGGTAGATGTGGTGGATGTAAGAACTAAACCCACCTACATGGCTTGGTTTACTAGATAGGCTGCTCAACCAAGGCCAGATAAGTTGTAGGTGATAGTAGTGAGGAGGATCCTAGGGAGCCAGTTGAGGGATGGGTTCATTGAAATATGGACCCACGGGTAGCAAGATCCTCCTAGGATGCTGGGAAGGATTAGGGCATTAGGGGTAACAGTAACTCTAGAGTAAAGTATAATGCTATAATTGATCAAGTTTAGTTTTTGGAGATGTAAAAGTTCTCGTTAGAGACCTTGTTAGCATAGGAACAGAGCCAGAGGGATGTAGAGCGCCAGAGTTGGTGCAATTGGGATGAGCAATGGGATAAATTTTGGGCTCAGGTGTAGAGTCTACAAGATGAGGGGGATAGCGTGACTATGGAGTGGGATGCTCTAAAATCTAAGCATGATATACTATGAGTAGAGCATGATGCTACAAGAGTAGAATACAATGCTCTATAGGCCTACGGTGGGAGGAGCAACCAGGTTGCAATAGTGATTTTGGCAAAGCTAGAGCAGGATAGGGACCACATTGATCAATAGTAGGATTAGTAAAGGATCCTAGAGAATGAGGTTTTTCTAAGAAGCATTTCATCGCTAGATAGACCTTCATCTTCCTATTCATCCTATCGGAGTCAAAGGAGTGGAGCATTAGGTGCTCCTTTAGGTATCCCACCTGTATTGTGGTTTAGATAGGGATCAACATCTTAGGCTTTAGGAGTAGGATCTTCTCATAGATCAGGATGTCACCAGGGGAGCCATAGTCAATAGGCTTAAGGAGAGCCTATCAAAGGTAGTGAAGAGAGTGGCGAAGGTAGGCAGTGAAGAGAGTGGTGGAGGGTGTTGATCTCTGGATCATCTTTGATATGCCTTGTATTATTTTTATGTTGATGATGATGAGCTTGAGAGCTCAATATATGTAGTCTAATATGATGATACATCATTTATTTATATTTTGTACTTGTGTGTGTTGATGCTTTTTTATAATGTTTGATTAGATGACTATTTTTGTTATTACACATCTTAATGTGTTATGTTTGAATGTGATGTTATTTGTGATATGATGATTCACTTTATTTGATGGATGCAATAATTAATGTTGGATGAATGCAATAAATAAATGCATAAACATTTTGGTTATCATTCGCAATTTTGTTTAGACATGTATCATTACTCATGACCTTAGTCAATTAATCAAGGGCATCAATCCAATAATACTGGCATATATGGAGTATGGATGTAAATGAATGCAATGTAGTGGTTGTCAAGCGAGGTGCTAAAATGGAGGCCAATATGACATGAATCATTCTTTTACTTGTCTTAGGCAAGACTAATATGAAAGTGTTTTTAGGAAACTCAAACACCCTAGTGAACTTAATCAACCTAATCTACTAATCAAGTAGGCACTTGAAGATACTAAGACCAACCAGGCTATTCAAGTTTCACATAGACCAACTATGTGTGAAGTGAATGTTCATTACCAATTTTGGGTGAGGTTAGACTCGTCATTTGTAACTTATGCCAATAAGCTAGCTCATCCAAGAGCATACATAGATTTATACAAAATAAGGTCGCTAATGTGATAGATATATCACCACACGTAAGGCTACTCCATTGTTAGGCCGACATTTATAGCCCATTATTGTAATGGAGATCACCCCATGGTTGTCAAAAAATAAAGAATTCCAGGGATTCAAGCTCTTTTACCCTTCTTTATTTGACTTTACTTTGGGGGTATTTTGGGGGTACTTGCTCATTTTATGGAAGAGCAAGGGATTTAACTTTTTTTTCGAGAGGGGGGCTTGCTAATTTTGTAGAGTAAGGGGAACTTATTGCTTTTGCTTTTGGGATATTGGTATTTTGTAGAGGAGCAAGGGGAATTTATTGCTTTTGTTTTTGGGGGCTTGCTCATTTTGTGATAGAGCAAGGGGATTTTTGCTTTTTTGATGCTTTTGGGATACTTGCTCATTTTGTGGAAGAGCAAGGGATTTTTTTTGAAGGGGGAGCTTGTCCTTTTGTCAATTCTCAATGTTCTAGACCATGCATATAATTGGATGAGTAGGGGAAACCGTTTTCTTTATGGAAATAGTGACTCATGATTTTATCTATCCTAGACACCAAAATTTGATTTAATGTGATATATGTGCATGGTCACAGTGAAAACTTAAGGTCACTAGGATGCCTAAGTACTCAAGAACTAATGATGTTCAAAATAGGAAAAATAAGATACTAGTTGTGGTTGAGTAACTGAAAGTACCTAAAGATTTGTCAAACCATAGACTTGTGAAAGACAAACTACCATAGGGTTCTTATTGCTTTGTATTTTTCTTGTTTTTTGGATGGATGGTTGATGTAACTAACATGCATTATAAGATAAGATACATATTATAAGGAATATGCCCTTGATTAATGTGATAAGTTCACTTATGATAAATTAATAAAACCATGCATTGAATTTTAACCAAAGTGTTATTGGTGATGAAGTTTTATTGCTTTTGTTTTTGATGATTTTGAATTGTTTTTGTATTTTTGAATTTTTGTATTGTTTTTGGATTTTTGATGTTTTTGTATTGTTTTGAATTTTGATGTTTTTGTATTGTTTTTGAATTTTGATGTTTTGTATTGTTTTTTTAATTTTAGGTGTGTTCTTTTATGTTTTTGAATTGTGTGTGTGTGTGTGTGTGTTTTAGGCTAGCTATGAGTTAGGCGTAGAAAGCCCACAAATGAAGGGTATTGATGGGTTCAAGCTCCTCAACTCCATTAAGGGAGGTAAGGTTTTATAGGCTCTAATCATGAATGTCTGCTTGACTATGAATGGACCAAGCCAATTGGCTGTAAATTTTTTGTGTAGATGCAGCGATAAACTTGAGTTTTGTTGATTCTCCTTGAGAACCAAATCACCTACTCGATATTCTCGAGGATGCACTCTATTTTTATATGTACATTTAACTCTCTTCTAATAGAATTGAAGATGCTCTAAAGCATTTATTTATCATTCATCAAGGAGGTTTAATGCTTGTTATGTAGTGTCATCATCAATGAATTCTTACAATGATATTCGTAATGATGGAATCTAAAGTTTGAGAGGTATGATTGCTTCAGAACCATAAACTAATGAAAATAATGTTATCCTAGTTAGCATGTAAATGCTTGTGCAATAATCCCATAGTGCCAAGGGAAGTTGTAAATGCCAATATGTATGGTTTGCCTTAATGGTTTTCTTTAATATGGCAATGATAGTTTTATTGGTTGCCTCAGCTTGTCCATTACTCTATGGATAGTAAGGAGTCAAGAAACTATGTTTAATGTTGTACTTTGTACATAGTGCATGAACATCCTTATTTTTGAATGGAGAGCCATTGTCAGATATAATATTTGATGGTATACCAAAATAATAGATGATATGGTGGAGTTTAAACTTTGCAATCCACTATCCTATTATACTTGTCATAGGAATTACTTCAACCCATTTCTTGAAATATTCTATGACCGCTATGATGAATGTATGGTGTCTCAAAGGAGGAGATATATTTCCTACTAAATCAAGACCCCATTGCAAAAAAGGCCACAAAGCTTGAATCGATTGTAACGCTTGCAATGGGATATGAGTTAAATTGGCATGATGTTGGTATTTTGTATACTTCTTGATGTATGCACAACAATCACATTCCATGGTGGGCCAATAGTAACCCATGCATAGAATGCACTTTGTGATGGCCATTCCACTAAAATAACCATCGCAAGTACCATAGTGGGATTGAGAAATAACCCATTGTATCTCTTGAGGTTCGAGGTAGTGAGGGAGGATACCATCGTAGCTACGATTATATAGAACATCCCCCAAAAGCATATAACAAGTCATTTTGTGCTTAAATGTTCACTTTGTGGTTGAAGAAAAATCTGAGGGGAGTCCACCCATCTTAATGAAATCTTTAATCTATGAAAATTTTTCATTGTAAGGATCAATCTGAAGTATGTTCACACTTTCTACTATTTGAGATGAACTTCATTGAATAGCAAACTACGTATGTGTCGTGATTTTCATAAATGTATTACTATCAAATGAATTCTATGGAATGAGATATCCAAGAGGGACCATTGTATAAGCAAATTGATTAGATTATTGAAGTACATTATCAATTTCACACTTTCTACTATTTGAGATGAACTTCATTGAATAGCAAACTACGTATGTGTCGTGATTTTCACAAATGTGTTACTATCAAATGAATTTTATGGAATGAGATATCCAAGAGGGGCCATTGTATTAGCAAATTGATTAGATTATTGAAGTACATTATCAATTTCATATCAATCAAAATGCATGAGCAATTTATCGGTAATCGGCTTGTATTGCTACAAAATAGGATCTCTACATTGATAGATTTCCTTAACTTGCTTGATGATGAGTTTAGAATCATTGTAAATATTGAGTCACTTAATACCCAATGCAATAGTATTCTAAAGATCTAATATGAGGGCTTCATATTTTACATTATTGTTTGTGTAGGGAAAGTCAAGTTTGAATGAGAGGGGTATAGGAGTCTTTTGAGGTGTGATGTACACTATGCTAGCACCATTCCCTTGATCATATTTAGAACCATCAAAGAAAGGACCACATCAACATCCTCTTCTGGTTTGATGATTCTTCCTACTAATTATGTTAAATACTTAATAATTAGGTATTTTGATTATGAGTTGCACATAAAATGGTAACAGAGCTTTGACGAGTTGATCCATGATTACCTAACCTTTGATGGAATTTTGACTTACAAATTCTAGGTTGAATTTTATTAAAAGTATTATCTATTTTGTTGTCCTACTATTTGTGTAGGTGTGAATCATCATGTAGCATAAAGGATTCTCTTTGGTAATGATATATGTAGTTTGACTGATCATGTAGTGATGCAGCTTCTTAGTTGCAAAGACTACTACTAAGCATAGTTTTTCAGCATATGCGTACTTTGCTTTATAGCTCATGAATGTACAATTGATATAGTATATATCCAACTCTTTATTTTCTTCGTATTTTGTGCTAGCATAGTTCACAATGCAAAATCTATCATAAATATATACATATGGAATGGTACACCCGATTGAGGTGATACCAACATAGGTGGTGATGCCAAATATTCTTTTATGGCATAAAATGCTTCTTGATAGTCTTGAGTCCATTCAAACTTAACTGTATTTTTTAATAGGTGATTGAAAGGCTTACAGTTATCTAATAATTATGCTATAAAATGATGGATCGATTGTATCATGCCTTGCAAGCTTCGTACTTCTTTGAGGTTTGTAGGGGAAGGCATGTCAATAATTATCTTAACCTTATTTGGATCGACTTCAATGCCTAGTTTAGAGATAATGAACTATAAAAAATTTCTTGATTTGATGCCAAAGACATAATTCTTTAGGTTAAGTCTCACATTGTGCTCAAGTAATTGTATGAAAACCTGGTGTAGAACACTTAAATGTTCACCATGAATTTTTGCTTTGGCTAGTAGATCATCCACATAGTATTCAACTATTTTGTGCATTTGATCATGGAAGATGTAAGTCATGGCACGCTGATATGTAACACCTAAATTCTTAAGTCTGAATGGAATGACTTTATAGCAAAATTTCCCCCAAGGCATTGTAAAAGTTGTTTGGTGTTGGTCATCATAATTAATTCAAATTTGATTATATCTTGAAAACCTATCCATGAGGGAAAGCATTTTGTGGCCTGTGGTAGAATCAATAAACATATTGATGTTCAGTAGAGGGAATTCACCCTTGGGGAATGCTTTATTTAAGTTATAGAAATCTATACAAATGTGTATCTTCCCATTAGGTTTGCTAATGAGTACCGTGTTTGAAACCCACTCTGGGTAGTCTATGGGTTGAATGAAACCCACATCTAGCAATTGTTGTAGCTCTTCTTTAACCATTACAGATATGGTAGGGTGAAGCTTTCAAATATTTTGCTTCATAGGTTTTACATTAGGTCTTAGTACGAGGTTATGAACCACCAAATTAGGGTCCAATATTAGCATGTCCTTGTATGACCATGAAAAATGTGCTTGTTCTTAGTGAGAAAAGAGACCAGCTCTTCATAATCTGTGGAATCAAGGATCTTTGTAAGCTTGATGACTTATGGGTTATCAGGATATATGTTAATATCAATATCATTAATCTCCTTGACAAGCATATGGGAACCCTCGTCTAACTGATGATGAGTGAGGATGAGGTGATTATCATCAACTACATTTTCAAGAATAGGTGCTACAATATCACTTGTATTGACATTGTGAACCATAGATGACTTAAGCAATTAGTTTGGTGAGATGTAGACATATGCTTGATGAAGCAATTATTTGGATGGAATAAAATATTTGGGTGACGACGTGGGGGAAATGCTCTCAAAATTATAATATTTGGATTGATGTAAAAGGAGTTCATTGGATCACTTGGATTGTGAAGCACAAGTAGGTCAATGGTGACCATGTTTATTTATGGGACAAAGTGGTTTGGTTTTTCATGTGGCAGAAGTTGTTCCAACATCAATGGACACTGGTTTACCTGAACTAGCAGTGACAAAGGTGTTGGAAGTGATGGAGATAGTGGATGGACTAGCCAATTTGGGTGCTCTAATGGAAGGAGCATGGGGAATATGGGAAGTGGTGCAGGGAATAGATGATAAATATCTTTATCGTCTACAAACTCTATGAGGGGGATGATGGGAAAAGAGTCTTCTTTTGAGCTATCGAAAGCAACTGAGAGTGCTTCAAATAGATCATTTATCTCATCCTTTGAGGTTTCAAGCTCTATGGTTTGGATCTTTATGATATGGAAAGGATTTTCACTAAGATCTTCATACTCATTGTTACTATCCTCCTGGAGACCAAGGTTGAAATATTGGAAGTTTTCCTCAAGGAGGTCCACTAGTTGATTATGGTGATACCCTAATCTAAACTTCTCATCAAGGAGCTGATAATATGGTTCAATTAAGTGTCAAATTCCCTACTCATGATGACCTAGGCTGAATCCTCTCCAATGATAGTGTTGGAAGTACTTGATCATAAAGGATGGATTAAGCAAAATATTGAGATCACCAGCAAATGGTGACTTGGATCACTTCTCAAGAGGTGTATTGAAGGAAGTGTCAAATCTAGCATACATGAAATTCATTGAGTTAAACAAAAAAACCCATGGAAATAATGGTGCCAATGTGTGGGTGACAAAAATCCCTAATTGACTTAATGAGTGGAGGTGTAAATGTTACATTCTACACTAGATACTCACCTATCCCTAGAATCATTATACAAGCTGTGACCTATGCAATTTAGAAAGTAGATATAGAAATAATTCTAGCATCCTCTTCTAATGGATGAACTATCATGGGTGAAACTTTGGTGACGTCTGGCATGGATGGAGGCTCTATGGATGGATTCGATGGAGGTGGTGGCTCAGGCCACGTGGAGGGTGAACTAGATGGAGGTGTTGTAGTGGATGGGTGTATGTTGGAAGGGAAGTTGGTGTAGCTTGACCAATAGTTAATGTGGTTTCTAGCTCTAGGGTATGTAGGTCATTTGAAGATCTTGATGTGGAGGGTGGTCTAGTAGTTATGATCAATGGAGGTGTAATAGTGACTTGGGCCGCCATAGATAGTAGTGGTGTGATGTTTTACATGGTTGGTTGAAATGAGGGGTTTTTGGAAGGTATGGATGGTGTTTGTGGGTAAAAGGGGAGACCTTGTGCAAACAAGGGTTGGGTAGGAGGTGGAGGATTTATCCGAGCATGACTACGTTAAATGATCAAGGGGAATGGATATTGTGGACTATATAAAATAGTCAAGGTGGTGTAGTGGGTCGGATGGAGTGGAATGGATGGTAAATATTGATACGCAAGTGGGTTGAGGGTTGGTGATGGATGTAGCATAATGATATTAAATGCCACTAGCGTAGGAGCTAGTGGTGGGTACTACATAGTGGGATTAGGTGCCACTAGCACAGGGGCTAGTGCAAATGAGGTTGGGGTAAGGTATAGGTGGGTAGATGGTAAGGGAAGTTCATGTGGCACGGTAGTTAGGAGCAAAATAGAAATTAGAAATATATTAATTAATCCACACCAATGTAAAGTTTAAAATGCTTAAATAGAAGGGAATCTAAAAACCTTAAATAACTTAGGGAATAGATAGGGAATGAAGGAAAATAGAAAGGAAAGTAGGAAGGGAAATTGATGTCGAACTCCCTACCGTCCATGCCATCCAATCTGCCCAGTCAGCTGCCATCCAAGTCAACCTATCTGCCCAGTCAGTTGTCATCCAAGGAGGTAAAAGGGTAAGGTCCAAAGCTTACCATTGTAAAAAAATTTTTTACCCCTTTTTTACTGCTTTAACTTCCAACATTCTCCCCCGGACTGACTATACAATCTCTCAGCTTTATATATTGAGCTTTAGCTATACCTTTGGTAAAAAATTCTGCAATATTATCCAAAGTGTTACAATATTTAAGCTCAACTATCTGTTGTTCCACCATATCTCAAATGAAGTGATACTTCATATCAAAATTCTTTGATCTGCTATGGTGGATTGGATTGTATGCCAACTGAATGGCACTTATGTTATCACAATATAGTCGATTTGGACCACTTTGACTTTCTCCAATCTCTTCAATGACTTCTCTCAACCATAGGGATTGAGTACTAGCATGTGTGATGGCTATATACTCAGCCTCAGTCGATGACAATGCTACAACAGTTTATTTATTGGAACTGCATTAGTCCTGATCCTAGACTAAAACAATTCCCTGATGTAGATTTCCTATCATCTTTATTGCTGCCCCAATCACTGTCACTGAAGCCAACTAATTTCATAGAATTACATTTTTGGTAATGGATTCCAAAATCCAATGTACCTTTTACATAACTTAAGATTCTTTTAGTTGCTTGTAGATGCAGCTCATATGGACTAGCCATAAACCTTGAAACTAGAGAAACAACATATTGAATATCGGGCCTTGTGTTGGTGAGAAACATCAGACTCCCAACCATGCTCCTGTAAGTGGTCATGTCAACCTTTGATGCTCCATCATCCTTGCTCAATTGGATCCCATGTCCAGTTGGAGTTGCAACTGATTTGCATTGCTCCATGGCAAATTTCTTGATCATGTCTCGAGCATACTTGTGTTGACATATGAAGATCCCTTTGTTTGATTGATGCACTTCCATGCCTAGGAAGTATCGCATTAAACCAATATCTTTCATCTTGAACTACTTCATCATGGAGTTTTTGAACTCCATATTCATTTTAGTATTACTACCCATAAATATTAGATCATCCAATACAAACAAACTATGAGAATGTCTACTCCATGCTTTAGGTAGTACAAATTTGGTTTACTTTTGCTTCTTGTGAATCCATACTCATTGAAATAGCCATAAATGCATGAGTACCGAGCTCTTGGTGCTTGCTTGATGCCATAAAGTGCTTTCTTCAATTTTTAAACAAGGTTCTCCTTTCCCTGTTCTTGAAAACCTTGAGTTTGTTGAACATAAACATCTTATGTCAAGTATCCGTTTATAAAAGCACTTTTCACATCCATGTGTTGGACGTTCCATCCTTTATGGGCTGCTAAGGAAAGAACTGATCTGATTGTCTCTTGTCGTGCAATAGGAGCAAAGGTTTCCTCATAGTCAATACCAAATTTCTAAGTGAAACCTTTTGCTACTAGTCTCGCCTTATGCCTCTCAATGCTTCCATCAACATTGTACTTGGTCTTGTAGACCCATTTACACCCAACACATTTTTTTCCTTTGGGTAGTTTTACTAGCTCCCATGTATCATTTTGTTTATAGAGGTTATTTCCTCTTTCATGGCTTCTTTCCATACATTTTGAGTACATGCCTTCTCATAGCTAGTTGGTTCTAGTTGTGTACTAGCCAATAAAGCATAATTGACTACATCTTCCCTAGGATCATGGGAGTCATCATCTCCATACAATTGCAAATTTTCAAGTTGTTGCAAAACTGTATTCATCTCACTAGCTTGGCTTCTAGTGAATCTTCTTTGGAAATTTTGATCCAAATTTTGAAAAGATGGATGATGTTGTAATGTTCTTTTGCCTCTCAATGGAGAGTCTCTTTATCAATGTCCATCGGTGAAAAACTTACTGATCTCTGTGGAGAAGGACTTGGAGTGGTGGTTGAAGTACTTGATGTAGTACTCCTAAATGGGCTTCGAGGGAGTGGTGTGCCTTTACTTTTCTTTGGAGACACCTGCTGTACGTGTGAAGAACTTACATCTTGGGACTCATCATCAACAAAAATTCTTTGATGACCCCATTCTCCCCCTTCATCAAAAAAATAAATATGGCATATAAATATGGCATATAAAAAATGTAGTATGCATCTAGCAAAGCCCAGATCTAGTCCGCTCCCCTTGTACCAGAGCTCTCGTCACCTCCCTCAACACTATGCTCTGGAGCCTACTCTCCTATCTTCTCTAGCATCCATGGTGGGTCCTACTGTGGATCATGCCTACCTCCAAATCATAAGGCACCCAGCACACGAGAAACTGGTAACTAAAGAAGGCTATACCTCTGACCGGTGGCCCCTGAAGTCTGCCCTGCATCTCTAGTCCTAGCACGCGATGTCGCACCATGTGTGCTAGAGGACTTATGCATCTTCTCAGTCCTATGTTTCCTATGACTCAAGCTCACCATAGACTGTCTGAAGGTCCTAGACCTGGTTCGCTGAGACTCTGAAGCAAAAGCATCCTCAAGAACCTATAGCTCGTGCATATCAATGTATCCGACTAGCTGATCAATACGAGCAAGTTGGGATGCATGCATCTCATTGGTCCTCATGACCATGCTGCATAGTCACTCTACCTCAGCCATCAGATCTTGGCCACCTACTGAAGCTATCGCTAGTGCTATCGGAGACCCCATAGTAACCTAAGGAGGCGGCATAGCCCCCCTCGATGCCCAAAGGAGATCTCTCTCTACCTCTAATGTAGTCCAATGTGCCTGTGCTAACTCCAATGTAGTCTGCAGTCTCTAAACCTGGGTCTTTGCATCTATGGCCCACGTAGTGATATCCTGTATTTGATCCTATGCCTCAGTCAGGCACCTATCCTTGTTAGCTACCTTCACCTCCAGAGTGGTGATAGTAGTATCTTGCTCTAACTGTTGTGTATGGAATCATCCAAGCTGACTCTGCAGGTCAATCACCTGAGCTAAGAGTAGCCTCTCTATGTTTTCGGGAGGGACCTCACCCTCCTCTTGAGCCTCTTTATCTGGGTCAATCTTGGGAGTCTCCTCGGTGGTGACCTCTGCATCCAAGCCACCCTTTGTCCGCTAGCACACCCTGCGCCTGTCAGGATCCACCTCTGCCTCTACTTGATCTGGCTCTTGGCCTAGAGGCCCTCGCTTGTACCATCTGAACATGGACCACCACCTGTCTAGAGTGGTCCCAGTAGTCTCAACTCCAGTCTCCTAGTAGTCATCAAGAGCATCTCCTAGAGGCTCAGAAATGATCCACTGCAGATTACTCTCCATGACCATGCACCAATATTTGAAAGGGATCTCTGGTATGTCTTGCACCATGCCAAACTATCGTAGGACACGAGAGTACAACTGATACTCTCTAATCTTAACCTTTAGCCAATTAGCCACCTGTCTCGGTGAGCCTATCAAATCCACTCGTCTGCCTCAAGCCATGCGAGAAAATCCATGTAGGGGTGCCAAACAACGTTCCCTAGCTCGAGTGATGTAAATCGAGTAATGTAATGATCGACATCACTAGCATGGATCCTATTGCAGGTACCATCCCCCTCACGAGGCTAGCATGCGACGTAGCACTAATGATCAATGTCTATCTCATCAATGCATAGTGGAAGATCTATGGGATGTGGTGAGCAAAAATTTACGTCCCGAAAAACATTCAATTCTCTTCCATAAATTATCAATCTGGTAAGTCCGTAAACTTATGAGTGTCAAGCATAGTATATGCCTGTAGTGTTGGGGAACAAATCTGGTTGTACCTTATTTATTTTGGTGGGGAGGTTTGTGTAATTGGATTCCAGCCAAACCAAATAAACTAAGTGCAAGAAATGAAATAAATAAATTATAAACAAAAAGTAAAGTGCTAGAAATAAAATGTGGAAATAAAATGTGAGGAAATAAACACACACAACTGAAATTAAATAAATCAGTAAACTAATCTACAGAAAACAAATGCACAAATTAAACAAGGGAGGACTACTGCAGGGAGTGGGCCCAAGCTCCCGTAGATAGTTCGCCTAGCTGGCTATGTAGAGCTTGCTTGAATAAGAGAATTTGCACTTTTAATTAATTAAACAATAAAATAAAATAAGTTCTATGTAAAATTAATCATTGATCTCCCCTTTGTTCATCTGGCCTGCGTCTTTATATAAAGCGTAGCCAGATCTCATTACAATAACAAATCGGTCTATTTTAATCATGTGATGTGATTTAGTTACAATTGATTCTACACATATTTTATTCTTCTATTTTAAAGTATGTTCATTCACCAGAAGGATAAATATAAACATCCTTAGGTGTACGTAACAACAAATCCTAAACTAATGCATCCTAAAAATAATAATATGCTTTAAGAGCTTTACAAGGTCAACCGGCCAATCGGTTCATAATAATAACAAGCACTTTATTCTATTTAATAAATGCATGATTAAAATAGATCTCCTTTGTCTTCACGTGCAACCTCCTCCATAGTCCTTGGTCAACCAGTCAAAGTTGACTTGGTAAATCTTGCAAAGTATGAAGGCATGGAGGTGCCTTCCTTATAAGGAAGGCGCCTACTTTTGTTGGGCGCCTTCCTTATAAGGAAGGCACCTACTTCTATTGGGGGCACCTTCCTTATAAGGAAGGCGCCTACTTCTGCTGGGCACCTTCCTTGAAGAGGAATGCGCCTACTTCTGCTTGGTACCTTCCTTGAAGAGGAAGGCGCATATTTCTGTTGGGCACCTTCCTTGAAGAGGAAGGCACTTGCTCTCATGCCTTAGTCTCTTAAAGTAGAAGTATGTCAGGTCCAAGTGGATGTAGACTGGAAAACACCATATTAGTAATAAAACCTGCATTTATACACATTTCCCACTAAAAACACCAATCAAGCATAATATTGGATTTTCTATCAATTATATGCATAAGTTATATAAAATACATCTCATATGCTAATTAAACCAATGATAATTCTCCTTAACCGTGTATATAAAATGAGCATTTTTGGTGCTCATCATCCCCCCATGCCTAACATGTGACACGCCCTCATGGCACCAAAAGGTGAAGTTATCCCTCTCGCAGGCTGACCATGCCAAAAATTTTGTCATGTCTTCGTGACAACAACCCCTAGGATATATTTTTTTTTCCTCTTTTTTTTTTTTTTTAATGGCCTTCAACATCTCTATTTCTTTACTGCTGAGTGCCGCTATTTTTTTCCATTCAGCACTACTATTTTTTTCTCAGTACTATTTTTTTATTCAGCACTGTGTTTTTTTTATTGAGTGTTGCTATTCTTCATCTATAGAGCGATGCGGCACCAACAGAAGTCAGAAACACATCTTGACTAATCATTACGAATAAATAGTTAAATTGTGACCACACTGTTTAGGGCAAATTACCACTGCACTAATGCTGGCATTTTCCAGTGTTGCACATTAGTCCGATTTGGTGAGACCAAATTTGTTTAAAACAAGTGCAATCACCAGCTACTACTTTTACCCACATCTAAAATATATTTGGCATCTCCAAAACCTCCTTTGTGGTAGAGAGTAGCATCATTTATATGTGTTCGCTCAATATGACTACCATTGTCAGGAGGCGACAATGAAAATGATGCCAAATTTATTCATGTAGATGTCATAGCCTCTCCCTTTTTTTTTCAATTATATTTTTTCAAGGCACATCATGTGTTTGAATTCTAATGGGAGATTTTGAAAAACTATGGAGGCATCGACTGGTATTAGCATAGAAATGATTTTAAAATAACTATACACATAATTAACAAGAAAATCAGTACATACCTGGGTGAATTTCGTAGAATCTGATATATATGATGCTGGTGGTGTGAAATGTCTTCACGTTGGTGCTCTAGAGATTTTATTTATTTATTTATATGTATCTTTATCTGTTCTGACATGAACATAATAGATCTTGACTCTCTCCCTTCTTTTTTTTTTCATCCTCTAACACGTGTGCGTCCAAAATGATCTCCCCGTTGAATTATTTCTTTTGCATGCTGAATTGGAACAACACTGCATTCCTTTGTTTTCCGAAGTGAGGAAAAACAATATTCTTTCATCATTCACGGCATCTGTCAGGTGCATTGCTGAGATGTATGTGTTGTATGTGTTGGAATTGATAGGATGTTCTCATACGTTGGTGCTTGTCTAGTCAACGGGCGAAGACTAGGGGCACCTTCCCTATGAGGAAGGTGCTTGACTTCTAATGGCACCTTCCTGTGGCGCCTTCCTGTTGGTGCCTTCCTGTGGCGCCTTCCTGTCGACGCCTTCCGGTGAGAAGAAAGCGCTTGCATTATTTTGGTGCCTTCCTGGAAGAGGAAGGCGCTGGCCTTCTATTGGCGCCTTCCTGGAAAAGGAAGGCGTTTATCTTTTCTTGGTGCCTTCTTGGAAGAGGAAGGTGCCTTCCTTCTTTTGGCACCTTCCTTGAAGAGGAAGGTGCCTACTTACCATGCGTTGATTCCAAAGAAAATAGATGTTTGACATTTGTTTTTTTTCAAACTCCTCCCCCATTTTATTTAGCTACCAGTTGGAGGTTTCTCATTTCCCTTCGGGACCAGGCTGGTCCTTGGGAAAGATGATACTCTCTTCCAACGGGCAACAAAAATTAAACTTTGCTTCTAATTTGTATTTCATCGTGGAGCTATTTCAACAAAAGGGTTTTTTTTTTTTTTTCATAGGAGTAAGTTAGGTGCCGACAATAAGGCATCTTTCCCCCCATGTCTAAAAAATGTCACGTCCTCATGACAACAGCCCTTCGAACTCCCCTTTTTCTTTCTTTTTTTCATAGGAGTAAGTTAGGTGCTGACAATAAGGCATCTTTCCCCCCATGTCTAAAAATTGTCACGTCCTCGTGACAATAGCCTTCCGAACTCCCCTCTTTTTTTTTAGGCTGAGCCTTCTTCTGTTGGTGTTCCCGTACAAGATTTTTTTTTTTTTTTTAATTACGGGAGGTTCTGGTTCACCCGCATCTTCCCCCACTTAAATTGGTGATGCCCTTGTCACCAGTGTCAGGTCCCTCTGTACAACAGGTCTGCAGCCCTCTGAACATCAGGTCCCACACTGAGCAACAGGAACCTCCTTCCAAGGGAGAAGAAAATTGCTTATTGGTGTCTTCCTCCAGGTGGAAAAAGGCATTGTTGTATTGGACTAATTGTAGGCACTCTCTTCCTGGTGGGAAGTAAGTGCCTTTTCCACTTCACCGCACTCCTAATTGCAGGGCACAAAATATCACATATGTTAGGCCTAGTTTAAGCCGGCTCCGCCTACAGATCATGCTCATGGTTGTGTACTATGAAACTACACCTACAAAAACTAGAAAACAAGAATCATGGCCTGTGCCTGAGGACCTAGCTCTTAGGATACCTTCAGATTGCACTCATCAGGGACGATTACCTGCACACACAAAAGCAGTAAAACAGGAGTCATGACTCTGTGCCTGTTAGGCCCTGGCTCTCAGGATGTCTACAACTTACAATTCAGTTCATGGTTTCCTGCAAAGCAAATAAAAAGAAATTTTTATGCTAAGCAGGACATGTTCTATGCGTTTTTTTTTTTTTTCATTGGGAGGATTCGCATAATTTTTTTTTTTTTTTTTCATCGAACCACCTAGGTGCGGGAAATGGATCAAGGCACCCTAGATGTCAAGGCGCACACTTTCTGTGGAAGGCGCCTGCTTGTTGTGGAAGGAGCCTGCTTGCTGTGGAAGGCGCCTTCAATGTATGGTGCCTTCCTGATGCAGAAGGCGCCTTCAATGTATGGCGCCTTCTTGATGTGGAAGGTGTCTCCAATGTATGGCACCTTATTCATACGGAAGGCGCCTCTAATGTATGGAACCTTCTTGATGCGAAATGTGCATTCAATGTATGGCACCTCCCTCATGCGGAACGCCTCCAATGTATGGTGTCTTCCTGATGTGGAAGGTGCCTCCAATGTATGGAACCTTCTTGATGTAGAAGGCGCCTTCAATGTATGGCACCTTCCTCATGCGGAAGGTGCCTCCAATGTATGGCGCCTTCCTGATGTGGAAGGCACCTCCAATGTATGGCACCTTCTTCATATGGAAGGCGCCTCCAATGTATGGTGCCTTCTTCCTGTGGAAGGCGCCTCCAATGTGTGGTGCCTTCCTGATGCAAAAGGTGCCTCCAATGTATGGCGCCTTCCTGATGCAGAAGGCCTCTTCTTGATGAACAAGGTGTCTTTCACTTCATTTTTTTTATTTTTTTATTTTTTTTTTCACGAATACTATAAATAGCGTTCATTGTGTTGTTGGCGGCATTGATAAAGGTGGGGTCTCCCCCATGCCTACATCTAAACAAATCTTCTCGAAATATATATATTTTTTTCAACTAGTCTGATATGCTGTAGCATGAGAAAAGTATTTTCCTTCATGGCCTCGCAACAAAACTTCTTTCAACATAATGGCAAAGTGTGCAGGCCAGCCAATGACTATCCGTGAGCTAGCAATCTGAAGAAAACATGGCATAGCATTCTGTTAAAAACACATGCTAGTTTCTAATTCACCAGGTTGTCTTAAGCGCAAGTGAAGAGCATACTCCATAACAAGGCGTTATCTTTAAATTATGCTCTGTCATTTTCCCTGCATTATTATTTTCATCGTAAAAAAATATTTACCAATACGTTGCAAAAATTTCAAGCCTGTAAAAAAAAAAAAAATTTAAAACCAAGCTTCTAGAGGCACAATTTTTCAATGGTTTCTATATAAAAACATGTCCCTAAAAATTTTCAATCAGACTTGGGTTGTGCTTTTTCTTTTGATTTCTTGAAACCATTTAGAACATGATGGAAATCCTTCAATGCCAGATTTTTTTCTAATTTTGTTTTTTTTCAACAACACATTTTATTCCTACTTCTACACTTAATTTGGTACATCAGGTTCATTCCCACATTTACCTGAGAAGCTAAAAAACTATATAAATAATTGCCTATGGGATTTGGCTCTGACTGTGCCTGCAACTATTTTTGGCCTTATAAAAAGGCCCTTGGTGGACTCACACTTCTCAGGTAAAAGATCTATAGGTAATTTTAAATAGGCTTTTTATTTGACCTGTAAATCAGAACACTACAGTTTAGACACTCCCCGGCAACGGCGCCAAAATGGTGAGCAGAAATTCACGTCCCGAAAAACATTCATTTCTCTTTCATAAATTATCAATTCGATAAGTCCGTAAACTTATGAGTGTCACACACAGTATATGCCTGCAGTGTTGGGGAACAAATCTGGTTGTACCTTATTTAGTTTGGTGGGGAGGTTTGTGTAATTGGATTCCAGCCAAACCAAATAAACTAAGTGCGGGAAATGAAATAAATAAATTATAAAAAAAAATTAAAGTGCTGGAAATAAAATGCGAGGAAATAAACACACACAACTGAAATTAAATAAAGCAGTAAACTAATCTACAGAAAACAAATGTACAAATTAAACAGGGGAGGACTACTGCAGGGAGTGGGCCCAAGCTCCCGCAGATAGTCCGCCCGGCTGGCTACGTAGAGCTTGCTAAAATAAGAGGAGTTGCACTCTTAATTAATTAAACAATAAAATAAAATAAGTTATGTGTAAAATTAATCATTGATCTCCCATTTGTTCATCTAGTCTGCGTCTTTATATAAAGTGCAGCCATATCTCATTACAATAACAAATCGGTCTATTTTAATCACGTGATGTGATTTAGTTACAATTGATTCTACACATATTTTTTTCTTCTATTTTAAAGTATGTTCGTTCACCAAAAGGATAAATATAAAAATCCTTAGGTGTACGTAACAACAAATCCTAAACTAATGCATCCTAAAAATAATAATATGCTTTAAGAGCTTTACAAGGTCAACCGGCCAATCGGTTGATAATAATAATAACAAGCACTTTATTCTATTTAATAAATGCATGATTAAAATAGATCTCCTTTGTCTTCACATGCAACCTCCTCCATAGTCCTTGGTCAACCATTCAAAGTTGACTTGGTAAATCTTGCAAAGTATGAAGGCATGGAGGCACCTTCCTTATAAGGAAGGCGCCTACTTTTGTTGGGTGCCTTCCTTATAAGGAAGGCGCCTACTTCTGTTGGGGGTGCCTTCCTTATAAAGAAGGCGCCTACTTCTACTGGGCGCCTTCCTTGAAGAGGAAGGTGCCTACTTCTGCTTGGTACCTTCCTTGAAGAGGAAGGCACATACTTCTGTTGGGCACCTTCCTTGAAGAGGAAGGCACCTGCTCTCATGCCTTAGTCTCCGAAAGTAGAAGTATGTCAAGTCCAAGTGGATGTAGACTAGAAAACACCATATTAGTAATAAAACCTACATTTATACACATTTCCCACTAAAAACACCAATCAAGCATAATACCGAATTTTATATTAATTATATGCATAAGTTATATAAAATACATCTCATATGCTAATTAAACCAGTGATAATTCTCCTTTACCATGTATATAAAATGAGCATTTTTGGTGCTCATCATATAGGATGCTCGATCCGAATGTGTTGCCACCCCCAGATTTGCAATAGAAGACTGCAGCTGATGCCCTTATGGCTACACTCAGTAATCTGATATAGATCCATGTAGAGTTGGCATAGCAGGGTGTCCCCCATGATAAAAGCAATGGCTCTTCTATAGAACTCTGAAGAATCCTCCAGGCAGTGGATAGGAGGTTCTAGGGAATCCTCATGCTCGAAGAGTCTAGAAGGATAATCTGTACTATCAGGTGCATGAAGAGGGCTTCCCATGCAGAGAAGACATCCTCCCAATACTAGTCATCGATGTGCACCCCTCCATGGTCAATCACCTCCTGAGCATCCTCGCTTCGGTCATCGAATATAGAATCAAAAATAGCCTCCTTTACACCATAGGTAGAGGAGACGATGGCCTCACCATCAATGGGGATCCTGAAGATCCTGTAGATGTCCTCCAAGGTAACAGTCATTTCACATGTAGGTAGGTGAAATGTGTTAGTCTACGCATTCCAGCGTCGGGCCAATGCAGTCAGGTAGGCTTTATCTACCCTAATAGTGGGCTGATCCATGACATAGCTGAACCCGACAGCTCAGAACCAATCTTGGTCGTTATCAAAAATAACCTCATGGAGAGTCTTTAGAATGTCAGGCTCCCATGCTCTAGAAGTCAATTTCTAAAATAAAAAGCATAATGTAAGACAAAATCTAGCTAAACAGAGCTAAAAAAAATGCTAAAAATGATAAAAACATCTAAAAAAAAAAATCAAAATTTTCTAAAGTTGTCGAACCGTGGGTCAACCCTGCGGTTTACATGCGATAAATTTTGACCATTGGGATTTTTGAATCCTAACTGCAGTTGAAACCTGCGGTCCCAAATTTGCCAATTGGAAACCGTAGCTACCAGCTGTGATTTAGGAGAAGCACCCATTTCGGGTACCCTCCTAGTCCACTAAATCAAAAAATTAAAAACCTAAGCTAACCTAGACTAGTGGGGTTCATTACTAGTAGTTTAGTGAGGTTCATTATCCGCATTACTTAATGTGGTTTATTTTACTGGTATTGAGTGCAAGGTCTCGATTTCGAGTTACCTTGCCTACACCCTGGCCTCGGCTAGTATATGGATGATCAGGATCCACCATCGAGATAGACCAGTGTAATTATGGTAGAGTGTGGTAGCGTTTCGGGTCAAGGAATGTTCTCTCACTCTCAGATCTCTCAAGTTGCTAGTGCTTGCAAGAAAATGATAAAAAAATTCAAATGGGAATTCAATTTATAGGTTCTCATAGTCTTGACGAACCGCAGCTGACACCTACAGGTCTGGAACTAGGGTTTTTCGCTCGAATATATGACCCACGGTTCCCAAAATTTGAAAAATTAAACCACAGACTGTACCCGTGGTTCACAGATAGCATTAAATGCACTCAAAACTCGTCGTGGGAAGGTCTAAAATAATAAATTAATGACTCCCATTAGATAAAAATTCAAAATCAATGAACAAAATTGTAAATTTGATGATGTTAAAAGCTGTAGGATCAATCAAATAAATGCAAAATTAAAACAAAAAAATCAAATAATAAAAAACCAAATGCGCCTCGTATTCAATGATTTATCCTATACACTTGGTAGTTGCAGTGAGTTTTGATCCATGCAATTTGGCAAGATGAGTAAATCACCATAAGGACATTTGGGACAAAATTGTCATTTCTTTTATGACATCTTTTAGCAAATCATCGACAAATATGATTCAACATAAGTCTAATTGCCTTTGTATCATTTTGATTCCTTAAGACGACTATTATAGCCTGACTGCTCCATGGGATAGAAATGTGCAAATACTACTAAGAATTGCAATCATAAGTTGAACTAGGTCTAGCCATGGCATTAAAAGGCTCGAATCTAAATTTATTCAGGATCATTTATTATGGTCAAACAATTTTGTCGCTTCATACATTGTCATTACCCTCATCGACTCGTCACTTGAGGGGATAGTCATAATTTCATAAACATAATCAAAGTCAACAGAAGATCCCTGAGATCGTAGATCCCCTTATCTTATCAAAATTGTGTTCATTCTTGCGAATCATTGTCAAAAGCTATCATAAGCTTCCCCCTTTGCTTGGGGTAAATAGCAACTAGCTTCTTGGTCTTTTCCATAATAGGTTTCATCCCAATTTACTCAATATGGATTAATGAACTCACTTGCACACATATTGGTTCTTGATTGCCTCAAGTCATTACCATGCTCATTATTCAGTAAATGAATTCATTGCACACACATTTGGTCCTAGAAAAATTAGGCAGTATTTAGTGAGTTTGTTTGATACCACTACCATGTTTTATTCTCTGCAAAACAATCAGTATTCCATATCAACATCCATATCTTCTTCCATATCAACATCCATATCTTCTTCCATGTCAACATCCATATCATTAAATGATTCTTCCATTTTACATACCACCAGTTTGGTGGCCGTGATTAAACAACAATGCTATACATGGTCAAGTAAAATCTAAACTATAAATGATCATTGGTTTGTAACTCTCATCCTTCAGATTTATGGGTTAGAAGATACCCATACTTGGCATTGATGTTATCTGAATGTCTAATGACGAGTGCAGACTTGTCAAAATGTAAACCTTTCATGAGTTGGAAGCAATGATTCCAAGATGCACATCCTTTTGCTAGACCTGGGGCATCTAATGTTGATCCAACTAATGATCATCATAGAATCTTAGGCATCGTTTTAGGATGTATATTTTTTCTCAGCGTTCTTCGATCTCACAACGCATCTCAAAAGAGGCATATGTAGACACCTAAAATGTGTCATATCGAGGGTGACTACTCATATGGACATGCTACAAGACCATATGGAGGATCTTGGACAGACTCCAAGATAGAGTAGTGGTCCTAACCACTCAATTTAGGCATTTTGCCCTAATCAGTTTGAACCGTAGCCCAGACCTGTGGTCTCCAGTCTAAACCATGATTGACACCTGCAGTTTATAGTCTGGACTGCAACTATGACATATGGTCTTAACTGAAGTTCAGTTAGGCCTTCCATCTAAGCCAAATTGGTTAGAATGGCCAAAAGATCTAGAAGAAGGCAGTTGAAGGATGGAAGATTTCAGAAGCTTCCATCCCGACTGTCCTAACCACCCTTCTTGGTCTTGGCTTCTCCATGAAGCCAACTAGCCCTAGGGGTATGCTATAAATACCCCCTCCAAATGGGGAGAATAAGAGAAGCAAGCATTGGATATTTCAGCAACGAAGCCCTGGCAAATTGTACACTCAAACTGAGTATACTAAGAGATAGAGCTATTGCACTTAATCCCCGACCCTTTTGCCAACATTCATGATGAATTACATTATGGATGCCCTAGGTGCTTAGGAGAGTCAAGAAGCACAAATACAGGTAAACGAAGGCTCTTCACATCAAATTGACCGTAAAATCAGTTTGAGGACAATGAAGGTGACCTTTGAACATCAATTTGGACAAGGATATCAAACCCACTGCCCTTGATTTTGAGGACAAATCTATTAGAGGTTAAATCGTGGCTGTCAACCACAGTTCATAGTGCAGGTTGCTCACCAGAGCTGCGGTTTGCAACAGGTGATAGATCACCTTACTCTTTTCATTTTTGTTCAATTAAATAGGTTAGATTAATCATTTCTTAGGTTTAATTATAGTTTAGAAGAATTCTAACCATGGGAATTAGCTTAGAATAGATAGTTTATGCTTTTCCATTAATTAGGACATTTATGGATCTTTTATGCACCTTTATACTTCTATTTTGTTATCTGATCCATGCATTATTTGTCTAATGATCTCCTTTATGCTATATTACAAATCTCGATTCAATTAGCATAGTTTAATGGTTTTTATTTATGTTTTCTTGATCATTAGTTTAATGGCATTATCATGTATGTTTCCTTAAAGGGCCTCATCATGAGAGGCTATCTATATTTTTGATCGTGTGTTGTTGTTTCTTGATCATAGGAAGATAGGTACAAGAGGAGTCTATATCATAATCCTTCCACATCGTGAAGAAGGGTTTCAACTCCACCCCAAGGCAGTTAGTGAATAGTCAAAGGGTAATATTAATGCGCCTACCCTATTGAGGCATTGGCAATTGTATAGACTGTATCATCATTCAAGTGACCCTAAGAGGGGCATATTTGTAATAGATATTCATTCATAATCAATACAAAAAATATCATTTTGTTGAATTTATGCAATGTGTCAAGCTTTTACACTTTTATGATGACTATAGATTAATACAATAGATAGGTTCATGCTTTTTGGTTATGTCACCACTGCATCCACTACCCCCCATTTAGTTGCAATCCCTATTGCAACTTATCCTTCACCTACTTCATCCATTCCAACCACATCTACACCATATAATTTAGATATTACCATTCGTTGAGCATGGTAACATCTCCACAAATTGCTTATGGCTCAACAAGGTGCTCAGTCTTGTTCCCAACAACAAGTACAGGTGATAGATATTAAGTCTTAATCTATTTCCACCCAACCCACATTATTTTCATCAAATCCATAATGGGTATCATAGTCTTCTATAGTTTCCATCCCCACATCTCCATCAACCCACACCTTTTCCATTCCCATGATTCATCCCATTCATAGTCCTCAAACTTCATCTCTGTTTCATCATCCATAATCATTCCATCATCAATCCCAACATCATCTCTATTTCATCATCCACAATCATTACATAATCAATGCCAACATCACCAAATTTAATCCACTTTGCCAAATCATCAAAATCTTATCATACCTCAACATTTCAGCACTTCGTCTCCACATAATCATCAAGTGATTTAGAGCTTCCTCATGTAGCTTGATGCAACATACTCCTAGTATTATGAACCAGAATCTAAATTTGAGATAGATTATCAATCAACCAATTCACTTTTCGATAGCATCACTGCCATATCTGGTAGATTTTACAGTACCAAAATTTAACAAATTCAAGGGGACTGAGGACCCTAGAGAGCATGTGAGCACATTCATTCATTCATGTTTTAGAATACAAAATCAAGATGCCCTAATGCTCAAAAATTTTCCTTAGACATTGGGAAGAGATGCCATAGTGTGGTATAACCATCTGCCTCATCATAGTATTTATACTTTTGAACAGTTCGTAAACCAATTTCTCAAAATATTTTCCCTCAATGTTAGAAATAAAATTTCACTAACTGACTTATACAATCTTAAGCAATATTATGATGAGTCATTCTATGACTTTGGAAACCATTGGAGGGTTGACTATCATTCTCCCTATAAATGGAAGAGCTAACTCAATTATTTACCAAGAGTTGCTTAAAACCCATCTCCTGGCTATTACAATTATAATAGTATAGATCATTTGAAGAAGCTCTTGCCAAGGCTAGCATAATTTAAGAAATAAAAATTCAATAAGGTGTTCTAAAGCCTAAAAATAAATAATGGTAGAACAAGGACCAATCCAAAGAAACTTATTCTGGTCAATCCAATCCAAATTAGGCCAATCTAGCAAATCAAGTAAATCAAGTGGTCATGAGCCAATCGAGAGTGGCTCAAAAACAACAACCCATATAACAACCACTGCAACAAAATACATATCAAGTAGTTCCCCACCATCACAAATTCAAAACATAGTGCCAACTATGGAAAACCACCAACATCAAAAATCCATTCAACAAAACCACCAATACTTTCACTTAGCTGAATCATATACCTCCATATTTCATAGGTTGTACGATACAAAACAACTTGCCTTACTTGAGGTCAAACCAGATGATCCCACTAAATGTAGCAAAAGCTATTAGGAGCATTTATTTTGTCCTTATCATCAACAAAATGGGTATGATATTAATGGTTGCTACATATTTAAAGATATAGTGCAAGACTTAATTGACTTTAGGGACATAAAGCTTGATAGTCCCTTAGCTCAACAAAACCAAAACCTTGGCATCTATCAAACACCATTTCCTCATCATGAGGAAGTGCAACCAACAATAGGAGGGTTAAATTATAAGACTTCTAATCAAATTAATCATGTTCAATAATACCAAGGTTTTGTGGGTGCTATTCATGTAGTCATCCAAGGTTAAAAATGCATTAATAATCAACAGAATGCATGCAATAGCCTCTTCAATCTCCCATAGCACCACTTGCAAGTGTGTCTCCTCAACCTACCATTTCATCATCATCCATACAATTCTCTTCCAATTATTCCCAACCAATTCATATTCCAAGCCATCCACCTTCTCCCATTCATCCTTCTAACCATCCATCAAGGCCAATCATCTCTTTGAGTAGCTAGCTAGCCACTAGCCATAAAATGGCTTCAGCAAAATTATCCATTTACGAGCTAAATAAAAAATCTCCCCTACATCATGAGGCATTAATGGAAATTTTAAAATCCTTTAGCAATTTTTTGAGGATAATCCTAACATGTGTGGAGCCTACCATTACATTCTACAATTTTGAAATAAAACCAATACCATCAGGATCAGTGGACCCTTCATTGCATATCATGGCTGAAATTGATAGGAAGCCATTCAAATGAGTTTTGATTGATACCAACTCCTACATCAATATCATCACTACATCCACTCTTATACATCTAAATCTCTTGCCATCTCACATCACCAAATCCACATTCACCCTAAAAGTATTCAATGATGCTCTTTGTTCCATAGTTAGCACTGTAGTTTTACCCATAAAAGTGGGGGTAAAAATGTTGCACATAATGTTTCACATCTTCAAAGGGTCCATGGTGTACAATTTACTCCTTGAAAATCCTTGGATTAGGGAAATTATATGTGTCCCTTCAATACTTCATCAATGCTTGAAATATGTACGTGAGGGATAAATTCATTACATACTAATGGACGTTGAACCATTTAAGTATTGCAATTTCATTTCAAATCCTTATGAATCCATGCTTCCATCTACCCACCTTTTCTTGACATTATCAACCACATCATCCACCACACCATCCACTTTTTTATCTAAAGTTCTTATTCTTGAGGAAATCCCTATCACCACTCTACCTCAAGCTTCCACCTCCATACCCCCATCCTCATCATCATTGCCTACATGTACATGTAGTCAAGCCCAATAAACATCAACCACATCATTATTATCAACATCCTCCATCAATATTACTTCCACATCATCACACATTCATCAAACATCTTAGCCAAATCCACATTCATCTGCATCAATTGATGTCTCACAAGTCAAATTAACAGATTGTGAGATGCCTTTCCAGTCCATACCTCTCCCGTTGTAGGATCCCCAAGCCAATCCTGAGACTTTCATATTCACTTCCATATCCACTTCCACATCCACCTCCACATCCTCCTAAGTTGTGGTCCATCTCACCAACCCTACCATTGGTGAATATGTGGTCCAAAACATCATTGTCACACTGCTTAATATCCAAACTGCTAGGGATTACGGTCGCCCATGTGACCCACCGTTATTCTTAGGAGTGGTGTACAACATGGTTTCAATGCCCAACAACATAAATTTTGTGTATGGGAATATTGATTCATCATCCAATCTATCTCCCCTAGATGAATCCAAGCAACCAACACCTACCAACATACAACACATGTTGGGTTTTCCATCTCGTTATTTTCATCGAGTCAATTCGTAAGGTTATGGCCTAGGATGACGTGAATTGGGAATGCACAAAATAATTGACACCTCATATCAAGGAGTGCATGACCGTTCAATTTTAGGCTATCATTCACATTTTTCCACCCTTTATTTTGAACAAGCTTTTCAAAACTTACATTTAATTTTAGAAGAAAACCATCACCCCAATGAATTTGAAGAAGAAATCTATGAAGAATACAATGTTATATCAATCATGTTTGATGAATATGATGAGGAATTAAAACCCATAATTCCATTAACTAAACAAGATGAGTGTTACCTCAAAATATTCCCCATCCATCAGCTCATCTTTCACTTGCTTATTGCACAAGAGCGAGCTGAACCAACCAATGAACCACCTCCATTTCATTAATCCACCTCACCGAACATTTTTCTTGTAATATATGTACATAACATAAAACAAAACAAAAAAATAAAATTTAAAAAAAAATCATTGCATTGAATTTGGATAGCTTTTTGGCATGTTGTATTTATTCATGTTGGTTGTTGTTGTCTAGAGGTACTTACAGGCTTGCCATTCTAGAGGGATTTGAAGATCCCAAACCACTTAACATCATCCACTTGAAAGCATTCTATGCTTAATGTGATTTATATATGTATATATACATGGCTAATACACAAAATCAACATTGCATTTCACACATTGCATTTTACACCTTGCATTTCACACATTGCATTGCACACATTTCATTTCACAAATTACAATTCATAAATTAACACATTGCATTTCACACATTACATTTCACAAATTGCATTTCATACATTGCATTCACAACCATATCATTTTTATATTTAGGGGTTATATATTCAGTTTAGATAATAATTGATCCAATTAAGTTATGTTGCCTTAATCAGGGGCACCTCCAAAATATCATCCATTTCATTGCACCATTTTCATAAATTTAATTTATCATTTGCAAAACCACATATCCATAATCCCTAGGTTTTTTTCAGTCACCCAGCCACTCCTAGTGTTTCTAGCAACCTCCAATACATGTCGATTTTTCTTTAGGACAAAGACACATTTTCACTAAGAAAATATTTAGTTCTAGGAATTGACGCTAAACACTCTTGAACCAAACACAATCACACATATTTAAAATATCTTGTGTTAAAGAGGGATAACACCATAATTGGATTGAACCTCAAAGTGAAAAGGGTATTTTATCCCATCATTCACATATTCCAAAAAAAAAAAAAATGATAGTTTTTACCACTATCACAATTTTTAAATACAAGAAAGAGTAGTGAGGATAGGGTAAAATTCTCATCATACTTCAGTTGAGAATCTAATTCCCCAAAGCTCTAAATATTTTACGCATCACACACCATAGATTCTTAATTTGTAAGGATATATCTACATTTCTAATCATATGGTTAGGTAGTTTAAATCCCCAAAGCTTATATATTAGATTCTTGGACTATGGAGCTAATATCCATCGGGGCTATAGACACTTGACTGGCAGTGGAGTATGCTCATGCATGATGACACATCTCTCTTAAAGAGACCTTTGATCGTACATAAGGACAAGCTAGCTTCTTGGTCTTTTCCATAATAGGTTTCATCCCAATTTACTCAATATGGATTAATAAACTCACTTGCACACATATTGGTTCTTGATTGCCTCAAGTCATTACCATGCTCATTATTCAGTAAATGAATTCACTACACACACATTTGGTCCTAGAAAAATTAGGCAGTATTTAGTGGGTTTGTTTGATACCACTAGCATGTTTTATTCTCTTCAAAACAATCAGTATTCCATATCAATATCCATATCTTCTTCCATATCAACATCCATATCTTCTTCCATATCAACATCCATATCTTCTTCCTGGTCAACATCCATATCATTAAATGATTCTTCCATTTTACATACCATGAATTTGGTGCCCGTGATTAAACAAAAATGCTATACATGGTCAAGTAAAATCTAAACTATAAATGATCATTGGTTTGTAACTTCGGATTTATGGGTCAGAAGATACCCATACTTGGCATTGATGTTATCTGAATGTCTGATGACGAGTGCAGACTTGTCAAAATGTAAACCTTTCACGAGTTGGAAGCACTGATTCCAAGATGTACATCCTTTTGCTGGACCTGGGGCATCTAATGTTGATCCAACTAATGATCATCATAGAACCTTAGGCATCATTTTAGGATGTATATTTTTTCTTAGCGTTCTTCGATCTCACAATGCATCTCAAAAGGGGCATCTGGAGACACCTAAAATGTGTCATATCGAGGGTGACTACTCATATGGACATGCTACAAGACCATATGGAGGATCTTGGACAGATTCCAAGATAGAGCAGTGGTTCTAACCACTCAATTTAGGCATTTTTCCCTAATCAGTCTGACCGTAGCCCAGACCTACGGTCTCCAGTCTAAACCATGATTGACACCTACGGTCTACAGTATAGACTGCAACTATGACCTACGGTCTTAACTGAAGTTCAGTTAGGCCTTCCATCCGAACCAAATTGGTTGGAATGGCCAAAAGATCTAGAAGAAGGCAGTTGAAGGATGGAAGATTTCAGAGGCTTCCATCCCAACTGTCCTAACCACCCTTCTTGGTCTTGGCTTCTCCATGAAGCCACCCCTAGCCCTAGGGGCATGATATAAATACCCCCTCCAAATGGAGAGAATAAGAGAATCAAGCATAGGAGATTTGAGCAGCGAAGCCCTGGCAAATTGTACACTCAAACTGAGTATACTAAGAGATAGAGCTATTGCACTTAATCCCCGAACCTTTTGCCAACATTCATGATGAATTACATTATGGATGCCCTAGGTGCTTAGGAGAGTCAAGAAGCACAAATCCAGGTAAACGAAGGCCCTTCACATCAAATTGACCGCCAAATCAGTCTGAGCACAATTAAGGTGACCATTGAACATCAATTTGGACAAGGATATCAAACCCACTGCCCCTGATTTTGAGGATGAATCTATCAAAGGTTAAACTATGGCTGTCAACCGCGGTTCATAGTGTAAGTTGCTCACCAGAGCTGTGGTTTGCAACAGGTGATATATCACGTTACTCTTTTCATTTTTTTTCAGTTAAATAGGTTAGATTAATCATTTCTTAGGTTTAATTGTAGTTTAGAAGAATTCTAACTGTGGGAATTAGCTTAGAATAGATAGTTTATGCTTTTGCATTAATTAGGACATTTATGGATCTTTTATGCACCTTTATACTTCTATTTTGTTATCTGATCCATGCATTATTTGTCTAATGATCTCCTTTATGCTATATTACAAATCTTGATTCAATTAGCATAGTTTAAAGGTTTTTCTTTATGTTTTATTGATCATTAGTTTAATGGCATTATCATGTATATTTCCTTAAAGGGCCTCATCATGAGAGGCTATCTATCTTTTTGATCGTGTGTTGTTGTTTCTTGATCATAGGAAGATAGGTACAAGAGGAGTCTATATCATAATCCTTCCACATCGCGAAGAAGGGGTTCAACTCCACCCCAAGGCAGTTAGTGAATAGTCAAAGGGTAATATTAATGCGCCTATCCTATAGAGGGAATTAGCAATTGTATAGACTGTATCATCATTCAAGTGACCCTAAGAGGGGCATATTTATAATAGATATTCATTCATAATCAATACAAAAAATATCATTTTGTTGAATTTATGCAATGTGTCAAGCTTTTACGCTTTTATGATGACTATAGATTAATACAGTAGATAGGTTCATGCTTTTTGGTTATGTCACCACTGCATCCACTACCCCCCCATTTAGTTGCAATCCCTATTGCAACTTATCCTTCACCTAATTCATCCATTCCAACCACATCTACACCATATAATTTAGATATTACCATTCGTTGAGCATGGTAACATCTCCAAAAATTGCTTATGGCTCAACAATATGCTCAGTCTTGTTCCCAACAGCAAGTACAGGTGATAGATATTAAGTCTCAACCTATTTCCACCCAACCCACATTATTTTAATCAAATCCATAATGGGTATCATAGTCTTCTATAGTTTCCATCCCCACATCTCCATCAACCCACACCTTTTCCATTCCCATGATTCATCCCATTCATAGTCCTCAAACTTCATCTCTGTTTCATCATCCACAATCATTCCATCATCAATCCCAACATCATCTCAATTTCATCATCCACAATCATTGCATCATCAATGCCAACATCACCAAATTTAATCCACTTTGCCAAATCATCAAAATATTATCATACCTCAACATTTCAGCACTTCGTCTCCACATAATCATCAAGTGATTTAGAGCTTCCACATGCCTATGGAAGACCCTAGAATTCAAGAAATACAATAGCATATTGACAGCTTGATGCAACATACTCCTAGTATGATGAACCAGAAGCTAAATTTGAGATAGCTTATCAATCAACCAATTCAATTTTTGATAGCATCATCGCCATATCTGGTAGATTTTACAGTACCAAAATTTAACAAATTCAAGGGGATTGAGGACCCTAGAGAGCATGTGAGCACATTCATTCATTCATGTTTTAGAATACAAAATCAAGATGCCCTAATGCTCAAAAATTTTCCTTAGACATTGGGAAGAGATGCCATAGTGTGGTATAACCATCTGCCTCATCATAGTATTTATACTTTTGAACAGTTCGTAAACCAATTTCTCAAAATATTTTCCCTCAATGTTAGAAATAAAATTTCACTAACTGACTTATACAATCTTAAGCAATATGATGATGAGTCATTCTATGACTTTGGAAACCATTGGAAGGTTGGCTATCTTTCTCCCTATAAATGGAAGAGCTAACTCAATTATTTACCAAGAGTTGCTTAAAACCCATCTCCTTGCTATTACAATTATAATAGTATAGATCATTTGAAGAAGCTCTTGCCAAGGCTAGCATAATTTAAGAAATAAAAATTCAATAAGGTGTTCTAAAGCCTAAAAAGAAATAATGGCAGAACAAGGACCAATCCAAAGGAACTTATTCTGGTCAATCCAATCCAAATTAGGCCAATCTAGCAAATCAAGTAAATCAAGTGGTCATGAGCCAATCGAGAGTGGCTCAAAAACAACAACCCATATAACAACCACTGCAACAAAATACATATCAAGTAGTTCCCCACCATCAAAAGTTCAAAACATAGTGCCAACTATGGAAAACCACCAACATCAAAAATCCATTCAACAAAACCACCAATACTTTCACTTAGCTGAATCATATACCTCCATATTTCATAGGTTGTACGATACAAAACAACTTGCCTTACTTGAGGTCAAACCAGATGATCCCACTAAACGTAGCAAAAGTATCAGGAGCATTTATTTTGTCCTTATCATCAACAAAATGGGTATGATATTAATGGTTGCTACATATTTAAAGATATAGTGCAAGACTTAATTGAATTTAGGGACATAAAGCTTGATAGTCCCTTAGCTCAAAAAAACCAAAACCTTGGCATCTATCAAACACCATTTCCTCATCATGAGGAAGTGCAACCAACAATAGGAGGAATTATAAGACTTCTAATCAAATTAATCATGTTCAATAATACCAAGGTTTTGTGGGTGCTATTCATGTAGTGATCCAAGGTTAACAATGCATTAATAATCAACAGAATGCATGCAATAGCCTCTTCAATCTCCCATAGCACCACTTGCAAGTGTGTCTCCTCAACCTACCATTTCATCATCATCCATACAATTCTCTTCCAATTATTCCCAACCAATTCACATTCCAAGCCATCCACATTCTCCCATTCATCCTCCTAACCATCCATCAAGGCCAATCATCTCTTTGAGTAGCTAGCTAGCCACTAGCCATAAAATGGCTTCAGCAAAATTATCCATTTACGAGCTAAATAAAAAATCTCCCCTACATCATGAGGCATTAATGGAAATTTTAAAATCCTTTAGCAATTTTTTGAGGATAATCCTAACATGTGTGGAGCCTACCATTACATTCTACAATTTTGAAATAAAACCAATATCATTAGGATCAGTGGACCCTTCATTGCATATCATGGCTGAAATTGATAGGAAGCCATTCAAATGAGTTTTGATTCATACCAACTCCTACATCAATATCATCACTACATCCACTCTTATACATCTAAATTTCTTGCCATTTCACATCACAAAATCCACATTCACCCTAAAAGTATTCAATGATGCTCTTTGTTCCATAGTTAGCACTGTAGTTTTACCCATAAAAGTGGGGGTAAAAATGTTGCACATAATGTTTCAAATCTTCGAAGGGTCCATGGTGTACAATTTACTCCTTGAAAATCCTTGGATTAGGGAAATTATATGTGTCCCTTTAATACTTCATCAATGCTTGAAATATGTACGTGAGGGATAAATTCATTACATACCAATGGACGTTGAACCATTTAAGTATTGCAATTTCATTTCAAATCCTTATGAATCCATGCTTCCATCTACCTACCTTTTCTTGACATTATCAACCACATCATCCACCACACCATCCACTTTTTTATCTAAAGTTCTTATTTTTGAGGAAATCCCTATCACCACTCTACCTCAAGCTTCCATCTCCATACCCCCATCCTCATCATCATTGCCTACATGTACATGTAGTCAAGCCCAATAAACATCAACCACATCATTATTATCAACATCCTCCATCAATATTCCTTCCACATCATCACACATTCATGAAACATCTTAGCCAAATCCACATTCATCTGCATCAATTGATGTCTCACAAGTAAAATTAACAGATTGTGAGATGCCTTTCCAGTCCATACCTCTCCCGTTGTAGGATCCCCAAGCCAATCCTGAGACTTTCATATTCACTTCCATATCCACTTCCACATCCACCTCCACATCCTCCTAAGTTGTGGTCCATCTCACCAACCCTACCATTGGTGAATATGTGGTCCAAAACATCATCGTCACACTGCTTAATATCCAAACTGCTAGGGATTACGGTCACCCATGTGACCCACCGTTATTCTTAGGAGTGGTGTACAACATGGTTTCAATGCCCAACAACATAAATTTTGTGTATGGGAATATTGATTCATCATCCAATCTATCTCCCCTAGATGAATCCAAGCAACCAACACCTACCAACATACAACACATGTTGGGTTTTCCATCTCGTTATTTTCATCGAGTCAATTCGTAAGGTTATGGCCTAGGATGACGTGAATTGGGAATGCACAAAATAATTGATATCTCATATCGAGGAGTGCATGACCATTCAATTTTAGGCTATCATTCACATTTTTCTACCCTTTATTTTGAACAAGCTTTTCAAAACTTACATTTAATTTTAGAAGAAAACCATCACCCCAATGAATTTGAAGAAGAAATCTATGAAGAATACAATGTTATATCGATCATGTTTGATGAAAATGATGAGGAATTAAAACCCATAATTCCATTAACTAAACAAGATGAGTGTTACCTCAAAATATTCCCCATCCATCAACTCATCTTTCACTTGCTTATTGCACAAGAGCAAGCTGAACCAACCAATGAACCACCTCCATTTCATTAATCCACCTCACCAAACATTTTTCTTGTAATATATGTACATAACATAAAACAAAACAAAAAAATAAAATTTCAAAATTTCAAAAAAAATCATTGCATTGAATGTGGATAACTTTTTGGCATGTTGTATTTATTCATGTTGCTTGTTGTTGTCTAGAACTTACAGGCTTGCCATTCTAGAGGGATTTGAAGATCCCAAACCACTTAACATCATCCACTTGAAATCATTCTATGCTTAATGTGATTTATATATGTATATATACATGGCTAATACACAAAAACAACATTGCATTTCACACATTGCATTTTACACCTTGCATTTCACACATTGCATTGCACACATTTCATTTCACAAATTACATTTCAAAAATTACAATTCACAAATTACACTTTACACATTGCATTTCACACATTACATTTCACAAATTGCATTTCATACATTGAATTCACAACCATATAATTTTTATATTTAGGGGTTATGTGTTCAGTTTAGATAATAATTGATCCAATTAAGTTATGTTGCCTTAATCAGGGGCACCTCCAAAACATCATCCATTTCATTGCACCATTTTCATAAATTTAAATTATCATTTGCAAAACCACATATCCATAATCCCTAGGTGTTTTCAGTCACTTAGCCACTCCTAGTGTTTCTAGCAACCTCCAATACATGTCGATTTTTCTTTAGGACCAAGACACATTTTCACTAAGAAAATATTGAGTTCTAGGAATTGACTCTAAAAACTCTTGAACCAAACACAATCACACATCTTAAAAATATCTTGTGTCAAAGAGAGATAACACCATAATTGGGTTGAACCTCAAAGTGAAAAGGGTATTCCTTGCTTATCCCATCATGCACATAGTCCAAAAATTAAAAAACGATAGTTTTTACCACTATCACAATTTTTAAATACAAGAAAGAGTAGTGAGGATAGGGTAAAATTCTCATCATACTTTAGTTGAGAATCTAATTCCCCAAAGCTCTAAATATTTTATGCATCACACACCACAGATTCTTAATTTGTAAGGATAGATCTACATTTCTAATCATATGGGTAGGTAGTTTAAATCCCCAAAGCTTATATATTAGATTCTTGGACTATGGAGCTAATCTCCATCGGGCTATAGACACTTGACTGGCAATGGAGTATGCTCATGGATGATGACACATCTCTCTTAAAGAGACCTTTGATCGTACATAAGGACAAGCTAGCTTCTTGGTCTTTTCCATAATAGGTTTCATCCCAATTTACTCAATATGGATTAATGAACTCACTTGCACACATATTGGTTCTTGATTGCCTCAAGTCATTACCATGCTCATTATTCAGTAAATGAATTCACTGCACACACATTTGGTCCTAGAAAAATTAGGCAGTATTTAGTGAGTTTGTTTGAAACCACTAGCATGTTTTATTCTCTACAAAACAATCAGTATTCCATATCAACATCTATATCTTCTTCCATATCAACATCCATATCTTCTTCCATGTCAATATCCATATCATTAAATGATTCTTCCATTTTACATACCACCAGTTTGGTGCCCGTGATTAAACAAAAATGCTATACATGGTCAAGTAAAATCTAAACTATGAATGATCATTGGTTTGTAACTCTCATCTTTCGGATTTATGGGTTAGAAGATACCCATACTTGGCATTGATGTTATCTGAATGTCTGATGACGAGTGCAGACTTGTCAAAATGTAAACCTTTCACGAGTTGGAAGCAATGATTCCAAGATGCACATCCTTTTGCTAGACCTGGGGCATCTAATGTTGATCCAACTAATGATCATCATAGAACCTTAGGCATCATTTTAGGATGTATATTTTTTCTTAGCGTTCTTCGATGTCACAATGCATCTCAAAAGGGGCATCTGTAGACACCTAAAATATGTCATATCAAAGGTGACTCATATGGACATGCTACAAGACCATATGGAGGATGTTGGACAGACTCCAAGATAGAGCAGTGGTTCTAACCACTCAATTTAGGAATTTTTCCCTAATCAGTCTGAGCCGTATCCCAGACCTGTGGTCTCCAGTCTAAACCATGATTGACACCTGCAGTCTACAGTCTGGACTGCAAATATGACCTACGGTCTTAACTGAAGTTCAGTTAGGCCTTCCATCCAAGCCAAATTGGTTGGAATGGCCAAAAGATCTAGAAGAAGGCAGTTGAAGGATGGAAGATTCCAGAGGCTTCCATCCCAATTGTCCTAACCACCCTTCTTGGTCTTGGCTTCTCCATGAAGCCACCCCTAGCCCTAGGGGCATGCTATAAATACCCCCTCCAAATAGGGAGAATAAGAGAAGCAAGCATTGGATATTTGAGCAGCGAAGCCCTGGAAAATTGTACACTCAAACTGAGTATACTAAGAGATAGAGCTATTGCACTTAATCCCGACCCTTTTGTCAACATTCATGATGAATTGCATTATGGATGCCCTAGGTGCTTAGGAGAGTCATGAAGGACAAATCTAGGTAAACGAAGGCCCTTCACATCAAATTGATTGCCAAATCAGTTTGAGGACAATGAAGGTGACTTTTGAACATCAATTTGGACAAGGATATCAAACCCACTTCCCATGATTTTGAGGAAAAATCCATCAAAGGTTAAACCGTGGCTGTCAACCACGGTTCATAGTGCAGGTTGCTCACTAGAGCTGCGGTTTGCAACAGGTGATAGATCACCTTACTCTTTTCATTTTTGTTCAATTAAATAGGTTAGATTAATCATTTCTTAGGTTTAATTGCAGTTTAGAAGAATTCTAATCGTGGGAATTAGATTAGAATAGATAGTTTGTGCTTTTGCATTAATTAGGACATTTGTGGATATTTTATGCACCTTTATACTTCTATTTTGTTATCTGATCCATGCATTATTTGTCTAATGATCTCCTTTATGCTATATTATAAATCTTGATTCAATTAGCATAGTTTAAAGGTTTTTATTTATGTTTTCTTGATCATTAGTTTAATGGCATTATCATGTATATTTCCTTAAAGGGCCTCATCATGAGAGGCTATCTATATTTTTGATCGTGTGTTGTTGTTTCTTGATTGTAGGAAGACAGGTACAAGAGGAGTCTATATCATAATCCTTCCACATCACGAAGAAGGGGTTCAACTCCATCCCAAGGCATTTTGTGAATAGTCAAAGGGTAATATTAATGCGCCTACCCTATTGAGGACATTGGCAATTGTATAGAATGTATCATCATTCAAGTGACCCTAAGAGGGGCATATTTGTAATAGAGATTCATTCATAATCAATACAAAAAATATCATTTTGTTGAATTTATGCAATGTGTCAAGCTTTTAGGCTTTAATGATGACTATAGATTAATACAGTAGATAGGTTCATGCTTTTTGGTTATGTCACCACTGCATCCACTACCCCCCCATTTAGTTGCAATCCCTATTGCAACTTATCCTTCACCTACTTCATCCATTCCAACCACATCCACACCATATAATTTAGATATTACCATTCATTGAGCATGGTAACATCTCCACAAATTGCTTATGGCTCAACAATATGCTCAGTCTTGTTCCCAACAGCAAGTACAGGTGATAGATATTAAGTCTCAACCTATTTCCACCCAAACCATATTATTTTCATCAAATCCATAATGGGTATCATAGTCTTCTACAGTTTCCATCCCCACATCTCCATCAACCCACACCTTTTCCATTCCCATTATTCACCCCATTCATAGTCCTTAAACTTCATCTCTGTTTCCTCATCCACAATCATTCAATCATCAATCCCAACATCATCTCTGTTTCATCATCCACAATCATTCAATCATCAATCCCAACATCATCTCTGTTTCATCATCCACAATCATTCCATCATCAATCCCAACATCACCAAATTTAATCCACTTTGCCAAATCATCAAAATATTATCATACCTCAACATTTCACCACTTCATCTCCACATAATCATCAAGTGATTTAGGGCTTCCACATGCCTATTGAAGACCCTAGAATTCAAGAAATACAATAGTATATTTATAGCTTGATGCAACATACTCCTGGTATGATGAACCATAAGCTAAATTTGAGATAGATTATCAATCAACCAATTCAATTTTCGATAGCATCACTGCCATATATGGTAGATTTTATAGTAACAAAATTTAAAAAATTCAAGGGGACCGAGGACCCTAGAGAGCATGTGAGCACATTCATTCATTCATGTTTTAGAATACAAAATCAAGATGCCCTAATGATCAAAAATTTTCCTTAGACATTGGGAAGAGATGCCATAGAGTGGTATAACCATCTGCCTCATCATAGTATTTATACTTTTGAACAGTTGGTGAACCAATTTCTCAAAATATTTTCCCTCAATGTTAGAAATAAAATTTCACTAACTGACTTATACAATCTTAAGCAATATGATGATGAGTCATTCTATGAATTTGGAAACCATTGGAGGGTTGACTATAATTCTCCCTATCAATGGAAGAGCTAACTCAATTATTTACCAAGAGTTGCTTAAAACCCATCTCCTGTTTATTACAATTATAATAGTATAGATCATTTGAAGAAGCTCTTGCCCAGGCTAGCATAATTGAAGAAATAAAAATTCAATAGGGTGTTATAAAGCCTAAAAAGAAATAATGGCAGAACAAGGACCAATCCAAAGGAACTTATTCTGGTCAATCCAATCCAAATTAGGCCAATCTAGCAAATCAAGTAAATCAAGTGGTCATGAGCCAATCGAGAGTGGCTCAAAAACAACAACCCATATAACAACCACTGCAATAAAATACATATCAAGTAGTTCCCCACCATCACAAGTTCAAAACATAGTGCCAACTATAGAAAACCACCAACATCAAAAATCCATTCAAAAAAACCACCAATACTTTCACTTAGCTGAATCATATACCTCCATATTTCATAGGTTGTACGATACAAACCAACTTGTCTTGCTTGAGGTCAAACCAGATGATCCCAATAAATGTAGCAAAAGCTATCAGGAGCATTTATTTTGTCCTTATCATCAACAAAATGGGTATGATATTAATGGTTGGTACATATTTAAAGATATAGTGCAAGACTTAATTGTTAGGGACAACAAGCTTGATAGTCCCTTAGCTCAACAAAACCAAAACCTTGGCATCTATCAAACACCATTTCCTATGAGGAAGTGCAACCAACAATAGGAGAATTAAATAATAAGACTTCTAATCAAATTAATCATGTTCAACAATACCAAGGTTTTGTGGGTGTTATTCATGTAGTCATCCATGGTCAACAATGCATTACTAATCAATAGAATGCATGCAATAACCTCTTCAATATCCCATAGCACCACTTGCAAGTGTGTCTCCTCAACCTACCATTTCATCATCATCCATACAATTCTCTTCCAATTATTCCCAACCAATTCATATTCCAAGCCATCCACCTTATCCCATTCATCCTCTTAACCATCCATCAAGGCCAATCATCTCTTTGAGTAGCTAGCTAGCCACTAGCCTTAAAATGGCTTCAACAAAATTATCCATTTACGAGCTAAATAAAAAATATCCCCCACATCATGAGGCATTAATGGAAATTTTAAAATCCTTTAGCAATTTTTTGAGGAGCATCCTAACATGTGTGGAGCCTACCATTACATTCTACAATTTTGAAATAAAACCAATATCATCAGGATCAGTGGACCCTCCATTGCATATAATGGCTGAAATTGATAGGAAGCCATTCAAATGAGTTTTTATTGATACCAACTCCTACATCAATATCATTACTACATCCACTCTTCAACATCTAAATCTCTTGCCATCTCACATCACCAAATCCACATTCACCCTAAAAGTATTCAATGATGCTCTTTGTTCCATAGTTAGCACTGTAGTTTTACCCATAGAAGTGGGGGTAAAAATGTTGCACACAATGTTTCACATCTTCAAAGGGTCCATGGTGTACAATTTACTCCTTGGAAATCCTTGGATTAGGGAAATTATATGTGTCCCTTCAATACTTCATCAATGCTTGAAATATGTAAGTGAGGGATAAATTCATTACATACCAATGGATGTTGAACCATTTAAGTATTGTAATTTCATTTCAAATCCTTATGAATCCATACTTCCATCTACCCACCTTTTCTTGACATCATCAACCACATCATCCACCACACCATCCACTTTTTTATCTAAAGTTCCTATTCTTGAGGAAATCCCTATCACCACTCTACCTCAAGCTTCCACATCCATACCCCCATCCTCATCATCATTGCCTACATGTACATGTAGTCAATCCCAATACACATCACCCGCATCATTATTTTCAACATCCTCCATCAATATTCCTTCCACATCATTGCACATTCATCAAACATCTCAGCCAAATCCACATTCATCCACATCAATTGATGTCTCACAAGTCAAATTAACAGATTATGAGATGCCTTTCCAGTCCATACCTCTCCCATTGTAGGATCCCCAAGCCAATCCTGAGACTTCCATATTCACTTCCATATCCACTTCCACATCCACCTCCACATCCTCCTAAGTTGTGGTCCATCTCACCAACCCTACCATTGGTGAATATGTGGTCCAAAACATCATCATCACACTACTTAATATCCAAACTGCTAGGGCTTACGGTTGCCCATGTGACCCACCCTTATTCATAGGAGTGGTGTACAACATGGTTTCAATGCCCAAAAGCATAAATTTTGTGTATGGGGATATTGATTCATCATCCAATCTATCTCCCCTAGATGAATCCAAGCAACCAACACCTACCAACATACAACACATGTTGGGTTTTCCATATCAGTATTTTCATCGAGTCAATTCGTAAGGTTATGGCCTAGGATGACGTGAATTGGGAATGCACAAAATAATTGATACTTCATATCGAGGAGTGCATGACCGTTCAATTTTAGGCTATCATTCACATTTTTCCACCCTTTATTTTGAACAAGATTTTCAAAACTTACACTTAATTTTAGAAGAAAACCATCACCCCGATGAATTTGAAGAAGAAATCCATGAATAATACAATGTTATATCAATCATGTTGATGAATCTGATGAGGAATTGAAACCCATAATTCCATTAACTAAACAATATGAGTGTTACCTCAAAATATTCCCTTCCATCAGCTCATCTTTCACTTGCTTATTTTACAAGAGCGAGCTGAACCAACCAATGAACCACCTCCATTTCATTAATCCACCTCACTGAACATTTTTCTTGTAATATATGTACATAACATAAAACAAAACAAAAAAATAAAATTTCAAAATTTCAAAAAAAATCATTGCATTGAATGTGGATAGCTTTTTGGCATGTTGTATTTATTCATGTTGCTTGTACAGTCTAGAGGTACTTACAGAGGCTTGCCATTCTAGAGGGATTTGAAGATCCCAAACCACTTAACATCATCCACTTGAGAGCATTCTATGCTTAATGTGATTTATATATGTATATATACATGGCTAATACACAAAAACAACATTGCATTTCACACATTGCATTTTACACCTTGCATTTCACACATTGCATTGCACACATTTCATTTCACAAATTACATTTCACAAATTACAATTCACAAATTACACTTTACACATTGCATTTCACACATTATATTTCACAAATTGCATTTCATACATTGCATTCACAACCATATAATTTTTATATTTAGGGGTTATGTATTCAGTTTAGATAATAATTGATCCAATTAAGTTATGTTGCCTTAATCAGGGGCACCTCCAAAACATCATCCATTTCATTGCACCATTTTCATAAATTTAAGTTATCATTTGCAAAACCACATATCCATAATCCCTAGGTGTTTTCAGTCACTCAGCCACTCCTAGTGTTTCTAGCAACCTCCAATACATGTCGAGTTTTCTTTAGGACCAAGACACATTTTCACTAAGAAAATATTTAGTTCTAGGAATTGAATCTAAACACTCTTGAACCAAACACAATCACACATCTTTAAAATATCTTGTGTCAAAGAGGGATAACACCATAATTGGGTTGAACCTCAAAGTGAAAAGTGTATTCCTTGCTTATCCCATCATGCACATAGTCCAAAAATAAAAAAACAATAGTTTTTACCACTATCACAATTTTTAAATACAAGAAAGAGTAGTGAGGATAGGGTAAAATTCTCAACATACTTCAGTTGAGAATCTAATTCCCCAAAGCTCTAAATATTTTACGCATCACACACCACAGATTCTTAATTTGTAAGGATAGATCTACATTTCTAATCATATGGTTAGGTAGTTTAAATCCCCAAATCTTATATATTAGATTCTTGGACTATGGAGCTAATCTCTATCGGGGCTATAGACACTTGACTGGCAGTGGAGTATGCTCATGCATGATGACACATCTCTCTTGAAGAGACCTTTGATCGTACATAAGGACAAGCTAGCTTCTTGGTCTTTTCCATAATAGGTTTCATCCCAATTTACTCAATATGGATTAATGAACTCACTTGCACACATATTGGTTCTTGATTGCCTCAAGTCATTACCATGCTCATTATTCGATAAATGAATTCATTGCACACACATTTGGTCCTAGAAAAATTAGGCAGTATTTATTGAGTTTGTTTGATAACACTAGCATGTTTTATTCTCTGAAAAACAATCAGTATTCCATATCAACATCCATATCTTCTTCCATATCAACATCCATATCTTCTTCCATGTCAACATACATATCATAAATGATTCTTCCATTTTACATACCACCAGTTTGGTGCCCGTGATTAAACAACAATGTTATACATGGTCAAGTAAAATCTAAACTATGAATGATCATTAGAACATTAATTAATTTGTATTCATATACATTTTTCATTGTATTATCATCCATCACACATATACACATGCATTTACATAAAAGTAAGAGCCATGTATATATATATATACATATATCGTATGTACAATGAATTTCCAAAGACTATATAAAATGGAGCACTAAGGCTCATATACCAAAATGTGAATCTAAGAACTAGATAATGCCTATAAGAGGACCCCGTGACCCCGAAGGAACTGTAGATCTAGAGCCACTATGCCTAATAGAACTAGATATGGGTGAGGAGGGTGAAACTGATAGTCTAATGTGGTATTGCATCAATCGATCCTCCAAATATTAGATATACCCATATCGAGATCGAAGGAGTGGTACATCATATCACTAATGGTGGTCCCTCTATGTGGCTCTACATGGAGCCTCACAATATCCTTACCTCCACCTACAATCATCTATGCCTCTAGCTCCACCCGTAGTTAAATTATCTCCACATCTCGAGCCGCTATCACTACATCTCGCTCTACCACCAGTTGCTCAAGCCTTTCCCAATCCTCCTCACTATATCTTAGAGATATCTTTGGAACCTCCTCCATATCATCCATGCCATCTCCATCACCTCCAATATCTAGATGCCGCTTTGTTGTATCTCTAGCCCATATCCCTCCTCCACCTTAGCCTCTACCTCATAATCATCTCCATTCCCCTCATCCACTACTGGACTCGATACACATGGTGGATGTGCAACGAACCATGAATTATACTCAATAGTAGTTCCTGTATCATCCACATCAAAGAGATCTATCTCCTCATCATCCTCATAGGTCACTCTCCATGCCTCAATAAAAGGTAGACCCATCTCATCCCAATGGCACATGTACAGCACTGGTGCCTTAGGAACCCCTTGTTGCCTAAACTACCATAGCACCCATGAGAACTGGATCAACTCCACCTCACTCCTATGCTTCCCAAATATCCACCTAGCCTACTGTATCCTCCATAGTGGTTCCCCATCATCAATCCATCTTGTACCTTGTCATGATAAAAATCGCCTAACAAGCTTCAAAATGCATCAAAATGATCCAAATTTTCACAAAATGACTACATTCATCAGTATAATCATCCATATCATTCATATCATCATTTCATTTATATTTGTTATAACATGGGTTGCTTTGGGTGGTTAACTTTTGTTTGCGACCCAAAAAGTCATAAAATTGTCTAAAATTGCTATAAAAACTCTCCAAAATAATGTAAATTTTCAAAAAATCATACAATCCAATAATTAATGCATTCCTCATCATCACATATTCATTTCAACACCATTTTCATCCATCAATCATTGTATTTACACATTTTTCAAGTTTCCATGCAATTTCAAGTGAACCTTGTATCTAGTGGTTCATTTTATCTCCTTGGCGATTGCAGCAATTGGTTGTCCATGTAATTCAGTAAGATGGATAAATCACAATAAGGATGCTTGGCCATTTTTATCATTCAATATATCTTAATTTGAAATCAAATTACATTTCATCCATCATTTTTGAGTGTGACTATGCTTAGATTAATTTGCTCAAAATTTATCATTGATGGTCTTATTTATGGGGCTTGAAACATGGATAATTTATACTACATCATTTCCTTTCACATTCAAAAATTGTGCATAGTCACTAGGAGGGGCTTCCTAGAAATCACCCTATAATAGGATGATTGGTTTTTGATATTAATCATTTTCATTAGTTTACATTTCAATGATGTCAAAAGGCACTTTCTTCAACAGCATCGAATCACCCCAAACTTGGGGTAACCAAATTTGATTTTGATTCTCCATAATGGGATACATCTTACATGATCATGGCATCTACACTTGGAAAAAATCCTTTTTTTGTTGGGGTAAAAATAAAATCAACCAACTACATTTTAAAACAACCCCTTTATCTATTGGGGCAAAAACAAAATCAATTTACATCATTCATATCATCTGCATTTACATCATTCATTCTCATTTACATCATTCATTCGCATTTACATCATACACTTGCACTGACAATATTCATTTGCATCATTTTGCATAATTTTATCAATTGGCTCGTGAGACTCATTTTTCACTCATTCATCAATTGAGGGGGTAAGCTACACATACAAATTATTTTATCTTCAAAATCGTTCTTGAATTCCAAGGAAAGAAAGTTGCTTCATCATGCCAAACCAAGTGTCTTGTATTTTTGCACCGCATTGTCTTTCATGCAATGCGATACAAAAATGGGCATATGTAGACACCAAAATCTAGCCACTTGCCATCCATCCGTGTCCTCCAATCACAACCACCCATTATATATATATATATATATATATATATATATATATATATATATATATATATATATATGTATGTATGTATTTACTTAATATATATAAATATTAATATTTTATATATTATATTTATATATATTTAATAAATATATATGTATTTATATAAATAAATCCTAGCCATCCACCACATTTTAATCTCAGCCATTCATCCATCTCAATCCATGTCATTTACCCAAGCTTAATCTCCACCCTTCCTCATGTTTTAATCTTGGCCACCCATTTTGTGTCGTCGAAACCCTAACATGTCCAAGGGTAGATTATAAATATGAGTCATTTTTGACAAATCAAGACCCTTAAGCACCTTACAAACCCTTAATCCCATTTATGTTCTAGAGAATCTTTGGAATTATTGAAGCATCTCAACCATTTTGTTATCATCCTTCGTCAACGCATTCCCCGTTTCTCCCGTGGCCAAACCCTCATAAACCAGTTTTTATTCTACGACCCTTTCCTCAACCCATGAACACCCTCCAAAGTCTTCAAAACACCTCTAGGTATTTTTAGAACCCTTCTGGGCATCCACAGCCATTGCATCATTCACTCACATTCTGGACGACCATCGATGATAGAAGCACAAAATAGAAATTATCACTGATAAGATAAAACATTCTTTGCATCGTTTACTCACATTCATGCATTTCTATTTTTAGTCATATTATGCAGCATATAGGGTTTTAGTAGTTTTATCTTTCTTAGGGCCTCACACTATGGAGCCCTCATAGGTGCTTCTAATCTTTTTTTTGTTGTTTTTTGTTTGTAGGTACAAGGATCATCTTTATGGAAGCTGTTGAAGCTAGGGTGGTCTCGTAGGGATACGCAAGCCCACCTGCACTCCTTTTTTGGATCGAGAATGAGAAAGAAGACACCAGTTGTGTATTTAGCTAGGGTTTTAGAGAATCTAGCATTTGTATAATTTATATCAAAAAGCATTTTAAAACCCTGTATTAAGGTAAATTTATTGTATAATTTTGAGATCCATCCACGTTAATAAAATATTATTCATTTTGTGCAATCTTGTGTTATTAATATGCTTTTGTTACTTTATATTTTTTATTGGTGTTGTTCAATTTTTATTTACACAAAATAACTAAGCAATATGTAGCCCTTAGGCTATTAGTGGTATCCTTCAAAGGGAAGGCTTGGAAGTTGTATCCCTATCTAAAAAATTGATAAGTGATTGGGAATAGCTAGTTGTCAAGCTACTTGATCATTTCAAGGAAGAAGTTCCCCTATTATTGGATTACTTGATTGGCATTAGGTAAAATTTTGGTTAGACAATGGAGGACTTCAATGCCTAGTTCCACAAAACCTAGAAAAGAATCCCAAGCAAGATCAAACCCTCCTCAAGTATGGCAATCATATTTTACCTCAAAGCTTTACATCCAAGGATTTTCATAATTATCAAAGCCTAAGAGGAATTATTTCCTCACTACCTATCAAATTATCCTAAATGTAGAATAATATCTCATTATAATATGCAAATTTTCCCCATGCTTCCTAAAAACCCACCATCCTTTGACTTTGATCTAGCCTCCTCCCCTTGAGAATTCAAAGTCTAATCTTCCCCACTCTTTTCTAGAGGAAATTCTTCTTAAGGTAAACCCATTGGTGTGCTACTTATTTGTTCTCAAGACCCATTCTATATATCAATTCTTGAAGGGAGAGCAAAAATAAAAATTACTAGAGGATATGCAACCAAGTTCCCAATATGGAACCAAAACTAGGCTTGATGAAGGTTTCCAGGGAAGCATAACCACTAAGGAAGAAGAAATATCAGTTGCCATGGGAGCACCAGAAAGGCAACTATCAACTCTATAGTACAATTTTGGAACCCACATTCAAGCTTCCCAAAGAAGCCTCAAGCCACAACTAGAACTCTTGGGAGGGAAGAACTAATGGTAGAATGAAGGGCAGATAGAAGAACCTACATGGGTAAATATGGGACCACTCCACTTGATCCTAAGGTATGAAATAAATTCAGTACAAAGGTGACATATAAGCACAATTTATACCTCCTCCTTGCCTAGAATAATGGCTCAAATATTAAATATGACTTGACATTTGATACAAGGGTGGAATTAATTAGGCAAAGGGCCTAACCTAGTGATCAAACTCCCATTGTAGTACCACTACAACTTCCTCTAAGATCCCCATCAGACATTGAAAGTAGACAAAAGAGTTGGGCAAGCTCTAGAAAATTTACAAAATAAAGCCAAAGTGAGGTCTTATCCTTGAAAATAAATTAGTGGTAAAAGTGAATTGGGTCACCCCTAGAACTCCAATGAGAAGGACCAGACATCACCAGAGAAGGCACCCAACCCACAAAAGAAAGAGATATAATGTAGAAGCCTAGGAGGTTGATCTAATGATACTTTTTTATTGGGATAGTATAGGATAACATCCTAATACCAAGGAAGATCCACCAACCCTAATGGGTCATTATACAAATATAATATATTTATTTTTATTTTCGTAGACCTACCAAGAAGATACAGGACACGAGCAAATTTAGATATGCAATAAATAAATTGAAGTCACATAAACTCAAAGGACAAAGTAGTTGGGATCAAGACATTTTTAATAACCTGTAAAGGTTGACAAAGTTTCTTTTGATTAGTTGAATGATAACTACAATACCAAAGCAAAAGGAATCTTGGAAGATAACAATATTCCAAAATCCTAGGCATGAGAAAACAAGTCTTTGCATGACCATCTGGTGTTAGCTAACCAAAATAATGAAGATTAGCCTTAGAATTCATCCAAGTGACATGGCCTATAAAACAAGGTAAGCCTCATCTTGACCTCAACAATATTTTGAGCGAAGTGATCTCCAACACCTTCCTCTTTGAATATATGCCATTGCTATAGAAGCCTTAGGATTTACATATATCAGACTCCATGTCCAATGGATAAGGGATCTTTTTTTTAGGTTCCTTAACTCCTACTAGTAGAAGTTCCTTTGTGAGTCATTAAAACTATAGTGAAGTCTTGCTATAGTGGGCAAATCCTAATCCTAGAGGTATTTTTTACCAAAGCATCTACCTAAAGTCAATATGAAGGGGCCCAACACCCCTACTACTTATTATGCAACCAAATATAGAAGTCCATCCAATATGTAGCCAAGGAGGAGCTACCATCATCAACTAATCTTATGCCTAAATATCCCTTCACCATAAGCCTTAGCCCAAATACCAAATTAGAATTAAGTAGCAACTCAAAGCCTTTTAAATGGTGGCTAAAATATGATCTGATAGTACTTATTACTTGGAACCCCTAATCCATTTTGCTAATGGCTAATGGAAAACCACTTGTATTGGAGCCTTGCTTTGATCAAAGCTCATGGTCTTTTCTTACCTTTAGTGAGCAATGTCCCAAATACTAATCCTTCTCCTTAGCCAAGAAGTCACCTTAGTCCTAGGTACCATTTCCAATTGATACCACCAATGAATCCTAGGGACTAAGGCCTTTCTATTGGTTAAAGAGGAGTACCAAAGAAGACCAATTGAAAGGGTGGTATTGCAAGAATCCTCTTTTTGCAAGGGATGTCTTGATACCCAAAGTTTAAGGAATAATATAATAGCTTTAAATACTTCTAGCTACAACATTCCCCTTTGCCTTATGGTTTGTCAACCCCATAATAGCCTTCTTGTGATATGTGGTGGAAGAGGAGTACCCAAAAGCAAAGTAACTTAGAAGGGTGTGTTAGAGGAAATATTCACCAAGGAAAACTACCAAGATCATGGATGAACCAAGATTTGAACACCAAAACCCTAGACCAATCCAAAGCAACCAAACTCAAGGGAAAGGATGATGATCTACTTTCATTCCTAGCACCCCATAATCAAACATAATTCCTTAGGCAATGATTGGAGCATTAAATTTACAAAAAGAATGATATACCAAGGGGAAATTCATACTCAAGAAATTAAAAACAAATGATCACAAGAATCTAATCATGGAGATTATACACACAACCCAATTACAAACCTCCAAAGCCTCATGACCATTCATTGTTGATGTTGACTATCTCAGGAAAATTTTAAATTCAATTTTTGAAATCCTATATGTATTTTGGGGGGAACCCCTCTCTCAAATTCTTATAAATATCTCATGGTAAAGTATAAAAGGCTCTCCCATTCTTCTAAGAGGTGCTTTCTTTCATTCCCCTCTATATCCTAAACTGGTCTGAGCCTTACACAGCCTATCAAGTAGTTTTTGTACCTCTTTCCTCTGCATGTATATAACTCAAAGTTCACACTGAATAAATAAATTGTGACTCCATAAATATTTGTTTTTTTTTGGGTGTGGGTATTCTATTTTTGCTACATGTTCTTTGTACACTATTGGCCACTACACATGTGTTCATCTAAACCCATCGAGACACCCGGGGGATATTATTATTTTTCTTTGGTGCATAACCACCCATAAGCTAGTCTAGATAGGTTTAATTTCCTATATTTTATAGCTTTCCTTTACTTTCTTACATTTATTGTTGTCTCACATTTTACTTTACATCTAGTTTCCTTGCTTTCCTTATCTTTTCCTTTCCCCCCTAAATTAGCCTAGGCTAGGAGTGGATTAGCATAGCAAAGTAAATATGAGCACCAAACAAGACATATAGAATCAAGGAACTATCCTTAAGTTAAAAACCCCAAAGGTTGTCTAATAGGGGTTGAATCCCATGCTCTCCCAAAATTTCCAGGACTAGCACCCTCACACAAGGCATAGAGCACCAGATGCACCTACTTGATAGAGGTGGCAGTCGATGTTGAAGCCACAACCACATGGGATTGTGACATCTAGGGAGTGGAAGGAGATCACTCCCAACCCCCCAATGAGAAGAGATATGAAATACAGGATGTATCTTGGACATGGTTGGAAGGGCCAATTTGTAGCTTGTTGCACCAATCCTCTATAATAACTGCTAAGGTCCATAGTACTTGGTAACAAGATTTTGGCATCAATGGAGCTAGAGTGATGATTATTTGTAGGGTTGTAAGTGGATAAAAACCATATCCTCCACTTCAAAGTTGTGCTCAAAATATTATTGATCAACTTACTGTTGTATATGATTTTGGGCCAATTGAAGACTCATCTTAAGTTGTCGGAGGACAGTGGCATGTTGGTTGAGAGTAATTTCAACAACATGAACCTTGAAACTCCCTAGAATATATGAAGAGGGTTTGGGTGGAGGAATACTATAGACTATTTCAAAAGGTGTCACCTTGGTCATAGTGTGATATGAAGTATTTTAGATATGGAAAATTGATCCATCTAAATGAGTCATTTTCCTTAGTCTCAAAAGAGACCCTCAAAATTTCTAAGTGCAAGTTTGAACCCTCTTTTTCCTTGTTTTCTTCTATTTTCTCTTAACCTTGACCAAATACACACCCAATAAGTTACAAGACACAAATTTGGTAAATTTGGACTTTTTTCTTTGCAAAATCTAAATTTTGGGCCAATATTTTGTGGCATTAGCTTGGCCAACGTTAATTTTTTTTTTCCTTCATTTTTAGCCCCCCAAACCCTTTATAAATAAAGGGATTAAATCCACTTTTTTAGAGAATATTTTTGGAGCAATCTTGATCTAAGTAAGCATTTAGGTAATCGTCATTTTGTCTGGTGTTCTTGGTGCTCTAGTGTTCTACTTTTAGTGTGCTTCTTATGATTTGCAAGTGGGGAAGCCTTGATGACAAACTTATCTTCTTGAAGGAGGAAAGGTATTATACCTTTGCTCTTGCTTCTTCTATAGCCTTATCAAGTTGTCTCTTTGCATTCATTAGGTTTAAATCATTTAGTTTTATGTTAAAACTATATTTTGCATCTTGATTTTTTGTTTTAAGTCTTCTTTTGTGAATCCACGCCCCACCCGTTATAGGGGACTAATTTGATGAAAATATTATTTTCAGTTGTCCTGCTTCCTACTTTTGATTTTTATTTGGTGATTAAATATACACCTGGTAATTTACAAGGTGTGTATTTGGACTTGATAGACTTGGGGACAACTATTTATCCCCAAACCCTAGGGTTTTGGTCTGTATATCTACTTTGCATTGTTTCATTCCTATTATCATTCTATTTTAACTTCTATTATTTTGTTTTACTTGCATTTAAATCATGCTAGCTTGGGGATAAATATATGTCCCTAAAACCCTATAATTCTAGTTGCATACTAGTTTATCATTGTACTCATTATGTTTGCATCTAGTTCATTGTTTCACATTATCATATCTTGTTGTGTTTGCTCCTAAAGGTCAATAATAATTTTGAATTTTGGAAGGTTACCTAAAAGGACTAAGGAGTCTTGAGTAATGTGCCTCCAAGATCAATCATATGGCAGCCTAAGTAGGCCTCTAAATACTGATAAATTTTTCTAGGGTTTTGTAAAGTTGTTTTGCAAGTTGTGAAGTTGTTTGATTTATCTGGATGTAAGTTAAAGCTAAGGTCACCCACCAAATCAAGTAAGTGTTCTAATTTAATTTCTTAGGTTGTTTGTTGTCTGCTTTTGGACCATTTCTATTCCAAACCTATATCATAAATAAAGGGAATATATTTTGGTTATATTTCTAGGCATTCAAAAGAGAAAAAGCATATGGTTTGTAATTTGAGGTTAACTTTGTTTGGGCATTCTCTTAAAACCCTTGCTAAAAATAAAGGATTTATTTTATTGCTATTTATAATTTAGTAATCATTGAAAATCAAGAATCATTCTAGGGTTAATCTTTTCTTGTTTGCATTATTGTTTGTCTTGCATTATTCTTCTATTTTCTTAAGCTTAGGTTTTAGAGAAGCCAAGCATAGGTGTTTTCTTAATAAACACTTCAAACAATTCCACCTCAAACTTGGAGTGTATCCTTAAACTATTCCTAGTGAACCCTTTGATACCTAAGCCCTCGAGTGTAGAGAATATAACACACCCCCACGGTTACCTCAGATCCCAATAGATCCAACAAAGAATCATACATGATAGGGCAATTTTCTCCCTCTACATCTTTGTTGAACCTGACGTAAAAATATGTCTTCCGCCTCTTCCTTTTGTATTTTTTTTTTTAAATTTAAGGAAGACCACTAAATTTATTTTCTTAGAATTAGAAAATATTAAAAATATTTTAAAAATCTTGTTTTTTTCAGTAGTTTTTATATCCTCTTATTTTCTCCTCTATCCTTTCTCTTTCCCCTAATGGCTTTCAACCTTAGGAGTAAGAAAAGACTTTTGGAATCTAATATTATTCAATAAGATGACCAGATTGATAGGGAGAATCCTAATCTAGATGAGGAAGAACATGTAGAAATTGGTATTGACTTTATTCCCCTTGAGGGGTCTAATGGGACCTCACCTTCAAATCATATGATCATATCTAGAATTTCATGAAATATCATAAGGATGCTTTGGTTAAGGCTATGGATGAGGAATACAAAATTGTAGAAATTGGAACATATCATCCTCCAACCATTTCTCCTTGAAATCTTCACACCAATCCATTACTTGAATCTTTGCATCACATTAATCTGTTTCATAAACGAAACCTAGGAATATTGCATAGCAATAATCACAATATGCAAAGCCTGAAAAATGTGGTGAAACAACTATTCTCAAGAGTGGATATGATTCAACCTCCAAGTTTCACCTACAACTATAAAAAATGTGCAATCAGCCCTTAGACCTTGTTGTTGCTTCTAGGCTCTACCCTAAGAATTTTTTAATGTTTATTTTGTCTATTTATAATGGAATAGCAGATCCAATTGAACATTTAAGGATGTTTAGGATAGCATGCCATTATATTATATTTTATGACATGTTATTGCTAAATATGTTCCTTAAGAGCCTTGGTGGTATGGCATTGGAATGGTACTATCAACTGCCTAATAATTATTTGAGGAATTCTGAAGAGACAACGAAATTGTTTGTTCAAAAATTCAAAGATATTTTGAGAAAATTTTGAATATGAAATATGTTTATATGTTGAAACAAGGTAAATATGAATTTTTTTTAGAGTTCTTGTCTCATTAGAGAAGTTTAGTTGGACGATTAAGATATTCTTTACCTCCTCAAGACATGTTAGAGATTATTATTGGAAATTTACAAGAGCATATATCATATGAACTAGAAACAAAAATGATTACCTCTTTTGACCAAGCAATATATCTGCAAGAAGGGTAGAACAAGTCCTTATTAGACAAGTTTAGTTGGACGATTAAGATATTCTTTACCTCCTCGAGACATACTAGAGATTATTATTGGAAATTTACAAGAGGATATATCATATGAACTAGAAACAACAATGATTACCTCTTTTGACCAAGCAATATATCTAGCAAGAAGGATAGCACAAGCCCTTACTCAAAGAGATCAAATTAAGCTAAAGAAAGAAGAATATAGGACCACAAAAAGCCAGTATAAGAATAAGCATGTAGTTAATGATGGGGTAATGGATAGTAGACTTTTCAAAAGTGTTTCTAACACCTTGTAAAATATGGTGCTTAGACAACCTTAAAAACCCCCACCAAGGAATTTCACAAGACTTAACCAACCTATTTTGTTGATCCTAAAGTAGCTCTTGGAAGCTCACATGATTGAGTTACCTCCCATAAGGCAACCTGATACCATGACTAATTAATACTATGAGTATCATAGAGTGGAGGGGCACATGATAAATTCATGTAAGAGGTTGAAATATATGGTTCAAGACATAACTGATGTAGGTCACCTTGTTATAGAGGGTTCTCAACCTAATCCTCCAACAAAAAATCAACCTCTTACTCAACAAGCACCCACAACTAATCAATACATGGGGATCTTCCAAGATCCCCTATCTAATCATGGGTAACAAGCAGCTAATGTACCACCTCCTTATATGGTGGGTATGATAGTAGTAACTACAATACAACAAGCTCAGGCTCAACCGACTTAACAATCTTGATAGGAGATGATTTCTACATCCAATCATCCTTCTAAAACATGCATAATTTTGAAGAGTACCCAAAAAAGGATCATGAGATTAGAAAACCCACCCTTAGTGTTGAAACCACAACCTAAAGTCTCCTTTGATATTCAATAGTAGTTATCTAATACCCCAGCCAAGATCTTCCTCTTAAAACTTTTGTAAACTTCTCCTATTCATACGAAATATTTTTAGAAGCGTCTAAGTCAATCCCTCAAGACATTTCCCCTAGTGCTATAGCTAATATTTTAGGTTCCCTTTGGATACATCATATCACATTTTTATATGATGATATTCCTTCCTCGAACTTTCAAGGGGATTATTCCCTCTACATCATTGCATATATTGGAGAAATGTTTACAATATGAATTTTGATATATAATGGTTCCTCCTTCAATCTATGCACTTATTAATTTTTTAAAAATTTTGGATTAAAAAAGGAAGATTTAATTAAATCCGATGTCATCATCAAAGCTTTCAACAACAAGTCCCAAGAGACCTATGGCATTATATCCTTAACCCTTAGGGTTGGACCTAATATCTTAGATATCTTGTTTTATGTGGTACCTTACCCCACATATTTAATCACCTTCTTGGACACCCTTTGTATTCTTGCAATGAGGGCTATCCCTTCTACTCTTTATCAATGTTTGAAGTTTGAATTCAAAGATCAACTTGTCAACATTTTGGGTGATCCTCATCCATTCCAATATTGTTCAATGGTTGAGTAAGCTCAATCTAGTCTCAATTTATGTCCATCAATTTCTTCATCTCACATTACCAAGCAACTTAAAAATTTAAAGGTAAGTGAGTAACTGCTAATCAATTTTTCATCACAAGATCAGGTCAATCCTTGTCTCCAAGAACCTCTTCTAGATTTAGCCAAGCTACCACCTTTACCAAGGACTATGGATTTACCTCATAAGAAGGGTGAAGTAGCACATGTTGGCACATGTAGATATTCCTAGATGTATCCCTCAAATAAAATATCTATGATAGCAACCCTCTTCCTATAGAGTGTTCTTTTACCCATTGTTATATGTCCAATGGTTACCCACTTCCCAAGCAAATTCTATCTAGTATAGGATATATAGCTAAAGGTTTGGGGCCATAATAGAAATGTATTCAAGAGCCTTTGGAGGTTGCATAGGATATGTTGCATAGGCTACATACCCAATAAAAACCAACCTCTACCATTTGATAATAATGATCACCTTATTACTTATGCTAAATATTTGGATCATCAAGGTTTGGAGTGGAGTGATAAGGATGAGGGACCGTCTTGTCCCACTGACATTTTATTTTACAATGTGGTAACTTTAGTGCATTCTGAGTTGGTTGCAACCCCAGGGGATTATATTGAATGGGATACTCTATGACATGGATCATGTGGATATCCTCTAAAAACTTTTTTTCTTTGATGGGCTAGTCCCTTGTGTTGTGCATGTCGAGTCTTTTAGTTCTCAAGAGAATTTTGGTTCTATGTCTCTTGAGGACCTTGAGCAACTAGGAATGATCCCCACCCCACATTCTTATGAGTATGAGTCTCATATTCTCATTGAGGAGGCCATATATGTTAACATAGGTCTAAGGAGAACCCTATAATCCTGATGCTAGGTAAAATCTTGTCCATGGATAAACAAGAGCAATTGATTAATTTTTTGAAGGAATTTGTTAGGGCTTGATCCCTCCCTTATTATGCATCATTTGATATTGAATCCTAGTGTTAATCCTATTAAGTAAACAATTAGGAAGATTCATTCTAAGGTTGCTCTTTTATCCAAGGAGGAGCTCTAAAATCTCCTTGATATCGGTTTTATCAAATCCATTGACTATTCTGATTGGATCTCCAACATCATTCGTATGGCTAAGAAGGTAGGAACAATCAAGATATGCACTAAATTTAGGTACATTAACTTAGCATATCCCAAGGATGATTTTCCTCTCCCCAACATACATATGATCATAGATTTCACTACCAAATGTGGAATGGTTTCACTCAAGGATAGTTTTTTAGGATACAACCAGATCATGGTTACCCATTAGGACCAGGTTAAGATATCTTTCATTACTCCATTAGGTACCTTCTATTATAAATTTATGCCTATTGGCTCGAAGAACACTAGTGCCACATATCAAAGGGCAATGACTTATATTTTTATGACATGATGCATTATTATATTGTTGAGGACTATATGGATGATATTTTGTATTATTTCATACATCAAAAGGATTATGTTCATGTTATAAGATAAATATTTGAAAGTCTTTTTCACTTTAGGGTTCATCTTAAGCCCTCCAAGTGTGTGTTTGGAGTTATATATGGTAAGTTTCCAGGTTTCATTGTGTCTAGGTGAGGTCTTGAAGTAAACCCCACTAATATAGTGGCTATCATTGACATACCTTCTTCCTATACCCTAACCAAGTTGTGTAGCTTGTAAGGTAAGCTTCAAGCTATTCATCGGTTCATAGCTCAATTAGTCGATAAGTATCAGCCCTTTCTTAAGATGCTTAAGAAAGATGTAGTGTTCCAGTGGGATTCTGAGTGTTAGTAGGCTTTTGATGAACTCAAAAGGTATTTCGCTTCCTTACCTATCTTAGTTCCTCCTATATTGGATAAGCATCTAATGCTTTACATAGCAGCCACAACTCATGCTTTGGAAGCCATGTTGGGTCAATATGATGATCAAAACAAAGAGAAAGCTGGTTATTACAAAGTTTGATCTTTTATGCTACTTAATGTCTAAACCCCACCTTTTAGGTTGAGCTGCTAAGTCGGTCTTAGCCATTAGTGAGTTTGACCTAACCTTCATAGGTCATAAGGCTATCAAAGGTTAGGTGAATACCAATCACATAGCCTTCACTCCCTTAGGGCCAACTCATCCCTTAGTCATCAATTTTTCCAACAAGTGCTTTAACCTAGAATCCAAAGAGCTAGAGACTATTTTTTGAAGTATTCTGATGCTTAAAGGGTGCTAGTGTTGAAATCATTCTAGTCACCCCATAGAAATAGCTCATTCCCCTTTCCTTCAAGATTTATTTCTCTTGAATGAACAATACTCTAGAGTATGAATCCTTGATCCTTGGTCTTAGAGAAACCTTGGCCTTAAAGGTTAGAGTTATTTTAGTTTTTGGTGACTCTCAAATTGTGGTCAATTAGATTAATGATGTTTATTAGACTTAGTATGATAAGCTAAAATCTTACAAAGAGATTTTCACCAAGATTTTATCCACATTCGATCAGTTAACCATAGATCCCTAGATCCTCCAACTACCATGTGGATGCCATGGCTACTATTGCATCCTTTTTTCCCTTGGATTTGGATGATGATCAATTGACAATTATCATTAGACAACTCTGAGAACCTACATCGCTTAATTATAGTCTTGTTATGTTAGATGTTATGACCATCGAAGCTTCCCCATCTAAGCCATGGTATACTAGAATATTTAATTTCCTTAAGGATGGTTTTATTCTTGATGGTTTAGATCACAAAGATCATAAGATTTTATGCAAAAGAGTGTGTCAATTCATTATAATTTGCAATACTTCATATCAAGGTTCTTTTAAAGGCATCCTCTTATGATGCCTTAACTTTGATGAAGATCGGCTAGCTCTTGGTGAGGCTCATGAAGGATCATGTAGAGGTCATTTTAGTGAAAATTTCATTACCAAGAAACTCCTTTAGATAAGGTATTATTACCCTTCCATGGAGAAATATGCATGTGACCATGTTCGATGCTACGATAAGTGTCAACGATAACCTTGTTCATGTTATTTCTCAAAACCTTTAGGTTATTTCTTCTCATTGGTCATTTTCCATGTGAGGAATGGACATCATAGAGAAGATTAGTCCAACATTTTTTTATGGCCATAATTTTATCATAATGATGATATAGTACTTCACTAAATGGATCCAAGTCATACCTTTATCCATGGTGACTAGAGCTTAGATCTCCAAGTTCATCTTCAACCAGATCCTTTGTAGGTTTAGTATTCTTTCAATGATTCTTTTTGATAATGGCACTCCTTTCAAGAACAAGGATGTCCATAAGCTTTGTGTCAAGTACAATATTTAGCACAAGTGATAAAATTTGTACTACCCTCAAGGTAATGGTCAATCCAAACCTTCCAATAATCCTTTGGTCAAGATCCTCTACAAGTTGGTTAGTAAGACCGATCATGACTACCATGTCTATTTTATCTTGCCTTGTGGTCCTATCATACCAGTGTAAAAACTCCTATAGGTACCTCTCCATATAGCTTAGTCTACAAGATTGAGGTAGGTTTTCCATTCAAGTTAGAGATCCCTTCATTGCACATATTTTTGCAATATTCCTCAATTGACGATGAGATTTTTTTTTATTATTTACTCTAATTGGAATTGTTGGATGAAAAGTGTATTCATGCCTTAGAGCATCTTTGAGCCTATCAAAATAGGCTCAAGTGATATTATTCCAAGAGAGTTAATAATCATTCTTTTGAGGTTGGGGACCTTGTCCTCAAGGAGGACCGAAAGAATACTAATGCTTGATTAGATCTTAAAGGCAAGTTCTGGCCCAATTGGTTAGGCCCCTTTGTCATAACAGCCAAGTTTGGCTTAGGAGCATATCATTTAGCTTCTTTATATGGTAAAGAACTTAAATAACCAATGAATATAATGCATTTAAAAATATATTATGCATGACTTTGTTTTTTTATTTTCTCATATTACATTTAGCTTAGTTTTCATATTGCATTTGATTTTCTTGTTCATACTGCATGACTACCTATCATATCTTGCATGATTTTCCTAACATTATATTTTGCTTGCATTTTTGCTTGTCATATAGTTGCATTGTTTCTTGATCATACTTGCATGATTGCTTGATCATATAGATTTTGGGCACTTCATGAGGATGGCAAGTGATGAAACCTAGTTAGGTCTTAGCTCACATGTATTGCACTCATACTAGGGCTTTGATGCCTAGCGAATCCCCAACATAGGTCCCACCTCCATTAATTTTCATCAATGCATTTGCTTATATCCTTCTTTATTATTTTATATTCGTTGATCTTTGAAATTATAAATCAATCATCAAATTCCACTCCAAGTCAAGGAATATAGTTTTTCTCTCTATGTATATCCTTGTCCTTTGCATTTTTTCTTTCTCCTTTTTTTCAAGACAAAGGATATACGTTCATTCTTCTATTTGTTCATCTTGTTTTGCTCACACTTTTTCTTTCTTGATATTTTAACTATTAAGGGATCCTTGTGAGATAAGGTAGATACTGTATGCAAACCATTTATGGTGTTCATACGGCCACACACATTTTCTTCTCCTTTTATATCTATTTCTTCTCTCTATTTTCTAGCATGTGCACACACATAGGCTATGCTTTGCTCCCCTTACTCATCTCATGCACACACCACATCCCTATTAGGTAGCACTCATTTTGGTAAATCAATCAATATTTCACCCCATATGGGATAACTTTGTGATCATGAGTGATGGGTAGTCTCCATTTGACCATTTGCAAGCGTACATCCTAGCAGGTATCTCTTAATATTTGGACATTAGCGAGAACTAAACCCATAGTGGATATCACTCAATAGTTGACCGTATTTTCTAGCATAACACTCTCATGGGATAGCTTCATGGCCACAAGTGAGCGGTGGCATCTACATTTGGCCATTTTCCAGCACACATCCCCACAGGGTCATGCTCCCTTTTCTTTTCCTTTTCTTTAACCTTTTGGAGCTTTACTTCTTTGCTTCTTCATTACTTTACTTCTTCATATCTTAATTCTCTTTCTATTTTAATTCTTCACTTTCTTGCTTCTTTGTTGTTTTCTTATTCCTTTATTTTCATCTAATTATCCATGTATTTCATTTTATATTCATTTTATATTGCATTTATACATTGCAATAGTTAGATTCACTTATGCATTTTATTTAATTAGATTCATCATGCATCACATTCCTTATGTTTGTGATTATCATGTATAGCAAAAATAAACTAAACAAAACACAAGCACACATGTAATGCACACACTTTTCACACCATAAATAATCAATAACATGATATTAATCAATAGCACAGAGTACGTGTTAGTTGGATTGATGCACCACAGTCTAATCTTGATGCACTTGACCCTCCCTAGGGATGCATGCCACAATCAAAATTTAGTATGTCACCTTGATCTTGGCCCTAGCTCTATGATTTTGTCTCCTCTACACCACCTATCAAAGGTGGTCCTGATGGGGGCATGTTCATGGACTACATGGTAGTCCATGATCTAGACTATGATCAACCCTACATATGAAGGAATGATGATGGAGGCACCCTCTTCTTCGTTGAGACCACCTAAAATTATATGGTCTAGTAGAAGGTCTCCCTTTGTACCAACACCTCTAACATCTCCTCTACCCTTTGTATTTGCTCTTGTAGAAGGTATATCCCCTCGCTTGGTTGGCTGATCATAATGACATCCATCCCCTCTAGCCAGGACAACTATCGCTCTTGCTCTAACCAACCCATCTCCCCCTGAGGTACTCTACCTTATTCAAACCATTGTATTCTCCTTGCCTTTTTATATGTGATTTCATAATCATAGCCCATCAATTTGGAGATCCATTTTTGTTGTTTAGGTGTGGCTACCCTCTATTCCAAGAAATACTTGAGACTTTGATGGTCGGTTTTAATTGAAAAATTATGCCCTATCATATATGGCCTTCAATGATTAACCACATGTAAAATGGCTAATATCTCCTTTCTATAAGTGTATTTTCCTAAATTATATCATGAAAGGGATCTACTAATGAAAGACAAGGGTCATCCTTGCATTAAAACTACCCCAATTTTATTTCTTGAAGCATCACTTTCAATTACAAAAGGTTTAGAAAAATTAGGTATTGCTAACACCGAGGTGGTTGTCATAGCCTAATTTAATTCCTTGAAAGCATTCTCTACTGATTATAACCATATAAAGAAATTCTTCTTCAACATAAATATTAAAGGATCCATGATCTTTCCATAGTTTTTTGTAAATTTACAATAATACCCTATGAGACCCAAAAATCCCTGAAGTTCCTTGAAGGTGTGAGGCTTCGACCATGCTTGAACAACCTCAATATTTTTAGGATCAATTTTAACTCCTTTGGTGAAAATATAACCCAAATACTCTACTTCTTGCAACTTGAAAGATTACTTAGACCTCTTGGAATTTAGTTGATTGTCAAACAAAAGCTACAAAGTCTGATCCAAATATTGTAAGTGCTCCTCCCAAGAGTGACTATAAATTAGGATGTCATCAAAGAAGACTAGAATAAATTTGTGAAGGGCCAAAAAATAGAATTCATCAAACTCTAAAAAATGGAAAGCATATTGGTCAAACCAAATGGTATAACCAAGAATTCATAGTGCCCTTCATGAGTCCTAAAAGCAATTTTAGGAATGTCATCTTCCTTGATTCAGATCTGATGGTATCCTGATCACAAATCCAACTTTGAGAAATATTGTGCTCCATGTAATTCATCCAATAACAGCAAGAAGCTCCTGGACCACTTTCTCAAATTTTTTTATTTTTGGGCATATGCATATATGTAAGGGCAAATATTTAGAGGAAGACTACCAGGAATAATTTGAATTGCATTATCATGAGTATGATAATGGGGTATTATATTGGGTTTCCCAAAAACTATCACATGTTTTTGCAATAGCAATTATAATTCCTTAGGTTGGTCTTTATATTCTCTAGCTAAATCTTGTATAGAAAATAGTTTATTTATGACTCCATGGGTTAACTTTTTCAATATTTTTCCATTCTTTGAGATGTCACAATTTGAGTTATCCCAAGTTTCAAACCCGGCTAAATTTCACCTACAATTCAAAAAAATCCTATAATATCGGATCCAACAATATTAGCCACTGATCCCCCAAAACAACATCACACCCACCTAGAAGTAGGGCAAACGTGTTTACCTTGAGATTATATTCCCCTATTTGTATTTTAACATTTCTACACTTTTTTCATTACAAGGCAAAGTTCCTTCATTGGTGATCATGATTTTAAAGGAGTTATAAGAATTAATATAGCAATTTTCTTATTTGGATACCCTTGAGTCAATGAAATTAGGTGTGCTTCTAGAATCAATGAGAATAATGACCCGTTACCCTTTAAAATGTCCTATAACCTTCATGGTTTAGGGAGTTGATATCTCTAGTAAGGTATGTACCAAAAATTTTGGTTGGGATTCTTCTTGAACATCAAGTTGTTCTATATGTTCCTTATCATGGAAGTCCTCTTTCTCCTCAAAATATTTGATAGTTATTACCTCATCCACATCCAAAAAAATAAATTTTGTTACACACATTTATGTTCTTGTGAATATTTTTGTCACAATGATAATATAGGCCATATGCTTGATGAGCATCCATTTCCTCCCTAGTCAATTACTTGATTGGTGGAGATTTATTGCTAGTATTTAATGTAAATTTGGATAGAAATATGGGTTTGGCCTATGGAAATTTGGATGGCCTCCTATGAGAAAAAAAATTATTTTTCTAATCTCGCCAAATCCTATGGCTTATATCATAGACTGGGATTTGAACATGTTTCATTCCACCTTGATATCATCTTTCAATCCACTCATAAAACAACTTTGAAAAAATCCTTCATTCAAACCCATTGTCCTATTAGCTAGTTTCTCAAATTGAGTATGGTATTCTCAGATTGTAGAGATTTGCCTAAATTTGGTTAAGGCACCTCTAAAGTCCTCATACTCATTGAGACTAAAATGAGTGAGTAATTAAGACTCAAAATCTTCCCAAGAAGGGTCTAGAGTCACATTCCATTGATACCATTGCAGGGCCTCATGTCCAAATTTAAAATATGCCATGGTGACCCACAAATATCAGAGTACATTATGAATTTTGAAAAATTATTCTTCTCTACACAACCAACCATCAACATCTTTTCCATTAAACAAAGAAATGTCTAATTTAGGCATCTTAAATAAGGTATCTATATCAAAAATAGAATGATAGGTTTTTTTCTCTTTGTTGATCCTTTCTCCTTATTGTCTAAACTACCATCTATTCGTGTTAAGATGATCAAACACCTTTGGTACTTCCCTTAATCACTCTTCAACCTCTAGGAATTTTTCTTCAAGTTTAGTTTTGGTTTTAATTTGGTCAGTTCTTATAACCTACATTTGGTCTCTCATTTACTTAACTTCTTGTCCAATGTGGGACATTTGTTCTCTCATCTATTTTTAGAAACTTAATTGCTCCATATAGTGGCTATGTTCTAACTCATATGCTCCTCTAGTCCCTTCAGTCATATTCATATGATTTGGACCACTCCCACTAACTTACTAAAAATAGAAGTGTTGTTTTTTTAGTAATTGGCCAAAAAATATGTTTGGATGCTATACATAAAAATAATCAGGTCAAAAAAAGGATACTAGGCTAGGTCTCAAAGTGACATATTTTGACACCCTAGAAAAAGTGCATGGAGACTATATACCAAAATGATCAATGAACCTACCAGAACTGATGACGGATAACAAAGTTTATCATTTTGATTAATAGCGGCCTTGTTATAATGTTTCATTTTCTCTATTTTCTCAATTATATCAGATTTAGCAGCTTTTAAATATATTTCTAACATAGTTTAGCATCATTTCTTTCAGTATTTCATGCATTTATTCACTATTTTCAACAATTTACTTTCATTTGCATTTTCATGAAATAGGCCTCATATTGAGAAGTTTTACATTTGCTATTGATGCTTTGTAGGTGCTTATATGTGTAGGTTATAGGACTTATCAAGAGCTAAGTCATCATCAAGATCATCCTTCTTGGCATCATCAAGAAAATATCACTAGGAAAACCCTCCATTATCAGTTTAGGGGAATTTCAGAAGATCTTTTGGAAGACATCTACTCTTGAGATTTGATGTAATTTTGTATCAATTTGGTGAATCCCTAAGAGGTATCTATTGTAACCCATTGTAAAAATATTTCTTGAATATTAATGAGAAGGGCACATTTCTTTTTATATTTCTTGTCATGATGGTTACATAGTAGTTTCTTTTAACAAATTTATTTACATCATTGTAGATATTAGATATTTTATCAATTCTATAGTGGCAATCACGGTGGGACCATTCCCATAATTTCCTAAATTGTAGCTAACTTGATTTTTCTTGTTGTTTTGAACTTGTAGGTACCATCATTTTGAGTTGGCATGGCTCATAGTGGCCACCACCATCACCTCCGATGACCAGGAGGGCTATCACCCTGAGCTCTGATGGCCTTGGAATAGAGTGTAGAAAACCCAATTTGTGACATCTTCATCGAATGATGGCTACACTTGTAAGTGTTTTTTAGCCTGAATTTGTTATATTTTTGTAGAAAAAGATAGAATAAAAATATAATTTGAAAATATAGATAAATTTAAATGAAAATAATAAGTTTCTATTTTTTTACTAGCAACCATTTTTGGGAACAATGGCCTTTATTGTTTTCCACCCTAGGATACAGTGGCCCACATTTTTGACCAAATCTGTACCTAAAAACCTCTTCTACAGACCATTTTCATAGATATGGTCCTTGATAAATTATTTGTTAGGGTTTGATTGCATGTGGCCTACTCAAAGGCTATTTTCATTTAGGGTTGCATTTCAAGTTTTTTTAAATTAAAACAATTTTATATTCATATTTGAGAATTTGAAATGTATCTTCGTGCATTACTGAAAAGTCATTGTATGCTCTATTATACATTTTCTTTTGCATGGAATAAAAGGAATCCACACACACATCACATATCAAATTTAACATTAGTGAGTTGGAAGTGTCATCCAACAAGCTGATCAAGACCAACAATGGCCTTCATCACCACCTATTTGGATTGTATTGTGGATTTTTAGACCCTTATTTTGGCCAAGGCTAGCTCCAAGAACCATCGTAGTCATGAAAAATTACATGCATTCTTCTTCAGAAGATGTATCAATGATCACGATGAACTGGATAAGGATTGGTAGGACTTGTGCTCCCTCGTTGGATATGGGCTTCATCTCCATATTTTGGTGGGTTTCACAATTTGGACTTCATCACCGGATTAGTGTGTGAGAGTGTACAGGTGAAAACCCTTTAACATTGAGCATTACATCAACATTTTTTAAACTCAAACAAGAGAAAGGTGAGATATTCAATGAATTATAACACATAAGCCAGTTTCTAGGAAACACAATTAATTCTAATCACATGCATAATTAAAACAAAATAGTCACTACATAGAGCCATGTCTAGTTACCAACTAAGGCCACTGGAAATGCACAAGAAGGCTTAGAATACCTTAGATATAGTCCACATGACCAACCCTTACCTAAATGATGTTTAGGTAGTCTTCGTAGAGACAATTCTACCCATGGAGGATCTTCTCATCGAGAGATCCCTACTAAGAGGACTTCTATGGGAACTCCTCATGACCATGATGAGGATCCTTCTATACCTCATTCATCACATGTTATCTCTAAACAAATCCATCCAATAAGGGGCTTAACAAAGGGGTTGCATGCATTCGTATACCCAATAGATCTATAAACACTTTAAAGCTTGGAGCAAGGTACATGCCCTTACTTAGTCAAGTTGGGGGAGATACTCTTCTTGACAAACCTTGGAAGACTCATAAGTTAGATCACTTATATAGGTATGGTCCAAAATCATCCTTTAGAGCCCCTTCATTTGCTCATTCTCATTTTGAGAGTGGACACGATGAATATATGGTTCATCCTACACATGCCCGTGGTGAGTGTTCTACATGAGCACGCCACACACTCGCACCATCATCGTATGGGGATATTACCCCTAGGGTTGAACACAAAGTAAATCCAACCTCATTTGATTGAGGTAAGAGGGTAGCTATCCCTTATTCAAGAACCAAAATAGCCAGAACCTCTTGTATCAAAGCAAGAAGTCAATGGTATTACATAGCATATCGTACATATTGGTTGCCTTAGCCTTGTTGGAGCTAAAATTGACTCAACATATGAAACCCCCAATTTTAAAAAAATTTGGTTTCAAAAAAATTAGCAAAAGTTGTTATCCTCTGTTGCATTTTCATTTGAGAAGTTGACTTCCATATGTTTGATTTATGAAATTAACCTTAGCCACTTTTGGATTGATTTTATGATTGTTTTTTTATCCTATAAAAATCCATAAAGGTCAAATTATATAAACATCCACTACAAATGTCAAATATTTAAAATACTCAACTTTTTAAAGTAAGGTTTATGATCCATGAATTTAATGTGAGCCTTCCTTTTAAAAATAATAATCATAATTCGTGGACCTAAGCCTAAGGAATAAACCCCTAAGTCCGAAGGTATCAAAAAGAAATAAATCATGGTCTAAAGTGTGAAAACCCAAGGTCTTAAGAGGAATATTAATTGTTCAAGGGTATGTACCCCCTACACTAAATATCGAGCACCTTGAAAAAATATAAGGGCATAGCTTCATCGAGGTAGAATCGAACGGATGCGCTTGAATAAGTCAAATATTTAAAGCACCATGGTCTAAATTTTGAAAACCTAAGTATAGTGGTAATGGCTTTAATTAAAATATTGAGCTAAACAGAAGGAATCCAAGGGCGGTGCTTGATTACAATTTAATCGGACAATCGCGCCCTCTTAAAAGTTCATAAGTTACCATCAAAAGGGTTAAAGATCGAAATATTAATTAGAGTTGTTAAGTGAGATTAGTGAGGGTCTAATGCGTCAGCTAATTCCTCATTTTTTTGCTAAATCAAAGGTTAAAAATAAGTACCCCTTGGTAACTAACCCCACAGATTGAAGGAGATCAACGGCTGGGCCAATCCTCACCAAGATCTGACGGAAGTGCTCGAGTTAAAATCTGAGTAATTAAATGGTAGAAGTATCAAGTAAAATAAAGGTAAAACAAATTTTAATCATGCATTAGCGAGGGTCCTAATACATATCTAATTCTTTCCCTTTCCACTAATCATGATTAATAAAATACTTTTTTTTGCAAACTATCAAAGATCGACGGTTGCGCTTCGTCGTGATAAAATCTAACCAAAGCGCGTTATCCAAAAAATTCAAAGATGATCTTAGATTCATGTTGACTAAAAGATGAACATCTCCAGCTAAATTCGATGCTTGCACCTGAATGCAGTTGATCCAAAGGATGCACATTTGTCACAAATCACCAAGGTTAGCCAACCATTATTTGCACTCATGATTAAGGCATGTGCATGACCAAGGAATATCAACGATAGTGCTCAATACAAGTTAATACAATGGCAGTATGCATCTCAAGACAATCAACCATTAAATAAGGGCTTTCATCCAAGTCAAAGTTAGATGCCTCAGCACTTAAGCAGATCTGACGGTTGTGTCCAAATGTACCCGATCCAACAATTGCGATTTTGTGAAGTCATCTAAAGCTTGAAAAATTAAAGGAATGAATAAAATCTATGGCCATGGTAGTCTCAATTAGATCCAATGACGGCACGATCCTCAAAGGTACTAGAAGCAAAAATAAATCGACGATCACGCTTGATCCTGCCTAGATCCAATGGTGGTGCTTAATCGGGATATATCCAACGGTGGTGCTATTCATACAATTATGACCCAATATAATGACAGTGCTCGACCTACCAAGATCTAACAACCATGATCTAATAAATGCCCCATAAAATACAAGAGCGCACATTGTGGGTCTATACAAGGGTTGAACTCATTCCAATTGAAGATCCGATGGTGGTGCTTTATCAAAGCAATCATATGTTAAGAAGGCTATAATTGTTTCTTAAGCAGGCAGTCGTGCTCTATCCAACCAGATCCAACGGTGGTGCTTGGATTAAAGAAGATAGACAAGATCAAAATTATTATTGACTAATTTAAATTGGCCAAGATCAGGAAGCTATGCTTATCCCTAATTTAATCCAACGGTTGTGCTTACTTATGACCATCAAAGGGAAATAAAGTCAAATAAAAGGTATACGGCTCTACAGGATCAAACGATAGCGGTGAATCCTAATCAGATATGATGATCGCGCATGACCAATTAACCTGGATGATAAGAGACATGGTTTATCTCGCCAACAAAAAATTAATTAATGTTAAGATAAGGTCTAACCAGGTTGGTAATGATCACTGCTCCTCAGTAAACACCGATACAAGTCTGAATAATTGGACGAACATGCAAAATCACATATTGGATCGGACGATGAGACATTAGTAAGGTAAGTAATTCATTAAGGTGTGAGCTAACCAAAGGTTAGTAATTTCCTAATCGTTGCGATTATCCTTTAATAAATTAATATTCAATGAAGGATGAAAGCCCTAATTCAATGATTATTATTAGAATATGAAATTAACTAACCAATAAAAGGTTATAATATATTCTATACTATGCATAACCACCATTGACATATATCCTCCATATTCTAAAGCTAACATTCTTGCAGGACCAAAAGCATCAAATGTAGGCATACAATGTGAATCCCATCCAACGGTCATCATGAGTCGATGAATCTAATGAGCACACACCTCGATAACCAAATCTGACAACAAATCTCCAAAATGATCACCACCTTATTAATGGTGTAACTATTTTCGAAGCTATATCCCTTTCAAAACCAAAAAGGTAGAACATTTTCTCACAAAAATCCACCACCGCCATGTTTGTATTTCCACATCACAGGTAGGATCAGTTTGGTAACCAGTAGGTAATCTATGAATAATTGCAAGTACATAGATCAAAGTCCCCGTAGACATGAAGCAAGCCACCTACCATAAATTTCTAAAATTAGAAAGTGATACTTTGGCAAATCTCCATTGGCAAATTTGAAAAGGTAGCCGGTAACGCTATATTAATGACAAGTTATGCGATGACAGTAAACCCACTTTGCCATCAAGGATTTAAAATCACAATTTCAAATGACCTTACCACCCTAGTAATCTTGAGTAAATAACTGGTTTGAAAGAGTAAAAAAGTGAGCAAAGACTCAAGAGTTTCATTTCAGTAAGCTAGAACAGTTACCGAGAGTAATATGGAGGCTTGGGGAATTGATTTTGTACCCAAAAACATAGAAGAAGTAAATTTCATCAAAGACCAATTGCCATATATCGAGCTCCCCGGACTAGTTGTGCCTAAGAGTATGATGTATGATTTCACCCAAAAAAGTGGGCTCAATAAAAAGCTCACTCCCGCGAAGAAGTATGAAATTGAAAATACTTGCATCTAAAATTTTGCTTACACAATGGAGAATGATCACAGAGCCCCTTGGTTGCTAGCAGATCTATTTCACAAGGCGAGGAGACTGCAACATAAAGGTTTTCCTAGGAGTAATAGGTGGACCAGTAATCTTCAAAAGTTGATATGCCCAAGGGTATACTACTCCTCCGACTTATTAGCCTAGTTAGCGTAGTGTACAATGAGAAAACTAGGACATTTTGAGATAATAGAAATAGACCAGTATTCAGTATCGTGGCCAGAGACATCATGCAAGTCTTCAAATTGGTGCCCTCTAATACTTGGCTAGTTAAACAGGTAATTGAAAGGCAGTCTAAAATGTTAACAAATTTAGATATTTTTAAATTATTTTTTGAAGAGCACGAGAAAATAGTTGATAAGTTTCCCATCAGAAAAACTACATTCAAACCATGGGTCCGATATTTTTGTGATATGGCTAACATTGTTTTAGGATTACAAGACCTCAGTGTAGTGGGTAGGAAAGTGTTGCATTTAGTAGCACATAGTAATCGAGCAATGGGCACCCCAATTTATGCCTGGGAGGAAGAATTGAGTTATCAAATCCACTTACAGTTGTCATAATTAAAGGAAGCTATTTTGAAACAAAGATAGGAGATGTCTAATTTTTCTAACTACTCCATCCTCATACACCTGCTAGTGGGAAAATTAGGAGAGGAAAGCTGAAAGAGAGTTGGGGTCGTTGATAGTCCTTACATCCATACTAGTTTTTGGAGGATACACGAAGGTCGTACTCACAGGGGTTGGTTTTGTGATGTTTTCATGATTGAAATTCACTAGATTCTAACTGGTTTCCCCTTTGAGAGAGACTAGGGACTAGGGTAAGAGTTTTCATAAAGGAAAATGACATAGAATATTATTTCTTCTCTGAGGGTTTCACATACATTCGGCTTTATAGAGCTAATATCCCCCTAAAATGTTGTTTATGTATTGTCCCTTATCTCTCGTTGCCCTAGAGCTGTGCAGACAAGTGACCAAAGAGGCTAAAATGAGACTGGTAAAGAAGCATGACAAAGTTCTATGGCTCAGTGTCCCTTGTAAATTTGGAAGTTATATATTTATAAGGTATCTAGCTTTACTCAAAGGAATATATGATTCAGATCTTATGGATTTTGAAGGGATAACTTAGAGACCTTACGATCCAGATAAGAAGTATGAGAGGTCAATGAAAAATCATGATTACGCATAGGTCGAGCATAGGAGATATGCTTATGAAGAAGAATTATTATATGCTATAGAGAAGGGAAAATATTTGAAGAATGTATGGGATAAGTGCCCCTTTGAAAAAATGAGTAATTCACAAGTGCAAAAAGTTTATGATTACCGCCTGGAATTGATTTCATTCAGAAGATTTTTAGTGGAATATGCGGCCCCCCTTATTACCAAAAGCCACCCAGGAAATCAAAGAAGACCCCTTATTAGAATCGATAGAAGATCATGATATTGATCAAATGGAAGTCCCTATGAGCTCTACAGATGTTTTAGAACAATAAGTTTGAGCCCCTAATGATACTTACCTTAGAATAGAGGCAGCACCCAGCACTTCCCAAGAAGTCTCTAAAAGACTTACTACAGCAAAAGGAAATGAGGTAGTTGTTGCACCTGCTCAGGAGCTAACTTCTTCCCAGCAGGATATAGTTCCAATTTCTAGCTAGCTATTAGCAATAACCAGTGTGATGAAGTTAGCCCCTAGATCCATTCCCAACTCTTTAAAGATAAAATATAAGGAGATAAAAATTTCATTAGTAATACAAATGAACATGAGAAGAGTAGGTGGATTTGGAGGTATCTTCAGAGATCTCAAAGTTAAGAAGCAAATAATTTTATCTGCTCCAGAAACAAAGAGAGGGTTGTCACTACCCTCCATGAAAGTTGTGTTGGAGATATCTGAAGAACAAGCAATTTTTAGTGCAGCCGAGGAGTATGAGCTACAAGTAGGAGCAGGAATGGGAGTGAGGGGAGATGATTTTGTAGCTAGAATAGAAATAGAGGCTCCCATATCATATTTTGTAGAAATACACCTACCTACCCTTCAGAAGCCTGTTGTTCTCAAATTCGATGATAAAACAGGAGGAATATTAATACGTGGAAAGGAAAGTGACATGGTCAAAGTAGCTAAAGTAGTACAAGAGAAAACCTTGGACCAGCTACATTACAACAATACATAATTGAGAAGCCAACTGGAAACAAGTGATAAAGAAAAAGTAGAGATGCAAACTTTAATAAATAAATTGAAGGAAGAGTTGGCACAGAAGAACACTACAATAGTTCAACCTCCCTTGGTAGTAAAATCCTCAATTATACGTACTATTTAAATACAATAAAAAGGGATATATCTCTTAAAATTTAAGACAATCTCAATGAGATCATTGAGATGTTCATACAAATTAGGGTGATTCAAGTTACTGCTCAAGAAATGGAAAGCCTGATCTGTCAGAAGAAAGAAGACTTTGAAGCCATTCGCCCTACCATTGACTTAATATCATAATATTTCAAAGAGATGAAGAACTAGGAAGTGTTGTTAAATGATGGGACTAATATCAAGTGCAATATCAAATTCATAAAGGTAGCTATGTTTGGATCAAACATAGAAAGATGGCTCTTGTAAAAATTTTTAGCCTATTGGATGACATAACAAAGAAATTGGCAGATATAGGGTTGTCTTTGGAGGAATTTTTAGAAGTCGCCAGTATAGAGGACCTCCTTGAAGAAAAAATAGAAGAATTTGATTGCGAGATTGATGATGAGCCAGAAATGACTAGACAAACCACTATATTAGTGAATACTTTGGAGATGTTAATCACCCATTACGAGAAAAGCAAAAATTATATTAGCATACAGAAAAATAGGGTTCTGCAGGAGATGAATATGCTAGGATTTATTGTGAATTTTAACACTGATGCCTGGAGAATGAGTGGCAAAAAAATCACATGGTTGCAGTAGGGAAAAAAGGAAAAATAAATTGAAATATATAGCTTGTAACTAGAAATGAGCTCACCCCCTAGAGATGAATAACAAGATGTTCAAGAAGGAGAAACATCCAAATTAGAAACCCAGGAAGAAACAGAAAAAGGAGGAACTAAATAAGGGAGAGCAAAAGAGGAAGGCCCTCAGGGCACTAATATCACCAATTAAAAAAAAATTAAAACAAAAAAAAGGTCAAAGATATGAAGAAAATAGATAATGGGATAAGCTATATCAGTTTTGAAGATAAAATAAGATAATGACGAGTGTAAGGCCAATATCAGGCCAAAAATAATAGATTCAAGAACCAAAAGCTATAAAAGAAAGCATCCAGGGTCAAAATCTGCATCAAGCATCTAGAGATAGCAATTTTGCTAAGAGGTATACTTGAGTGCCCCTATGAGTTGTGCTATTGTATTCCCATTTTGTCTAATTTCTCTGCCATCCCTCATTCTTCCCTTTGCTATGCAGGTTTGGTAATGTTGCATTTGGAGAGCTAAGAATATTTCCAGTATTTCTAAGCCTAAAGTCTAGAGAATCTCCTTGCTAACATTTTAGAAAGAATATTGATGAAGTCTTGTTACATAATTTGAACAAGGCTTTCTCATTGTATTAAATCTTGAAAAATAGAGTTTAATGGCATTCTGCCAACTCTACATGTAATCATTATTATTGAAATTAATACAATTATGGGTTTTAGTTTTATCATTTCCTTATGTTCAGTTCTGTGTGTTCCCTCATAATAGGTTACAATATTCGAACATATTATGAGTGTTTCTTTCGTCGGTTAAACCTTAGACTGATTATGATATTTGAATGAGTTTAATGGCATCGATTCTTCTTTTTCCCATTCTTTTTGTTCATATTATGATTTTGTTAAATTGCTATAACAACCCAATTGGATAGGCACCGGTCTACATAAGGCATAATAATTAAGTTGTCTTTGTTGGGTCAATTTTATATAGATAATGTATAACTAAATCTGGAGCATGTAATACTTGTAAAATCATAAGTTTACCACTAGGGTTTCCTTACCCATTTTGTACTTTTATTTTAGCAATATTTCATTAATCAGAATAAAGAGGTAGGTTGACCAGAGCTTGTAATAGCTCTTTGGTTTCAAACAATTTCTTGTAGTGTGAAAATCGAATCTTATGGATGTAAGAAATGGTTCCAATAGTTTTTTGGCACCGTTGTCGGGGAGGACTTGATAGAAAGATTTAATTATCTTCTTATGGTTTTCTTTCAAAGATTATTTTTAAATCAATCAGCATTTTTAATTTTTTATGTTTTTAGTGTTCTTTATTTCTTACAACTGTGACTTTTCTTTTATTACCTTTTGAAGCTAGTTTAAGAATTTCTTGATTTTCTTGAATTATCCCAAGAACCATCCCCTATGAGATTGAGAGTTAGAAATCAAGTATTCTTGATAAGCACCTTCTGTTCTTTCTACACCAACATGCTGGCAACTCTGTCTGGATGAACCCAAAAATCAAAAATCGAGAAAGAAGGAGCAAAATGTGCTGGAACACACTGGAACACACTAGGAGAAACGATAAGGAGCTATTTCTAGAATTTGGAGGTATTTACCCATAACAAAAAAATTCCACTTCTTAAGAGTACCGTATACGAGAATAAATCATATTTTAGCAGTAAAAAGTATGTAAAGAAAAATAGAATTCAAAATACTATTGCTGTTGATATTACTGTAGATGAAGTTTTAAATGCTACTGTATAAAATGCATCAGATTCATCTTAGTCCCATAATCCTGTAGATTGTAATATGGAGGTGAATAATCCATTAGACTATACTCAGGCTACCCAAATCCCTGTAAGCATTACTACTGTAAATTTAAACCCCATTACACCTACAATAAAAATGGCTCGGGTAAATCAAAAAAATCAAAATAATGTTCATTTGTGGAGAACCAATAGATACAGGTCATTTTTTTTACCTGCAAATTAGAATTCCTTACCTGTTAAATCCCACAAATACCTTCCCAATTTTATAGGAAATGATGCAGTAACTGTAGAAGATCATATCAAAAGTTTTTTGTATACAATGGATAGTCTAGAGGTTAAGCATGAAGATGTAGTCTTAAGATTGTTTTTGTAAACTTTAGAAAAAGATGCTAGAGAGTGGTTCAATTCTCTCCCTGATAATGATATCCCGGATTTCACTAAATTGGAAGCTATTTTTCTAAATAAATATGGTGAAATAAAAAATGAACAATCTCTATTAACTGAGTTAGCCACTATGAATAAAAAGGAAAATGAGTTTGTCAGTGATTTTAATAGAAGATTCTCAAAGACCAAAAATAAAATCCCTGCCAACCTTAGGCCTAGTGATATTTAGTAAATTTTTTTCTATAAAAATGCTTTTCAAGGGGATTTTAACTATGATTTGAGGCAAGAATAAGCTACTACCATTGATATTTGTATGGAGAAAGCAATGGATATCGAAAGAAACGTGCTTGACAGTGGTAAGATGAAGTCTTACTCTCTAGAAGTCAATCTACCTTAGAGAAAGCCCAAAAGGTATTTGATATACAAAGAAGAACTAATATAGATCCAATGGAAAAATTGACCAATCAAATGGTTGAGATGTTCAATACCATGAACAACAGGTTAGCAAGAATTGAAAGAAATAATAGTAATAATGGTGAGACATCACAAATAGAATGACCATATGTTGATAATCGTCCTCCCTTTAAGAAAAATTTCAACAAAAATTAGGGAAACAACAATGGTCTTGAAGAAGGAAATAGGAGTAGGAATAATGGAAACAATAATTGGAAAAACAGAGAATCTAACAAAGATCATAATAGTGTTCCTAACCCTATACCATCTACCAACATAGCAGAAGGTTTTACCTATTTTTTCTCCACCTATGATGCACTTCATAACCCTGATGCATGTGGAATACACTTAAGCGATCAGCACAATGTAACTTTACATGATGATTTAGAGGAGTACATAAGATCAACTCCTAATGGTCTTTAGAATATGAGTCCATAGAAAATTTGTTTGAAGAAAATATGGACAAGTATTCTTCACATCATCATCCTCAAATTTTTGTAGTTGAAGGAATTAAAATCTTGCAAAAACCACATGAGTCAAGATATGACAAAATGAAGCAAGGGAAAATAATACCCACTACTAAGGAAGTGAAGGAATTAGAGGCTACCAATACTCTGAGTTTAAGAAACATAATTGTCCTTGATAGAACGGAAAAAGCTTCCACAAGTGAAGTAAGAAAAAAAAATCACAAATAAAAATATCATTAGAGAGAAAACTGATAGAACCTTCAAAAATATTATTTATGAGATAGTAGAATTAGAAGATGAGACATCCAAAGAAGAAAGCAACAAACCACTATATGTAAAAAATATAGAATTTGATTTTGGGTTAGAACTCAATAAACAGAAGGTTAACATTACATTTGGAGAGCTTATGAAAGTTCAGCAATATAGAGAACAAGTCTGCAGAGCATTTGGACTAGTTGAACAAAAATAAGATCCAACTTGCCATGCTGCTAGGAAAAATCAACATGATATGAGATCACCATCCTTTGTCAAACCCTTCTATGTATCATTAAGGTATAATTTATATGAAGGATAAAGGTATGTGATTCATAATTGTATGCTAGACAATGGAGCCTCACATAATATCATGCCCAAATTAATAGTTGACCAAATGGTATTAATCTGTACGAGAGATTCTATCCATATTTTTGTAATGGATAGTAGACAAATTCCTTGTGTAGGGGTGATAACTGGATTGTTGGTTTTTATAGACCAACACTCCAAAAAGGGTATAGTAATGGATGTTGTAGTAGTTTATGTTGACCCTTTCTTCTCACTATTACTCATCAGACATTGGGAAGAACTTGGAGGTTCAATCCAATTTGATTGATCCTATGCTACTATCCCAATGATAGATAAGGAAAACATAATCTTACGAAGGGAACCATTTAACAAACACTCCGTAGAGTTAATTTGTTAGGATCTCACTATTAAAAATAAGCACACTCACACAAAATACTAAAAAATAACTCAAATACATCAATAACTCAATAACACTATGTAGAAATCAAATGCAAAAATGGAACAATCTCACAATAACACAGAATCGTAGGCCTCTTCGAGGGGGCAACCTCCTTCAATATTTCATTAGCTTGCAAAAGGATGAATTCGTACATGGCTTCATATATTTTAAAGAAAAACTTCATGCAACCCTACCTAAAGGCTCAAGAGTTGGCTTACATGCAAAATGCCACTCGAGCTAGAATCTCCTACCTACCATCGGTTACAATCTTGATAAAAATGGTTACATGAGATGGCGCCACTTGGCTAGAAATCCTACTTGCCACATACATTACAAAGTATTACAAAATAATATCATAATGGGATCCCCCACGTTGGAAGTGGGTCATTACATAAGTAAATAAGAATTACAAAATGGTGTTAGGATAGGATCCTAACATGTCCTTCCCCTTCGAAAAGCTTTGTCCTCAAAGCTGAAAATGAGGAAACTGGTGCTGGAGCTGATGGAGAGACTCCCATGTAGCATCTTCTGGCTGGAGCCCATGCCACTGAACAAGAACTTCTGTGATGGTGCGGTTGCGGAGAGAGCGGGTTCGATGATCCAACAATTGTTCAGGTTCGAGTAATATGGACCCTTCTTCATCTAATTTTGGTAATGCTGACTGAACTTGTACTTGTGTGCCCACAAATTTTTTGAGAGAGGAAACATGGAAAATAGGATGGAGCTTGGAGGTGGGCGGAAGAGCCAATTTGTAAGCAGTGGAACCAATCCGTTGGAGAACTTGGTAGGGTCCATAGTATTTTGCAGCAAGTTTCTGGCACCGACGGAGTTGTAGAGATGATTGTTTGTACGGCTGCAAGCGAAGGAAGACCATGTCACCCACATCAAAGCTACGCTCAGAATGATGTTGGTCAACCTGTTGTCGCATCCGATTCTAGGCCATGTCCAAATTCTGCTTCAGCTGGCGGAGAACATCGGTATGTTGACTGAGAGTGGTGTCGACTGCCTGGACCTTGGAGCTGCCTGGGATGTATGAAGAAGGCGTGAGTGGAGGGCACCCATAAATGACCTCAAAAGGGGTGAGTTTGGTTGTTGTATGATAGGAAGTGTTGTACCACCATTCGGCCAAAGGAAGCCACTTCACCCATTGAGTAGGATGATCTGATGCAAAGCAACGAAGATAGGTCTCCAAACATTTGTTGACAATCTCAGTTTGACCATCCATTTGTGGATGATAGGCTGAACTCATTTTGAGCTGAGTTCCCTACAACTTAAACAATTCTTGCCAAAAATGACTAGTGAAGGTTGGGTCTCGATCGGACACAATGGAGGTGGGCATACCATGAAGGCGAAATATAGAATCCAAAAATATTTGGGCAATAGTGGAGGTTGTGTAAGGATGGCCAAGGGAACAAAAATGAGCATACTTCGAAAGGTGATCCACCACCACAAGAATAATAGACTTACCACTATATTTAGGTAACCCTTCTATAAAATCCATGGAAATATCAGTCCAAACCTGATCTGGAATGGGCAAGGGTTGAAGAGTACCCGAAGAACGTACCGTTTCACCTTTCATCCATTGGTAGGTATCACAAGCTGCTACAAAATCATGGATGTCCTATTTCATACCTTTCTAGAAGAATGTGCGCTTGAGGCATTCATATGTTTTAAGAAATCTTGAATGGCCTACAGAGGGAGCAGTATGTAGTTCCTTCATGAAAAGCTCATGAAGTGGGGACGTGCGAGGAAGAACAAGGCGTTGGCGATAACGTAGGTCATGGCCATCCCAATTGTATCCCGAAAATGAAGTAGGATCATCATGGAGCGATGCCACCAAAGCTTTCAAATCTGCATCCTGAAGTACCTCTTGTCGTAAGGAATCTATCCATTGAGGAACAGGTGAGGAAATGGCACATAACATACTGAGGGCCTCAAATTGGTGAGAGAGAGCATCAACCACAAGATTCTCTTTGCCCTTTTTATAGGTGATATCATAATCATATCCCATGAGTTTAGAAACCCATTTTTGTTGTTCTGGGGTAGCAACCCATTGTTCCAAGAAGTATTTGAGACTCTGATGGTCTATTTTAATGGAGAAATGGCACCCAATGAGATATGGTCACCAATGAGTTACAACATGTAAGATGGCCAACATCTCCTTGGCATATGTAGATTTTCCCAAGTTACGATCAGAGAGTGCCTTACTAGTGAAAGCCAAGGGTCTCCCTTCCTGCATCAACATGACCCCGATGCCATGATCGAAAGCATCACTTTCAATGACAAAATGTTTGGAAAAATCTGGCATGGCTAAAACTGGTGTTGTGGTCATAGCATGCTTCAATTCGAGGAAGGCTTGGTCAACGGGCCCCGTCCAAGTAAAAGAGTCCTTCTTTAACATGGATGTGAGGGGGCTGCTATTTTACCATAATTACAAATAAATTTGTGGTAGTAACTTGTAAGCCCTAAGAATCCTCGAAGCCCCTTGAGAGTGCGAGGTTTTGGCTAGTCCTGAACTGCTTGAATCTTCTTGGGGTCGACCTTGATGCCATATTTGGAGATAATGTGTCCTAGATACTCCACTTCATTTAGACCAAAGGAACACTTGGACCGCTTAGCAAAAATTTGATGTTGTGCCAACAGTTGTAATGTCTGATCCACATGGATAAGGTGTTCTTCCCACGAGCGGCTATAAACCAAGATATCATCAAAGAAAACTAGGATGAACTTCCGTAGGAGAGGGTAAAAGATGTTGTTCATCAGGCTCTGAAATGTGGAAGGAGCATTTGTCAGACCAAATGGCATTACCAAGAACTCATAGTGACCTTCATGAGTACGAAATGCAGTTTTGGGGATATCCTCATCCTTGAGCCTGATTTGATGGTAGCCATAATGAAGGTCTAACTTGGAGAAGTACATAGCTCCATGTAATTCATCCAACAATTCATCCACTACCGGAATGGGGAATTTATCCTTGATGGTAATTTTGTTGAGCTCACGGTAGTCTATACACAATCGCCATGAGCCATCCTTCTTGCGAACTAGTAAAACTGGAGAAGAGTAAGGGTTGGTACTCGGTCGAATGACACCAGCTTTGAGCAATTCTTGTACCATCTGCTCGATTTCAGACTTGAGGGCATGAGGATACCGATACGGTCTGATGTTGGGTGGTGCATGACCTGGTAGTAGTGGAATAGCATGGTCATGTGAGCGACGAGGTGGCAGGGTAGTTGGTTCTGAAAAAATGCCATCGTGCTTGTTTAGAACAAGTTGTAAATCTGCTGGAATTTGATCCACTATGGAAGTGCTTGGTTGAATTGAAAATATTTGTGCAATGACCCCACGGGATGACTTTTTCAATAATTTCTCCATACGATTGGAATTGACAATTTGGGAAGGGCCTATTTTGGCACCACGGAGGGTGTGTGTTTGTCCATGTTGTGAAAACTGCATCCATAGTTCTGCAAAGTTCCAGTTGATAGTGCCCAAGGTGCTCAACCATTGGGATCCCAACACAATGTCACATCCTCCCAATTGAAGGGCAAACATGTCTTGTTTGAGTTCATAATCCCCCATATTTATTTTAACATTACGACATTTACCTTTACAAGGTAAAGTGCCTCCATTTGCCACCATGACTTCAAAGGAATTGCATGTGTGTATATAGCAATTGGCCTGCTTAGCAACTCGAGGATCAATAAAGTTGTGTGTACTTCCTGAATCAATAAGAATAGTAAGGCGTTGGCCTTTGAAAAACCCACAACTCTCATGGTTTGTGGAGTGGTAACCTCGACAAGAGCATGGACGAAAATTTTTGCTTGAGGGTCTTGGGTTTCCTCTTCCTGTTGAGTTGGTGCTTCAGTTGTGTCTTCAGCTGTGTCACTCTCCTCATCACTATGGTCACTGCTATCGGGTTCCTCTGCATCTATTAAGAACAATATCTTATTTGCACATCTATGCCCCCTCACAAATTTTTCATCACAATTATAACATAGCCCTTGGGCGCGACGTGCATCCATCTCAGCTGTAGTCAGTCGCTTAGGAGCAAGAGGTTTATTATCAGTATTATTTTGGAACCGAGGAGGAAAGGGAGGTCGAGCTTGAGAAAATCATGGTGTCCACCATTGAGTTGAGAGTTTAGATTCGGCCAATCGGGCTAAACTGATAGCCTCCATCATGGTTTGTGGTTTAAACATCTTGACTTCAGCCTGGAGATCATCTTTCAACCCACTCATGAAACAACTCATAAAAAATCCCTCATTCAAGCCCCTTGTTTTATTGGCCAATTTCTCAAATTGTGTCTAGTAATCATGAACTGTGGTAGTTTGTTTCAACTTTGTCAATGCTCCTGTAAAGTCTTCATAGTCATTAGGGCCAAATCGGGTGAGTAGTTGGGACTCAAAGTCCTCCCAAGATAGATCAGGGGTAGTGGCTCGTAGCCATTGGAACCAATGTAAGGCTTCAGATTCTAAGTTGAAGGAAGCCATCTGAACCCGATGATATATAGGGACATTGTGGAGTCTAAAGAATTGATCAACCCGACATAACCACCCATCGACATCCTTTCCACTGAACTTAGGAAAATCTAATTTAGGCATTTTGAAGGTCGGATCATGGTCATAGTGAGTGTCTTCAGTTCCCCTTCTTCGGTCTTCTGTTTCCCTTCTTCGACCTCGTTCAGAGTTTTCAGCTTGGTGTTCAGATGTGAGAGTACCTTGCAATTGTGTCTCCACCTTTGTAAGTTGTTTTTCTAAGCGGATTCTAGTGGTATCCTGATCCGTTCGAAGCTCTTGAATCTCTTCTCTTATGGTGTGGTTTGTAGTGGTCAAGTAGTCAAGGGATTTTTGCATATCGGCCAACATTGTGGCAATTTCTAGCTCCTTTTGTCCATGGGTGCCGCTTGCCATTGTGAGCCCTCTTTTACTCAGTTACTAAAAATAGATGTGGGATTTCAGGAGTTACTATTTTTAGTAAGGGTCCAAAATTTAATTTGGGAAATGGATTGCAACACTGATTTTAGAATAGGGTCCACTTCGGTGGTTGTTTGATCTGAGCGCTCAATGAGGAGATATACTGAATTTCTTGACTTTTTGTGATCTCCTGTTGGTTGTAAGTCGATGTCAAGGTAATTTCTTCCACTTGGACTTAAAATTTCACTAGTGAGTCCTTGAGGGTCTTTGGTGCAGAATAACAAGTAGCTTCTATTCCCAAAAATTTGGATCAATTTGATTGATCGTTGAAAAGTTATGGCCTTAGCAAGAAAAATAAAAAATTGCTATTTTTGGAAAATTGGTGCAAAATTTGACCAGGGGCTGCCAAGGACAATTTTGTCTGGAATAGAGTGTAGAATTATCTGCTAAATTTTTGAGTCAATCTGAGCTTTGTGTGAAGAGATATCCTTATTTTAATAAAATTTCATTTTTTTTTGTCTGTTGGTGTTGTCGGTTTCTGATTTGGAGTTACAGTTCAAAATTTGGGGTCTGGGATCAACTGTCTCTGACCTGTAGTCTGCACCCTGACCACCCTGTCACTATCCTGTTCCTTCCTCTGTCACCTGTATTGCGGTTACTGACATGGTTCCTATCACTGACCTTAGGGATTCTCTAACATTGATAATACTATTTCTGACACTGGAAGCCTATAATTCTGGACTATTATAGAGGGTTGTTACTATCGACCTGACTATCTCTGTTACTAACCCGACTATTTCTATCACTGTCTTGACTATTCTATTTTTGACCACAGGCTATTGCAGACACTTGCAAAATCTGTCCTGACTGTTGGTGCATGCAAGTTTGTTTTCTGTGATAAGGAATGCCTTCTCCGTATGCTCACTTTTGGGGTTGTGAATGCAGGTTAGCAGAACATGGATGGTGTTGATTTGCAGGTGGAAGTTATGTTTTGTAGAACCAGGGTATGCTAAGTAAGGGAGTATGTAATACCCATAGGCCCTCTGTTATACCGTAGTGATGAACAATAGTGCTCGGACCAATATTTTAGGCCACTACCCAAGGAGGATTCCACACATACCCTTGAGCACACTATCTGCCTCTCTAATAGTACGGGAGGGTGATCGTCCGGGATGTTGTGTCCCATGGACTATGGATAATACAAGGCCGAAAAGCTTCCTAATGGATAAAATTTTGTTTAAACCTAGATTGTCTCTCGATACACCCGAAGATGCGTGGGAGCTCAAGTCCGTGCGTGAGTGTTGTCTAAGGCCTAGGTATTGGAGCCTGATCGCCCCTCACTTCACTAGACGCTTTATGGGCTATCTAGCTTAGCCAATAATGATAACTCCTTCATGATATTTTAAAACCCCCAACACAAGGTTTCTAACCTACACAACTACTAAAACAGAGACTGTATTTTTTTTGTGTTTTCTGGATTTTTGGTCGAAAAAAGGACTGTATTTTTTGGATTTTTTTTGAAAGGAAAAACAGAAACGAAAAAACACAGAAATTTATACCTAACAAGCGGAATGGCTGGCAAAAATCATCTCAGTTGCAGTAGAACTCGGCCCTGGAAAGCGCTCTGATACCACTTGTTAGGATCTCACTATTAAAAATAAGCACACTCACACAAAATACTGAAAAATAACTCAAATACATCAAATAACTCAATAACACTATGCAGAAATCAAATGCAGAAATGGAACAATCTCACAATAACACAGAATCGCAGGCCTCTTCGAGGGGGCAACCTCCTTCAATATTTCATTAGCTTGCAAAAGGATGAATTCGTACATGGCTTCATATCTTTTAAAGAAAAACTTCATGCAACCCTACCTAAAGGCTCAAGAGTTGGCTTACATGCAAAATGCCACTCGAGCTAGAATCTCCTACCTACCATCGGTTACAATCTTGATAAAAATGGTTACATGAGATGGCGCCACTTGGCTAGAAATCCTACTTGCCACATACATTACAAAGTATTACAAAATAATATCATAATGGGATCCCCCACGTTGGAAGTGGGTCATTACATAAGTAAATGAGAATTACAAAATGGTGTTAGGATAGGATCCTAACATAATTCAAAAATATGAAACTATGATAAACTTGGTGAACTCTATGGAAGAAAAAAGGATGGGATTTTATTCCATATGGCACAACCCATTCCTGGTAGAAGTTCCAGAAGCAAAGAACATGGATCCAAAAGTTATGAAAATGGTAGATGCTAAATCAGATAGAGTATTAACTCAATAAATGTGAACCATGTCTTTTGATGGAGCTAAGTCCCAATTTGGAGTAGGTGCAAGAATTAATCTGACTAACATAAAAAGAAACTACCTTGGTATCCCTTACAAACTAGAATTCCCTTGCACCAATAATGTAGCCGGATACGACGCTTTATTGCTAGGGTTAAGAAAAGAAAAATAATTAGGCATTAACTACTTGACTGTAACAGGGGATGTTGAACTAATTATACAACAAATCAAAGGTAAATATCAAACCAAGCATCCTAGGCATAAGCAATATAAAAATGCAATATTGGAAGAAATTGAAAATTTTTAGATTTTAATATCTCATTTATTTTGAGAGAACAAAATCATGTTGCGGACCTTTTGGCTGTAAATACCTCAAGCCAGATAACATAGTTTACTTACAGGTCTTTCAAAATGATATGGATATAAAATATTTCATGACCTTGCAAAATCAGTATGCAAATATAATATGTGATGAAAAGGATGAAGACAAGTTAAAAGATCAAATAGGTGAACTAGTAGAAGTAATCTAGCTGAAAACAAATATAATGCCCAAAGGATTGGTTTCTTTATAGAGTCTATTTGATGATTTTGACAAATATTACAAGCCTTTATGCAGAGAAGTAATACCTATAGATATTAACATTGGTATAATGAGAGAGCCCAGAATAGTGAAGGTAGATATGGCCTTACCAGCAGAAGAAAAGACTGGATACATCAATTTTTTAAATAAAAATAAGGAGCATTTTGCTTGGACTTATGAAGACCTTAAAACCTTAAAAATAGATGTAATGACACATATAATACCCCTGAAGGAATATTCCAAGCCATTTAGATAGAAAAGAGGAAGTACAACCAACTCTACACCCAATAATGCAAAAGGAGGTACAAAAATTATTGGATTCCAAAATAATCAAAAAGGTAAGATTTTCTTCTTGGATATCCAATTTAGTGCTAGTCAAAAAGAAAAACGATGATATTAGACTCTTTGTAGATTTCAAAAAATTAAATAAGAGTTCATTAAAAGACAGACAGACATGGAACAATTGTTGTAAGCAGTAGTTGGTTCATCTAGATTATCTTTTTTGGATGGATTTTTTGGATATAATCAAATTCAGATAAATCCAGAAGGTAGACATAAAACAACATTCACTACACCTTGGGGCATATTTGAATATCTAAGAATGCCTTTTGGACTAACAAATGTAGGTTCCACCTTTCAGAGGGTGATGGACTTTGCCTTCAAAGGATTAATGTTCAAAATAGTAGTCATATACCTGGATGATATCATAGTATTTTCTACGAATCCAGGATATCACTTAGAAAATTTAGCTACAGTTTTTGCTCGGTGCAAAGAATTTGGAATTTCTCTTAATCCCAAGAAGTGCATATTTGGGACTACATAAGGAAAATTATTAGGCCATATAGTTTTAGAAAAGGGAATAAGCATTGACCTAGAAAGAATATAAGCTATTTCCAAAATTCCTCCTCCCAAGAACTTTAAAGGAGTCAGGTCATTCTTTGGCAAAATAAATTTTGTTAGAAGATTTGTCCTAAATTTTGCAGAGATGACCAAACCCATAAATGACATGGTTAAGAAAACTGGAGAAATAAAATGGAAATTAGAAAATATGGAAGCATTCAATAGAATAAAAGAATCCATTTCTATTACTCCGGCCCTAAGCTGCCCTGGTTATTCTAAAGACTAACATTTATTCATATGCATCTAAAAATTCAATTGCTACAGTTCTTTCACAAAAAGATGGTGAAAATAATGAAATTCCAATAGCCTTCATGAGTTCAGGTCTAAAAGGAGCACATATTAAATATACCCTATTGGAAAAGCATGCTTATGCAGTTTTTTAATATTTTGGACATTTCAAAGGTATATTCAGTTCAAACAAAGTTTATTGTTGCATCCATTTCATAACAATAAAAAACATTTTTACCCAATTTGAGCCATTGGGAAGGCCAGCAAGATGGATGGTGAAACTTTTGCAATATGATGTCGAATTCAAAATAGTCAAAACTGTAAAAGGACAGGGCTTAGCCAAATACCTGGCATATAAAGGAGAGGACTCTAATAATGTCATCGCAATAGATGAAATACATGATAACAGGAGAATCAATAATGTAGAATGCAAATGGTATGATGAAATTATGGCATATTTACAAACTCTATCTTTTCCCAAAGATATCAACAAATATAATGAGGTCAGTAAAGCTTCAAGCTCGAAAATATCATGTGCAAGATGGTGTGCTTTATTAGAAGCACCCTAATGGAGTGTTATTATTCTGTTTATATGAATGTGAACTCCTAAAAATAATTAATGAATTCCATGATTGTTTCTATGGAGGACATTTTGCTCCAAAAGCCACAGCTAACAAAATTATGAGAGCAGAATATTATTGGCCTTTCCTTTTTAAGGATGTATATAAATATGTTAGGAACTATCATAACTGCCAATTTTTTGCAGGAAAGAAGCAGCTAGCAGTCATGCCCCTCAAACTAGTGATCATTGAAGCACGATTCACCCAATGGGGCATTGACCTAATTGGAGAGATCAAGCCTATTTCATCAAGATAGCATAAGTGGATCATAACTGCGATGGACTACTTCACTAAGTGGGTAGAGACTACTCCTCTAAGAACCTCCACAACTGTGACCATTATCAAATTTTTGGAATAAAACATTCTAACCAGGTTTGGAGTTCCTCAAAAACTGGTAATGGGCAGTATTTTGTTTCATATGAAATGGTAGAATTTTGTGCTAACTATGGAATTGAACTCTCACATTCTGCTAATTATTACCCCCAAGGGAATGGTCTTGATGAGTCATGAAATAAAAATATAATAACTAGAATAAAAATATCATTGGGTAAGAACAAAAGAGGATGGGATAGTGAACTAAAATTTGCTCTTTGGTTTGATAGGTTGTCTATCAAAAGAAACGCAAGAAGGACTCCCTATGAAATGGTATATGGAGAGAAAGCCTTATTACCCTTAAGAATAGAAAAATTGGCACTTTCGCTCTTGTTGCAAGATCATGAAGATCCCAAACCCTTACAAGGAAGGCTAGACCAAATTGTCCTGTTAGAAGAGAAAAGAAGTGAAACCCTTAATAGAATGATGGAACAAACTCAGAAAACTATGAAATTGTTTAATAAGAAATCCAATGGTACTTTTTTCTCTCAAGGAGATATAGTCATCTATTGGAACCCTAAAAATGATAAGCATGGTGAAAAGGGAAAACTTGAACCTAAATGGATTGGTCCATACTAGATAGCCCATGTTGTAGGTCAAAATACTTACAAATTATAGACTTTGCAGGGAGAACTAATGGATATCCCTATTAATGGCCAACACCTCAAGATGTACAATCCTTGTGGAAGGGCCTAAAAAAAATAGAAAATCAAAAAACCCCAAAAATAGAGTGATGTGTTTTATTGTTGTTTTGTTTACTAGTAAGCAATTTTCTTTTGTCTGTATTATTCTAAGTTTTATTGTTTCACGTAGTATTCTTAGTATGATGAGTATCCCTTACCGAGAAAGGAGATTTATTTTAGACTTTGACGATGTTTACAATTTTTCAAATATGAATGTTTATGTAATGGTCATTTGATATGAGATAAAACATAATGAAATCAAAGTTGATTAAAACACTATGTTGAAGCCTCACATTACTAATTATACTTAAGGTGATTTCAAGGTCCAAATAACAGAGTTATCTTTGAGAAGGTGGTTGAGCTAAAAATCATTACACTCATCCTTTTTAGCCATAAACTAATCCTCAACTTAGGCATACTCATTGCACAATTTGCTTATATCAAAATATTTCTTAAATGAGAAATAAAATTAAAATAATGCACGTTGAGTCCCTGTCTGAGATATCTTGGAAAACCTCTATCGGGGCTATAGATGCTTGATTGGTAGTAGAGTAAAATCGTATGGGATTATGCTTGACTGATAGTGGAGCCCTGCAGAATGGTGAAAATATTTAAGAGTGAGATCATACATTAGGATTAACTATTTTTCTCACATATGGCAAAGTTTTGGAAGACTTAGGAATTAAAACGAATGCACTAACACACACATGGACCAAAGCATGATGGAAAAAATAGCTTTGACAAATTATGTGTAATCATATCCTGTGACCTTGCTAAAACAAACATAACAATATATCTATAAAAAAAAAAAAAAACTCATATGTTTCTAAAATTCTAACCCTAGTTTCCAAATTGAATAAAAGGAATTACAGTTTTCAATGCTCTATTACTTTGATATTATGTTGTTATTACAGTTTTTTTTTAGTTTTAAAATTGTTATGTTTTGTTTTTCAAGCTTTACTTATCAGTCTTTGTAATTTGAAATTTTATCCGAGATTGCAATAAAACTAGGAGATTCAGTAATTCTCAAGTGCCTCATATTTTCAGCACATTATCCTAGTCAAAGCCTATGTTGGAGCCAAAATTGAGTCAACATCTGAAACCCCCAATTTTAAAAAAATTTGGTCTCAACAAAATTAGCAAATTTTGCTAGCCTCTATTGTATTTTCATCTGAGAATTTGACTTCCATATGTTTGATTTATGAAATTAACCTTAGTCACTATTGGATTGATTTTATGACCGTTGTTTTGTCCTATAAAAATCCATAAAGGTCAAATTATATAAACATCCACTACAAAGGTCAAATATTTAAAATACCCAACTTTTTAAAGTAAGGTTTATGATCCATGAATTTAATGTGAGCTTTCCTTTTAAAAATAATAATCATAATTCGTGGACCTAAGCCTAAGGAATAAAACCCTAAGTTCGAAGGTATTAAAAATAAATAAATCATAGTCTAAAGTTTGAAAACCTAAGGTCTTAAGTGGAATATTAATTTTTCAAGGGTATGCGCCCCCCTGCACTAAATATTGAGCACCTTGAACAAATCTAAGGGCAATGCTTCATCGAGATAGAATCAAACGGATGCACTCGATTAAATAAGTCAAATATTTAAAGCACCATGGTCTAAAATTCAAAAATCTAAGTCTAAGTGGTAATGGATTTAATTAAAACATTGAGCTAAATAGGTGAATCCAAGGGTAGCGCTATTTAATCGGACAATCGCACCCTCTTAAAAGTTCATAAGTTGCCATCAAAAGGGTTAAAGACCAAAATATTAATTAGAGTTGTTAAGTGATATTAGTGAGGGTCTAACGTGTCAGCTAATTCCCCCTTTTTTTGCTAAATCAAAGGTTAAAAATAAGTACCCCTTGGTAACTAACCCCACAGATTGAAGGAGATCAACGGTTGCGCCAATCCTCACCAAGATCTGACGATAGCGCTTGAGTTAAAATCTGAGTAATTAAATGGTAGAAGTATCAAGTAAAATAAAGGTAAAACAAAGGTTAATCATGCATTAGCAAGGGTCCTAATACATCGGTAATTCTTTCCCTTTTCACTAATCATGGATTAATAAAATACTTTTTTTTACAGGCTATCAAAGATCGACGGTTGTGCTTTGTCATGATAAAATCTAACGAAAGTGCGTTATCCAAAAAATTCAAAGTTGGTCTTAGATCCATGTCGACTAAAAGATAAACATCTCCAGCTAAATTCGATGGTTGCACCCGAATGCACCTGATTTAATGGATGTGCATTTGTCATAAATCACCAAGGTTAGCCAACCATTATTTGCACTCGTGATTAAGGCATGTGCAGGACCAAGGAATATCAATGGTAGCACTCGATCCAAGTTAATCCAATGGTAGTGTGTATCTCAATATAATCAATCGTTAAAAAGAGCTTTCATCCAAGTCAAAGTTAGATGCCTCAGCACTTAAGCAGATCTGACGGCTGCACCCAAATGTACCCAATCCAATGGTTGCAATTTCGTGAAGTCATCTAAAGCTTGATAAATTAAAGGAATGAATAAAATCTATGGCCACATTAGCCCCGATCAGATCCAACGGTGGCACAATCCTTAGAGGCATTATAAGCAAAAATAAATTAATAATCATGCTTGATCCTGCCTAGATCCAACGGTGGTGCTTAATCAAGATATATCCAACGGTAGCGCTATTCATACAATTATGACCCAATCTGACGGTAGCACTCGGCCTACCAAGATCTAATGGCCACGATCTAATCAAGGCCCCATAAAATACAAGAGCACACATCATGGGTCTATCCAACGGATGTGCTCATTCGAATTGAAGATCCGATAGTGGCGCTTTATCAGAGTAATCATTCATTAAGAAGGGTATAATTGTGTCTTAATCAAGCGGTCGCACTCTATCCAATTAGATCCGATAGTGGTGCTTGGATTAAATAATATGGACAAGATCAAAATGATCGTTGCCTAAGTAATATTTGACCAAGATCGGGTGGTCACACTTATCCTTGATTTAATCCAACGGTTGTGCTTACTCATGACCATCAAAGGGAAATAAAGTCAAATAAAAGGTATACGACTCTATAGGATCAAACGATAGCGGTGAATCCCGACCATATCTGATAGTTGTGCATGACCAATTTACCTGGATAATAAGAGACATGGTTTATCTCACAAACAAAAAATTAATTAAGGTTAAGAGAAGGTCTAACCATGTTGGTAATGATCAGGCTCCTTAGTAAACATCGGTACAAATTTGGATAATCGGATGAATGCATAGAATTGCATATTTGATCGAATGGTGAGCCACTAGCAAGGTAAGCAAGTCATTAAGAGTGAGCATTAACCAAAGGTTAGTAATTTCCTAATTGTTGCGATTATCCTTTAATAAATTAATATTCAATGAAGGATGAAAGTCCTAATTCAATGATTATTATTAGAATATGAAATTAATTAACCAATAAAAGGTTAGAATATCTTCTATACTGTCCATAACAACCATTGACATATATCCTCTCTATTCCATAGCTAACATTCTTGTAGGACCAAAAGCATCAAACATAGACATACAATGTGAATCCCATCCAATGGTCATCATAAGTTGATGGATCCGATGAGCACACACCTCGATAACAAAATCTGACGACAGATCCCTAAAATGATCACCACCTTGTTAATGGTAGAACTATTTTGGAAGCTAGATCCCTTTCAAAACCAAAAAGGTAGAACATTTTCTCACAAAAATCCACCACTGCCACGTTTGTATTTCCACGTCATAGGTAGGATCAGTTCGGTAACCAATAGAGAAGATGCAAATGATTGCAAGTATACAGATCAAAGTCCTAACGGATATGCAATATGAGGCAAGCCACCTACCATAACTATCCAACATTAGAAAGTGGCACTTTGGCAAATCTCCATTGGCAAATTTGAAAAGGTATTCGGTAATGCTATATTAATGACAAGTTATGCGATGACAATAAACCCACTTCACCATCAAGTATTTAAGCCTATGATTACCCCCAAAAATTGATTTCAATCATAAGAGTTTCAATGGAATTTGCGGTCCCCTCTTACTAGAAGCCACCCATACAATCATAGAAGACTCCTTATTAGAATTGATAGAAGATCATAACATTGATGAAGTAGAGTTGCATTAACCAAAACCATAAAATCCATAGAAAAATAGAAAACAGAGAAAATGCCAAAAGCTTTCTAATATTCCTTGCTTAGGAGAATGGAGCTTACAAAGACTAACTGCTTACAATTTCGAAATTCCCCCCTTTTGAACCAGTTTTCCCTTTTCCCGCCTAAAACCATCTATTTCAAATTTGAATTTAGGGGGCAACTTGTCGAGGTCATAACTTCGCGCTCGTTGCTCCGATTGACTAGTATTGCATATTTTTGGAAAGGGCATGAGATGAACTAAGCGGGGCAAGCCTTAGTGCTTCATATAACTAAAAATCCTCAAATTCGGCCTCTAAGGCCTTCAAAATTCACCTACAAGTTTTACTAGTTTTACAAAATTAAACAATTACAATTTTTTTTGGGTGATGCAAGATCACTCTTACACCATTGGATGCTCCTACATCAGACACCCAGGGTAATTTGAGAAGTGACCTTCACTTCTCTATTGTTGGAAGAAAACCAAGGCGTTCAACCTCAGCCTTCGACAACCAAGATGAATCTTCAATAGGCCTGCCCTTCCACTTAACCAGATATTCTGCATACTACCTATTTCTTGTGCTTTTGCCTACACGGGTATCTAGGATCTCTTCTATCTCTTATATCTCTGGAGTAGATGCTTGGAATACTCCACAATTATGCGACTGGCCCGCCATTATTGTCACCTTCATAATACTCTACCAAATCAAAAATGTTGAACACAGGTGATATGTTCAGCCCACTTGGCAATTCTACCTCATATGCATTTCCTGAATCCTGTCTCTTTGTGATTCTGCATGGTCCAAACTTCTTCATTTTCAGCTTGTTGTAGGTTTTAGCAGGAAACCTTTCTTTTCTCAGGTGAACCATAACTTCATCTCCCACCTGGAATTCCTTGAAACATCGCTTTTGATCTACCCTTGTCTTGTACTGAGTGTTCATCTTAGTAATATGTTGCTTTACTTCTTCATGCAAACTCTTCAGGTGCTCTACAAAGTCCTCAACCTCAGCACTGCTCTTTTCCCCTCTATCCATATTTCTCAACTCAGAAGCATTCCTTGGGCTGCTCCCATACACAATCTGGAATGGGGATTTATTAGTACTCCTATTGACAGAATTATTGTATGCAAATTATGCCTATGGCAAAACCAAGTCCCACCCCTTGGGCTTATCTCCTACCAAGCATCTCAGTAGATTACCCAAACTCCTGTTCACCACCTCTGTTTGCCCATCAGTCTGTGGGTGGTATGCAGAACTGAATTTCAGATCTGTCTTCAATTTCTTCCATAGGGTCCTCCAAAAATACCCAACAAACTTGGTATCCCTATCGAAAACAATACTCTTTGGTAGACCATGAAGTCATACCACCTCTTTGAAAAACAACCCTACAACATGAACTGCATCATTAGTTTTCTGGTAGGGAATGAAATGTGCCATCTTTGAAAACCTATCAACTACCACAAATATGGAGTCATTCCTCCTCTGTGTCCTTGGTAAGCCAAGAACAAAATCCATGTTGATGTCCTCCCATGGTCTCTCTGGTACAGGTAATGGTTGATATAATCCAGTGTTCTGTCTCACACCCTTGGCCATCTGGCATACTCTACAACTTTGTACAAATATCTTCACATCTTGTTGCAACTATGGCCAATAGTAGTTCTCACTAACGAGAGCAATGGTCTTATCCCGACCAAAGTGTCCATCCAACCCTCCACTGTGCTTCTCCTTGACTAGATTCTCCCTCATTGAACTCCTTGGAATGCATAATTGATTTCCTCTGAACAACATTCCATATTGGATTAGAAAATCCAACCACTTAGTCCTATCCAAAGTAATAGGTGCCAAGCAAGCCCTCCAAGCCTCTACAAAATCAGGATCTTCAGGGTACAAACCCTTAAGTTCATCAAACCCTACAACTTCCACCTTCATTTCTATCAACAAACACTACCTTCTACTTAAGGCATCTGCAACTCTATTTGACTTTCCACTCTTGTGCTTCAACACAAAGGTATAACTCTATAGAAACTCAACCCACTTTAAGTGCCTCTGATTTAGCTTCCCTTGGCTATTAATATACTGTAAGGCCTGATGATCAATATATAGAACAAACTCTTTTGGCAACAAATAGTGCCTCCACTTCTTTAGAGCCTGAACTATAGCGTAAAACTCTTGATCATAAACTAAATACTTCTTCCTAGCATCATTGAGTTTCTCACTAAAATAAGCAACAGGTTTACCTTCTTGACTCAATACAACTCCTATGGCACTACCACTAGCATCACAATCTACCTGAAATACCTTATTAAAATCTGGAAGTGCCAAAATAGGTTGCTCTGTGACCTTCTTCTTCAACATATCAAAGCTCTTATCTACTCTTGGAGTCCACTTAAACTCCTTCTTATCCCCTCTCATTGTCTCTGTTAGGGGTGCACAAATACTACTAAAATTTCTAATAAACTTTCTATAAAAACTGGCTAGACCATGAAATGATCTTACCTCTGTAATGCTCCTTGGGGTAGGCCAATCAATGATAGCCCTCACCTTTTCTGGGTCCATTTTAAGACCTTCAGCTGAGATGACAAATCCCAGATACACCAACTCCTTCACAAAACTGCACTTCTTCAAATTAATTAGCAACTACTCCTCCCTCAGCTTCTCAAAAACTCTTCTGATATGCATCAGGTGCTCTTCCAGGGTCTTGCTAAATATTAAAATGTCATCCAAATAGACAATGACAAATTTTCCTAAAAACTCCTTCAATACCTCATTCATTAGCCGCATGAATGTGCTTGGTGCATTGGTTAGCCCAAATGGCATGACCAACCACTCATACAAACCCTCTCTGGTCTTGAAGGTAGTCTTCCACTCATCCCCTTCTCTGATATGAATCTGATGGTACCCACTCTTCAGGTCAATCTTTGTGAAGTACTTGGCTCCACTCAAATAGTCCATAATGTCATCCATCCTTGGCAATGGAAATCTGTATTTTATGGTGATCTTGTTAATGGCTCGGGAGTCTGTACACATCCTCCACTCTCCATATTTCTTTGGTGCTAGTACTGCAGGTACTGCACATGGACTCAAGCTCTCTCGAATCAGTCCCTTTTTTAGTAACTCTTGGACTTGTCTATTTAGCTCCTCACTTTCTACAGGAGTCATTCTATGGGCTGCCTTATTGGGCAAACTAGCTCCCGGTACCAAATCTATATGGTGACTGATCTTCCTCACTGGTGGCAAGCCCTCAGGCACATTATCTGATATAATATCTAGGAATTCTTCTAACAGACCTGAGACTTCTACTAGGGTATCTTTGCATTCTTCTTTCCTAACTCTAGGAATTAATGCATAGCACATATGCTCATGCTTCAAACCATCCAAAAACTTTCTACCTTCAACTAAATAGATTCTGGCACTGCTACATACCTTTTCGTCCACCTCCTTCAGGGGCTTCAGCTTATGGCATACTCCATCCTTTGTCAGGGAGTAAGTGTTGGCATGCCCATCATGTATTGCACGTCGATCAAACTGCCATGGCCTTCCCAACAACAAATGGCAAGCATCCATAGGCAGGATGTCACATAGGACCTCATCACGGTAATTCCCAATATTAAATTTTACTAAACACTACTCGTTGACCAAAGCCCTATGGTCCTTCTGCAACCACGCAATCCGATATGGATGCGGGTGTCTCTTCTTCTCTAACTACAGTTTGGCAACCATTCCTTCTGAAACTAGGTTATCTGTGCTACCATTATCTATGATAACATTACAGACCTTACTTGCACATTTACACCTTGTGTGAAATAAGCTCTTCCTCTGATCTGGATCTCTCTCCTCATTCAACAAGGCTCTCCTTGTGATCAACACTTCTCCTCTTTCTGCTTCTTCAGAGTGCTCAGATTCAGCACCTTCATCTACAACAACAACTCGGGCATTACCTTCGGGCCTCTTATTTGTCCTCTCTTGGTGTTGTGGACACTCGTATGCTCGATGTCCTTCTTCCCCATAGTGGAAATAGGTTCCATGAAATCCTCCTCTTCCAAACCCTCATCTAGACCTTCCTCTTCCTCTCTGGTAACCATTGTTCTGATCACGGGGCGGTAAGCATTATCCCCCTTTTGGTCCTGACCACTGCTGGCTTCTCCATTCTTCTTTTGATCTTCATTTTTCCCTCCATTTTTTCTCCCACTAGTTCTTCCACCATGACCTCTTCCTCTTTGCTTGCTCTCAAACCTTCTGTTCAGCTTCTCTTCAACCCTCAAGGCAAATTGGTAAGCATCCTCTATGGTGGTCATCCTGACCAGACTTAACTCCTCTTGAATACTTGCTCTTAACCCATTAATATAATGGGCTACCTTCTCCTTGTTGGCCTCAAAATGGCCTGTTCTGATTAAAATTTTATAAAACTCCTCTGTGTATTCTTTGACAGACTTACTTGACTGTCTCAAACCCTACATTTTCTTGAGCAGATCCAACTCATAATCAGCTGGAATAAACTACCTCTTCAGCTTCTCCACCATTCGCTCCCACCTTGTTATCCTTTCTTTCCCTCTTCTGTTTCTATCCAACTGTACTCCCTTCCACCAAATACTGGCATGGCCCTTCAGCTTAGTCTTAGAAAATCTGACCCTTTCAGGATCTTCTACCTCCTCATACTCAAAGTATTCCTCCATGTCATTGATCCAGTCGATCAACTCTTCTGGGTTGAGATTTCTAGAATACGTAGAGACATCAAACTTTGGTCTCTTCCCAATCTGGGATATGGCCTTATACAATCTGGCTTGTGCAGGATCTACTGCCTCTTCTTCTTCCTCAAATTGGTCCTCTTCTTCTTCAGCTTCATCTTCACTCCCATCTTCTCTCCTTGGCTCAAACCCTCTACGCAGCTCCTCTTGCAGAGCTTGAACTTGCCTCTGCAAAGCTCTAAAATCTTCTTCTGGCACCACATTTCTCCCACCACCATGGTTTCTTCATGGAGGTATTTTTGCTCTCTTTTCTCACAGACCCTAACCATAGATCCTGGTGTAAACTGCCTCACGTTCGGCGATCTGTTTACACACTCAGGAACTCTAGCTCTGATACCACTTGAAGTAGAGTTGCATTAACCAAAACCATAAAATCCACAAAAAAATAGAAAATAAAGAAAATGCCAAAAGCTTTCTAATATTCCTTGCTTAGGAGAATGGAGCTTACAAAGACTAACTCCTTACAATTTCGAAATTCCCCCCTTTTGAACCAGTTTTCCCTTTTCCCGCCTAAAACCATCTATTTCAAATTTGAATTTAGGGGGCAACTTGCCGAGGTCATAACTTCGTGCTCGTTGCTCCGATTGACTAGTATTGCATGTTTTTGGAAAGGGCACGAGACGAACTAAGCGGAGCAATCTTAGCTCTTCGCACTAAGGCTTGCGTCTAACTAAAAATCCTCAAATTCGGCCTCTAAGGCCTTCAAAATTCACCTGCAAGTTTTACTAGTTTTACAAAATTAAACAATTACAATTTTTTTTGGGTGATGCAAGATCACTCTTACACCACTGGATGCTCCTACATCAATTGATCAAATAGAAGTCATTGTGAGCTCTGCAGATGTTGTAGAACAACAAGTTTGAGCTCCTAATGATACTCACCTCATAATAGAGGCAGCACCCAGTTGTTCCCAAGAAGTCTTTGAAAGCCTGAGTACAACAAAAGGAAAGGAGGTAGTTGTTGCACCTACTCAGGAGATGACTTTTTCCCAGCAGAATATAGTTCCAATTTCTAGCCAGCTATTAGCAGTAACTAGTGTGATGAAGTTAGCCCCCAAAGCCATTCCCAACTCTTTGAAGATAAAAGATAAGGAGATAAAAATTCCATCGGTAATACAGATGAACATAAGAAGAGCAGGTGGATTTGGAGGCATCTTTAGAGATCTCAAAGTTAAGAAGCAAATAGTTTTATCTGCTCCAAAAACAAAGAGACCTAGGTTGTCACTACCCTCCACGAAAGTTGTATTGGAGAGATATGAAGAATAAGCAATTTTTAGTGCAACCGAGTATGAGCTACAAGTAGTAGAAAGAATGGGAGTTAGGGGAGATGATTTTGCGGATAGAATAGAAATAGAGGCTCCCAGTTCAAATGTTGCAGAAGTACACCTACCTGCCCTTCAGGAGCCTGTTGTTCTCAAAGTCGATGATAAAATATGAGGCATATCGGTATGCGGAAAAAAAAAGTGATATGGTCAAAGTAGCTAAAGCAGTACAAGAGAAAACTTTGGACCAGTTGCATCAGAGCAATACATAATTGAGAAGCCAATTGGAAACAAGTGATAAAGAAAAAGCAGTGATGCAAGATTTAATAAATAAACTAAAGGAAGAGTTGGAACAGAAGAACACTACAGTAGTTCAACCTCCCTTGGTAGTAAAAATCCTCAGCTATACATACTATTTGAATACAATAAAAAGGGAGATGTCTCTTAAAAATTTAGGACAAATTAGGGTGATTCGAGTTACTGCTCAATAAATGGAAAACCTGATCTGTCAGAAGAAAGAAGACTTTGAAGTCATTTGCCCTAACCTCGACTTAATGTCAGAATATTTTGAAGAGATGCAAAACCAGGAAGTGTTGTTAAATGATGGGACTAAGATCAAGTGTAATATTAAATTTATGAAGGCAGCTATGTTCGAATCAAACATGGGAAGATGGCTCAATAATTTTGCAGAAGTTTTTAGCTTGTTGGATGACATAACAGAGAAAATTATAGATATGGGGTTGTCTCTCGAAGAATTTTTAGAAGCCGCCAGTATAGAGGACCTCCTTAAAGAAAAAATAGAAGACTGATTGTGAGCCCGATGAAGAGCTAGAAATTACCAGACAAACTACTTTCTTAGTGAATACTGTGGAGATGTTGATCACCCAGTATGAGAAAAGCAAACATTATATTAGCATACAGAAAAATAGGGTTCTGCAAGAGATGAATATGCTAAGATTTGCTGTGACTTTTAACACTGATGCCTAGAGAATGATTGGAAAAAAGATCAGATGGTTGTAGCAAGGCAAAAAGGGAAAAGAAATTAAAATATGCAACCTACAGTTGGAAATGAGCTCACCCCCTAGAGACGAAGAACAAGATGTTCAGGAAGGGAAAACATCCAAATAAAAAAGCCAGGAAGAAATAGAAAGAGGAACTGAAAAAGGGAGAGCTTAAGAGAAAGGTCCTCAGGGCACTGATATCACCGGTTAAAAAAAAAAATGTCAAAGAAGGGTGTACAGTATGAAGAAAAGATATAATGGGAGCCAGTTGTATCAATTTTGAAGATAAAATCAGATAATGACAAGTGTAAGGCCAAGATCAAGCCAAAAATAACAAATTCAAGAACCATAAGCTATAAAAGAAAGCGTCCAAGGTCAAAATTTGCATTAAGCATCTAGAGAGAGCAATTTTGCTAAGAGGTATACTTGAGTGTCCATTTGAGTTGTGTTGTTGTATTCCCATTGTGTCTAAATTTCTTTTCCATCCCTCATTCTTCCCTTTGTTGTGCAGGTTTTGGTAATGCTGCGTTCGGAGAAATGAGAATATTTCCAGTCTTTCTGAGCCTGAAGTCCAGAGATTCTCCTTGCTAATATTTTAGAAGGAATATTGATGAAGTCTTGATCAAGGAATTTGTGCCTTCTTCAATTCAATGCATGGAGCTTTATCTCCATAATATAACCTTACAAGATGACCCTTCACTTTACATCTTGCCTATATCATGTGACCTTTCACTTGCATATTTGACACCTATGGGTGAGGATTTTTGCACCTTCCCACCCACTCTTCTTAGAGCCCACCAAATTTTGAATACATGGATAAATGGGTAAAAGGTACCAGGTAGTGGTAGTAGTAGTCACGGGCAAACCAAAACATTGGGTGGATGGCAGAATGAAGCAGGGCGGGCGACAAGAGCAGACAGATACCCACCCTTAACCTTGGGTGGAACTTCCCATGAAACCTACCCAACTTGTTAGGTGGACATTTCAAGGGACTAGCAAGGGCGGACGAATTGTGCAACCCCACCCTTGGGGAGTAGAAACAACCCCACCCATCCTGAGTGGGAGATGCAAGGTGCAAAAAGGGTGGATATTCAAAGAAATACCCGCCCTCTCCCCAGTGCCTCTGCGAGTGGAAAGAAGAGCAAAAGAAGCATCCACCCAATGTGCAAAACCTCTACCATCACCCAAATTTCAAAGCTAAAGATGTACACATTGTTGCGGTAGTCCAAGTACCTGATAATGTACATAGAGGGGATTGATTTAAGAAATGTCACTCCTGAGGTGCTTCAATACCTATCCTCTACTGCCTAACCAAAGGATCATCAATCGAGAAGGATGAGGTGGCTGAGAATTGACAATTGGGCAAAAATGTTAGAAGATTCGAAGGCCTAAATTGATCCTAAAATACCTACCACATAAGTATCTGATTTTTGCACCTTCTCACCCACTCTTCTTAGAGTTGGGTGATCTATTAGGTGTTGGATTTGTGTCTTATATGGGGTATCTTGTCTGCATAAGTCTTGATGCAGCTATACCCATCCTTGTGAGTTCTAGCTATGACCATTTTTATTTACTTCTTTTCCCTTTTTCCTTTTTCCCTGTTTTGCTATGTAGATATTTGGAAGCACCCTTGAAGGAATTGACCTCCTTCGAAGATTGTTTGCCTCGTCCTAACTTAGCAGCCTTTCTATGGTTGGCATTGGTCTACCTTCGAAGATTGTTTTGCTATGTAGAACAAACAATTATTATTAAGATGGTATTTTGGTTTATTGATATGTAAAATTGTTCTCAAATGCTTTTTTAAAACTATTTTATTTTAAGTTCCATAAATTTTAATTGTTCATAAAATAAACCTTTAATTATATTCATATTTTCAAAAACAATACAAACACCTATAAAGTCAATAGGGTCATTGGTTCAATGGTTGAGACATATGGATGACATAGCTTACACTAGGGTTCAAATCACAAGGGCACCAAATAGGTCCTACCTTGATGTGTCTATCGCTTTCAAAACCCTATCTTCAAAAATATAAGTTTTAAAATAAGTAATTTTTTTCCTTTAGAAGTTAAGAAATAAGTTTTAGAAGTTAGAAAGGAAGTAATAGTTTTAAAAATGATGTAAAACCTGATACCAGAATTTTACTTAATTGTGCAAGGTAAACGATCCTAAGAACAAAATTTGAAACAGAGTGCAACCATAATTTGTTCCCTTCTTATTTATGGAGATGTATAAATTGTCCTTTTCATCTGATGTCATGAAACTATTGTCTTGTTAATCCAAAATATTATCAAACCAAATTAGCAAGGCATGAATCTATTAGGAAAATTAGACAAAGTTATTGATTTGATTGAGATCTCAAAGCATCTAGAATGGTATAAAATGGTAAAATGATGTTTGTGGAGAGGATGGACTCGAAGTAGTAATTTCATAGATCCATGACGCAAACACGTCATACAAGAACAAACCTGTGATGTTTTATTACATTTATAAATAATATACAATCTTTTTAATGCAAATATCTTAAATGATTTGTTTAACGAGTAATGTTGAATTAAACTATTGACCAAAAAAATAATAATGATAATTTATAACAAACTCAGACAAGATCAAGAACTCCAGAGGATCATGTCCACAATTAAGAAGTTCTCAGTTCACAAACCCATGATATTTTACTTATAATAACATTTATAAAGAATAAACAATCTTTTTAATGCAAAAATCCCTAGATAATTTGTCCAACATATTCAAGGCAATATTGAATTAAACTATTAACAATCATTTGTCCAACATATTCAAGGCAATATTGAATAGTAAATATTGAATTAAACTATTAAAAATAATAATAATAATCCATAATGAACCCAGACAAGATCCAAACTCCAGAGGATACTCTCCACAGTTAAGAAATTCTCAGCTCACCCTTTTTAAGAGGTCAACTTGGATTGGATTTGATTTGATTTTTTATTTTATTGGATCCATGTACAGTAAGAGAATAATTTGACAGAGACAGCTTTACCTCTATATTATAAAAAGTTACAATTTTATAACCATTGAACCAGCGGAGTAGCTTTATATCTCCATAAAAAGGACTACAATTTTATAGTTAATCCGCTATGGCCAGTGGTTTGGAGTAGCTTTATATATCTATAAAAAAGGACTACAATTATATCCCTATAAAAAAGGACTACAATTGTATAGTTAATCCAGTGTGAACAGTAGTTTGCTACATATCTCGACTGTTCCACTAAAATACATGTTATTATAAGTTACTGTTAAGTTGTAGAAGCTCCTAGGTGTTTCAGTTAAATTTACTGTTAAGTTGTAGAAGCTCCTAGGTGTTTTCAGTTAAATTTATGAAAAAGCAACACGAATAACGCTCGAGAATAAACAAACTTTCCTATGGAAATATCCTTGCTCAACTCAATTAACACATTGCTGGTCAGAATCAATTGGACTTTCACAATTAATAATGATTTTTGACAGGGCTACATGAGATTGAAATACATAGAAGAGCCCACATATGCTAGGCAATAGACAAACTAAATTGTACTTGTACCTCTGCTATGTCCTGTGAACCCTTTAAAATAAATCTACAATTACTGAAATATACCCATTAAAATAATATTCTAGAATCTATATTGGCCTTTTAAATCAGAGTACTTCAAAATGAAAAAGCATTTAAAGTCATTTTTATTGGCATTTAAAAATATCCAAATGGCTAAGTGTATACAACAGAAGATTTATACATGTTAATCTGATTTATTATTATCAATTACACGTGCTAACGATATATATATCTCGTATCAAATAGGATGTATTTAATCATCTTAAAATCAAAATTCAACCTGGTAAATTAATACATCACACCTGAGCCCTTGCATTTGCCATGATGACTCAGGTCATGTTGTCAAAATTCATACTAGTAAACTAATCCATCATACTTGAGCCCTTGCTATTGCCATGATAATTGAGGTCATGAAGTTGTTTGCTTGGAGATGTAGTCTTATAAATGCACAAATAGCCTACCTCGCATGTACATAAAAAATGCCCACTAAAAATACTTTTTGCCTTCATAAACTTACACATGGTTTTGCATAAACCATTAGTCTGATACATCGCCGCTTTGTCAAGCATTTGCAACATATAAAAACTCCTTTTTTATTAGCCAAAAATCTAACTATGCTTTTTAACATTATCCATCAAAAGTAGGTACAAAACAATCAAAATATCCCCAAAAAAAAAACTCCCGATATCAACACCACATCAGATAAAAATTTAAAAAATGTTTTTCCAATACCCAATGTCGGTTGATGGAGAAAACTCACTCCAATACTAACAGACACAAATCACTCTACATATGAGTTCACAAGAATCAGACATTTTCTGTATTTTGAAGAGTACATGAAAAAAGGAAACAAAATCAGCATTGTTTAGTTATAAGCATCTCGAGGACATTTTATACTCGAGACAAAACGCACTTTTGGTTGTAGTATTTATTGTCATTAGAGTACTTTTTCAAGGCTTCCTTAATTTTCAAGGTGCAATCAACTCTCTTTATGTAAGGCCAAACAAGGTTAAAGGTCCTTAAAAATTTTCTTCCTTTGTATATTGCCACTCAATGAACAAATCACTCTCCCTACATGCATCACAATCTCTCCATTAACATGCATACACTAACTCATGCACAACCACTCTCCCTTTGCACCATATCTTCCAAGATCAAGAAGCACTATGTTAATGTTTAATGAATTTGAGATCTAATGCAACAATCTTGAGAACACCAAAAAGTCAGATGGAAAAACCAATTTCCTTGGTTGGATATAATTTTAAAAACAATGTTACTACATCATTCCCACTTGATGCTACAAAATCATCATGGAAGAAACTTCTTTGAAGCATTTGAAATATTCTAAATAAACAAGCACTTAAAGCAAATGTGAAAAACCGTGCCTTAAGCTAATAATCATGTGGACCAGAAAACAGACAACTTCATTAAAGGGCTCCTACAGCCTGCTAATACTCTGCATTCACAAAGAATATGGACTAGCTTCTACGATTCAGGTGTGATACAGTTGCAATCAGAATATCTAAAATGTCAAATTTTTAAGCATGGATGTGAAATAGAATGATTTGTCAAGTCTAGGTGATGTATGATGGATGCAGGAATGCATCTACCACTGTCATGGCCCCATCCAACATTCTTGGACAACAAGAACTTTCATACTTTGGGTGACACATCCTTCTCAATTCATGACATTCCTTGCAGTCTATCACAACATACCCATAAATTACAAAATTTGTTAGCATGTACAAACACCTCTACTCTTTCCAGATCAAGTACAGCACATCAAGTTACAGGGGCAATTGAAGCCATTAGTGTCTTCAAGAGGTAACATAGTTTATTTTGATGTGAAGTTATTCAGCCTCCACAACTTGGCCCGCCTGTTCATCTGATTCATCTTTTTCAGCATTTTCCTCTGAGCCCATGCTCTGCTCCTCTTCCTCATCTCCTTCACCTTCTGCAAGTTTGCTTAGTTCTTCTTGGATCAAAACTTTCACATGAGCCTTCCTTTCCGTAAAATCCATATTGAAATGTGCAGCTGCAAGCATTTAGTAGTGACTTATTATACTGTACCTCAAAAATACATGTGAAAACAGTTTGTATAAAATGCAATATAACATTAAATTATCCAAACAAACAAAAAAAATTAAACATACCCAGTCGCTTTACTATGTCAGTAAATGTTGCCTGCAGAACGAAAAAAAAAAATTAGAGTACTCCCAACACAGATATCATGCTCTGTACAAGAACGAATAAAATCGATACAAAACTCACATCCTTGTTTAAATACTCACAGTGTTAAAATCTACTTCCCTAAGGATCTCACAAATTGCCAAACGAATTTCCTCATCTGAGGGCTCTGACTTGCTTGATTTACCTTTGGCCTTCGTTTTCCCATCTACATCAACACAACATTATGATGCTTCCTCTATGAACGATCTCTCACAAATGTACTATTTTAAATTCAATAACATAAAATAAATAAATAAATAGAACTGAGTTCTTTACCTTTCTCTTTCAAGGTAGACTTATCTACTGAAGCATTTGCTTGTTTCCTGCTCTGCTTTTTACCCTCAAAAGCTGGTGTTTTATCCATTTCATTTTTTTCTTTTTTGTTCTTCCTTGAAAACACCTTAGATGTAGGAGAGTTCTGGGGACTTGAAACTACATTGTCCTCATAGTCCTTTGCTGTACTGCCTTTTGAAGGACTCCTCAAACCCTTCTTTGGAGAAGATTCAACGCCCTTTGATTCTAAGTTCTTTCTGCCTGCATTTGCATTAGTTTTCCTTCTTTTAGGCCCTTTTTTTGTTAAGTTTTTTGAACCTTTCTTCTTGACTCCATAATCTTCATCATCCTCTTCATCTTCTTCTTCCTCTTCTGGTTCTTTCTCGCTTCCTGGAGCACCTTCATCGTCTCCCATTTCATTCTCTTTTTCCTCATTTTCTTCTTCCACATCTTCGTCAGCTTCATTCTCTTCTTCAGACTGTTCAACCTCTTCTTTAGAGCCATCAATTTTCTTTTGTCTCTGTAATGTAGTGGGAGGCAGAAACATGAGTATGAATAACAATATATTCAGTCAAATATAGAGCCACCCCTTTTCTTCCATCTCTATAGTAAAGGAAAACATTCTGGTACAACAATACTCGTTCAAATTCAACACATTGGATCCTATACTCTAAATACTTTAGAATACACATTCACACTGGAAAGAGATACTCCGTACAAACAGTACTTTACTGATAGAATAAATACAATGTTACAACTCATGCAATGTTCACATACTTCATGTACAAAACGGAAAGGAACTACACTTAAAATAACTTATAAACACAATCCACATGAATGACAAAAATCACACTCCCCATGCTAGTGACAGGCTAACCTTAACTACTACCAAAGCAAAAGTGTAGTGTGTATTTGGTTTCACATGTACCAGTTTACATTATCTGTTGGCATTTAAAGCTACTAACAAGATATAGAACAAAACACCCATGCAATTGGTGAATAGATTATGCCTCTTTGAATGTTGTCCTTGAATACTTCTCAAAGCATCTCTTTCAGTCATATTGTGCAAATCAAACATCTATTGACATAGAAGACACTACTTTGTTTCCAATTACAAAAATATTGACTGGCATATAATGAGACTTCTTATGCAAGTCCAAACCACTATCCCACAATATTACATGATAAACACAAACTCTCAACCATATCTCATGACTCTGAAGGTCTGACCACACCTGGTACCAATCAGAAACACCCATGTGTTAAATATGGTTTCTATTCCTAAAGACAGATCACCTTATTTAGGAAGATGTGGACCAAATTTTGTCTTGCAAGTATAATCAAAGAACCACATCTTACATAGTTGAACAATTAAAAAGATCCAGACTCAACCAACAGCAAGCTAAAGAAATAACACAAAACTCATATAGTATTAAGTTATAAAATTGGTCTGACCAAATCACTCAAACACAGAAGGTTTACTCAAATATACCACACAGGCAAGGGTTTAGATAAACTTCAACTATAGAAAGTAACATACAGATCTTAAAACTACAATTCAAATCCACTTAAGGACAAAAATGCAATAATATTTAAAGATCTAAGACTGAACTCTAAACTACCATCAACTTGGACATTCTAAACAACTTCAAACAACCAGTTAGACATAAATAATCTCATCTATGAATGCATATTATGCAGATACCTTTAAACAAATTGCCTCAAACCTGGTACCAAAGCACTTGTTATGCAGATACCTTAAAACAAATTATCTCAAACCTAGTACCAAAGCACTTGTGAAGAAAAAGCAATAACCACAACCAACGCAGAAGTTGGAAAAACAGCTTTACATCAGAAGCTGAGACAACAAATAAAGAAAAGCACTTTGCCAGCAAAAAAAAATAAAATAAAATAAGAAAATAAGAAAAAAAAAAATTAATAAAATAAAAATTAAAAATTAAAAAAAATTACAGCGAGCAATGAATTGCCACTTCAAGAAATTCTTGAAGCATCACCCAGGAAAGAATATTGAGCAAACTAAGACTAGATCTCCTCAATAAGGTAAGAACACTAGAGAAGAAATATTGTGAATGCAATGCCAATAGAAGAACAAAAGCAATGCCTCAAAGAAAAAGAAAAAATGTTGGCCTTCTGGTGCTGCAATCACCATAAACAAGGGCATCTCAGCATAAATTTAAAGAACCCTTGCAATTTGTCACATTGAGAAAATCAAAGACATGTAAATAAAATTTATGAGAAAAATAATCATTCCAAAGCAGCAGGCCAAAATTGAAAGACAAACAAGATTTCTTTTACAAACTGGACTTGAATTATATTTTAAGGTAAAGCTAGCTTCTTATCTTGTCACAAACGAATGAATGAAATTATAATGATGTCCACAAATGGGCCTAAGCAAAAAAAGGAACTCAATGCAGAATGTAGACAGTATGAAACTGTTGAGGAACTAGGATGAAACTGTTGAGGAACTAGATAATATGTAAATATCATATGATATAGGTTTAGAGAATATATAACTATTTATGGACTAATCAAATACAAATACATCCAATCACAAAAATCCAAAAGTTCTAACAGTCACGAACATTTCAATTAGAAAATAAGTTCTGCGTATAAAAGTAAAAAGTAAAGTGGATTTTAACATCTGCAAGACCATAAGCTAAATGAGACAGCCCTCATAAAAGATGTTATTTACCCAAAATATATATTTATCCAACCAAAATCCAATTATTAAAGTATGGTGTACAACTCTACCCCATTGGATTCAAACCCTGAACCTCCTGTTCAACATTCCAAAGTCTTAACATTAGACCCACTCAAGTTATATTAAAACCAAAAAGGGTTATGAGATGAAAATAATTATCAAATAACCTTGTGAGGACTTTTTCCTGTAGCTTTTCCAGATGATTTCCCTGATGTTCCTTTGCTCTTTCTCTTACGCTTTTTCGCCTTCAGTTTCTGTTGCATGAAATCAAAAATGTGACAAAAAAGGATAAAAATGGCAATACAATGCAATACATACATAATGCAGCAACAATTTTAAAGGAGAAAAACCTGCAATTGCTCTTCAACTAAAACATCAGTAGTGACATGAGGAGCCTCCAAAAATTCAATTAGTTTCAGTACTATCTCTTCCTGCAGTCAAAATCAACAACAACAACAACAAAAGCGTAGGTCAACAAGTTTAGAGCCCTTGTTTATTGTATTGTTGCTAACCAAGAAATTAGTAGTTTTAATATCATCTACACCACTTGCAGAAGTAAAATAAAAAATACTAAGCCCTTTAGAATGAGAACAACCTTCTTTGTCCCTGATTTAGAGACATGAACATCCAATATATCACATAAATTCAACAAGTTCTCTTTGTTAAGCTTATCAAGTTTATCCTTCAGTTTCCCTTTAAGCTTTTCCTGAAGTCCAAACAAATTCCAAGTTAGGAAACATAATTCTCCAGGAAGCCACTCTTTTGGACTGTCCACAAAAGAGTCAACTCACAAAAACAAATCACAAAGCCCTGAAGATTAAGGAAAGCACCTTGAGAGTGTTATTCAAGCAAATGAGCATAAAAGCAATAAGCAGTACTCAAAGGTCATTCAATAATGAAAATTAGAAAATAAACTTGTCCACACATGCTCAAGGGATGGTTTAACGAACACGCATCTAAAATTAAAAGCAATCTGTCTTTTACTTTAAATTCAAACTAGATAACAATACCAGAAAAAATGCACTGTGGATTGCAGAAGGTAAAATACCTCTTCATCACCCCAGACAAAGCCAGAAAATTGCAAGATATTATTTTTTATATGGAAAGCCTGCATAACATACAAACAAACATATGGAATTAGGTAACAAAATTTATCAACATTATTTGGTGGTACCAAAAAGCCCTTATGAGATGAGGTGAAGGAGAAACTTAATAACAAGCATCAATTAAATTCAATTACAAAGAAACATTAAGCAAAATCTCCACTCTCTAATAGAATAACATAATAAAGTTGCAAAACTATGATCAGAAATTTATCACCAATGTCCAGAAAAAGTCAGATTGTCAAATCGTCAACAAAAAATATCAAATTTTAAATTATAAAAATAGTTTTCATACATTTAAGCAAAGGAATAAGAATAAGTGAAAAGATTTCAAACATATCACAGTTTTTTCCCAGAAAATTCAATTTATCACACTTTTTCAAATATATCACAAGTTGCTATATCTTAAAACTCCAGTTATTGATGATTTATTGTCAATTCTGGGAACCATAAAATGGACAATTTCAGAAAAAACTTTAGAATAATTATTTTATACACTTGGGAATATGTTTCCTTGCAAACTGGCCACATAACAAAATTCAAATTCTTGCAAGTCATCACAACACTACTAGCTTGCCATCAAATGCATTTAAAAGGTAAAGGTAGAGCTCACTTTTTAGATCTCATCCCAGAGAACCAACTAAATGGCACACAAAACCCTCGTGATAACAGGGGAGTTTTTCACATAAATATCATCTTCTTAGACTCTTCCCCATCAACCCACAAATGTTTCCCTACCAAGCTGTATTTAATCTCAACTACAATTTATTTTCAAAAAAAAATTAAACAAAAGTTCTAAGGTTATGGAGACCCCCAAAAATCAAACCAAAGAACATAAAGAGGAAGTTGCATAATTTCTACATTGACTCTCTTGGGAAAATGGTCCCTCTAAAGGAACTCATGAATCTTAATTTCAATAATACTACAATTTTGAGGCAATGATTTTATTAAAATTTAGAAGGGAACATAACATTGTCTTATGCAAAGGAGAGAGAAAAAAAATAGAAGGGAACATGTCAGCGATTTATGCAAAGGAGAGTGGTAATTGATGTATGTGGTGATTGTAAGGCATCACCAACATGTAGTGACTCTTATAATTAATAAATTATATTCCATTACAATTGTACCTTTTGAATCTGGGTTTGTTGCAGAAATAGGAACATATGCAAGAAAGTTCCTACCACTTCTTATCCCCAAGTTTAGATTACCTTAACATAGCCGAGCAGCACCTGATTTTATTAGCTTAGATGGAGGTTAACGACATGGAATACAGTGCAGTCTCAAAATGACTGCAAATGGGAAAGAAAAATAAAAATGGTAAAAGCAAGACATAATCAAAGCAGGAAAACACTACTCTAGGAAGGAACACACAGTGAGAGGAGGATCAGCCTCAGCATAAAGCAAATTTCAAAGCATGTGGAAGCTAAGAACCAAAAATAAGAGCAAAGAAACTGTATAACTCTTGCAAGAAGAATCAACATACGACTTGATTAAGAATCCCTGGATGTTAAAGTAGGAAACAGATGACATGTCAGTGGTTGCAAAGTTGCATCAAATGTTGCAGGCAAAGCAGTGAGCATTTCTTCAAGTATGCCTAAAAATTCAATACCTGATACTACTGCTCAATCAAATCAGAACATCTAAACAACAGCTAAAGGCCTCAAAGCACAACAAAGCTAAGCTAGTGATGACAGGCACATGGTTAAATATCCCTTTTGGAAAGGATAAAAATGAATTGATTTCATTAAATTTGCTTCTACCCTCAAAATTGAAGGCATGTTTCCCTATCCTTTTTGGAACAGATAAAAATTAATTGATTTCATTAAATTTGCTTACCCTCAAAATTGAAGGCATGTTTCCCTATGTATAACAGTGTGGAAGATAGCCGGGATACATGATCAACTTATAGGTATACCACAGCTCTATTGGACTGCAGAATCTGTGGCAAGATCCCAGTGCACAAAGCAGGAGTTGAGGAGAGAGACTAGGTACTGGGAAATCATAATAAATAACTTTGTTTTCACCTGCATACTACAAAGATCTTTATGCCACTCAAGGGCAATTTTGTGCCAAAAAAAGAGAAGAAAAAACAGGGAACATCAAAAATGGATATGATTTGGAACCAATTGGGAGACTTACCCCAACTGCCAAGTGCCTTTGAGTCTATATACAAAAAGAAGGCAGCAAGGAAGGAAAAGGCACCAAAAAACATTAACATGGAAATGGCAAAAGGCGAAAGACAGTTAAGAGTTAATTAATGATCCCAATACATCTAAATAACACCACCAACCATTAAAAGAATGAAAAGCAAATATAACAACCAAAGACAAGCTTAACAACATTAGAATAGCAGAAAACAATGGGAAAGCTGGAAGGGAAAACTGAAGTCAACATTGCAGTGAACTACTAACTGACCACCAAGACCTGGTTGCATGGGACCACAAGAACTGAAAGGCATCAAGGAGTAAGCAGGAATCATGCATATCAAGACAAAACCTGGCAGCAGACCCATCAAAGGCCTTGCCACCTTAATCCCAAGGTAGAGCTTAAAGTAAAGGAACAAATGGCCAAGATGTTGGAAAAAGAGACTCTATCACCAATTAGTTGTAGATAATACTTTGCAATTATATTTATATCTGACCTATTGGTTGTCCTTGTTGACAAGGCAACTTTTAAAGGCCAACCATGCAAGAAAGATCAATAAAGTGTCATTTGTCAACACAAAAGACAACAAAAAGGAAATAAATAAATAAATAAAATTTTATTACATATATATTTTGGTTTTTTATGCTAAACCTACTATTCATAGGGGCCATGGGAGCAGTAGAAGTCTTCTCCAAAGACATGCATTTATTACTTGGAATGGATTGATTTCTGAATGAGAATTCCTTGTACGATATGTTGAAATTCATGTTTTTCTATAATTTACTTGTTCTCCACTTATTGCATAACTGTTATTCTTATTTAATTAATGACACATTTGATGGTTTTGAGACATAATAAAGATTATCATTTTAAGAAAGGAACTATAGGACTGCAAACAAGTTCTAATTTCACAACCATTTCATTCAGCTAGCTCAATTCCTAGAGTCCCTGTTAGAATATAATACTCGGTATAAAGTCATAAACTAACAAGTTACAAAGTCATATACCAGTGGCATATGGCCAGCTCTGTTGCTAATGTTTAAATCTTTGGGGGTGATATGATCACACCCAAGTGACTGCAGGTTAAACATTTTTTCCTAATAGCAATATCCCACCACAAGCAAAGCAGACATCGCTCAAGAGTCAACTTACAATCGGCATCCTAGAATAAACAACATAAGCAGACCACAAATGATAATAACTTTATTCATCAGATGCACATTAAATAAAACAGGCCTAAACTAGCAACAGTAGACCAAAAGCAAGATGCACTTGTATCATAAAAGAAAATGCACATAAAGAACAATAACAATAGTAATCTGTGTCATTATCTTCAACTTACTTTTCCCCGTCTTCCATAAAGAACAGTGTGCAGAGACTTCAAACTTTCATCAGTTCTACTGCGCTTTGATACTTTGTATACCACTGAAATTTAAAAAAGATAAAATTAATACTCTAGGAAGTCTACACCCTATCATACATTGTTCTCCTAAAAAGGGCAAAAATCATTAAAAAAATGCTGATTTTATGATTTGAAATGCCTCTCTTCTATATAAACAACAAATCGTTTATATTTCATACAAATAGTTGTGCATAAAATGCCATATAAGTAAATCAAACAAGCACTTAGAACACAATACATTAAACATTACAGATACCATGCAAACCAGTTCACAACACACATTGCTCACATGATGTTACTTAGCATAATCTATATTCCTCCAAAGAGCACCTAATATCAGCCCTGAACTCTTTTCATGAATGAAAATACTTAACAGAAAATAAAATACAACAAGAGGGGTATATACATGGCAAAAAATTAAGATGCAGTGGTATCAAATTTCTATAGTATATGGTTTTTTTCAGCTTTGATATTGCTTCTTGTTTTTTAGAAAAATCCAACAACGTCTACCAAGCAACATTCTAGCTACATCTTAAAGATTTAAAATGCCCATATCTAATATAAACAACAAATTGATTACATCTAGTACAAGGAAATGTACATAAAATTTAAAAGAAATAAATCAGATACGCACAAAAGATAAAATACATTAAACAGTTTTAAAACATCAATTAAACTAATCCACAATAGACACACTGCTTACACAATATTGCTTGGATAATATACAATTCCAATTACAACCTAATGTTGCAACATAAACAGCACACAACTAAGCGCAACATGAAGGATATACATAGCATAAACGTATGATGCAAAGGAATCAAAGGTCTGCATTGCTTGTGCTTTTCCAGCTTCAACATTGCTTAATTTTAACAACAAACTTTAGTCAAAACAATATGCCTAAAAACATCTTGCAATAAGTTACCATATTTTATATCACCAAAAAATAAAAACAAAAATAAAAAGTCAATAAGGACATTTCAGACCTATCTCACCAATCACAATATTCCTTACAATCCAATTTGCATATCCCAAGTAACTGAATGTTGAGAACCTTGTTATAAATTAAAAAATAAATTAACAGAAAAAATTAAATTTAAAATTAATAAATTAATAAAAAACAAACCTAGAAACAAAATTAATTCTCACTCAAGTGGAATTTTATTTTTCTTGACTTCTCAAAGAATGTTTCATTTGTCCTTTCCTCTAAATCTTGTAACCCTGAAGATTACAGTTGCACATCATTTGTCCTCTGACTCAATATCCAATTCTCATGTACAATTAAGATTATATTCTGCTTGAATTCTCAATTCATCATTTCCTATCACATTTCCTGTTCAGATAAATTCTCCTTTTCCTATCACTTCCAAAGCATTTACCCAAACTCAAAGACTGAAGACCCTTAATTCAAAGTTGTTAACTTCCCAAACTCAGCACACCATTTCATAAAACAATATTGAAAATTTTATTATTTAGTCTTTAAATACATAATGCAGAATACCTATCAGAGTCAATAATGAACCAACAGCAATATATTTGAGTGGATAATGAAACATCAACCATAAATTTGAGTGGGTAGGGAAGCATCAACTATAAAGTCTAGGTAGAATTAGATAAAAAGTGAAAAAAAAAAAACAGATTGAAAATATTATAGATTGATGCAAATCAAATTTTCAAACTTCTGTTAAATCAAACAAATATAAAAGTTAAAACAAAGTTTTAAATTCCAAAATATCTAACTTTAAATGCCAATAAATATCATTTAGGCATACAAACAATTATACACAGATCTTTAAATAACGAGGAAGAACTTTACAGCAGTAATGACAATTAAAAACACACAAAAAAACTTTGGGAATTGGTGGGGGGTGGGGGAGGAATGTAACGTGCAACATTTAAGTAGCAGGTAAAGACCCACAATGAAACAACCCAAAGATTGAACTCGAAGTCATTTAAAGGTCACAATATTACCTCATAAACTTTCAACATATGACAAAGAAAAAAAAGTAAACACCTAGTTGTCCCTTTTGCAACAAAGAGCTATCATTTTGGTACCAATGCCAATAATATACACAAACATTATGCAGAATCTCAATCAACGTATTTACAGATAACCAATTTCCAAAAAAGTCTCAGAAAATGAAAAATTATAGCAGATAAGCCCTACCCAAAGTAATTGTAAGTGCACAAACAAACATCTTCAAAGATGAAAGATTGATCCCATACAAGATAAACTAATCCAAAAGACTCGTGCACACAATTTCGAATTTATGAAAGTACAGAAAGGCAAATTTAATTAAAATACATATATCCTGAAAACCTTACCATTGGGAATGTCCTTAAGCGGTGTGCCTTTGCCCTATTGATAAAGAATAAAGAATCGAAATCAGCTAACAATATATTATAACACCATAAGAAAATTATTTTGTTTTAAAGTGAAAAATAGAACCTTTTCTATAGTGAGTTCCTTGGCATTCTCTTTTTCAGTAGAAGCAACAAAGCGCTCAATAGTCTTCCTTTCCCTGGAAGGCCGATCCACTGTAACAGGCGTAGCCAACGCTTCCTTTACCTTCCTCTTCCTGGAATCCTTAGGGGTAGGAGTTTCCTCTAGTTCTCCTTCCTTCTTCTCCGCTACAGTAACCTTCTTCGGTGTGCCTCTCGCTCTGCCCCCTTTCCTCGGGGTGCCGCCTACCTTTTCTTTCTTGTCCTCCTCGACCTTCTCTTCGCCTGTACTTTTCTCTTCTTCGATTCCATTTTCATCCTCCTTGGCAGCTTCAGCTGGTTTTTCACCCTCCGCTTCAGTCTTAACCTCTGACCCGTTCCCCTCAACATGTTCATGTTCCTCTTTGTGATCCTTAGCCTCGGCTTCTTCGACTGGCTCCTCAGGCATCTTCCCGTTTGCAGAAGACTCCATCAGGGTGTCCTCCACGCCCGCCTCCTCAACCATTTCTACTATATTTCAAAACGCTAATTCCAGGTCAGGAATAAAACTCCAACATGAACCACAAAGGGCGGAGGTTCAAATCTCACACCGACGAATTTTAAAAGTAAACCCTTGCTAAGCTAGAACCCTGAGCAAAAACACTATACACAGAACCCTATGCTTCCATACCAGCAACTGTTGCCCATTCTAAGTTCAAGCCATCAAAGAACAAGAAGAGCAATAACAATTGGCCCTAAATCTAGAGCGCGATTGGAACCCGGGACCCTCACGGCACAAAATATATTTATCCGAAGAGATTTTTGACTGCAAAAAGTAAAGAATCACACAGAATAAGGGTTTCGAAAATACCGGATTGCGTGCTCGCCGCGCGTATTGTAAAACCCTGAGTCGTTACTCCTCCTACTTTTCCCTCCTTTTGCCTAAAACCGAGTGTTCGTTTGTTTTTTTGCTGCTTCCTTGTGTTACTTCGGATCTCAAGCACGGACTTAAATGAGGTTAAATCTGCGCGGGCAGGAACTCGGGGGTTTGAAATTCACTCTATTTAAATGTGTTAAGGTCGGTCGCCTCCGATAAAAAGACGCGGCCGTGTGTGGTCAACGATAAAGGCATTTATGGAGTGAGATTCGAGATCCAACGGACTTGTTTGTTCCACGCAAGGGGTGTTACCCGCCATTTTTGGGGATTATATGAAATCGACGGTCCTGGAGCCTTTCCAAAAGAGGCGGCTTAGATTACATACATGGATCGATGACGTGGAGTGCGGTTTACATGTCAATATAGCGCGCACGTTTATAAGTTTGTGTTTTCTTGCAGGGTAGCGGGACTCAGGACACTCGAGACGCATTATTTTTATTTTTATCTTTATGTGAAAAGCGGGTTATTTTCATTATTTCTTCTTTAATGTTTGGGGCGGGTATCTCATTAATCCCTATGGTGTGACAAGTGGATATTTCTTCAGCTACAAAATATTAATTAGATAATTTTAAGTATTTTTTTAATAATTTTTTTGTATTGGTTGGAAAATAGGTTTTTTTTTTAAAGGATTCCAGACTTTTTGCAAAGGGATTATGAAGATTTGAGGATCTCAAATTTATTTGTAGCAAAGATAGATCTTAACCAAACAACTTTAAAAGAAACAAGGATAAGGATTCAAAGAAAAAGCAAAGTAATTCGACAACAGGAACAAAAAGGCCAAATCTCCAAGATAAAGAGCAAGATTCCCAAACCCGAATGAACCATGCACCAACAAAAGAAGGGAGCAGGATGAACCATAAGTTATTGGAGTCATTTTTATCCAAATATCAAAATATTATATTTGTTATTAAGTCAACTAAACTTTGTATATTTTTTTTTTTTTTTTTTATTTGATTATTGTGAGAGAAACCCTTATGACCGATGCACAAGGCTGAGAAGACTCCTCCCAACCATGACCCCTCCAAAAGTTGAAAGCTATACTTATCAATAGGAAATTTTTATACTCTTTTTTATTTTTTTCTATTAAATATATTCTTTATCTTTCTCAAAATGCTATGTTTTCATAATCGAATTTTTGGCATCATTTTTTATTAAGAAATAAAAAATCTCACTAGGTCAATTGCCTTCTAAAATTCGAATTTTACCAAGATGGGATCAACATCATAATTGGCTAACTTATCTCCTATTTCTTTCTCAATAAATATAAGTTTTCAAGGGATTGCCTCCAATAATAATATAGGATGAACATTAACAAGGCTAAGAAGTCTCCTCCCAACCATGACCCCTCCAAAAGTTGAAAGCTATACTTATCAGTAGGAAATTTTTATACTCTTTTTTATTTTTTTCTATTAAATATATTCTTTATCTTTCTCAAAATGCTATGTTTTCATAATCGAATTTTTGGCATTATTTTTTATTAAGAAATAAAAAATCTCACTAGGTCAATTGCCTTCTAAAATTTGAATTTCACCAAGATGGGGATCAACACCATAATTGGCTAACTTATCTCCTATTTCTTTCTCAATAAATATAAGTTTTCAAGGGATTGCCTCCGATAATAATTTATGATTAACATTAACAAGGTCGAGAAGTCTCCTCCCAACCATGACCCCTCTTGAAAGCTATACTTATCAATAGGAAATTTTTATACTCTTTTTTATTTTTTTCTATTAAATATATTCTTTATCTTTCTCAAAATGCTATGTTTTCATAATCGAATTTTTGGCATCATTTTTTATTAAGAAATAAAAAATCTCACTAGGTCAATTGCCTTCTAAAATTCGAATTTTACCAAGATGGGATCAACATCATAATTGGCTAACTTATCTCCTATTTCTTTCTCAATAAATATAAGTTTTCAAGGGATTGCCTCCAATAATAATATAGGATGAACATTAACAAGGCTAAGAAGTCTCCTCCCAACCATGACCCCTCCAAAAGTTGAAAGCTATACTTATCAATAGGAAATTTTTATACTCTTTTTTATTTTTTTTCTATTAAATATATTCTTTATCTTTCTCAAAATGCTATGTTTTCATAATCGAATTTTTGGCATTATTTTTTATTAAGAAATAAAAAATCTCACTAGGTCAATTGCCTTCTAAAATTTGAATTTCACCAAGATGGGGATCAACACCATAATTGGCTAACTTATCTCCTATTTCTTTCTCAATAAATATAAGTTTTCAAGGGATTGCCTCCGATAATAATTTATGATTAACATTAACAAGGCTGAGAAGTCTCCTCCCAACCATGACCCCTCCAAAAGTTGAAAGCTATACTTATCAATAGGAAATTTTTATACTCTTTTTTATTTTTTTTCTATTAAATATATTCTTTATCTTTCTCAAAATGCTATGTTTTCATAATCGAATTTTTGGCATCATTTTTTATTAAGAAATAAAAAATCTCACTAGGTCAATTGCCTTCTAAAATTTGAATTTCACCAAGATGGGATCAACACCATAATTGGCTAACTTATCTCCTATTTCTTTCTCAATAAATATAAGTTTTCAAGGGATTGCCTCCAATAATAATATATGATGAACATTAACAAGGCTGAGAAGTCTCCTCCCAACCATGACCCCTTCAAAAGTTGAAAGCTATACTTATCAGTAGGAAATTTTTATACTCTTTTTTATTTTTTTCTATTAAATATATTCTTTATCTTTCTCAAAATGCTATGTTTTCATAATCGAATTTTTGGCATTATTTTTTATTAAGAAATAAAAAATCTCACTAGGTCAATTGCCTTCTAAAATTTGAATTTCACCAAGATGGGGATCAACACCATAATTGGCTAACTTATCTCCTATTTCTTTCTCAATAAATATAAGTTTTCAAGGGATTGCCTCCAATAATAATATATGATGAACATTAACAGTAATATTATTATTTATCAAATCCTCACATCTATTTTATCGATAGCATTAATGATAATTTGTGAATCTCTCTCAATTGAAATATATTTCCATCTTTTTTTAATCGTAATTGTAATCCCTTTAACAAGTGCTCTAACCTCTACATAGTTGATAGTTGAAATTTTACACGATTTGAAGTGAAGAATTTAACCTTTATTATTTTGAAAAAGACCACCTTGGTTGGTTTTTTCTATAATTCCTTTAGAAGCACCATCAAAATTAATCTTGATAAACTCATTTTTTTTGGACATTTTCATTTTACCCTAAAATGAAGCATGTCCTTTGTTTTAATGACATTCCACGTATGTTCAAATCTTGTAATCAAGTTGTTACCATTTTTTTTCTACATTTGAGACTTCTCAGGATGAGCACCATATTTGTAAATATTTTGCAAGAGGCAATAACACAGTTCTAAACTTGGGCATGATTTTGAGATATATTTTTAAAAAATGTATTATTCCTTTCAATTCATTTCTAACAAATAATGGCAAGACCAATCCTCCACATGATATATAATGTTTTAGCTTTGAAATAATTAATCCAACATTTCATCAACTCTTTCAATGTTGAGGGAGTTACCCAATAAATTTTAATATTTTTAAAAATTAAGCCTAAATAGAGTGAGCAAAGGGACAACGAAGAAGTAAATGTTTTGATGTATCTAAATCCTTCTCACGCAAGGCACATTTGAAAGATCCATGATATCCTCTTCTTTGTAGGCTCTCTCCTGTAAGAATCTTCCTTTGAACTGCTAATCAAAGGAATGTTGAGGCCTTGAGGAGATTCTCTCATGACCAAACATTCTTCCGAGAAAAACCTTTAGGAGTAGGAAATTTTGATTGCTCTAATTTCTCATATCCCAACTTGAATAAGTATTTACAATCTTTTGATTGATTCCAAACCAACTTATCTTTGTTGGAAGAAGAACGATCATATTAATGCAACAATGAAATTTTTTTTATTAGATGGACGAAGGAGTTTTGAAAGGATCTCCAAACCTTGTACAAAAGAGACTAAGCCCCGCCCAAAAAGAGGGAGCCAAAATTACTTACATCCGGTAATAATTGAAGAATGACCAATCAAAGGAGTTACCCCTTCTAAAGCCAAACCAGTACATAGGTAAGACCATACATAATATAAAAAAACAAATTGAAACAAAATCAGGATGTCAAAAATAACCAATCGAACACAGATCAATAGTAGGACCTAAACCACGAATCGAGCCATGCACCAGTCCCATTCTCCCCCATGAGGTCGTTGCTTTGCCAGGTTTGCCAACCCATCAAGGCAAAAATTTCTTCTACATTGGAGATTGTGGCTTGTAGGGAGGAAACAATGGAGATATGAAATTTGGTGCGGAAACCCAAAATCAATAAGCACCTCCAAGTTTTACAACCAAGTCATCAACAATAACTCGATAAGAGTAGAGCAAAGGTTAATTGTGTATGAGGTCATTATCGATAGAAGCAATATCCACCAGGAAATTATCCCGCCACACCACTAAACCATTCTAAATAACTCCTCTGTTAGCCAATAGATCATCCGCTCGATTACCTTCCCTGTATGTATTCTTAAACTGAACCTCTTCTAGATTTTGGATGTATCTCTGAACTTTCATAAGAAGGTTCAAAATAGTCCAGGTAGGAGATTAAGTCCCTCTTGCCATATTTATAATATTAAGGGAGTCCCCTTTAATGATTAGTTTCCTACAACTTACAGAATCCAATAGAAAAACTCCTTGGAACAATACCTTGGCTTCGACGAAGTGACTAGTTTGATGGCTAGGTTATCAACAATGGCTTAAATTATCAAGTTGTCATGGTTCCTTACAATTCCTCCAATACCTACAAGACCTGAATTCCCTTTAGATGCACCATCGAAATTCAACTTTAGCCAACCAATTGAAGGTGGCTCCCACTTAACCCTGGCTCTATCTAGAGGCACAATAGGTCTGACTAGTTGAGGATTAGTATTGAATCCAAGAGATCTCTCCATTGATCATTCCTACTCTACAATCATAGCATTCAGATATAGGTTTATAATGTTCTCCACAAAAAAATAAAGTGTTTGCAAAGCCACAACTTTAGCTGAGTGAGCAGCATCCTTAAACACCCTTGAGTTTCTTTCCTTTTAAATCTGCCACTAAATATGAGGAAGGCTGAATTTCCAAATCCAACGAAGGTAGAGAGATAAGAAGGGAGAAACCCATTGGGTCAGCACATCCTCTAGGTTGTTCGAAAACACCCGTTGGGTGTTCAACTATTTGAAAAAGTAGTTGAAAACCTCCTACAAAAAAGGACAACTAAAAATATGGAGCGAGGATTCCTTCGTATTTCTGCACAAGAAACAAGCAGTAGGCAAAATCATACCTATTTTTTTGAGATTATCTACAATTATAAATTTTCCTTGTACGGCCAGCTAGAAGAAAATGTTGATTTTTAGAGTCAATCCTTTTAGCCAAATTTTATCTACCAAAAACCAAGGATTATAAGGACCATCTGCTGCTAAATAAGTTGGTTTGATGGAGAATTTCCCATCTCTCTCTAATCTCCAGATGACCTATCTGAAATTTCTCTTCTAGGAATTATAATCCATTTAATGATATTAAAAATTTCATCAAATGCCCTCATTTCCTCCACCAAAAGTCTTGGGAAGTCAAATGGTTTCCATTGGGGGCGATCTTCAATCCTTTCAATGAAATCACAAACCTTATTCCCCTAAAAATGATCTGCAATTGGTTTGACTAAAGCCAGGTCTAATATTGACTCCAGCAGAACCTCAATCGCCCACACATCACTTTAGAAGTCGATAAACATGCCATCTCCCAAACACCACCTACCCCCTTTATGGATATCCAATATGCACTGTATGAGGCTAGACCATAATTGAACCCTAGAGGGATAACGAGTCTCTAATAAACCGCTTCCCATCATTTAGGTATTTGGCTTTGACAATATCAACCCATCCCACTTTCTCCTCTTGAACTAGTCTTCAATCCTGCTTGGCAACAAGAGCTTTGATCATGGATTTCAATCTTCTAAGGCCTAAACCACCCTCCTCCTTGCTTCATACTTAGTCCCGTGCCACTAGATGAGATTTATTTTTCTCACTTGCTCCTGACCAAAGAAATGTGCATTGGATATGTTATTTTCTTTTAAGAATCTCACCTGAGACTCAAAATAGAGAAAGGAAATATATCGAGATGCTTTGAAGGGTGGCCTTAACTAAGATAACTTTTATTGCTTGGCTCAGGAGAACCCCTTTTTAGCTTGCAAGCTTTCTTTGGACACGCTCCACAATCGATTCCCATAAGGATGATCTTGAAACCCCAAAAAACATTAGTATCCTTAGGTAGGCAAAAGAGAGAGACCCAATATTACATCCCAAAATATTTGTAATCCTCAACTTCCTTGTTGGAGGAGTATTGAAGAAAAAAACACTTATTCTAAAATTAACCTTTTGACCCGTCATCTGTTTATAATCTTCTAGAATACTTGACTGATTTTGCTTGTGGAATTGAAGTTTGAGAGAACATAAGAGTATCATCGATAAACTGATGATGAGATATGGGACTGATGGGCGTAGTCGGCTTAAGGTCTACAATAGAACAATCAGCTTTGATGGCTCACCCTAGAGATTCCACCAAAAAAATAAAAAGGTATGGGGATAACGAATATCCTTGACGAATTCCCCTATAGCTCCTAAAATATTATGTTGAAGAGCCATTTACCAAAACTAAGAACTTGGCTTAAGAGACACATGATTTGATCAAACTTATCCACTCCTGACTAAAGCCAAATTTATGCAAAACTTTGAATAGAAACTCCCAATCAACCCTATCATAAGCTTTGTTCATATACAACTTGAGCATGGTCCCAAAATTATTGCTTATGGTCATCGAATGGATGATTTCATGGACTGCAATGATTCCATCCAGAATTTACCTCCTAGCCACAAAACTGCTCTACGGGATATCAATGATGCCTGTTAATAAAAGTTTCAATCTGTTCACTACAGTCTTCATCAAAATTTAAAAAATAGTATTGCACATACTGATAGTTCTATAAGCTACAAAATCCTTAGCATCAACCGTTTTAGGGATAAGCACCAAAAACATAGAGTTGACAGTTGAAGGGATTTGTTTTGAAGACTGAACATCTCTAATGGCATCACAAACATTTGATCCCAAAATATGCCAAATTTTTTGAAAAAATATTAGGGGAAACCCATCAGGTCCCGGCGCTTTGAGCCTGCCCATTGCAAAAACTGCTTTACTAATTTCATCATCTAAAAATAGAGTATCCAAAACATTATTCATATCTGCAAAGACCAGAGGTGGTATGTTATTCAGCAAGTGAGATTCAACCTGTTATTTTTTTGTGGATGTGGAACACAAGAGGTCCTTAAAAAAATTTACTGCCTCGAATCTAATTTCTTTGATGTCTTTAGAGAGTTCTCCATTTGCTTTCGTAATCATCCTGATCCTATTGTTACTCCTTTGCCTTAGCGTAGTGGAGTAAAAAATTTGTGTTCCGATCACCCTCCTTAAGCCATAGGGCCCTAGCTTTCTGCATCCACATAATTTCTTCCGCTACCAAAATATTATGGAGCTTTGTGAGAATAGATAATTCTTACCTCTTTGATTCTACATAGTAACCTTGAGTTTCGGCTATCTTCTCAACCTCCTACGACGTTGTGAATCTCCATATTTATGGCAATAATATTTTTAAAAAATTGCTTATTCCAATCCTTCAACTTAGCCTTTATAAATATCAACTTGGAGGCTATTTGTGTCATTTGAGAACTTGAACCCTCATAATACTGCACCTCTCAAACCAGGACTCCATAACCTTCTACCACTTGGTCTTGAATCCTGCTCCCAAGGATCTCCACCTGATTTTCAATCTTTAGACTACCATGTACATTCTCCTATAGAACGCTTGCCTCCCCACCCACGACCACTTTCTTCAAACTCTACACCTTCCCACCATCACCCATTTCAAATTCCCCAACTCTCATCCTCTCTCCAAAATGTATAGTATAATTTCCAAATTATATTGCCAAATAAAAATATTTTACTTTGTTGCCCTAGCATTGTTGCACTTGCCTTTGCTACCCTAGCACTATTGCGACACTATTAAAATATTTTTCTTTGCTGCCCTAGCACTATTTCACTCACCTTCGCTGCCCTAGCACTATTAAAAAAAAATTCTTCACTACCCTAGCACTGCTACGACACTATTAAAATATTTTCTTTGCTACCCTAAACTGCTGCACTCACCTTTGCTACCATAGCACTGCTACGGTACTGATAAAATATTTTTCTTTGATACCCTAGCACTATTGCGACACTTAAAATATTTTTCTTCATTGCCATAACACTACTGCGACATTGTTAAAATATTTTTCTTTGCTGCGCTGGCACTGTTGCACATTGATAAACAAAATTTATTCGTTGCCCTAGCACTGCTACGACACTATTAAAATATTTTTCTTCGTTGCCCTAGCATTGTTGCGAAACTGTTCAACTATTTTTCTTTGTTGTCCTAGCAATGTTGCACTCACCTTCATTGCGACACTGATAACACATTTTTCTTCGCTATCATAGCACTGTTGCGATACTGTAAAAATATTTTTTCTTCGTTGCCCTAGCACTACTATGACACTGTTAAAATATTTGTCTTCATTACCCTAGCACTATTGCGATACTAATAAAATATTTTCTTCACTGCCCTAGCACTGTTGTGACACTGTTAAAATATTTTTCTTCGCTATCGTAGCATTGTTGCACTCACCTTTGTTGCAGTACTAATATAATATTTTTCTTCGCTACCCTAGCACTGTTGCACTCACCTTCACTGCCCTAGCATTGTCGTGGCATTGATAAAGTATTTTTCTTCGTTGCCCTAGCAATATTGCAACACTATTAAAATATTTTTCTTCGCTTCCCTAGCACTGCTGCGACACTGGTAAAATATTTTTATTTCCTGCCCTAAAAGATCAAATACTTTGTCTTCTCAAGCAAAATTGGATTGTGATCTAAGGCCAACTTAGGGAGAGAGCATAAGGACACATCGCCAAAAAACGGGATGCCTTCTTTAGACACAAGCATTCTGTCCAACCTACCAACCTAATATGAATATTTTGACTCCTAATTCGCTTGTTACTCCATGTAAATATTGACCCTTTTAGGTCCAAATCCATCAACTCTTGGGAGTAAATAAAAGATGTAAATTCATCCATGCTACCGAGCACCGGGGTTCTTCCTTTTTTATTAGATGAATATAAGGGTGTATTGAGATCGCTTGCCAAAAGCCAAACCTCTCAATTAAAATGTTCTCTCATAAAACCAAGGAAATACCAAAGCATAGTTCTAGAGGGTATCAAATTTGAGGCGTAAATATTTGAGGTTATCCATTTAAATCCTAACTTATTGGAACAAAATAGGATGCAAATCACTCGATCAGATATGAACATAGTCGATCCATTAATGGTTTTAGGGTCCTACATGCACAAGAGACCCCTCGAGGCATCGTTAGCCGAGTTAGCTACGAACTTAGCTTCCTTCCAAACCTTCCTCTTAACTATTTTAACACTACTACTATCCATTTTTGTTTCTTGCAAAAAAAATTATATATGGTTTAAAATATTTTCTGATGGATTCCAATGCACAATGTTTAGGTAGCCCATTAAGACCCCTAATGTTCCATGATAAAATTTTGATTTATAATTATTGGAAATAAAACCCCCATCCTTAGATTGGGGAGACTGACAGAATGAATCTAGCTTCAGCTACTTACCTTTTGTATCATTTTCCTTTTCGAACTTGAACTTGGATTGAATTCCATCTACAATATCAACTTTTGCCTCTCTACTTCTTTGAGCTTTATTGGATGGTTTGCATACCTTCCTCGGAACACCCACGTCAATCGGGCCCTTGCACAGGCTTTTGGTTTTAGGACGCAGTATCCTTACCCCTAAGGAACCTTCACCAGAGGGGGATTTTACATCGCTAGAGGAGGATTTTACATCACCCAAAATTAGGAGGTCTATTTTCAACTCCATCTTCTGAGGAGATCCCTCTCCCACCTGAGGGTCTTTAGAGCCATCCTACTCAACCTCCTCCAAGTTTAGACATTGAAAAGAGTTTTGGATAAACTCCTTAGGTATTGGAGTCTCAAAAGTTAAATATTTATTTTTGAGCACTAGCAAGCTAGAATAAATACTTCTCGAGATCACACCCCTTTTCTCCATCGTTTGAAGCCATTTGTTGAATATCTTCCTCGATATATTTCTTCAAAATAGGAGCCTTGCTTGAGGGACTTGCAGAATCAGATCCTGCCTTCTTTTCCAATAACTGTCTTGGTTTTGTTTTGGATTCATTTTTTTCCAGTTTTGCTTGAAATGGGTCTTCTTGTTTTGGATTGAGCATGAGCCAGGGACATGGTCAAACTTATTACAGACTGAACATTTCACTATTCGATTCTCATATACAATAGGTTGAATCCATGGCCCAAACTTTGAATGCAGATTAATATGATCCAAAAGATTAGCTTCAGGGTTCACCATAACACACATAAATGTGTTATAGTTGATATTAGCCATTAACAACCTAATTCGAATAACTAACTATCCAACTAATTTAAGATACAAAATATTGTATTCTAACTTTTAAAATAATCATGTTGGATTCTAGATTGCCAACTACCAAGCACTAACCTATTAGCTAAAAACATAATAAAATAATGTAATAAATTCACTAATAATATAACATCCCCCCTTATTACATTATTTGAAATACATAGAGAGTTGCAAAACAACTCAAAATTGACACATGCAAGGTGCCTTAGTGAAAATATTTGCAACTTGTTTGTTGGTGGGAATGTACAAGAGCTAGATCTTGTATTTTGGAACTTCGTCTCGAATGAAGTGACATTGAGTGTCAATGTGCTTTGTTTGTTCATGGAACACTAGATTATTGACTAGTTTCAAAACACCTTGGTTATCGCATTTCAAGTGTATTGGAAGATTTTTTTAAAGACCCATACTTGAAAGAATGTGATATAGCCATATTGCTTCACACATAGCTCCTCGTGCAACACGATATTCTGCCTCTATGGATGAAAGTGCAACTGCTTGCTACTTCTTGTATTCCAAGAGATAGGTCTAGATCCTAGATGAAAATGTATTCAGACATTGATTTCTTGTCATCTAGAGATCCAACATAATTTGAGTCTATGTATCCTTGCATGAAGAACCTGTTATTCTTCTTGTCTTCTAGGCCATATTCTATTGTACCACAAACATAGTGTAAAATTTGCTTTGCTGCCATCCAATGACTGACCTTTAGCTCCCGTATGAACCTCGAAAGATAGCTCACAACAAAGCTGATATTTGACCTAGCGTTGATCAAATATATGACTCCCAATTAATTATTGACAGAGAGTTCCAGATACCTAAGGATATTTGTCATATCTCGACAACTATAACCTTGATTCCATTGGATTTGCCTTGGGTTTACATTTTATCATCTAACATTTCTCTATCAATGACTTAGCATATTACATTTGCATGATCTTGATGTGATTATTCTATTTCAGAACTTCCAATCAAAGACAATTATGTAGAAGTCTCAGATATGTCATTTCAAACGATTTTTTCAAGTCATTATTCACAACTTCCACCATCCCATATAAACGGTCGGTGATGATCAGATCGTCAACATACAATACAAGTATCACTATTTCAAAACCAACTTTCTTGAAATAGAGATTTGCATCTAAGAGACTCCTTTTTAAATTTTGATGCAATAGGTGATTATCAATCTTGATGTACTAAGCTCTTTGAGCTTGTTTTAACCCATATAAGGACTTAATCAATTTGCAAACCTCTTGTTGTTGTCCTTCAACAACAAATATTCAAGTTGAATCATGTACACATCTTCTTTGAGATCACCATTCAAGAAAGCACTCTTCACATCTATCTAATGAAGCTTCCATCCAAACTGAGTTGTCATTGCATAGAGTACATGAATGGTTGTCATCTTTGTTGTTGGTGCGAATGTTTATTCATAATCAATATCTTCTTTTTAAGCATAGCCCTTTGCAACAAGACAAGTTTTATGTTTGTCAATAGTTCTATCTGCCTTATAATTGACTTTGAATACTCATTTACAACCTATGGGTTTTTTTCAACAGGAAGATCAACTAGCTCCCATGTATTATTTTTCATAAGACACTTATGTTCAACTTCCATAGCTTCCTTCCATTGAGGCAAGCTAAGTACATCCTTCAATTTTTTATCCAAGGAGAGTTAGAGTGTGAGTCTTAATCCTATGGGGATTTGGACTAGCCTGATTACTTTATCCATTCAATCAGATAGTCTTACTAGGATGACAGAATGGAGCTTAACAGAATCAGGCCTGTGAGACTGCATACGGCCTGAGAGATCGGGAAAAGGGCAAGAGCGAATATTGAGATCAAAGAGGACCTCAACAACAATCATTTCTTCAATCCAAAATCATAGTTGGTGGGGCGGGTGACACCTTGTTTACCTCAAGGCCAACAGGGTTACCTTGGTAGTTAGATCTTTGACCAGCCCTGCCTGGTCAGCTCCACTGTAACGATGAGTAGGATTGCCCTCTCATTTTTCTCCTTGATCATAGCATTGCTTGGGTCGATCTAATAGGGGGATAGCTCAATCACAACTAGAAAGGCCATTAGTAGGCAATCATTGTCCTACGCAGATGCAAATTACAATGTAGGTGAAGGAGGGATTTGGAAAAATTAATCAATTCCTCCTAAGGTTAAAAAAATACCCAATTAAATTGCGTGATTTCTCGATCAATCACAACACAGGAAGCATACCCGAGTTTGAAATTGACACATGGTTGTTTTGAGTGCGAGTGTGACTATTTAGGGCATGGTTTATTTTTTCTTCAAAATAATTAATCCCAAATCTATTGTGGGAAGGTGCTAGTAGCGCCTTATAAGCTTGAAGGCTTCCTAAATATTTTGACCACCTTATGGTGGTCAAGGAGCCTCCCACACGGGGCCACCCATAGGCACCACTTGGTAACGCCAACATGAGGGGCCCACATGGGTGGCCCGAGCACCATTAGCACCACCTATTGCTTGGAGGATCGTGTTCATTGACTACACCAGTTGACTCAAACCTTGGAGGAGCTAGAGCTTGACCAAATTCAAAATTACCCCAATTTTTTTATTAAAAAAAATTGCATTTTTAAATTTAATTAACTTAGCTCATAGTTATGGTTTTTAACTAATTAACTAACTAGTTAATTATTTTTTAATTAAATAATAATTATTTTTTAATTATTTATTTATTATTTTTATTAATTAGTTAATTCATTAGTTAAAATACTTTAATTATGTGGCCAATTAATATATATTAAGTTTATTAAATGCATTAAAAAACAAAAACAAAAGAAAAAAGGGAGAAAATTTTGCAAAAACAAAGGGGGAATATTTTTGTATTTTTTGCAAAAACAAAGGGGGAACAATTTTGTATTTTTGCAAAAAATACATCAATATTATTGCAAAACAAACATTGAAACAAAATTTGCATTTTCGATGGAATTTGACACCGTCAAAACATAAATTTGTGGGCATGATGAATGTTTAAATGCATTTCATTTTTTGTTTAATGCATTAATATTGTGGCAACAAAAAGACCACAAATTTATATCCTATTTTTGTGCATTTGTACAAGGCATTTGGTAATACGACGCCTTTGGCCCGCACTTATAGGTAATGTTATCATGTTTGGGCTACTATATTTAGCGCCTAATATAGTTGCAACAACGTCTTGGGTCTATCCCTATAAACAGCCAAGGAGAAATAAGGAAAGCCAATTTTATTTTCACTCCATCATTACCCTATTCATTACTATCGCTTGATGTAAAACCTGAAATTAAGTTCCTCCATGTATTTAAGGGATTTTTCATCCTACGTATGTAAAGATATTTTTAAGCAAACATCAAAGATAGAGTGAATACCTAGCTTATGTGCCACAAATCGATCTATTTCACATACCTTAAAGTCTCTCTCGCGTATGATGCAAATAGAGAGGACCAACTTATTCCACGTATTGACGAGTATTATAGGAAAAGAGGATATATCATAAGGATCAGGTATATTGGACTAGTGGTATAAAGAAAGGGGGACCATTTGGTGATATAAGGAACCCTCACAATGTCCATTACAAAGGCATATATTTTAGATTCTTAGCTCTTGAGAGGTCCAAATTTTGCTCCATGGAAAACAAATACGAGGACCATATTGTAGGTTGAAAAGCTATGGATGTCATGACTAGCAGAGTCATACACCCAAATGTTGGAGATATTGTAAGAGAAATATATGATGGTGCAAATGCCAAAGCAGTAATGATCATAGTTCTTGCCAATTCTGATGAGATTCAACCGCATATTTATGAAGCAAAGAATACCAAAGATGCAAGGGATAAGTTGACCACCATTTTTGAAGGAAAGAATCAAGTAACAATTCTTAACCTTCAATCCCAACTTCACACTCTAAGCATGAAGAATGGAGAAAGTATAGAGGTCTTTCTTTACAGAGTTGCTCGTTTGAGATCAAAATTACATGCAATGGGAGAAAAAGTGGACGATACGCTCTTAACTTCCATTATTTTGAGAGCTTTACCAGATTCTTTTACAGTGCTTGTCACTTCCCTAAAAATGTTCGATAGACAAGTCTCTTTTGAGGAGTTGGTTAATTTGTTGCAACAAGAAGAAAAAACTAACAACCTAAGAGACTAGTTGTCCAACAATGTGCTAATTTCTAAGAAATCCAGATATAAGAAATAAGGTTCTTTTTAGAAGGGTTCTTCATCCAAGGGTTCTATCACCTCCTCACAAAAGACATCAAAAGAAAAATAGGTATTGCCACATTTGTGAGAAAGAAGGTCATGACACAGAATAATGTTGGTACAACTCTTCCAACAAAGGTGATAAGAATAGACAACCATCAAAGAAAAGGTAATACAAACCACAACCTAAATATAGGCAACAAAAAGGGTATGTTGCTATTGAAGAATCAGATTTAAACTCGGAGCAAGCACACAAAGTGCTAATAACTTTGATTGATTATAAACAAAAAGATAATGATTGAAATATAGATTTCGGTGCGAGCAAGTACATGATAGGATATAAGGGGTGGTTTTATACTTTTGAAGCCAAAGAGGTTAAATTTATCACAATTGCAAATGATAAGACCTATCAAGTCCAAGGGGTAGGTGATGTCTCAGTTATTATTCTAGATGAGCAATGTTAAATTGAGAAGGTACTTTATGTACCAGGATTGGCCAATAATTTGTTGTCAATTTCACAAACCTTGGATAAATATATGGTGTTTGATTTCAAAGTAGTTGATGAAAAGAAGTGTTGCTTTATCACCAAGCATGGGAAACATATTGTAAATTCTTACTACAAGCATGATTTGTTTGCTTTAGATGCCCTCAACACACCTCATGTTGCCTTGGTTTCCACCATAAAAGAATCAACCTCTTTGTGGCGCATACGGTATGGACATTTCAGTTTAGGCTACTTACTCCAAATGAGTAAACATGATACAATGTTAGGCCTGCCCAACCTCTCACCAACATTGCCCGTATGCTCAAAGTGCTTAGCAAGGAAGCAACATCGAGTAACATTTGAATTGAGTTTTTCCATTGCTAAAGCACCATTGGAGCTAACGCACACCAATCTATGCGGACCCATGCCAAACAATTTTGGTGGAAAGAAATATTTTCAGTTGTTTTTTGATGATTACTCCAAAATATATGGGTCTTCTTCTTACAACTCAAGTATGATACCTTCTTGTATTTTTAGCAGTTTTAAAAATGTGTTGAGAAAGAAATGGGATATTCATCAAGACCCTCCACTCAGATCGAGGGGGCAATTTACCTCCAAAGAGTTCTCTAGATTTCTTACAAAACATGGGATTAAAAGACAACTTACAACATCTTATACTCCTCAACAAAATGGAGTTGTTGAAAGGAGGAATCATTCCATCATGGAGATGGTTCAATGTATGCTCACAAAAGCTCATCTTGGGCAACAAGATTGGGTAGAAGCTATTACTATTTCTATGTATCTCCTAAATAGTGCACCAACAAAAGCTCTAATACCACTATTGGAAGAAGGACAATTATATTAATACAACAATAAAATTTATGCATGCGTTATGGTTGAGATTAGCCATTAACAACCTGATTCAAATAGATAACTATCCAACTAATTTAAGCTACAAAATATTGCATTCTAACTTTGAAAACAAACACATTGGCTTCTAGATTACCAACTACCAAGCACTAACCTATTTACTAAAAATATAAAAATAATGTAATAAATTCATTAATAACCTAACAACTCTTTCATGTGAAAACTAGAAAATAAAACTATTGAAGCATCTTTTGAAGTTCATTTACAATTTATTTGAGTTCCTCTACTTCAACCAAGTTAATAATAGAAATCCATGATCTCGAGTTAATGTTCACATTAAAGTAAATATTTGACCTTTGGACCTTTACAAGTTAGGTATGCCCAAGCCAATGGTTGTCATTTTGAATTAGAGGTAAGAGGATTAGGCTTCTACCAAGCATCAAACCAAAAAAATTGCATAATTTACCTCATAACCATATAATATGTTTCTTGATCAATTGCAAAAATTTGAGATGAAGTTCCATACTGGAGATCCTTTGGATAGGGTTATTTTTCTAAATAATTTTGTTGCATCAAGAGAACCTATATATTTGAAGTTGCATTTTTGCCTATTTTTTTTTGGATCTTTGGATAATCTTCACCCAAGTTTTGTCCTTCAAAATGAATCATAAGTCTACCAATCAGCTCCAATATTTTTTCCTTTGCAAACCCTATCCCATTGACAGAAAGGAAACCTAAATTTTTCCTCACATCCTTTCCAAAGAAAGTCTCTTTGAATTTTATAAAATTCCGATGTTATAGCTCCTACCAATCTTAAAAGTGACATCATATAAATAGGGATCAATTACATTGTAGTCTTTTTTAGTTGTAGCCTTCTCGCCATCTTTAAGAACTTACCTTTTCAAGTTGACAAACAATTTTTCATTCTATTCAAACAAGAGACCCAAAGCTCACTCCTTTTTATTTCCTTTATGAGACAAAGAAATACCCAAGTAGGTTGATGGAATGTTTTTCAATTTTAAAGCCTAAATTGTCCACAATAATTTATTATAACTGTAGGCCAGTGTTAATAAAAAAATAAATTTTGTATTATTAGTCGTCCAGTAGCCTTCTCATGGCATGATAATATTGATTTAAACTCCATGGCCTTACTGACCAAGGGACGATCCAAAAGAAAAGTATCGTCAAAAAACTGGATATGAAATTCAAAGGCACCATTTTTGCAACTTGAATATCTTTGGTTTTATCTTCCAATTTTACCTTTCAAAAAGCTCTCCCTAATACCTCAACAAGAATAATAATACATAAGGAGATAGGGAATCACCTTGGTGGAGTCCACAAGATGTCTTTAAGTAACTAGTGGAACCATTAATCAAACTAGAAAATTTGTAGTGCTATAACAACATTTAATCCAGTCATACCAACTGAAATCAAAACAAATATTTTTTAGAATATCATGTAAAAGACATTAGGAAACCCTATCATATGCTTTGTTCATATCTAGTTTCATAAGCATACCTGGTTTTTTCATGGAATGCAAAGAATGTATGGCCTCTTATGCAATGATTACACCATTAAGAATTTGTTTATCATGAACAAAACCATCTTGTTCCTCCCTTAAGATCACATAATCTAAAATGGCTTTCAACCTCTTTTCCATAATTTTTTAAATGATCTTATAAATCATATTACAAAGGCTTATTGGATAAAATTTATCAAAACAATTTGTTTGGCCTTGATCTCACAAATTGTAGTTTTTCTTTTTCAGGCCTCTCCAACCACAACCAACATATCACTCTTTAGTAAATCCCAATTTAAAAAAAACAAGAAATTCATCAAGGCTAAGTGCCTTGTTAGGATGAAAAGAGAAAATTACTTCATGTAGCTCCTCCATAGATATATTTTTCATCAATATTTCAATTTGTCCTTGTTTGATAATTGATAGAATATTTTGTAAAAGCTTATCCTATGGCTCCTTATCTTCCTCAATACCTAACAATATATATATATTTTAAATAACTATTTTCTTCCTTCTTTATATCTTCTTCTTCCTCGATTTTTCTTCCATATAGAGTTTTTGTGATGAAAATAAAATCTTGTTTTTGTTGTAGCATGATAAGGAAGTCCAAAAAGCCTAATATATATTGAAATCGTTTTAATAATCTCTATCTCCATAAAAAATATCACCACATGGTCTTAAATATAAGCATCCTCACCCCTAAAAAATTATTACTCCATGGTCTTAATCCACATTGAAATCTTTTTAAATATCTCTATCTCCATAAAAAATTCTTACTCCATGGTCTTAAATATAAGCATCCTTACCCCTAAACCAAGGGTCGTGATCCATTATTTTATTCCTTATTTATAAACTAGAGAAGATCATGAGAAAAAATCCTTTCAAAAGAAAAGTCATAGAGTAATTTTAATTAAATCCCCACTTCTATTGATCCAATTTTGAATATCAAAAAAATCTCATCGATATATATGGAACTTACATATTAACCTAATGGTTTTAAGAACCATTATATCATGCTCAATCATCTCATCCTTAATAATTACTTATGGTGTGGTATTTGGTACCTATATAGGGTTTGCCATATATTTATATTTGCTTCCAACCTCTAGAGACCACGACCAGGAAGCGCCAGGGTGATCACATAGATACAACAAGATCAACTCATCGTCGACTCCAACAAAGAACATCTACAACGACATCCAACTCTTATATCACTCACTTCTCTTCAACCTTGAATGTTGGGAGCAATCCTTGATCCACAAATCTTCTATATCATATGTCATTCTATTTACTGTTTTCTTACATTATTTTCTTTGGAGCTGCATTAGGCACTCTTGTCTTACTTTACAGTCCTATTGACCTCTTTTGGTCACCGATGGACATTAATACAAATTCAAATTCAAATTCTTATCACTAACCATGGCATCCTTACTTCAAGTAAGAACTTAAAAAAATAAATTTCTTACCATTTTAATTAGATTTTCTTTGCATGAATCATAATATCTAGAACAAGAAGAAGTGACTCTCCTTGCTCGCACTCGCTCTTGGCTTGGATAATGTAAAGGTTCGACCAATGAGATTTGAGACTTAGTTTTAAGATATGAAAATCTTCAATCCAAACTTTTGTTCTAAAACCCATGGGCTACATATTAAGGTTCACCCACGAGATTGGATCCTTGGTTGATGTTATGAGAATATTTATAATTTAATCGAATAATACGAGTAAATTTAGTTTTTTTAAATGAAACATGTTTTTCAATTATGTTGTAAATTAGTTACTAAACGTTGAATATTTTAAAAAATGTATAATTTTTATTTTGTTGGAGGAAAACTTGTTGTATTCAGGTTCTCCATCCTTGACAAATCGGAACTCTCTCCTTTATAGCTTAAGAGTTTCCAAACAAATTCCATTATCATTTCAGTTGAGTTGCTATAACTAAATACCTACATTTTTCTTCATAAAAAGCCTAAATTCTTGATTTCCATTTTTTGGATCTTCTTCAAATTTTCTTTGTAAATACAAATATTCCAAAATTTTACATCCTTATTATTTAAAATTTTGTGTAGTAACCTTCACAATACCAAAAATCCATCTCTACTATTTACACACTACATCATTGTAGATTATTAATTTAAAAACTTCACATTATCATAGTCTGCTTTACTAGATTTAAATTGTTAGTTTCCTTCATAAAGCATAAGTTCAACCATAAGAACTATAATAAATAACTTAGTAATATTGAAAATTGAAAGTTCCATTCCATACTCTGTCCCATAATCCAACCAACAACCAAAAACTCAAAAAATCCATTAAGCCATGAAGACCATCCGATGTCAACTTCATTTGCTTTAGCATGTAAAACTTTTGTTCGCTTCATGAAATGATAGTCTGCTTTACCAAATATGGATTGTTAGTTTCCTCTAATGCATTGATCTAATGGATCCCCTAAAACATTTTATAGTCCTCTAGAACATTATTTTTGAATTTGCTCCTTTCATATTTTTCTTGTCAGCTTTAGCTATGTACTACTTCCTCTAACCATGGAGAAGATAATTTAACTTCACGATCCTCTATTAAAGCCCCTCTATTTTCCAGCCTATTCGCCCATTTGTTCCCTTCCCTTAAAATATGTATAAACCTAATTTATTCAAACTTTGTAGCAAGGTCTTCTATTTCCACAATGATATCTTGTATTTTCCATAGAACCTTTGCTTTCTTCAAAATTGCATTTATTACCATTAGTGAATCACCTTATATTTATACTCCATTCCATTTCATTTGTCTACATATTTTTTATCCTTCTAATATTGCTTAGTCTTTAGCTTCATTTTTTGTCTTAGATCCACTACTAAAAGTGTAATGCGACCAAATCTCACCCCTATTATTTTTAATTATTCCTCCTCCTCTTGTTGGTCTTGAATTTCCTTTAGATGCTCCATTAAAATCTTATTTGACCAACTATATTTATGGTAGTTTCAATTTTATATTCTTTGCTTTTCTTTTATTTCTCTTATACCCAACATCATAATTCTATTTGATGACTCAACTCCATTTGTCAAGGATCTTTGCTTTGATATTAGGGATTGAGTGAGTTGATAGGGTTGGTTTAGACTCTTTTATGGCTAAATAAATCTTCCTTTTCATTACCTTTAAAATACTTTTCTTTTCTTCAAATATTATTTTGTTTCTTTCTAGCCATATTTTCCAAAGTATTACATCTTTTAATTTATCCTAGATTGGTTATAATACCTTACTTTTAAAGTGTTTTATCATTGCTTTAATCGTTCTTCAATTCTACCATTCATCACCATGCATTTACCAAACATATTAAGAATCCATTGCCATAGTTTCCATACTATTTAGTGTCTTGAGAGATGTTCTATAATATTATGAAGGGCCACAAAAATCCCTTTTCATGAGGTTATCCCAGGATAAAATTTTCCTATGACCTACTAGCCATGCAAACATTTTAACTTTTGGAATGCTCAGGCTATCCCAAATATCTCTTAATATTCTTGTGGTATTCATATTCTATCGATGCTTTATGTTATGTCTACTTCTTGTGTATTCTCTTGAGCTATTCATCTTCCAAATTAGCTTATCCTCGACTCCCCTCAAAATAATCATTGTTGTTATCTTTTTACTCAACTGCCTCTTAACAATAATATCAAGTATCTTATAAAAAGTATTATTTCCATTTGTAACTTCCTTGCTAATATTTGTACATAATGTTTGAACCCCTATCACCATATTTATCTTGAAGTAATCTCATTCATGGTTTCAAAATTGGATCTAGATTGTGTGTTTTTTATCACACCAAGTATCAAGCCAAATATAATTTTTTTCTCTAGTTTCCATCAACCATATTAGACTTTTTTTCAATTGGTTATATAGGATTGAAATGAGCCCCACCCATATTCCATCATCACTATCATCACCATGTGGTGGTATTACAACAAAGCTTAGATATTATCCATGTATCACATGACAAGATTCGAACCTTGGTCTCCTTGAATGTTGAGGAATCTAACCAGTTGAGCTAATGCCATTTAATAACCATTTTAGACTTTTAATCACTAGATCAATTAATTAAATATTTCCATAGTGCAGGACCATCTAGTAGTAAGAGTAAAGATTAAGCTTAGGTCATTAGGCTCAATATACTTAGAAGAATTCTTGCCCATTGTCTTTGACTTTCTTTTTTACAATCTTCAAATTACTTTTTACCTTAGAGCTAAGTTTACATTCGTAGGAACACTTAAACCAAAACCTCCCCTATTTTTATTATAATACACCTTGCTTCATTTCACCAAAGGAATTTTACTTTATCATATACTCTTGACCACAAAAATGATCGCATAATATAGATTAAACTTTTTCTACCAATTTTGGCATAATATACAAGGACATATAATATATTGGAATGACATGTAAGGCTGATTTAATTAGCTATACTCTTCTCGCTAACGATAACCATATACCTTTCCATGTTGGTAGTTTATTCTAAACTTATAATTAGATTCCACGATTTTATCCTCATTCTCCTCACAAATAAGGGTATCCCTATATATGTTGCTAGTAAATTTGCCTCCTCCATTTGAAGTAGCCTGCATATCCCTATTTTGATTCTAGATGGAGTGTTTAGGAAGTATACTTTAGATTTTGTCCTATTAACTTTTTACTCTAATGCTCTTTCATATTCCTTTAATAATTTAATAAAATCTCTAGACTCGTTTTTTCCTACCCTACCAAAAAGAGTTGTATCACCTACAAATTGTTGATGGGTGATGTTGTCAATGTTACTACTAGCCTTAAGTATACTTATTAGGCCATCTTTGTATGTCTTATTTAGGTTACTTCCCAATTCCTCAGTCATAATAATGAACATATGTGGTGATAGAAGATCTTCCTATCTAGGATCCCTCTTGGCTTCAAATGATTATGTTACTAGCCCATTGATCAACACTAATATATGGTACTGTAAAGTCACAAGCTTTAATTAATCTAACTCATTTCTTTCCAAATCCAACTTTCTCTAATAATATAAAAAGAAAATATCATTTAACCCTGTCATAGGCTTATTCATATCAGGTTTTAAGATCATTGCTGTCTCTTTTCTGTCATGACCCTCCTTGGGCGGACTTGTGGCACAAAGAAATGATGTATTAATCTATGATATTTTAATACCTAACTTGAGAAATTGAACCAACTATGCGATATTTAGTTTTTTTTAAAGAGCATGTACTACTAACAAATTACCAAGATGCGCAGGATTAGGTACACTCGTAGTTGGAAGAAGCAGAATAATCCACCAAAAGGTGTGGTACTTGAGGTTGGGTAAATGATGATTAAGGCAACTCAAAGGTAACATGGATAGATACCTTCATATAGGCATGCATTATCGGTAGGGATAATCATCAATACGCTAACCACCTTGAGCCTCGATTGATAGCCTAGTAGTTATCGTAAATCCTTCAATTGAGAAGGGTGATTGGGTTGATGAAAAGACTTGCTTCTTGTCTATTGCATATGTTTGATTGTCTTTTACTTCTTCACTATCTGCATTGGTGGTTTGGAAAATAAAAACATGCATGATTTAGTTGCCTTTGAAAGCTCTTTATTTTGCTTAAAAACCTATACTCTCTATTTTATAAATAATAGAGGTTTTACTTTAAAATGATAATGGAATTTCATTTTAATAGAAGCATTATTTAAAATGATAATAGAAGTTCATTTTATAAATAATAGAGGTTTTACTTTAAAATGATAATGGAATTTCATTTTAATGGAAGCATTATTTAAAATGATAATAGAAGTCCATTTTATAAATAATAGAGGTTTTACTTGAAAATGATAATGTAAGCATTATTTAAAATGATAATAGAAGTTCATTTTATAAATAATAAAGGTTTTACTTTAAAATGATAATGGAATTTCATTTTAATGGAAGCATTATTAAAAATGATAATAGAATTTCATTTTTATAAATAATATAAGCTTTATTTTAAAATGTTAATGGAATTTCATTTTAAAAGTATTATTTTCAAACATTGATAGAGTTCATTTATAAGTAATGGTTGCTTATAATAAAACTTCATTCAAAGACATTAAACATGTATTGTTTGTTAAATAAAGACCTTCCATTTAAAATGTATGGTAGACTTCTTTTGGCTGCAATCGTATGTTTAGAGGAATGAGATTTTTGCCAGCCTCAGATAGAGAGAAGCTTCCCTCCCTTGTGACAAATCTTGTAAATTAGATTTAAAAGACAGAAAATGGTTGACTGCTGCTTTCAAGTGGATGGTGAATTAATGATAGTTTTTGAAGAATGAAAATAATGAGTTTTAAATCCATAATATCTCCCTTGGATGACAGAGAAATGAATTTTGGTAGGTAAGGAGGATGGCAGATATTGAACGAGTCATTGAGCATGACAACAAAACTTCATACTTGATAAGGAAGGAAGGAAGTTTTTTGTGTGGTAGTTAGTGGAAGGAGAATTTGGATAAATATGGTGAAGTCATATAAGTAGAACCTAAGGGAGAAGCACCAATGATTGATAGCATTTAAGAAGGAAAACACCCCTTTGCAAAGCGATATCCAGGTTGATAATGGAGCTAACCTCCCAATCGGTTAAGATAAAAGGAACATTCCCTTTTTGTGTTTTTCGATAAATCCTCAGGAACCTGTATCGCCTTGGTGTTTGCCCTTGTTATGTGGTTGCTTGTATCTGTTTTGAGTCTAGTTTATCTTTGTTATGTGGTGGACTGTTAACTCTAAGACCTCCTTAGCAAGGTGAAATACAATCCTTGCCATACGTGATAACAACACCCTATACGGTTAACCCACAGTAGTTCTATGGCTAGCGCTATAATATTAGGTGTCAAGTCTATCTCTCTCCTAGTTTGACCAATGTTACTTTGTGGGCACCAATCCTTGACTGTGTCAATCGTAGCCCTCCACGATTGTAGAACCTCCCTTATCCTAGCTATAGGGTTGATGCGGTGGTGCCACTCACTATTCAAGATGATAAAGGAATGCAATCGCCATGAACCGAGTCACCCTTCCATCTTCTTTACTATATTAGCACACTAGCGCGTAGGGAGTATTGGAATGCATCCATAGGATGCAGTTGTGGTTTCTTAAGCGCACGTTGTCTGAAGTGTTGGTGTGTATGTGTGTGACGAGGTTAGTAGATCCCATGAGGTCATACCTTATCTTCTATTGGTTGGTTTTCATCTTCTTGGGACACGTTCTTTGTGGACTCCTCTCTTAGAGCTGTAGATGGTCATAGTTTGTTGACGTCCTGGTTGTGTTGAAGGTAGAGCCTGCTGTTCTTTTGAAGCATTTGTGTTCTCCCATGTATGAAAATAAATATATGTTTTATTTTGATTAAATGAGAAGTTATTTGATTAAGATAAAAGGAAAGGAAGTTATATTTTATTTTGATTAAGTAAGAAGTTATTTGATTAAGATAAAAGAAAAGGAATATATGTTTTATTTTGATTAAATAAGAAGTTATTTGATTAAGAAAAGGGAAAGGAAGATATGTTTTATTTTGATTAAATAAAAAGTTATTTGATTAAGATAAAAGGAAAGGAATATATGTTTTATTTTGATTAAATAAGAAGTTATTTGATTAAGATAAAAGAAAAGAAAGATATGTTTTATTTTGATTAAATAAGAGGTTATTTGATTAAGATAAAAGGAAAGGAAGATATGTTTTATTTTGATTAAATAAGAAGTTATTTGATTAAGATAAATGAAAGAGGATTGGGTTATTTGTAAACTGAAGTAGTAAAGCTTTAGTTTATTAAGTAAACATAATGATTGTTTTACATATTAAAGTAATGGGACTTTGATGTATGAGACAAAGGAAAAGTAGTTTACTTTATGAATTGAATTTTAAACTTTGATTCATGGGAATAAAGGAACCCTATGTATTTAATGATTAAGGGTATGGGACTTTAATTCATTGAAAAGGGAAGGGTTTGATTTAAGTGAAAACCATGTTCTAAGTTGTGTATGTTGAATGACTCTCTAAAGGGATTTGAGAGGTGAAAATAAAGTAAGGATTCTTTATGATATCAACTATGCATTAGATGGTTAGAAGCTTGCTTAAATTTGTATAGTTGCAATTTGGCAAAGTAAATGTTAGATGCATTTAGAGGTATGCCTATCCTAAACCATGAGTGCCCTGATCCCCTATTATCCTCAAATGATTGGTGGATAGAGAAGGAGATATGAAGAGGTGGATGGGACTAATGCACCAGTTTGTTCTCTACTTACCATTTATTTACTTATGCTCAAATAGACTAGAGATGTGGGGAGATTTCCCTGATGAAATTGATGTAATATGTTATTATTTGAGAGTATGGAAGGATTACCATACTTATCTTTATGTAATAATTGTTTAATGGTTTGGAGAAGGTACCTTTACTCTATTACTATGCATTGGCTATATTTTATATTTAATCTCTCTTTCAATTAATGTTATTCTCTTTTAGTGTTGCTTCTTTCCTAGTTTATTTTGTATGCTTTTAAGGTTATATCTTTTGTTAGATTTAGTATCTAGAATTAGTCTTGTTTTCTTGCTAATCAACAAAACCTAAGTAAATTTTTTTAAGGGTGAACATAAGAGGACCTAAGGGATTAAGACCCCCTTAGGGAGAATGGGAACTAAGTTTGGGAAAAACCTACATCTGCGTTAAGACAACTCATTGTGGAGACGAGATAGATAGCTTAACTCACAATACTCATAGCATACCTACATCGACTGGCTTGTGTATGGTATGGGGATGCGTGTATACCTTCGAATGGCTAAAGGTGGTAAGTTTAGCTCATCAAGAATGATGAGATAGATAGACTTATTTGCGGTAACACATGGTACACCTACACAGATGGGACTTGTGTAAGGGTATCTTGTGAGATGTAGCTCTTTAGGAAAACTTAGGGGAATTAAACAATTAGGTAAAACTTAGATGGGTTAGGGGTTTATGAATCCCTCTCCTTGGTTTAAAAAAAAATCTTCTTTTCTTTTGTGTGTTTTCTGTTTGCTTGTTTTTGGATCATTATATTTGGTATCAGAGCTCTAGATACGAGAGTATAGAACTTCTTATGTGTACTAAAGGGATTTGGATATCTCCAATGAAGGCTTGATTTAAGTATAAGCTAAAGCTAGGATGACCTAGAATACCCTATTGCTAAGATCTAATGGGAATCAATCCCAAGTGTGAATGAATGTTATGATACCTTAGTATGGGATTTGGTATTAATGATACATCATAAACTTGGAATACTACCCTAGTTAGATTTTGATGCTTTTAGCAAGAGGACTTTGTATTGTAGTGGGGATTAGTGATACAGTTTAAGGTGAAGTTGTAACCTAATCATTTTCTTGGTTGTAACCAAGGTAAAAATGTCACATAATGTTAGAAAAGAGAGGCCTACACCTAGAAAGATTCGACAGAGTAATTTCGAAGAAAAAATCTAAGATGAGGGTCCAACAAACCCCAATAGAGAGGTACAATACCTCACTGCTACGGTTGTTGCTATGAAGGATCAACTGAGACAAGTGTTGGAAACAACAAATTAGAACTCGTAAGCTAAAGGCTCAAAGATTGGCCAAGCTGATGAGCTAACTGTAGAACAATTGCAATCTAGAGCCCTTCTAAAAAAGGAAAAAACTAGGGATTTGAAGAAAATTTGCATCTCCAAGTTTGGTGGAGAAGGAGAAGGCGATACACTTGAAGCATGGCTAAGAGAATTAGAGATTTAATTCATAGTAAAAGGCTACTCCCCAGGAACCCAAATAGTTTGGGCCACGATCAACTTAGAAGGGGTTGCTCTATATTGGTGGGAAACCCATTATGAGAAGACTAATGTTGAACCCGTTGACATTCAATGGAAAGAGTTCATAGTTATTTTCAAGAAAAGGTTCCTAACAAAGCAATTATATGCGTTGAAGTGTGAAGAATTTTCCAGTTTACGATAAGGAATTTAGATAGTGGAAACATACTATAAGAAGATGATTTGGTTACTTAAGTTTGTGCATGCCTATGATGAGAAAATGAGGCTTCATAAGTTTATCCATAGGTTGGAATATAGATTAAAGCATGATGTAAACATGCATGAGCCTAAATCTCTACAAAAGGCGTATGACCTAGCAAAGGAGGTAGAGTTGCACTTCCAGTTTAACTATGCCATCCTATCCGAGCAAGATCGAAAAGCACTAAGAGAGAGGAATAGTCAAGGATTCTTGAAATGGGAAGAGGAAAAGGATCAAAAGACCAAGAACCCTTAGATTTTTGAGAAGATAAATGATGGGAAAAGGGGAAAGTTGAAGAAAAATTTCCAAAAGAAAACTAATAATAATTCCAACAATACAAAAACTCACACTTAGAAACTACAAGCTTTAGATCCAACAGTTAAAGCAAGGGAATAGAAATCGAAAAAGAGGCAATGACCATTGTAGGGGGTCTCATTTGCCAATTAGTATCCACGTCCACTAGGGCCTAGCACATCCAATGCTAAAGGAAAGAAACCTAAGATAGGTCCAGATCCTAGATGAAAAATATATCCAGACGTTGATTTCTTGTCATCTAGAGATCCAACATAATTTGAGTCTGTGTATCTTGCAAGAAGAACCTATTATTCTTCTTGTATTCTAGGCCATATTCTATTGTGCAATAAACATAGTGTAAAACTCTCTTTGTTACCATCCAATGATTAAACTTTGGCTCCTACATGAACCTCGAAAGATAGCTCATATCAAAGCTGATATCTGGTCTAGTGTTGGTCAAATATATGAGACTCCCAATTAGTTGTCGATAGAGAGTTCCAGATATCTAAGGAGGTTTGTCATATCTAGACAACTATAACCCCGATTCCATTGGAGTTGCCTTGGGTTTACATTTTATCTTCTAATATTTCTCTATCAATGCCATAGCATATTTCATTTGCATTATCCTAATGTGATTATTCTATTTCAAAACTTACAATCCAAAGACAATAATGTAGAAGTCTTAGATATGTCATTTCAAATGACTTTTTCAAGTTTTTCTTCACAACATTCACCATCTTATTTGAATTGTCGATGATGATCAGATCGTCAACATATAGTACAAGTATCACTATTTTAGCACCAACTTTCTTGAAATAGATATTTGCATCTAAGGGACTCCTTTTAAAATTGTGATGCAATAGGTGATTATCAATCTTGATGTACTAAGCTCTTTGATCTTGTTTTAACCCATATAAGGACTTAATAAATTTGAAAACCTTTTGTTATTTTTCTTCAATAACAAATTTTCAAGTTGAATCATGTACACTTCTTCCTTGAGATCACCATTCAAGAAAGCACTCTTCACATCCATCTGATGAAGCTTCCATCCGAATTGAGTTGCCATCGCATAGAATACACGAATGGTTGTCATCTTTGTTGTTGGTGCAAATATTTGTAATCAATGTCTTTTTTTTTAGCATAGCCCTTTGCAACAAGGTAGGCTTTATGCTTATCAATAGTTCTATCTGCCTTATACTTGACTTTGAATACCCATTTCCAACCTATGGGTTTCTTTCCAACAGGTAGATCAACGAGGTCCCATGTATTTTTTTCATAAGATACTTATGTTTAGTTTTAATTGTTTCCTTCCATTGAGGCAAGCTAAGTGCATCCTTTAATTTTTATCCAAGGGAAGTCAGATTGTAAGTCTTAATACTATGGGGATTTGGACTAGCCTGATTCCTTTATCCTTTCAATCAAATAGTCTTACTAGGATGGCAAAATGGAGCCTAACAAAATCAAGATTGTGAGACTACGTATGACCTGAGAGATCGAAAAGAGGACAAGATCAAATAGTGAGATCAAAGAGGACCTCACCAACAATCATTTCTTCAATCCAAAATCATAGTTGGTGGAGTGGGTGACACCCTGTTTACCTTAGGGCCAACAGGGTTATCTTGGTGGTTAGATATTTGACCAGTCCTGCTTGGTCATCTTCATTCATAACGACGAGTAGGATCACCCTCTCATTTTTCTCTTTGATCATAACATTTCTTAGGCCGATTTAATAGGAGGATAGCCTGATCACAATTCGAAAGGCTATTAGCAAGCAATCATTGTCCTACGCAGGTGCAAATTATAATACAGGATAAGGAGGGTGTTGGAGCCAAATTTGACTCAAACTTTGAAACCCCTAAATTTAAATTTTTGGTTTCATCAAAGTAAGCAAGCATTGCTAGTCCTTTTTACATATAATTAAGAGGATTCAATTTCTAATGGGTTTGTTTGTTGAAGTCTAACCTTAGTTATTAATAATATGAGTCTCCTTTAAAAGTCTAATTATCTTAAACAGGGGTTAGGGAAAAATTTCATTAATCAGACATTTTAAAGCCAAACTTTGATCTCCCTATAATATTTTCCCTTTGGGCCTAAATCAAATGATAAACCTTTCAGTCCTAAGGTATTCCAAAGTGATGGAGAAATTTAATTAAACATCATGGTCTAAAACCCGAAAAACTTAAGTTCGAAACAAAAATCTTAATTAAATCTCGAGGGCATGCACCCCATTAATTAAAAGTCGAGCACCTTAGATCTAATACAAGGGCCGTGCTTGAATCAGGTTTAATCGGATGATTGTGCTTTGATAAATTGATTAAAAGTTAAGTCAAAATCCAATGTTCCATAAAGATTATAACCTAAGGTCAAAATTGAGTAAAATTTGTGCAACTCTGCCAATCTGGACGAACGCACTTGATTTTAAGCCGATCCAAAGGCTGCGCACTCTCCAAAGAGTCAAAACATTAAATGAGTCAACAGGGGTCAAAGCTTCTAATTAAATAATGAGCAAATCTGACAGATCAAATGATAGTGCTCAAACTAACTCAAAGATCAACAGTTGTGTTTGATTGAATTAAAACACAAATTAAAATGCTATGTCCAAAAAGTATTAAGGGTATGCAGCCCATAGAAGATTCATTAAAAGGGTAAAAACCCCATGTGATTAATTAAATCTATTAAAACGAGATTAACAAGGGTCTAAGCACGTTGCTAACCATTCCCCCTTTCGGGTTAATCAAGGTTTAAAATCGTGTACCCCTTGGTAACTAACCCGCAGGTTGATCAAGATCTACGGCTGCGCCAATATCTATCGAAGATCCAATGACCGCGTCGAAAACATAAATAGTAAGTGGTCGAGAAAAACAAAGGTAAAGCCAAATTAATTACATATTAGTAAGGGTATAATACATCACTAATCACCCCCTTTTCAGCTTAAACCAGGATTAGTCAAATCTAATAATGTGCCCCTTTCGACTAACAAATATGCAGCTTGCAGAAGATCTAACGGTAGCGCTAGACTTCACTCGAAGATCGACGATGGTGAAGGAATCAAAGGCAAACGAAGAGATTAAATGACACAAAGATCCGATGGTAGTGCTCATCTCCACTCAGATCCAACGGTGTGCATGATTAAAGGTGATCGAAGGTTAGTCTAAACGAGTTTCTTTCGTCAAATGGTTAATTAATTTGATGCACGGGTGATTTTCCCCCTTTCCTTTGCTAAACTTTGTGTATATATGAAATAATCTGACGGTCGCGCCTCCACCATGGTATGATCTAACGATGATTACGTAGAAAGGTGAATGTGTTATATGATGCCTATGCTTAATACAATGATGTTAATGTCGAAAATACTAGGGTAACCTTGGTAAATCATGATTAGACGAGGATTCAAACACCACATTATTATAAGGATATAATATTTAACCTTAAGTATTATTGAAATGAGTTATTACCAACCAAAGATTTTTGACTTTGTAAACATGATTAACCAAATTAATCAGGTACAGATAGACTAACAATCATACAAGTCCTAAGACATCGACGATTGCGCTAATCCTCTCCCAAGATCTGATGGTAGCGTGCGAATCAAAGATTTAAGTGATGAATCAACTAATAATAATTTGACGATAGTGTTTCATTGAGATTAAAGTAATCCAATGACAACGAGTAAGTCAAATTCAAGTGCGAGAAAAGGTAAACTAACGGGAATCTTCTAATAGATCTGACAGATGCACACAATTCAAAGAGATAGATATGACGACTACACTCGATCATGGTTGACTTAAAGAAACTAAGGATATCAAAGATAATAAAAGGCACTCACACCAAGAACCGAATCTTATGGAAATCCCTAGGATGATTGCTGCTTAATTAAAAGGGTAATTGATCTTGAATATTTAGTTAGCGTTCGACGCCAAGGTGGCATGATATTGAAAATGGAAGCCATCCCTATCACACCTCATAGTCCCACATCAGATAAAAGAGGATTCCAACGGCCAATAGCGAGAGTGGTAATGATTATAGGCACACAAAACAAAGGGTTTAGGGGCAGGTAGGATGAAAGACGCTACCTGCCATTAAGGCCCAACTTTGGGAAAGATGTGTTGGTAAAAATTCTTTGGAAAATTTTAAAAGGCAATTGGTGGCATCGTACTTATGACAAACGTGCGAATTATCGAACCCAATTCACCACCCAGTATTTGAGCTCATGAAAACAGTCCAGTATATCGCCCTGGTGAGCTAAGAGCAGAAATTGATACACAAAAGTATCGAGAGAAGAAGACTTTCGAAGCTTTCCTATCACAGAAGGACCCGACCTACTATTGTGAGATCAATGGCATCATGGGGAGACATTTTTTTATCCGAAGACACTAGGGAAGCCATAAAATTCATCATAGATAGGTCACCATACTCTAAGATATCTGGACCACCTGTTCCCGATAGCACAATGTATGAATTTGCTCAAAAATGTGGAGCTGATAAAAGACCTACCCCAACGCAGCAGTACAAGATCGAAAATGCATGTATAAAGAGTTTTGCTCATGTGATGGAGAACGATGACCGGACCCCATAGATAATGACCGATTTATTTCACAAAGCCCAGAGGTTATAGTACAAGGGTTTCTTAGAAATAATAGATGGAATAGTAACCTTGGGAAACTGATATGTTCGAAAGTTCACTTCTCCTCGGATTTGATGGCGTGGCTGGCGGTGGCATATGATGAAAGAACAAGGATATTTTGAGACAATAAGGATCGACGGGTGTTCAATATTAAAGTCGAACACATCTAGAAGGTTTTCAAATTGACAAAGTATACCACCTTTCTGATGGAAAAGGTAATCGAACACCAATCTTGAATGTTTACAAATATGAAAATTTTTAAAACCTTGTTTGATACACATGAGAAAATAGAAAAGAAATTTCCAATTAAGAAAAATGCTTTTAGGCCATAGGTCCAAGATTTCTGTGATATGATAAACATAATTTTGGGAGTACAGGATCTCAGTAAAGTAACTAAAAGGGTTTTATATTTAGCTGCATAATGTAATAGGGCACATAAAACCCCAATTTATGCCTGGGAATTAGAATTAAGTACCCAGTTGCATAGAGAAATGGTAGAATTGGAAAAAGCAGTTTTTGAACAAAGGCAAGAGATGCCCCGTTTTTCTCAATATTTAATTTTTATCCATCTGATAGCGGGTCAATTGGGAGGAGAAGCCTATAAAAGAATAAAATCCATTAATAGCCCCTATGTTTCAAAGTAGTTTCTGGAGAACACATGAAGGAAAAACTCGCATGGGTTGGTTTTGTGATCATTTCATGGTGGAAATCCATTGGGCTCTAACCAGATTAGTCCTTGAGAGACTAGGACCAGGGGTAAGAGCCTTTATTAAATAAAAGGACATTGGAGATTTCTTTTTCTCATAAGCCTTCTCTTATATTAGACTCTGTGGGGCCAAAATTCCCTCTAAGTTGTTGCTAAAATATTACCCATTATCTCTAGCAGCTTTGGAGTTGTGCAGGTAGGTAGCCAAAGAAGCTAAGATGAGACTGGTAAAGAAACATGGTAAGGTCCCCTGGCTCAATGTTCCCTATCGCTTTGGAGATTTTATATTTGTTGGCTACCCTTCCCTGCTCAAGGGATTGTTTGAGTTGACAACATGGGATTCGATGAGATATCTTGGAGATTTTATGACCCAAAATAAGTATATAACAAAATGATGGTAAAAAGAGAAATGCTCGAATACTGCATCATACAGACGCTTTTGAAGAAAGCTTATTAGAAGCTATGGAAAAAGGATTAGATTTGAAAAGGATATGTGAAGATTTATCTCCCGAAAGTAGAGGCAACACACAGGTTCATGGAGCCTATGACTACCCTACAGAATTAAGAAGGCTTCGAGAAATTTTAGTATAATCTGTAGCACCTATTTTGCCAGGATCAGCTATAGCAATCAAAGAAGACATAGTAGAGCAACAAGTTAGGCCTTCCGAAAGTACTCATCTCATAATAGAGGCGACACCAAGCACTTCCCAAGAAGCTTCCAAAAACTCGAGTATAGATAAAGGAAAGGAGATTGTAACAACACCTGCTTAGAAAGCTTCACTTATGGAACAAATTATAGTTCCCATTTCTGATAGAGTACTAGCTGTAACTAGTGTGAAGAAATTGGCACCCATGGCTATCCCTACCTCATTAAACATAAAAGGACAAGAAATTAAAATTTCATCAGTGATACAAATGAATAGCAGAAGAATTGGTGGATTTGGGGGTCTTTTCTGAAGTCACCAGGTAAAAAATCAAATAGAGATAACCATTGCAAAGAAGAAGAGGCCCAGATTGTCTTTGCCCTCTACTAAGATTGTGTTGGAAATGACAGATGAGCAGGATACTTTCACTACTACAAATGAACAAGAATTACAGTTAGTAGCAAGGATGGGAAATATAGGAGAACAATTTACAAAAGAATCACAATTAGAAGCACCTATATCATATATAGTAGAAATACATCTTCTTGCTTTGCAAGATCCACTCATTTTCAGAGTTAATGAGGAAACCGGAGGCTCATCAGTACTGGGGAAAGAAGGTGAAATGGCCAAAGTTGTCAAGGCAATGCAAAATCAAGCCATAGACCAATTCATTGGGAAAATTGCAGAGCTAAGGAAACAATTGGAGAAAGAGGAGAAGGAAAAAACTAAAATGAAAGCATTAATAAGTAAACAACAAGAAGAATTGGCCCAAAAAGATACTTCAAGTGCACAACCCCCTTCAGTGATGAAGATTCAAGATCATGTCTATTATCTAAATGCAATGAAGAAAGACAATAAAAATAAGAGCTCATGCTAGAGGTTTTACTGATATGGTTAGACAAGTAAGGGTGATCCAAGTGATTGCTCAAGAAATTATGACATTACTACAAGAAAGAGAAGAATATTTTGAAGTCATCCACCCTACCCTGGATTTTATAGGGGACCATTTTGAAGAGCTACAGGGGCAAGAAATAATAACAAATGATGGCAGTAAAATTCAGTTCAATTTTGAGTTTTTTAAAGCAGCCCTGTTTGGAGCAAACCGAGAGAGATGGATCAATGTTGTAAACAAAATGGATAATCTGATAAAAGATGCAACAGAAAAAATGGCGGACATTGGTCTATCCTTAGACCAATGCTTAGAGGCCTCAGATGTAGAAGAGGTATTCCAACTGAAAGCACGAGGATACGAAAGCCCATAGGCGTACCGGGTGCGGTGCAAACAAAAGCATGCGAAACGCTAAGTCCTACAAATGAACAAAGGACTAAAGTGCATGAAAAAGGGAAAACAAACGAACTGAAACGAGATATAAAGAAAATGTAAAGTGCAGCCCTTATTTTTATTAATTTTTCTTTGAGACCAGGTTACAATACGTCTCCTTCATTTTTAGGAGCTAGGAGCGTTAGATATAGCTTTGTTACACCACGGATGGTACGCTTCCCTTCGGGATCTTTCGCGTGCCCACATTTGAAATGGGCGGGCCAAACGTCATCGCCGCTTGCATGAATGCATCTGTAGTTCCTTGCTGCCCCTTCGGTGTCGAGATCCTACGTTCAAAGAAATAGCAAACGATTAGTAGCACCTACGGATGGAGGGAAATATGCAATCCCCAAGGCCTCCGGTTAATGCATGCATGAAATAATTAAAACGGTAATCAAAACATGTCAGAATAAGATGAAATTTGGACAGAAGCATGCAAACACTATCATGAACACACTGCAAAAGGAACAGTCGAGAAATCTACTGTAGATTTCTAATCGCTTCGGGGTGGGACGATTAGGACTGTCATAAAATGTCAAAAGGCAACCTCCTAAATGTCCCATCCAGAGGCCTCCAAAACACCTACAAAGTTGGGGTTAGGCAAAATGGGGCATTTTGAGACGACCCAGAAGGTCGGATTTTGTAGATTCGGCCTCGATCGCCCTATATCCGAAAATGCTCCCTGTATGTTAGTGAAAGCGAAAAACAATGAAAACACAATCAAAACTCATCAGAATGGCATGAAATTTGAATGGCAGCATATATGAAAGACATAAAATAAAATGCAAAAGGAATAGTAAGGAAATCTGCTACAGATTTCTAATCACTTCGGGGTGGGGCGATTAGGACTATAGCAGTGCGAGGGGCGCCCGGGGCAGGACGCCCGCCGTTTGGGGCTTGGTTTCGGCACCAATCCACTTGGGATGGGTCCAAAACCTCCTAGGGGGTTGTGTCGGCAAATTGGGTGGGGTATTGTGGCCAAATATTTGGGTTTTGGGTCCGGATTGCGCTTCCAATGTTCACCCAATAACCTCCCTTCCAAAAGAGAGATCAAGGATGTAAGAAGCACAAGTGAGGGGTGAGGATGTAATTCGACAACACTCCATTGCTCCAAATGCTCCTGCTCTATCCTTTTTTGGGGTGAGAAGACTCACCATTTTATAGACCCGAGGGTCTCTTGTGAATGAGCATGCAGAGGCGCCACTTGGCCATCATGCCTTCCCAGGGGAGAGAAGATTCCTCCCTGATTAAGGGCTCCATGACTGCCTCTTTGAGCTCAAAAATGCTCACTCGCACTCCCATGCATTGAAGGTGGAGTTGAGTGGTGGATATGAGCTGCCATTTGTCAAGGTTTGACCTTTTTCCCGTCAAACTTGCTATTCGCCCCACCCTGGAGCGAATGCTGCTAATCGTCCCGGGGTGGGACGAATACCAGTTTGTAATCATCCCAGGGTGGAACGAGTAGGGAGCAGAGTGCTCGAAAGGTGCCAAATTGACCTCTGACCTTCCAAAACTACTGTGGGAGTGGTTAGGACCACTGTTTAACCTCTGGGGGCTGCCCTAGGGGCTATGTATGTCAATTCGATCAGTGCTTGTCGTCACATAATCGGATTGGTGTTGTTTTGGTGTCTACAGATGCCCCTTTTTGGGATGCGTTGTGCATGGCGCAGTGCTGAGCAAAAAATAGATAACCAAAGCACTAATGATTAGGGTTTCTTAGTAACCTAACCAAATTTTGATGCCCCAAGTATGGAAAGGGCACGCATTCTTGAATCCTTGCTTCTGACGAGCTAAGGAGCTTAATTCAAGTGTTAACCTTTTTCGGTGAGGTGTTACTTGATCTTGGACATTGTTCGGTCATGAATAGGCAAAGGGCGCAACCTTTTGTCTATGGGAACCTTGAGTTCATGATTCTAGAATGCCAAGTGTTTGATCAGCTTGTGATAATTGCTTGTTTGCTGCCCCAAGCAGGAGCGTGATTGTCTTTGTCAATGATTCTTTGAATGCATGCCATTTCCTTGATTGGGTGTGTATTTGTTGGTTGGTGACTAAGTGTGACTACCCCCTCAAGCGACGAATCGATGAGGGAATGACCGACATGAGAAAAGCGACGAGTCGCTTGACCCAAGATGACTTTTTTAAGGGTGCCTTCAGTTGTTTTTCGTTGAATGCTTATGCAGTTTCCCAACAATATGACCTATTTTTGGTGGGTGTTAACCCTTTTTGTGACGCATTTTGGGGCTGAAATTGTCAAAAATTCGTCCTCCCGTGGAGCGGTCCGGCTATGGTAGCCTTCTTAGGGAGTAGAATATTGATAATTTGTGGCCCCGACGTCTGTTTTGTATGCCAAGAATGTCAGGCGCAAAGGCGCCTTTGTTCGGCAATTTTATTGCTATTTTTGGGTGGGTTTGGACCCTTTTTGTGACGCCTTTTGGGGATGAAATTCTCAAAAATCCGTCCTCCCGTGGAGCGGTCCGGCTATGGTAGCCTTCTTAGGGAGTAGGATAGTGAGGATTTGTGACCCCAACGTCGGTTTTGGATGCCAAGAATCACAGGCGCAAAGGCCCCTTTGTTCGGCAATTTTATTGCTGTTTTTGGTGCATTTTGGATGCAATTTTGTTGTTTTTGATTTTCTTGCTCTGTAATCGTCCCAGGGTGGGACGAATACCAGTTTTGTAATCGTCCTAGGGTGGGACGAGCGCTAACTAGAGCGCTCATCCCAGGGTGGAACGATTACAGGCCTAAAAGCCTATATAAGGGCCAAAACTAGGTTTTGGGCTCATTTGCACTTTGTTTTTCTGGCGATTTGGAGTTGTGAGGAGGAGGAGGTCGAGTCTGCATAGCGGAGCGCTATCAAGATTTCACGGATACCATGAGTTCACGGATCGGATCATCGAGTGGCGGAGCCGAGGCAAGACCGGTAGGTGCTCCTACGCTTTATTTTGTTTGTTTTTATTTTATAGTTTAAAACCGTAATTTATTTATTTTGTATTTCGTTTTTTTGTTTAAACTAAGATTAAAACCCTAGTTTAAGTGTTTTGTATTTGTATTTTGTGTGGCGTTGTTTAAACTAAGATCAAAACCCTAGTTTAAAAATTGTTTTTATTTTGTTTTTTTGTATTAAGTTTAAACTAAGGTTAAAAACCCTAGGTTAAAATTTTTGTTGTAATTTTTCTAGAGTTAAAAACCCTAGGTTTAAAATTTTGTTTTTTGTTTAAACTAGAGTTAAAAACCCTAGATTTAAATTTTGTTTTTTTTTGTTTAAACTAGAGTTAAAAACCCTAGATTTAAAGTTTTGTTTTTTGTTTAACTAGAGTTAAAAACCCTAGGTTTAAATTTTGTTTTTTGTTTAAACTAGAGTTAAAAACCCTAGGTTATGTTATTTTGTTTTTTGTTTAAACTAGAGTTAAAAACCCTAGGTTAAAATTTTTTTTTTTGTTTTTGTTTAAACTAGAGTTAAAAACCCTAGGTTAAAATTTTTGTTTTTTTTGTTTAAACTAGAGTTAAAAACCCTAGGTTAAAATTTTGTTTTATTTTGCGTTGTTCATTGATTTTTTGTTTTGAATGTTTGTACTGTACATTTGGTCAATGTTGCTGTACAATTTATTAAATGTTTTTGTTGTACAATTTGTATACATTGTTGTATATTGTTTTAGTGCTGTACATTTTTTTTGAATTTTATTTTTTTTTTTTGTTGTCATGTTTTAATGTTTTTGTGGTTTTTTTTGTGCAGGTGGTGAAGAGTCGGTACCGTTAGCCGACGGTGTTCTCTGAAGCATGGGAGGCGCTGACTATGGTGGACTAGGAGTGGCTTGATGCCCTTGGGCTCAAGCAGGTGACTCGGTTAGAGCCTATGGTGGGGGATCGGGCATATCTGACTGCCTGATCAATTTGTGGGATCCTCGCACCAACACCTTTCATCTCCCAACAGGGGAGATGACGGTGACTCTAAAGGACGTTTATCGGATTTTGATTTTGATAGACAGGCTGCCCATTCGGACTACTCCTCGTGATCGGCGATGGTGCGACATGGTGCTTTGGGCATGCGGGGATGGGGTGGATGAGGCTGGAGAGGGCAGGGGGACTCCGATTGGTAGGATTTTGGTGCGGTGGTGGTAGAAGGGGTGTTGGGGGAGGCATGCATGCTCATGATCTCATCTCCAACATTTATCTTCCGAACTCTAGGTGGTGTTTAGACTTGTGGAGTGTCGACCTAGATTATGAGGTGGGGTCGACTTACGATAGTTATGATGAGTGTACGAGGTCCTGAGGAAGGGGATTGGATGTAGCTACTTGTTGGGGGTGGGGCACATAGTTGTGGAGAGGGTTGTGGACCACTCGGAGATGGTGGATAGGGAGATTGGTTATGCTTCTATGGTGGAGGCCGAGGAGCAGGGGAGTCGAGGTGGGGGTGTCGTAGGGCACTATGTTGATGCCTTCTCAGTCTTGCTCTAGGGGAGGTGTTGGTGCATTATGGAGCATCCCATGTCCAAGATGCCCATGCCTTGGTCCAGGGACATGGAGGCTAGGTATCGTGCTAGATAGCAGATTGGAGGATCTACTATGGAGATGAGATGAGGAGCATGGGGAGGTTCTATAGAGAGGGATCTCCTATGGAATTAGTTGGTGGAGTGGGAGAATGCATTGGTTGTGTATCATCGGTGGGATGGGGACACAGATGCTTCATGGGAGAGGGATCTCCTATAGACTCAATTGGCATAGTGTGATGATGCATTGGTTGTGTATCATTGATGGGAGGTGGATTGGGTTCGGCATCGGTTGGATTTGGAGGCAGATATTATCCACCTCGGTGGGTAGTTACTTGAGCTCACTGGAGGTGGATCTTCATGTCGAATGAGAGATAGTGAGACTGAGAAGTCTGCTTCCTCTCATCGCAGGTGGGTGGGTGAGGGTAGCGCTAGTGGGCATGATGCGGGGCTGGCAGTAGCCGCCCGAGAGGTCCCATAGGACCCACACCATGGGGGTAGTTCCAGTCGCACCGATCCTGCGTGATCATGGTGGCTGACTCCCTAGGCTTGGGGTTTTTGAGTTTTTGATGTTTTTGTGAGGTCAGAGGACCGACTTATTGTAGCCTATGGGCATTTTGGTGATATATAGACATGACTTTCTTTTTGGTTATACACTTGTCATGATTTATTGTTTATTTTATGCACATTTTAGTTAGTTGATGTATGCATGTGTTATTATGAATGCGATGTTTCTAATTATATGATGTATGCATATGGAATGGATGGAATGATTTGTTGATAACTTGTCGGTGGCACCATAGACTGTATAGGATTTACTGGCTTTCTGTACTATGTGATGACTTTGCGTGTGTAATATTTTTTGTTTGTTTTGTATTTTTTGATGGTGATGCAAGAATGGACATGTACAACATTTGTTTTAGAATGTAGTTAAGGTTTTTCTGAGACTCAGATGCTTTAACTAACTAGCCAAGACTGTACATTTATCTTACAAGACTTTTGAACAAGGTACGAATTAGACTTGAGTTTGACCAAGTTATTTCACATCCCTGTGTGTGCGATTGAATTTGTTTATGTGGTATTTGTCAGGATACCGCCAGTGCTAGGTAGGCTGTCCACCAAACCTGTACTGAGGATCACCTAATTAGCTCCACTAACTCCTTTGTTGTATTTAGTAAGATTAATCCATAGGACAATCTAAGGTACCATAAGCTAGCTCATCCACATGCAAACATTGGTCTGCTCACATGCAAAGCTAATGTGATAGACATATCGTCATGCATTTAGGATACCACCATTGCCAGGTAGGTTGTCCACCAAACCCGTAATGAGGATCACCTAGATGGTTTTTTGAATGCTGAGAATTCCAGGGATTCAAGCTCAGGCGTCTTTCGGTTGCTCAACTTGTTGGGATACTTGCTCTCATACATAGTGATGAAAATCACTGTTTATTTTTCTCTTTTGTTTTTCTTTTTGAGCAAGGGGTTTGAATAGTGGTGATAACCACTGTTATTTGATTTTGCATTTTAGGTTTCAAAGTTGAGCTCATAGGTTTTTGGCTTGCGAATGGAATTGATCCCTTTTGGCTTTGGGGATGACTACCCATCCTTTTTAGGGATGTGTAGTATGAATCCTTATGACTTTGGGGACCAAAGGTGATTGGGGATATTATTATGTAATGGCATTGATATTTTAGGCCTTGGGGATGACTACCCATCCTTGTCAGGGCGTGTAGTATGAATCCTTATGACTTTGGGGACCAAAGGTGATTGGGGATATGATTATGTAATGGCATTGATCTTTTAGGCCTTGGGGATGACTACCCATCCTTGTCAAGGGCATGTAGTATGAATCCTTATGACTTTGGGGATCAAAGGTGTTTGGGGTTTTTTGATAGTGGATTTTAACCACTATTTATTATGGGGAATTGGATGGGGAAGAGCTTGTCCTTTTGTCAATTCTCAGCATTCTCGAACCATTCGCACAGGGGGATGAACAGGCTAACCTTTCACCTATGGTACCCTAGACTGCTTTGTAGGTTTCTCTTGCGTTCACACAACTTGGGAATTTTTTATGTGTTTTAACTTGTGTGGGGATGCTACGTAACGAGGTGTGATCCAAGTAAAACTCTACCTTTGTAAAATCTGTCTGACTTTGTACAATTTTTGGCTAGAAATCTAAAGACAACTGAATGACGAAAACCCTAAAGACATTAGCAGACAACTGACTATGATAAAAAATGTGGATGGCGTTATTCTGGATGGATGTGTTTACAAAATGGACTGAATGTGGAAAATGATGGAATTGCCTAGCAATTACAGTCTATGGTGCTTATGACGTGTATGACCAGCAAATATGCCATGTATGGATGCGATGCCTAATGCAGTTTATTATATTTTTGTTTTTTGATTTTTAAGAGTATGCATGGAAGTGAGATGCAATTTTTTTGTTATTTTTTATTATCTTTTGTTTTTGTTTGTTTTTGAATATTTGTTTTTGACCAAGCGATTGTGGGAACCCTTGGAGCTTTTGGTTTGACCAAAGAGTTTATGGATACCTTTGGGGCGTTTTGGGTTGACCAAGCGATTGTGGGAATCCTTGGAGCTTTTTGGGTTGACCAAGTGATTGTGGGAATCCTTGGAGCTTTTGGTTTGACCAAAGGGTTTATGGATACCTTTGGGGCATTTTTGGGTTGACCAAGCGATTATGGGAATCCTTGGAGCTTTTGGTTTGACCAAAGGGATTATGGATACCTTTGGGGCATTTTAGGTTGACCAAGCGATTGTGGGAATCCTTGGAGCTTTTGGGGTGGGCTATGGCTCTCTAAATGTGGAATGGCCTCAAATGACTGATGTTCAAGGGTTCTAGTTCCTTGATTCCTTCAAGAGAGGCGAGCCGGTATGTTCCAGGTCCTATTTTACTATCAATGACATAAGGACCTAACCAGTTTGCCATGAACTTGTCCCTTAGATGGGGCGGCAAGTTAGAATTTTGTTGGTTCTCTTTTAAGACCAAGTCACCAACCTGAAAGTCCCTCGGGTGAACTTTCATGTTGTATGCTTTCTTAAGTCGCTCTTGATAGATACGTAAATGCTCGAGAGCATTGATGCGTCGTTCATCGAGCAACGTAAGCTGGTCTAACCGGGCCTGCCGCGTAGTGTCATCATCGATGAACTCTTGCATTGATATGCGTAGGGAAGGTATTTCCAACTCGAGAGGCATGACTACCTCGGAGCCATACACCAGCGAAAATGGAGTTGCCCCAGTGGGCGTCCGAATGCTAGTGCGATAAGCCCAAAGAGCAAGTGGGATTTGAATGTGCCAATCCTTATGACTATCTGTGACCATATTTTTAAGGATGGCAACTAGCGTTTTGTTTGACGCCTCTGCTTGCCCATTTGCCTACGGATAATAGGGTGTTGAAAAACTATGCTGAATTTTGTACTTTGTTGTCAAAGCACGCACATATTTGTTCTTAAATGACGTCCCATTATCCGAGATGATCTTGGATGGAATACCAAAATGACATATGATGTTATGTAAAATAAACTCCGCAATGCGGGGTCCAGTCGTAGAGGTAAGCGAAATTGCTTCCACCCACTTGGTGAAGTACTCTGTGGCCGTTATGATAAACGTGTGATGGCCTGACGATGCAGGGGAGATCTTTCCGATTAGATCTAAGCCCCACTACGAAAATGGCCAAGCCGATTGGATCGGCTGCAAGGCCTGAGAAGGTACGTGTGTCAAATTAGCATGGTGTTGACATTTCACGCACTTCCTCACATACGTGCAACAATCTCGCTCTAAAGATGGCCAATAATAGCCCATGCGAAGAATGCACTTTGCGATGGCCATACCACTGAAGTGGCCACCGCATGTACCATCGTGCACTTGGGTGATCGCCCAAGCGGACTCCTGCTGGTCCAAGCAATGGAGGAGGATTCCTTCGTAGCTCCGACGGTACAAAATGTCTCCTAGCAAGACATGTTTTGCCACTTTCTATTTGAATGATCTTTTTGCGGCATGCATCAATCCAAGTGGGAGGTTACCTAGCTTGAGGTAGTCTCTTATGGGTGTGTACCAATCTTGCTGATCAAAAACCTCGATGGTATGAACTGCCAATCCCTCTTGAAGTTCATCCCTAGCAAAAGCTGAGTGGGAACAAATTTGTAAAAATAGCGTTGTGTTGCTATTGAGAGGGGTTGGGGAGAACAAGGACCCCCAGTTGGCATGATTCAGACTATCATGGATTCGAGAGAACTTATCTTGAGATGGTTCAATCTGGATCAGGTGGATTCCTGGCGTTAGGTCAGAGCTTGCACGCTCCATCATGGATTGTGATAATGTTTTGACTTGAATGGTTGTCATCTCACCGGAAGGGTCTTGCGGGATTAGTGACCCCAAGGAGGCCATAGTGTCCACAAAATGATTCGATGATCGAGGGAGTGCCTCGATGTCGTACCATTCAAGATTTGCCAAGAATTTGTCCACAAGGGCTTTGTAGGCCTGCAGAACTGGGCATTTGCATTGGAATACCCCTTTTACTTGGTTGACAATTAACAGCGAATCACCAAAGATGTTCAAGCATTTGATGTTCATGGTGATTGTTGTCTGAAGACCTATGAGCAAGGCTTCGTATTCGGCATTGTTATTGGTGCACGGGAAATCAAGTTTAAATGATAGAGGCATTGGAGCCCCTTGTGGTGTGAAGAATACAATTCCCATGCCACCCCCTTGCTCACATTTAGAACCATCAAAAAATAGGGTTATGTCGGCCTGTGACTCAGGCTCATCAAAATCTGGCGATTCTGAGACATGGAAGACCCCATCATCGGGTAGCTCTATGGTCAAGGCTGATCGTCTTCGAGAGGAGCCTCTGCTAGTTGATCGACGATGACTTGACCTTTGATGGACTTTTGTCCAATGAATTCGATGTCAAACTCCATCAACAACATGATCCATTTTGCCGTGCGGCTACTATGATAAGTATGACTCATCATGTACCGCAATGGATTCTCCTTAGACACAACATACGTCGTATTGCTCAACATGTAGTGGCATAGCTTTTTGGTAGCAAATACCACTGCTAAGCATAGCTTCTCAACGTATGCATAGTTAAGTTCATAACTGACCAGGGTGCGGCTAAGATAGTAAGTAGCCTGCTCTTTGTGTAGTTCATTTTTCTGGGCTAGCATGGCGCCCAGTGCCACCTCAGTAGCTGAGATGTATAAATAGAATGACACTCCTGGTCTAGGTGGTGCCAATACTGGCGGTGAAGCCAAGTATTGTTTAATGTCATCGAAGGTTGACTGGCACTCGTCATCCCAGTGAAATGCTACCCCCTTGTGTAATAATTTATTCATGGGTCGGCACTTGTCAGATAATTGCGCTATGAAGCGCTTGATTGACGTGACCTTTCCCTACAAGCTTCTGAGCTGCTTGATGGTGGTTGGGGGAAGCATTTCAAGGATTGCCTTGACTTTGTTTGGATCTACCTCGATTCCTCATTTTGAGACTATGAAACCCAAGAGTTTTCCAGATGTGATGCCAAATACGCACTTCTTGGGGTTTAGTCTGACTTTATGTTCGATGAGGCGATCGAGGATCTTGCTTAGGTCATCGAGATGATCTGGGCGCAAAAGAGATTTGGCCAACAAATCATCCATATAATCTTCCAAAGTTTTATGCATGTGATCATGGAAGATGTATGTCATAGCGCGTTGGTAGGTGGCGCCAGCATTTTTAAGGCCAAAGGGCATGACCTTATAACAAAATGTCCCCCAAGGCATTGTGAACGCCATTTTGAGTTGATCGTCGGGATTGATACGAATCTGGTTGTATCCCGAGAAACCATCCATGAGGGAAAGCATTTCATGGCCTGTTGTAGCGTCTACCAATGCATCGATGCTAGGCAAGGGGAAATCATCCTTGGGACTCGCTTTGTTTAGATCTCAAAAATCGGTGCATATGCGAATCCTCCCGTCAGGCTTCTTGATGGGTACCATGTTGGACAGCCATGGTGGGTAATCCACGTAGATGACAAACTATGCATCCAACAACTTTTGTAGCTCATATTTGACCATTAAGGCTACTTTTGGGTGCATCTTACGTAGTTTTTGCTTGACTGGCTTGACTGTCGGATCAAGCGTTAGATTATGCGTGACTAGCTATGGGTCTAGCCCCGACATGTCTTTGTAGGACCATGCAAAAACCTCCTTCTTCTCTTTGAGAAGGGCAATGTAATCGGCTTGCTCTTCGAGGGATAGACTTACCCCAGACTTGATGATTTGCGGATTCATTGGATCAGAGCCGATGTCTACGTCAATCGTCTCTTCGATCGACATGTGGGACCCGTCCTCCAACTGGTGTGGAGTTGGGATCAGGTGGATATCAATTGCTAAATTTAGATCTACGTTTGGAACGTCGGGTTCCTCTTCAGCATGGAAGATATCCTGAGTTGGTCTTGGGGTGAAATGAAGCATCTCACCGCAAGGCCAGTACTCTGATGGAGATGGTGGCGAGTTAGCATGATCCCAGTCTATGGCATCTAGGTTTAGATACAATGGTCATGTTGGATCGGCTGGATTGCGGATGGGGGTGGTTAAGTCAATGGAGATCATGTTGATGAAGTGAATTTGGTCTCCATTACCATGCGGGTGGTGACTCGGACATCCTTGGTGATCTTTGTGCTCCGGATCTGGCTCTGTGGGTATTGGCACAAATGGATCGGCCCTATGTGCGGATAAAAGGATAGGGTCTGCCCTTGGCACTGATGGCTCTATAAGGTCTCTGGGTGGAGGGTGCTCTCTGTATGCCTGAAGTGGCGGGTGCAGTAGTTGGTCCAACTGTGCTTGGTTTAGGTGCCACCTATGCCTTGGCCCCATGTTTAGCTGTTCAAACATGTCATCAATGTCCATGGGGTATTGTTGCTATCGCATATGATTGAGATATGCCATCTCAGTCTCATCTTCATAATCGCTATCAGATATCCATAGGCCTTCGTTGGCTTCGACAGCTATTTGCGGCATGTGAGGCTCGTTCTGCTCGAGCAAGTTAATTTGGTCCCATCGGGGTTGTTTCGCTCTCTGTGGGAGGACCTGATTCTCTTGAGGTGGCATTTGCTCGATTGGAGCATTCAAGGGGAACATCGCCATGAAGTCCTCCTGATAATCATCTATGGGCATCACTTGCGAGTGATTGCTATCAGACTCGAAAGGGTCCCAAGGTGCTACCTCATACTCTGACTCGTCTTCTGAAGATCCTTCTTGACCTTGTCTATATCCCTCTTGTAGGTGAGTCCTCGAACTTTCTCCTTTCTCGATCGAAGGGAAAGGGTTGTTGAGGTCAACAAGGTTGGTTGTTAACAATGGGAGATAATCCCCCAATGTGTACGTTGTGTTAGGATTGGCATATGGATCTTGTGCCAACCCATCCTTGTTGCCTATCCCTAGGCCTTGCATGTTCTCTACCAAGATGTCAAGGGGCAAAGGGTGGTTGAACCCTACTCCTGATTTGTCGTACGACATCTGATATCTTGGTTGACAAAGAACGCGCACCCCTTGTTCATATCTGCCCAACCCATATCCATGCCAATTACATTGGCCAAGATATTTCAAAGTGAAGTCCGGGTTGGACAGATAGTTGACGTTCTCGACAAAGGGCTCTTCGTCCTCTTCCTCTTGCAGGTAAGGTTCAATGCCATTGTCGAGGCCCCCATATACAAAATTTGTCTGGTTTGGTGGGTAGCCCAAAGGGACAATAGTGCCGATGGGGAGGCGAGGTCTCCCCATGTCCTGCATGGACTCAAGCGCGGGTGTTGCTATGATGTTCCACACTAGGTACTCCCCCAGGCCCGTATTGGCCATCTCAATGGTGATCGTTGGTGGTTGAGGGGGAGGGAATGGGAGTTCTTCCTGAGTCCACTCCATGTCGGGTGAACTAGGCATCTCGAACTTCCATTCGGCTAGGCACCTCTTCGGTAGAGATGGTTGAGACTGATGGCGGTGCCTCTTCCAGGGGTTTCTTCCCATTGTCCTTCGGTGTGGCCACCGTAGGTGGCATCGTTGGTGAAGGACCAGATGATGAAGATGGACCCGATTGGGGATTTGAGGGACTTAATAGTGGGGATGTATGCGAAATCAGACCCTGTTTGGATGGATTCAACTGAAAGTCCAAATGTGTCGATGGAAGGGTCGATTGTGGCATCAGCTACACCGCATTGCAATACTTGAAGGGCTCTAAGTCTATCGGGACTACATGCACTTGCCCTTCGTATGTGTACTTTAGGCATTGATGGGCTATCGAAGGGACACACTTCATGTCCCTGATCCAAGGCCAGCCTAGTAAAATATTGTAGGCCATCTCACCTTCCAAGATGTGGCACAACGTAGGAATAGTCTTTTGTCCCACTTGGATGGGTAGGACAATTGTGCCAACCATCGAGCATATCACGTCATTGAATGCTCGAAGAGTATAGGTGGAGGCCACAATGTGAGATGCTGGCAACTTGAGGTGCTTCAATGCCGCTATTGTGATTATATTGTTGGACGAGCCAGTGTCCACCAACACCCTCTTAAATGGAATCCCGTTGACCCACGCAATGACGTGCAGGGGTGGATCCGCCATATCACCAGTCATCGATTTTAGTTCATCTTCTCTAAAGGTGATGACTGGTTCTGTACATCATTTTACATGTCCCACAAAGTTGTTGAAAGAGTTTGCTTCATGGGGCTGCAGCTCGATGGCTTTTAATATCTCCATTAGAGCCTCCCGATGGGGCGGTGATTGTTGGATGAGCTCGTAGATGGAGAGCCTAGCCGACGTGGTCCTTAAACTTTGGGTAAGTTTAGTCTGAATCGTGGCCACTGGTCTAGGTGGGGGAGGTTGTGTAGGGTGTTGTTGAGGTTGTGACATTGATGGAACCTCTCCTGTAGCCACCGCGGGGCAGCTGTGCTTGGGTACCTCTTGTTCCTAGTCACTATGCTTATCATCCCTACATACCCCTGCATGGGGTAGTTCTGTGTCACCTCATTGACTTGAAGGGTCTTTGCCTGCACATCATGGGTAGGCAGGGGGTCTTTGAAGACCTCCATCTATTGGTTGTTTGGTGCAACGGGATTATCCATCGCTAGCATCTTGTTGTCTATTAGGTCTTGCACTAAGCTTTTGAACTTCCAACATGCGTAAAGGTCATGTCCTTTCTTTCGATGAAATCTACAGTACAAGTCTTCCCTATAGCCCTTGGGTTTTGGCGCGTTGGGGTCTACGGGTCGACTTTCTGGCAGGTTTATCAAGTTTTCCATGGACAAGCGGTCAAACAAGGAGTCTTTAGACTCTGTGAAGGGTGTGAATTGTCGCCTAGGGTGACGCTGCTGATTTTGCTCTTGCCTATGATTTTCCTTTTCATAGGTGTCAAGAGGAACTTCCTGATAATTAGCCTTTGGGGGTTGTATTGCTTGTGCAGGCTTAGGTATGTTTATAGCAACCTGATTGACCATGACGGGTTTCGGTTGCGTTGACCCAGTTTTGGCATTTTTGGGCCACTCTTTCTTGCATGGCTTGGCAATCTCGCCATCTTGTATCTTGATCTCCTCAATGATTCTGGCTTGTGCCAGGGCTTCCTCGAGAGTGGCATATTGCTGCAGCTGCAATAGCATGGAGATCGACCTCAAACAACTTTTCGAGAACATTTGGGTCAGGTCGGCCATGGGAGGGAGGTAAGGTAGCTTTGAAAGCAACGTCCTCCACCGATTTCCATAAGCCACCATGGTCTCTTCCTCATACTATCTGAGGCTAGCTAGGTCACTTAATGATGCCTTCTTCTTGGTATTAAAGGTGAAACGTTCGAGGAATGCATCTACTAGCTGGTCCAGGTTACTGATGCTATGCTTCGACAATTGGGTAAACCAATCCGAGGTAGGGCCTACGAACGTGGTTATAAATGTTCTTAGAAGCAAAGCATCATTGTCCTGAATGCCAAAGCATTGGCTCAGGAATCTTGTCACGTGCTCTTGGGCATCCTCCTCCCCTCTAAATATTGCCAATTGAGGCATTTTAAAGTGTTCAGGGTATGGGGGTGCAGGCACTGAAGGATGCATAGGGTGACTACGAAGCTGGCGTAAAGTGGGCTTTTGGGGCCCAGAAGTCTTGGTCTCCATAGACTCTAAGCACTCTAGTAGCGCTTTGTATGCATCAAAAGATTTGATCTCTTCCTCCTTGGTTTGTTCCCATTGTGAATTACGAGGAACTTGAGGCCTATGGAGGGGTAGTCGGGTAGCACCCCCCTGCCTTGGTAGGGCATTTCAGCCCGCTCTTCTTCTTGCTCAAATTCCTCATAGGCTTCTTGAGGAGTTCTTGGGCATGACCTATAAACATGGGTGGGTGCCCGTGGAGGGTGCCCATCATTGGCTCTAGGGGTGGTCTCCCGCTCAGGTCTAGGAGGTCTTGGAGGCAACATTTGATAAGGTCATGGAGACCTGTCTCGCACCAAGGGGTTGTGCCTCTCATACAACTCTGTCCTATGCGTGCGAGGGGTTGGGACCCTCTCAAGCATAGTGTTCTGGAGCAACTCATCTGTCTGACGCCGAATGCGCTCTTTGCTAAGGCGATACAGGTGCTCTAACTATTGTTGATCTTGCTCAAGCTACGTGATTTGCGCTCGATGGGTGACATGTTTGGCAAATGCCAAGTCGATTTGTTCCATCGTCTTGAGTCTAGGAGGCCTAGATGCCTCCCCTACACATCTATCTCGGTCATGGTGATCCGAGATCTCTATAGGTCGCTTCCCTCTATCGAGGTTAGCGGCATTCACCCGAGGCTCTGGCCTCAGTAGGTGATCCTGATAAATAGCAGGTGCGGAAGCGCATTGTTCCCACGCTGTGTATTGCTCTTGAGGAATGTAGTGGTCTTCCTCGTGCTCCCTTTCGTATATGTGAAAGGGGCGGGCAGAGTTGGCTCGCCCTGTCTGAAGAGCCTTGTGCTCTGGATTTGGCCTATTGTTTTTGACAGTAATAAGGGGTAGAGGAGGGATGATGTAATCATGTGGCCCCTCCTTATGGACCCTATGTTGTTCTAGCACTTCATTGCATGGTGGCCACTCATAACGAGTGTCTAAGGGAGCCTTCTCGTCTATGTTGAGTGCCACGTGTAAGGACTCCTCCTGAAAGGGTCTATGTTGAATGGGAGTGCCCCTCGAAGGGGTGCCTCTATAGTCCCATTCCATCATGGTATGATGTGGACTATTTTGTGGGTCAGGCCACCAAGGTGGTATGACCAAGTCCTTGGGGCTATAGCGGAGGTGACTTGTGCCCCCTTGTACACTTTTCGTAGCTTCTGCCCGTGATTGGGCTTGGCTACGGGTGTACACCATGGTGGTGTTTCTCTAAAAGATGCGTAGGTTTTTATCTTCTTTACGATTTTTTATGCTACACTAAACAAACAGGAGCCACACAAACAAAGAAGTGATTATCTCGTTTATGGATTAAAAGTGTGCCCTAAATCTGGTTCAGTGTGTTTTGATTTTTGTTTGAAAACCTTGTAAAGAAAATTTTGTTGTACATGCAATATGAGGGCTCTTATGTCTCCCAAAATGGTCGCCCCTTCAATATACCACTGCCAGGCCATTATACCGAACCTCTCAATATACCCGCCCTTACGTGAGGGAAACTATTGGTACGCGAGAGAAGAACAGTACGTGGAACATAGGCGGTACGAAAGGGGAATCACCCTATTTTTGACACCTACCATAGAAGACTTATCCTCATGCACTGGGAATCACCCCAGCTACACTTGGTCAGCTTTCATCAGGATTTACGTCTAGCAATAGTAGCGATCAGGGTTATGTATGCAAAATTCAAGCCAAGGTGGTGATGAAATCCACCGTTGGTCTTGATCAAGTGTTGGGGTTTTACGACCAACGCCTTGATGTTTAGATTATCTCGTGGTGTGTGTGGTTCTTTTTACTTGCGCAAAGAAAGGAAACATGCAGTAAAATTTCCTATGCAAGCAAAGAAATAGAAAAATCATAGAAACAGAGACAGAAAATTACAGAGAGTGTTCAGACAACCTACCTCTTCTCTGCCCACACCAGATGCCCCTGAGTTTCTGCTCAAAAACTGCACAGAGAGCTAATCGTCCTGGGGTGGGATGAATAGCAGATCTGTATTCATCATAGGGTGGGATGAATGCCTTATTCATCCCAGGGTGGCATGAATTCCAGTCTGTATTCGTCATAGGGTGGCACGAGCAGCAGTCCAGCGCTTGAAGGATTAACACCTGAAAGCAAAAACACACAATTTTGATCAAAAATTTGATCCCAAAATCAAGGGACAGGGTCCCACCATGATCGCCACTGAAAGCACGAGGATACGGAAGCCCATAGGCGTACCGGGTGTGGTGCAAACAAAAGCATGCGAAACGCTAAGTCCTACGAATGAACGAAGGACTAAAGTGCATGAAAAGGGAAAACAAACGAACTGAAATGAGATATAAAGAAAATGTAAAGTGCAGCCCTTATTTTTATTAATTTTTCTTTGAGACCAGGTTACAATACGTCTCCTTCCTTTTTAGGAGCTAGGAGCGTTAGATATAGCTTTGTTACACCACGGATGGTACACTTCCCTTCGGGATCTTCCGCGTGCCCACATTTGAAATGGGTGGGCCAAACGTCACCACCGCTTGCATGAATGCATCTGTAGTTCCTTGCTGCCCCTCCGGTGTCGAGATCCTACGTTCAAAGAAATAGCAAATGATTAGTAGCACCTGCGGATGGAGGGAAATATGCAATCCCCAAGGCCTCCGGTTAATGCATGCATGAAATAATAAAAACGGTAATCAAAACATGTCAGAATAAGATGAAATTTGGATAGAAGCATGCAAACACCATCATGAACACACTGCAAAAGGAACAGTCAAGAAATCTACTGTATATTTCTAATCGCTCCGGGGTGGGACGATTAGGACTGTCATAAAATGTCAGAAGGCAACCTCCTAAATGTCCCATCCAGAGGCCTCCAAAACACCTGCAAAGTTGGGGTTAGGAAAAATGGGGCATTTTGAGATGACCCAGAAGGTCGGATTTTGCAGATTCAGCCTCGATCACCCTGTATCCAAAAATGCTCCCTGTATGTTAGTGAAAGCGAAAAGCAATGAAAACACAGTCAAAACTCATCAGAATAGCATGAAATTTGAATGGCAGCATATATGAAAGACATAAAATAAAATGCAAAAGGAACAATAAGGAAATATACTACAGATTTCTAATCACTCCGGGGTGGGGCGATTAGGACTACGATAGTGCGGGGGCGCCCGAGGGCAGGACGCCCGCCGTTTGGGGCTTGGTTTCGGCACCAATCCACTTGGGATGGGTCCAAAACCTCCTAGGGGGTTGTGTCAGAAAATTGGGTGGGGTATTGTGGCCAAATATTTGGGTTTTGGGTCCGGATTGCGCTTCCAATGTTCACCCAATAACCTCCCTTCCAAAAGAGAGATCAAGGATGTAAGAAGCACAAGTGAGGGGTGAGGATGTAATTCGACAGCACTCCATTGCTCCAAATGCTCCTGCTCTATCCTTTTTTGGGGTGAGAAGACTCACCATTTTATAGACCTGAGGGTCTCTTGTGAATGAGCATGCAGAGGCGCCACTTGGCCATCATGCCTTCTCAGGGGAGAGAAGATTCCTCCCTGATTAAGGGCTCCATGACTGCCTCTATGACTGCCTCTTTGAGCTCAAAAATGCTCACTCGCACTCCCATGCATTGAAGGTGGAGTTGAGTGGCGGATCTGAGCTGCCATTTGTCAAGGTTTGACCTTTTTCCCATCAAACCTGCTATTCGCCCCACCCTGGAGCGAATGCTGCTAATCGTCCCGGGGTGGGACGAATACCAGTTTGTAATCATCCCAGGGTGGAACGAGTAGGGAGCAGAGTGCCTGAAAGGTGCCAAATTGACCTCTGACCTTCCAAAACTATTGTGGGAGTGGTTAGGACCACTGTTTAACCTCTGGGGGCTGCCCTAGGGGCTATGTATGTCAATTCGATCAGTGCTTGTCGTCACATAATCGGATTGGTGTTGTTTTGGTGTCTACACCAACACACCATTGAAATATTCGAATGTGAACTAGGTGATGAGACAGAGATGATTAGACAAACTACTCTTATGGTAAATATTTTAGAGATGTTACTATTTCAATGTGAAAGGAACAGGCCCACTATTGTCGTATAGAAAAATAGAATTTTGCAGGAAATGAATATGCTGAGGATTGCAGCCACATTTGATATAGAAGTTTGGAGATTAATAATTGGGCAAATAAAAAAGTTGCAGACAGTCCAAAAGGGGAAGAAGTTGAAACTCACGGTCAACATATGGAAGCAAGTTCATCACAATAGAAACCTAAGCCAATAGAAAAATTCCCTGAAGTAGTAAAGGAGACGATGGAGGTAGTAGAAGAAGAAACGGGTTCTTCCAACACTACCATCACTGGTTAGATTGAATTACTATTTGAAAAATTCAAATAGGAGAGCACAATCAAGAACAACAAGGGTAGTGGAAGCCAACTGTACCAATTTTTGAATTTTAATTAGATGCTGACAAGTGTAAGGTCAGAAATAAGACATAAATAACAGAATCAAGAACCAATAGTTATAAAAGGAAGCAACTGCGGACAAATTCAACATCAAGCAATTAGAGAATAACATTTTTGCTAAGAGGTATACTGGAGTGCCCTATTAGTTATGTTGTTGTATCCCCTTATGTGTCTATTTTTCCTTTCTCATTTCTTATTCTTCCCTTTGCTGTGCAAGATTTTGATAGGAAAGTGCTCAAGAAGCTGAGATTATTTTCTGTCCTATTGAGCCTAGGATTTAAAGACTCTACTATTACTAGATTGGAACAAGGAGAGTAGGAGAGACCTGTTACATTATTTGAACAAAGTATTCTTCATTGTATTGATGTATTTCTTTGAGAAAAACAAAGTTAAAAGGCATCTTGCCCATTCTGCATGTAATATTTTATGAAATCAATACAATTCTGGGTTTTATTCTTGTCATATCTTTGTCTCAGTACTATGTTTCACTGTGTAATGGATTACATTATTTGAATACATTACATATGTTCATTTCTTTGGTCAAATTTTAGTTTTATTACGATATTCGAATAAATCTAAGAACACCAATTTTCTTTTCCCCATTCTCTTTGTTCATTTTAAAATTGTTGTTAAATTGCTATAACAACCCAATGAATCTAGGCACCGGTCTACATAAGGCATAACAATCGGTTATTTTTCTTGCTTGGTAATTTTAATATCTATAGTTTTACATTAATCTGGAGCGTATTGTAGCACCCTAAAATTGGCGCAGTTAAACCATCAGTAAAAGATAAAAAATTTGAATTTTAACCCCAAAATTGCCTGTTAACTGCTCACCTCAATTTTTGTGCCATTTTTAGAACTTGTTTTAACCGTTGGACGATATTGTCGTCGATCTGACGATATCGTCCCAAATCGGATGAATTCGTCTAGAATAGAACGTCTAGACGATTTCATCCCAAAACTAAATTTTCATAATTAGCTTCTCTTTCAACAACCTCTCCAACTCGGGCTGAAGCGTGTCTGTGCAGTTGGATATTCCTACGTTGGAGACCTTCCAAATTAGGATGATCCCCAACCTCCTAACCTCCCCCTAATCCTATATAAACTTGGGATTTTCCCAGTTTATCCCCTTGGCTGATCATTTCCCTACAACTTTAGTTTTTACTGTGTTAGAACATCCTATCCCCCATAATTTACACTTGTGTTTTCAAGTTTTATTGCAGGATCTCATTGTGTTTCAGCCAGAGGAAGCTCGGATCGTCGCAGGTGATTCAACCACAATTTCGAACGATCCTGTCGAGATCGACGATGATCTCGTATGATTGCAGATGATTTTGACTACAGTTCAGATTGGGGGCAATCAGAGCCTCAAGTTTGCATTCTCTATCTCCTTTTCTTATTTAATTATGCATTAGATTAATTCACTTCTGTTCTGCATCTTGGAGTTCACCTCATTTAGCATATTTGCATGATAAAATTCAAAATAAATTATTAAAACATTGCATCCCATTTGATTTGATATATGGATTTATCATTTAAGCATTTATATTCTTATTTCTATCATTTTATATCATTCTTGTAATTGTATTTTTGGTTTTTGGTGTCTGTTTTCACGATTGAAGGTTTCTAACGAATTTGTAAGGTCGTTAACGATATTGGCTGATCTCAAATGATCTCCTATGATCTGGACGATTATGTACAATTATAGATGATCCTATCATATCCAGGACAATCTGGACTCCTACAAGCTTCAGAATCTTCATTAGACATCAAAAATCAGGTGTACTCTTCTCCATTTTAGATATTTTCTATATTTAGGATTCATTTATGTTTGTTGTCTTCATATAAACCAAAAATTTCATATAGAATAGCTTAGATTCATTTTGGCCAACCTAGGAATCTGAATGATTGAACATAAAAATGAACACATCAAACCCATTCTCAACCTAGGCATGGAAACTGCCACTCAAAGTTTCCTGGTGAATCCCACCATTCGTCGAAAATTCACCCTTATACCCCTCCCCCGAGAGGCACGACCTTCAAAGGGCCTCTCCGTCCAAGGTATTGTCCCATCCTTCTCGCATCCCCCTTTCGGGCATGGATCCTTTAGCCTGAAGGTAAGGGTGCAAAAAATTTGGGCGATACATTTTGGTGAACCCGACGTGAAACTAAAACACCTTTTAAAAACAATAAAAAAAAAAACACATTATTAAGAACATCTAGAATCAGTAGACAACCGTTAAAATTGCATATCATACTTAGATGGTAGATTATAATAGAAGACGAGCTGTCACCATAAATGTTGAAAATCAATTATCGGCCATAGAGATTACTTCTGTGCTTAGAGTACCTCAAACAAATAGAGCCCAAACAAATAGAGCCCAATCTTTGTGGGATGAACTTGATAGGAGATTAGGTATTATTGAATCCAGATCTGTAGAACTTAGGCAAAGTAAGAGGTTTGTCTTAGATAGAATCCTGGATCCTGATCAGGTGACTTTGTATCATGAACTTCAGAGAGCTTGCCATAGGTGGTTAGCCGATAAAAGAGCACTTGTGTCTTTTGAATTATACATCTTTAAGGAATACCTTGAGAACATAGTTGTAGTGCATAAATTTCTATCTCGTATAGAGGATCAAGAAGTCATTCTTACGGATATAAAAAGATGGAATAGAGTTCCTAGAGTTGTTTTGTATCGAGAGTATTGCCATGAACTTTATTTTTACATGTCAAGGTCTGAAATATATCATATTACCATAGCACACTTTGTCAAATTCTTGAAAAACCACTTCCAATTTGAAGAGGACCATTTCATGACTCTTGATGAACTTGACCCTATCATAGAAAACTAAGTCATTCTTTTTACTATTGTTATTTCTTGCAACTAGCATGTTGTTTGTTATTTTTATTCTCGCAAAATAATAATATAATCACACAAAACAAAACAAAAATAAAAAATTTCCCTTTTAAAGTATTATAGTAGGTATATAGTTAAAATATATACCTCTCAACCCTACCACAATATATATAAGTATATATATTTGCCAAAACCTAACTTTAGCACAATGCCTAGACTTAGGAATGGAAAACAAACCGAAGAAGATGAATATTGGTTAGGAAGACCATTAATTGACCAAAATGTCCCTCCTGAGGACCAAGTTCCCGAAGAAGGAACCTTAGACCACAGTAAGAAGAAGAGCTTGTTGTAGGAAATTAACAAGAAGAAACTGTTAGAGAGGAAGGATCCTCATCCCCTAAAATGTCTTCGGGAGGAGCTATCACTTTTGAAAACATAGAACAATTTTGGAAGTTCATTAACACTAATATTGGTGTTTTTAATAAAGCAGCCCATATGGACAAGGATCGAATTAGTGACACTCAAGAAACTCTAGAAGAATTATTTCACACACGCACTAATCCCTTGTCCTTTATTTATCAAGAGAGTGATCAAGCTGGACCATCCAATTTGGATATGGCAGTTGTGATCCGGAACATACAACAACAATAGGTTACCCAACCATCTAAAGTGCCTATTAAAAAGCCTAGGGTCATTCCCGCACAAAAGAAACCATCATTTACTGCTCTATTTTGCCAAGCTCTTGATCAACATACCTCAAATCAACAAAAGCCCAAAACAAAACCAAACACCAATTACCAACAATCTGGGGTACAACATAATACTACTGCAAATCCCCTTCATAATACTCTTCCTACCAACACTTTGCATAATAGCAATATAGCATCTAATCCTTATGTCACACCATCATACACTCATAGATCCCATACCTATGTCCCACCGAATCAATATGGTGGACAAACTAGTAATCTTGAAACCATGGTGAAACAACTAGTTTCCCGCATGGACCAGATAGATCCCTACCGTCCCTCGTACAACTATTGAGAGATGTGTAGTCAGCCTTTAGATCCTATAGTCGTAGCACAGCCGTATCCTAAACATTTTCCTATGCCTGTTATTTCCATATAAAAGGAACCGAAGATCCCATAGAGCATCTTCGTATGTTTAGGATAGCATGTCATGATATATCACATGATGACTTGTTATTACTAAAAATATTCTCGAAAAGCTTGGGAGGAATGGCATTAGAGTGGTATTATCAATTACCCACTAATTCTTTGAGGAATTTCGAAGAAACTGCCGAGTCTTTTGTTCATCAATTTAGTGCCTACATCGAAAGACATGTGACCATTAAAGATTTGTATAACTTAAAACAGGATAAAGATGAATGCTTTGCTAATTTCCTATCTAGGTGGAGACAGTTGATAGGAAAATTGCACTTTGTGTTACCTTATAGGGAGATGTTGGACATCTTTATTAATAATTTGCAAGAGCAACTATCTTACGAATTATCAACTACTACCTTGACCACCTTCGATCAGGCTATAGACTTAGCCCGAAGAGTGGAAGATGCTCTCATTAGGAGAGGCTAGCTTAAAAAGAAAGACGATGAGAAAACATCCAAAAATAAATATAAGAATAAACAAGTTGTGGGTGATGGAGTCACCGATAGTAGAAATATTGCTAATTTTAATGCTGCAAAGACAGCGAATAAGTTTTTATTGAAACCTCCTAATAGACCTCCTCGAGAATTTACTAGGTTAAATCAACCTTTATCAACTATTCTACCATAATTATTAGAACGAGATTTGATTCAATTACCAAATATTCGGGAACCTGATCCAACTATACCCGGATACAGAGCAGATTTACATTGTGACTTCCATAGAGGACCTGGACACACTACCAACTCTTGTAAAAGATTAAAATATAAAATACAGGACTTGATTGATAACAATGAGATGGAGGTGCAAGCCTTTCAACCTAAGAAAAATCCTCCTAATAATTTTCAAAAGAACACCCCACAAAACCAGAATTGGAAAGCCAATCAGTCATTAGACATCTTTCAACATCCCTTACCAAAACATGGTAAGGAGGTGGCTAATCAAATTGAACATCATAATGTCCCTCCTCCTGCCCGATATGTAGGAACTATTAGTGGGCATTTACTGCTCATGATCTAGAAATCTTTGACACAACTTTATCCGTTGTTACAACCAGGCCTCTATATAATACTCAGATACCTGATCTTAGTGATACAGAATACGAGACTGAGAGTGATATGGAAATCACATCAAATCAATCGAATAGTTCTGAAGATGAATCGAATACTATTCACCCTTTCACAAGTTATATGGTTCCATAAGAACCATTTCCAAGAAGAGTCACTACTAGACCATCATCTCACCGATTAATTTCTAATGAGCTAGCTATAAACGCTAGACCAAGACCCATTCATCACCCGTAGAATAATATTGTGGGTACCATCGGAGCTGTTACTAGACAACAGGCTCAAAATTATCAACAAGATCAAATTCAGAATGGTGGATCAACTCCATTTGTTTTGAAGGTTCCTAATAAAGGGAATCATGCGCCTAATGTTCAACCTAAACCTCCTTATAATATTAATGAACAATTATCAAATATTACAGCTAGAATTTCCCTCTTGGACCTTTTAAGATCTTCTCCTACACATAGAGATGAATTAATGCTCACATTAAGCCAGATGATGGTACCACAAGACATTCAACCTGAAGCCATGGCCAATACTATAATAACTCATGAATTTGATTGTATTGACTTTCGGGATAGAGACATACCTCAACATAGTTTACATAAAGATAACCACTTGTATATTACTACTTTAATTGGAGATATAGCAGTCAAACGAGTTTTGATTGATAATGGTTCATCTTTAAATATCTGCACTTTTGACTTCTACCAAAGATTCGGGTTTAGAAGTGAGGAAATGAAAAGAACTGATATGATCATAAAAGCTTTCAATGACGAAACACAAGAAACATGTGGAGTTATTACCATTCCATTGCAGGTTGGTCCAAGAACCTTGGATACAATTGTGTTTATTGTACATTGCCCTACATCGTACAATATACTCTTGGGTCGTCCTTGGATCAACGTAATGCGAGCTGTTACCTCAACCTTACATCAATGTGTTAAGTTCGAATTTAAGAATCAGTTGGTTACCATTCATGGTGATCCAAGACCCTTTGATATTTGTGCTTTTGCAGAACCTATTGGAGTTCAATTTTACCCTGCTATGTCATCCACACATCCTAATTCTCATTATCCATCTAAACGTGTGAAACTCACACCCACAAAGTCATCTACTTCTTCTCCATCAGTTGCACCTTCACATATAGCTCAACCATCTTCTGAACAAACCACATTTGGACCTAAGAAAGATCCTAATCTCACAACCAATGTCTCTTGTTCTACTCTTATAACTTCCATACCTTTAATAGACCCACCCATCTATCGACTCCTCTCCACTGTCTACATCCACCAAATTTATATTTTCCGCATCAGAAGACGTAGGGAATGTTCCTTCTACCTCTTATGCTCTCACTGACGAGCTCTTACCCGATCTATCTAAAATCCTTATATCAGAAGAAACGAATGCTTCTATGCAAGATTCCTCTATTTTAAATAATTTACCACCATCTCCTCGTACCTTGGGCCTCCCACAACCTATGGGAAGTATTTACCAAGTCGGGAGCTATGCTTTTATTTATAAGGGATATGACTGGGGTCGAATACCTAGAAACCTCAGAACTCATTATGATGGATATGCTCGATGTTATTTTACCAATGAGTATATTAAAGCCAAACATATAATGCTTAAATTGGGATATAAAGGGAAAGGTTTGGGACCTTTCCATAATGGTATGAAAGAAAATTTTGAGGTAGAAGCGTGGCCCACCCGATGTGGTGTGGGCCTATTTTCTAGTAAGGGTCAACCATTCCCATTTGAGGATGATGACCATATTATATGTTACCAAGATTATTTAGATGAACACGATGCCTTACGTTTAATAAATAAGACATTCATATGTCATATGCTATCTATAGCTTATCCTTAGATGATCGCTGAATCCGACGATGAGTTGGAGGGAGATATCTTTCATGATGTCTCCGTTGAGGAATTATTACATAATGGATTTTATTTTGATGGCTCTATACCTAGTATAGCCCAGCTAAAGGCCACGACTCCTCAAGACGAATTATCCAAGCTAACCTTGGAAGAATTACAAGAATTGGGTGTTTCACCCGCCCCACCTAATTTTGAGAGAGATCTACACATGGAAGTAGAAAATGTCATAAAAATTAACATTGGAATCAAGGATAACCCCCACATAATCAACATTGGATCAGAATTGAGTCAAGAAAAATAGGATAAATACATTGCATTTTTTAAAGAATATGAAGATGTCTTTGCTTGGACATATGAAGATATGCCAAGATTAGACCCTTTTGTAGTTATGCATCACCTAGTAGTGAACCCGGATGCTAAACCTGTTAAACAAAAACTTAGAAAAATGCATCCTAAAGTGGCCTTACTAGTCAAATGGGAGTTAGAAAAACTCCTGAATGTTATTTTTATACAAGCCATTGATTATGCTAAATGGATCTCGAATGTAGTTCCAATAACTAAGAAAGAAGCTACTAAGGTTAGGGTTTGTACAGACTTTAGAGATATTAATGTTGCATGCCCTAAAGACGATTTTCCCCTTCCCAATATGGATCAGATCATTGATTTTACTATTGGGAGTGGAATGATATCCTTAATGGATGGATTTTCTAGTTATAATCAGATCAGGATAGCTCCCCGAAGATCAGGCTAAAACAACCTTTATCACCCCTTGGGGGACTTTCCGTTGGAAAGTGATGCCATTCGGATTGAAGAATGCAGGTGCAACCTATCAACGAGCCATGACTTATATCTTTCATGATATGATGCATGATATACTACATGATTATGTAGATGACATTATAGCTTGTTCTAATGAAGAAGATGACCATTTAGATGACTTGAAAAAAGTATTTGATCGGTTAAGGGAATATCTTATCCAATTGAATCTAGCCAAATGTATATTCGGAGTTAAGTCAGGTAAATTATTGGGGGTTATAGTTTCTTTACGTGGCATCAAAATTAACCCTCTCAAGATTACGGCTATCACTGATATGCCCGCACCTATAAATATATCTGAATTACAGAGTCTACAAGGTAAGCTTCAAGCTATCCATCACTTCATCGATAAGCTGGCGGATAAAACTGGACCCTTTCTTAAGCTTCTTAAGAAGGATGTCTCTTTCCATTGGGACGACGAATGTCAGGAAGAATTTGAACTCCTCAAACAATATCTTCTTAACCCACCTATACTTTTGCCACCTAAACCTGATCGCCCATTTATCTTGTATATTTTTGCTTCAGATTTTGCTTTAGGAGCTATGTTAGCTCAACTTGATGATGAAAAAAGAGAGCGTGCTAATTATTACATTAGAAAAAAATTAATTAGTTATCAAACCCGCTATACAAAATTAGAGAAGTTATGTCTAGCAGTCATCTTTTCTACACAAAAACTACGCCATTATATGCTCAGTCAGAAAACATACGTTATTGCTAAATTCGATCCCTTGCGATAAGTGGGTTCTTGCGCTAAGCAAGTTTGAACTCATGTTTATAGGAAAGAAGTTTGTTAAGGGTCAAATCATAGCAGATCAATTAGCTGCTGCACCCTTAGAATCCACCCATCCCCTCGTCATTGAGTTTCTTGACAAATGCCTTAAACTAGAGGTAGATCATTCAGAGCAATGGTCCTTATACTTTGACGGAGCCCGATGCATGAGTGGGGCTAGTGCAGGTATTATTTTGATATCTCCACAGAAACATATCATACCTCTATCCTTTAAATTAACGTTTGCCTATACTAATAACACTACTTAATATGAGGCTCTCATCCTTGGATTACGAGCAGCCTTGGCACTGAAAATTAAAAATCTATTAGTTTTCGGTGATTCTCAACTTGTTATAAATCAAATTAATGATGTTTATCAGACTAGAGATGATAAATTGTGCCCATATAAAGCATATGTATTACAATTAATATCTTTATTTGATCAAATTACCTTGGAAGCTATTCCTAGAATTAGCAATCGTGCGACTGATGCCATGGCCACAGCTACATCTCTTTTACCCTTGGAGTTAGATGATGAATATGCTACCATCATTATTCATCAACTCCAGGAATTTGCTTCAATTAAATCATGCTTGGAACCTTTGGACGTGTTTCCAATCAATGAAACTATTCCTGAACTTTGGTACATTGATATCCTCAATTTTCTTCAAAATGGGACCTTCCCTGAAGGTTTTAATAGAAACCAGCACCGGTTATTACGTATAGAGCAAGTCGCTTCGTCATAATTGGCAATACCTTATATAGGAGATCTTTTGAAGGTATCCTATTGAGATGTTTGAATCTAGAAGAGTCTAGATCAGCTTTGAGTGAAGCCCACGATGGATCTTGTGGGGGACACTTTAGTGGTAGTGCCATTGCTAAGAAGCTCCTTAGGATAGGATATTTTTGGCCTACCATGGAGAATGATGCACATGATTACATGCGCCATTGCAACAAGTGCCAAAAACACGTTGACCTTGTCCATGCGCCTGCACAAGAACTGTAGGCTATTTCATCTCCTTGGCCATTTTCAAAATGGGGCTTAGACATCATCAAAAAAATCAATCCTGTGTCATCCGATGGACACAAATTCATCATAACCACCACTGAGTATTTTACGAAGTGGGTTGAAGCTATCCCCTTAGCTTCTTGCACTTTCCAAATTTATTTTTAATCAAATTATTTGTAGGTTTGGAGTTCCTGCAAATCTCATCTCGAATAATGGAACTTGTTTCAAAAATAAATATGTAAAGAAACTATGTCAAAAATATAAAATTCAACATCGTTGGTCCACTCCCTATTATCCTCGGGGTAATGGCCAAGCAGAAGCATCTAATAAAACATTAATTAAAATCCTCAAAAGACTGGTCAATAAATCTGGTCGTGATTGGCACATTCAATTATATCCTGCTTTGTGGGCTTATCGAACTAGCATTCGTACTCCCACGGGCACTTCACCTTTTGTTTTGGTTTATGGCACTGAAGTTGTTTTTCCCTTTGAATTAGAAGTTCCTTCTTTGGATCTGCTACTTCAAGATATTGAAGTAGGAGATGAATATCGTGCAGATTTAGTCAGCTGGAACTCCTAGATGAGAAGCACATTAATGCTTTGGAGCATCTTCGTGCCTACCAGAACAAGATCAAACGAGCATATCTCAAGAAAATTCATAATCAATCCTTTGAGATTGACGACCTCGTCTTAAAAGAAAATAAAAAAAATACTAATGCAACTAAAGACCTTAAAGGTAAATTTGAGCCTAACTGGCTTGGGCCATATATTATCACTGCTAAATTTGGATTGGGAGCATATAGATTAGCTACCTTAGATGGTAAATATCTTAAAGAACCTATGAAAATTATGCATCTTAAGCGCTATTATGCATAAATATGGTAATTTCATCACTGTATATATTATACATATTGTCTTATTTTAGTAATTCATATAAAAATTTCAAAAACAGTAATATTATGTATTATATTAATTCATAAATTAAAATCAAAATATAAAAAAATCAAAATCATCAAAATCCTTAAAAACATCTTCTATTTTTGCACCTGTCAATTCTTGAAGTATTGCAGTTATATTTTTAGTTATTTTGGATAAATTAGCATTTATTTGGAATCCCTCACTTTCACACTCACAAGAATAAATATCTTGATCTTATTTGGTATGATTATTAATCTCTCTTATATCAAAGTCCATAGTTGAATTAACTAAAGTTTTGAGCATAGAGAACTGATCTTGTTATTTACTTAAACGAAGTACACCTTTTCACATTAAAATGATTTAATTGCAAATTCAAAGCGATGCTACACAGTAGAAGTGGTCTCTTGAGCGAAAAGTCTCCCCTGCTATCCTATCATGCACATGGTCTAGAATCTTTGAGAATTGACAAAAGGACAAGCTCACCCCTGCCCAGAATAAAAATCCCTTGCTCTACAACCAATCCAAGCAAGTATCCCTAGTATAGAAAGAAAAAGAAAAAAAAAGGAAAGTCAAGAAAAATCATGAGAAAAAGAAGCATTGTTTCAGTATCATTTTATACCACCTCAACAATATTTCAGCATTATCTCAGTGTCAAGCAAAAATACAAAAAAAAGAGAACAAGAAAAGAAAAAGCAAAAAGCAATAAATCCCTTCCCCTACCCTTTGAAATAAAAGAAGGGTGAATGAGCTTGAATCCCTGGAATTCTCAATTATTCAAAAACTGTGAGGTAAACCCCATAACAGGTGGTTTGTGCCCAACCCGCTTGGCCTTGGGTAACTCCTAGCGTGGTGATATTTCTGTCACATTAGCGACATTTTGTACAGACCTATGTCCGCTCATGGATCAGCTAGCTCTTGATGACCCGACTTACATAGTAGTTTGGTATGGTTACATGCATATAAATCATGGTCAACGAACACTCATTTTGTTAATTCAAATTACTTGTATCAAATTATCTTGCTCAAAATTGGTAAATGAACAATACAATTGCACACACATTTGTGTTTGAGAGATTTTGTATCATTATGATAGATCAAGATCGACAATGAACTCACATATGCACATAGGGTTCCTTAGAAATCTAAATTTTGTCTTTGAGATAATTTAAAATATTTATGCAAATCTTCTGGAATAATTTGATTTTCTTACTTGAGAATATTGGCTTAGCATAAAAACAATTAAATACATTTTTTTCAAAAATCCAAAATTTCTTTCAAAGCATATTCAAAAATCTAGCAATAAAGTCACATTTATATATTTTCGACTTTCGCAACGATGGTATAGTTCCTAAACCTAAATTGGAATTTATGCCTAGTGCAAGTCCTCATTTTATATTTTTTATCTCAAAATCAAAAATCAACTATGCAATAAAACTATTACATCAATTTCTTCTTTGGATTTCACGATGATGGTATAAGTCTATACCTAAAATTCTATGCCTAGCGCAAGCCATCGTTCTAATTTTATCTCCCATTTATTTAATCCATAAAAGCATATGGCTTAAATCATTATGTTACACAATTATGCTTTAAAAAGAACGAAAACTTTTTTTTATTTCATTTCATTATATCAACATTCAGTTTTACAACAATGGTATAATCCCTAGGCAATTGTTCAAATTTCTATCACACTTAGGGATTTTATGCCTAGCAAAAATCATATTTTTAATATTTCATGCATAATATTTTTATGGAAATCTGAAAAAAAATCATCACCATCATCATTTTTCATCATCACAACACAAAGTCTTAAGAAAGTCTCTTAAGCACCCTTTTACTTTTAGCAATATTTCTCTCATAACGGGATTAGCTTGATGACCTAGCGAGCGGCGACTCCATGAAATGGTCATGTAACAACGACAATGTCCTTTGAAATTATTGTTAGAAGTCACTTTATTTTTCACAAATCATACCACAACAACCAATTTTGTTTACATCAGATTATTTCATTTAATTTTATAGCATGATATAAAATTATAATATTTTCAATGACATAATTACATGAATAATCAATCAACTATTAAAATATTAAAGCATCATAAAACATATGCACAAGTCATTTCACAAAAAGAACATATATATATATATAAAGAAGTCTATACATCATATCAAAATAGATTGGTATGCCACAATCTATACCCTGGCATACTCAATCCTCTCAAAAATATATGGTTTATGTACAATGAGCAGCTAGTCTCGAGAAGCCCTCGAGCTCTCAGCCTCATCAACTCTCCCACCCTAAGGTGGAGGAGGTGGTCCCATCGTAGACTGTCTTGTGTCGTGGGTCCTCGATGTCGATCGTGATGATGTCCTCGACGACCCCATCCTGATCGGCTTCGTAATGTTGGCTAGCAATGGTATCCTCTGCTCCTCTAGAACCACATGATAGTACAATCCCTGGTAGAACACGATCCGCACAATAGCCTGCGCCAACTCTAGAATGCTCATGCCTCTGCTCTAAGCCCTGAGTCATGTAGCCTCATCCTGAAGAGTCTGCACTTGAGCTTGTAGGTGGGCATTCTCTGCTCGGAGAGCCACCATCTCGCTGCTCTCCCCCACCTCGACACCCTTGCCCTTATCGGGTGATGGTGGCCTATCCCTCTACTAAGAAGGGAGTCTCTCCCTCCTCTTTGAATGTTGTTATCTCTTTGGAGCTTCTGGTACTCTCCGATGTCTCTCCTGAGGAAGCCATCACTGATCCCTCCATTCATGACCCCTCACTACACCAATGGCAGCCTGGCATCGCCTCTCCATCCGTTACACTACAACATGCATCAGACCCTATGCCCTCGTCATTCGAGGAGGGAAGATGCCTGCATACCAGGCATCATACCCGTCTGCTCCCCCTGCATCGTCCCCATCCACTAGATGAATGGGGGGGTATCATCAACATCCTGACTCCAGAACCGCTGCATGTTTGGAGCCCCACTCAATGTGGTATTATCCCGTACAGTCCGAGAGTACTCATAATCCCTAAGAGAAGGGATCCCTTGCTGTAGACTGAATTGCCTCAAAACTCGATCATAACGGTGGAGCTCTATCTCTCCCTGCTCTATCCGCAACCAGATGACTTGCCTGATGCAAGCCAACTCCTATCTGTCCTCTACCCACCCTGAATGATCTCTCCATGGTCTCTAGGTGATTTGATCTGGGGTGAGGTCGTCTAGCAACCTCCGAGACATCGACAGATCTATCCGCCACTGTGACCCTCTCTGGAGCCACAAATAGAAAACCCGGGGTCTCTCTTGGTCAACTCCTATCAGTGGAAGCCCTATCGGCCTCCGCACCATAATGTGCCCCTAGCACCAAACCTGTAGCAGCGATGTTAGCACCAGACATCGACCTCCCTTGTATACGACCCCGTAAAAGATCCTACACAAGTGGCATAATACAAAGCTACCCCAAAAAAACTTGTATCCGTGGTCTCTCAGGTCACAGACCACATCTGAGAGGAGCCACGGTAACTTGCATATGCTCTGGTGGCATAGAAGAAGGTCACCACCACCCCTGCCAAAACCTGGGTCAATCGAGACGCCCTAGGCATCTGCCTCAAAGCCTCGATGTTTACTCCGCCCTTCTCCAGGGTGAAGCTTGGGTCACTACACAATCTCATCATGGCATGGCCCTGATTGGTCGAAGGAGTCATGAACCGCCCATGTATGGGGATCCTCAAGATCCTCCATACATCCTCTAGAGTGGGAGTCATCTCCCCTGTCGGTAGCCAGAAGCAGGATGACTTCGGATACCATCTCTCTGCTAGGGCTGTCAGTAGCCCCATGTCTGTAGGAATTTGTGGCATCTCTGCCACATGCTGCAGTTTGACCTTTGCTAGTTTTCTCGCTTGGCTTGATCGAGTGTGGCTAAGTCATCCTTGAGACCCCCGTATTTCCACTCTCGAATCTTTAGCAATCCCCTTTGCAAAATAAACAATAAAACAACAAAAATCATTAATACATAATCATTAAAATCAATTTCATCTCATAAAAAAATGATATCACCCATTATTGGATGATATCGTACCAAATTTAGCAAAATTGTCCTTAATAGGACGAAATCGTCTTCGATTCTTCAATTTGGGGATCGCCCCTTATTAGACGGGATCACCCCTATTTCTTCGATTTCGTCCTCAGACGAAATCGGTGATATAGGGACGATTTCGACGAAATTGGGACGATTTCATCCCGACATCGTCGACGGCCTAAAAACGGTCACAATGCCCAAAAATAATTAAAATTCAAGTAAAAAATTCAAAAAATCAAGTTAAAAACATAGTACACTAGGTTTAGATCCTTATCCGCAACCCACGCCGAACTTCTGTCGATCTGTGTGCCGTTTCCACCATTTCGCCTATAGAGCTCTAAAACAACGAAAGTGAACAGTAAAAATGAATTAGGGTTTTACCCTATTTTTCTTATTTTTATTTTAAAAAAACATTTTTTTTAATTTTTGCTTTTTCACGCTTTTACCTCAAACGTTCGATTTGGGTAAAAACTCGGAGGGGTCACCATAGCAAACAGTTGTATGATTCGACCTAGAATCATCGTCTAAAAAATGGAATAAATTTTTGCTTTCTCGTAAAGTGTGAAAAACTCGTCTTTAACGCATTTTCTTCAGAAAATACGCTAAAGATGGGGCAAAATGTAGCACCCTAAAATTGGCACAGTTAAACCATCAGCGCTAAAAAATTTGAATTTTAACCCCAAAATCGCCCGTTAATCGCTCACCTCGTTTTTCATGCCATTTTTAGAAGTTGTTTTGATCGTTGGACGATATCGTCGTCGATCTGAGGATATCGTCCCAAATCATACGAATTTGTCTGGAACAGAACGTCCAGACGATTTTATCCCAAAATAGAATTTTCATAATTAGCTTCTGTTTCAACAACCTCTCCAACTCGGGTAGAAGCGTGTCTATGCGGTTGGAGATTCCTATGTTGGAGACCTCCCAGATTGGGATGATCCCCAATCTCCTAACCTCCCCCTAATCCTATATAAACTTGAGATTTTTTTAGTTTATCCCCCTGGCTGATCATTTCCCTATAACTTTAGTTTTTGTTGTGTTAGAACATCCTGTCCCCCATCATTTGCACTTGTGTTTTCAAGTTTCATTGCAGGATCTCACTGTGTTTCAGCCAGAGGAAGCTCAGATTGTCGTAGGCGACTCAACCATAATTTTGGATGATCTTGTCGAGATCGACGATGATCTTGTACGATTGTAGACGATTTTGAAAGTAGTTCAGATTGGAGGCAATCAGAGCCCTAAGTTTTCATTCTCTATCTCTCTTTCTTATTTAATTGTGCATTAGATTAATTCACTTCTATTCTGCATCTTGGAGTTCACCTCATTTAGCATATTTGCATGATAAAATTCAAAATAAATTATTAAAACATTGCATGCCATTTGATTTGATATCTGGCTTTATCATTTAAGCATTTATATTCTTATTTCTATCATTTTGTATCATTCTTGCAATTGTATTTTTGGTTTTTGGTGTCTGTTTTCATAATTGCAGGTTTCTGACGAATTCGTCTGGTCGTTGACGATCTTAGCTGATCTCAGACAATCTCCTATGATTTGGATGATTCTGTACAATTACAGACGATCCTATCATATCCGAGATGATCTGGACTCCTACAAGCTTCAGAATCTTCATTGGACATCAGAAATCAGGTGCACTCTTCTCCATTTTAGATATTTTTTGTATTTAAGATTCATTTATGTTTGTTGTCTTCATATAAACCAAAAATTTCATATAGAATAGCTTAGATTCATTTTGGCCAACCTAGGAATATGAATGATTGAACATAAAAATGAACACATCAAACCCATTCTCAACCTAGGCATGGAAACTGCCACTCAAAGTTTCCTGGTGAACCCCACCATCCGTCGAAAATTCACCCTTATACCCCTCCCCCGAGAAGCGCGACCTTCAAAGGGCCTCTCCGTCTGAGGTATTATCCCATCCTTCTCGCATCCCCCTTTCGGGCATAGATCCTTTAGCCTGAAGGTAAGGGTGCGAAAAATTTGGGCAATATACGTATAATTAATGTTTTATCATACAATTATTGTTGGGGTTTCGTTACCTGTTATGTAGTTTTTTCCTTTAGCAATAGCCATGTTTATCAGAACGAAGAGGCAAGTTGACCAGATCCTGTAATAGCTCGTTGGTTTCAAATGGATTTTTGCAATGACAATTGAATCCTATGGATGCGAGAATCGGTTCCAACAGAGGGATTTGGAAAAATTAATCAATTCCTCCTAAGGTTTAAAAAAACACCTAATAAAATCGTGTGATTCCTTAACTAATCACAATACAAGAAGCATACCCCAATTTGAAATTGACAAATGGTTGTTTCAAGTGTGACTATTTCAGGTATGGTTTATTTTTTTCTTCAAATTGATTAATCCCACATCTGTTGTGGGATGGTGCTAGTAGTGCCTTATAAGCTTGAAGGCTTCTTAATTGTTTTGACCATCTTATGGTGGTCAGGGAGCCTCCCACACGAGGCCACCCGAAGACACCACTTGGTAGCACCAACATGAGGGGCCCACACGGGTGGCCCGAGCACCATCAACACCACCTATTGCTTGGAGGGTTATGCTCATTGACTTTGCCAGTTGACTCAAATCTTGGAGGAGCCAGAGCTCGACTAGACTCAAAATTACCCTAATTTTTTTAATAAAAAATCTTGCACTTTTAAATTTAATTAACCTAGTTAGCTCATATTTATGGTTTTTAACTAATTAATTAACTAGTTAATTATTTTTTAATTAATTAGTTAATTTGTTAGTTAAAATACTTTAATTATTTGGCTAATTAATTTATAGTAAGTTTATTAAATGCATTAAAAAACAAAAACAAAAACAAAAGAAAAAAATGGGGAAAATTTTGTATTTTTAGTTTTGCAAAAAATACATCAACTTTATTTGCAAAACAAACATTGAAAAAAATTGGCATTATAAAAGTTGCATTTTCGGTGGAATTCGACTCCATCAAAACATAAATTTGTGGGCATGATGAATGTTTAATTGCATTTCATTTATATTTAATGCATTAATATTATGGCAACAAAAGACCCCAAATTTAAACCCTATTTTTGTGCAATTTGCACAAGCCATTAGATAATACGACGCCTTTGGCCCGTACTTACAGGTAATGTTGTCATGATTGGGCTACTATGTTTAGCACCTAATATAGCTGCAACAACGACGTATTGGGTCTATCCCTATAAACAGACAAGGAGAAATAAGGAAATCTAATTTTATTTTCACTCCATCATTACCCTATTCATTTTTATCACTCGATGTAAAACCTAAAATTAAGTTCCTCCAAGTATTTAAGGGACTTGTCACCCTACGTATGTAAATATCTTTCGAAGCAGGAATCAAAGATAGAATGAATTCCTTTCTATGCTGCATATGTACCATAGATCAATTTGTTTCACATACCTTAAAGTCTCTCTTGCGTATGACCGCATATAAAGAGGATAGCTTATTCCATGTGTTGATAGGTATAATAGGAAAAGAGGATATATCAGACGAATCAAGTCTATTGGACTAGTGGTATAAAGAAAGGGGGAGCATTTGGTAATATAAGGAACCCTCACAATATCCATCGCAAAGGCCTGTATTTTAGATTCTTATCTCTTGAGAGGTTCGAATTTTGCTCCATGTAAGATAAAGATGAGGACCATATTGTAGGTTGAAAAGCTATGAGACATCATGACTAGAAAAGTCACACGCCCAAATATTGTAGATACTATAAGAAAAACATATAATGATGGAAATTCTAGAGCACTAATGATCATAGTTCTTACTAGTGTTGATGTGATTCGACTGCATATTTGTGAAGCAAATAATACCAAATATGCAAGGGATAAGTTGACCACCATTTATGAAGGAAAGAATCAAGTAATAATTCTTAACCTTCAATCCCAACTTCACACTCTAATCATGAAGAATGGAGAAAGTATAGAGGTCTCTCTTCACAGATTTTCTCATTTGAGAGCAAAATTACATGCAATGGGAGAAAAAGTGGATGATAAGCTCTTAACTTCCATCATTTTTAGAGCTTTACCAAATTATTTTATAGTGCTTGTCACTTCCCTAGAAGTGTTCGATAGACAAGTCTTTTTTGAGGAGTTGATTACTTTGTTGCAACAAGAAGAAGCAACTAACAACCTAAGAGACCAGTTGTCCAACAATGCACTCATTTCTAAGAAATCAGGATATAAGAAACAAGGTTCTTTTCAAATGGGTTCTTCATCCAAGGGTTCTATCACCTCCTTACAAAAGACACCTCAAAAGTAAAATAGGTATTGCCACATTTGTGAGAAAGAAGGTCATGACACAAAACAATGTTGGTACAACTCTTCCAACAAAGGTGATAAGAATAGACAACCATCAAAGAAAAGGTAATACAAACCACGACCTAAATATAGGCAACAAAAAGGGTATGTTGCTATTGAAGAATCATATTTAGACTCAGAGCAAGCACACAAAGTGCTAATAAATTTGATTGATTCCAAATAAAAAAATGTTTGATACATAGTTCTAGGTGCAAGCAAGTACATGATAGGAGATAAGGTGTGGTTTGATACTTTTGAATCCAAAGAGGGTAAACCTATCACAATTGTAGATGATAAGATCTATCAAGTCCAAGGGGTAGGTGATGTCTCAGTTACTCTTCTATATGAACAATATCAAATTGAGAAGCGTTTCTTCATCACCAAGAATGGGAAACATATTGCAACTTCTTCCTAAAAGCATGGTTTGTTTGCTTTAGATGCCCTCAACACACCTTATATTGCCTTAGCTTCCACCATAAAATAAGCAACCTCTTTGTGGCACAAACGGTATGGGTATTTCAGTTTAGGCTACTTACTCCAAATGAGTAAACATGATACAGTTTAGGCTACTTACTCCAAATGAGTAAACATGATACAATGTTAGGCCTACCCAACCTCTCACCAACATTGCCCGTATGCTCAGATGCTTAACAAGGAAGCAATATTGAGTACCATTTGAATTGATTTTTCCATTGCTAAAACACCAGTGGACCTAACACACACCAATCTATGCGGGACCCATGACAAATAATTTTGGTGGAAAGAAATATTTTTAGTTGTTTTTTAATGATTACTCTAGAAAGATATGGGTCTTCTTCTTACAGCTGAAGTTTGATCCCTTCCAGTATTTTTAGCAGTTTAAAAAACGTGTTGAGAAAGAAATAGGATTTTCAATCAAGACCCTCTACTTAGATCGAGGGGAAAATTTACCTCCAAAGAGTTCTCTAGGTTTATTACAAAACATGGGATAAAAAGACAACTTACAATAGCTTATACTCCTCAACAAAATGAAGTTGCTAAAAGGAGAAATCATTCCATCATGGAGATGGTTCAATGTATGCTCACAGAAGCTCATTTTAGGCAACAATATTGGGGAAAAGCTATCACTACTGCTATGTATCTCCTAAGTCATGCACCAATAAAAGCTCTAATACCACTATTGGAAGAAGAAATATTATATTAACAAAACAATGAAATTTATGCTTTCATTATGGTTGAGACTAGTTATTAACAACCTAATTCGAATAGCTAATTATCCAACTAATTTAAGCTACAAAATATTGCATTCTAACTTTGAGAACAATCACATTGGCTTATAGATTGCCAAATCCCAAGCACTAACCTATTAACTAAAGACATAATAATATAATGTAATAAAATCACTAATAACCTAACAATTATTTCATATGAAAACTAGCAAATAAGACTGTTGATGCATATTTTGAAGTTCATTTACAATTTGTTTGAGTTCCTCTTCTTCAACTAGGTTACTAATAGAAATCCATGATCTAGAGTTTATGATCACATTAAAGTAAATATTTGACCTTTGGACCTTTACAAGCTAGGCATGCCCAAGCCAATGGTTGCCATTTTGAATCAAAGGTAAGAGGATTAGGCTTCTACCAAGTAACAAACCAAAAAAATTGCATAATAAACCTTAAAACCATCTAGTATGTTTCTTGACCAATTACAAAAAATTGAGATGAAGTTCCATATTGGCGATCCTTTGGATAGGGTTCTTTTTCTAAATAATTTTGTTGCATCAAGAGAACCTATATATTTGAAGTTGCATTTTTGCCCAATTCTTTTTGGATCTTTGGATAATATTCACCGAAGTTTTGTCCTTCAAAATGAATCATAAGTATACAATCCTACTCCAATATTTTTCTTCTGCAAACCCTATCCCACTTATAGAAAGGAAACCTAAATTTTCCTCACATACTTTCCAAATAAAGTCTCTTTGAATTTTATAAAATTCTAATGTTATAGCTCCTAGCAATCTTAAAAGTGACATCATATAAATAGAGATAGATTACATTGTAGTCTTTCTGAGTTGTAGCCTTCCCGCCATATTTAAGAACTTACCTTTTCAACTTACCAAACAAGTTTTCATTCTATTCAGAAAAGAGACCTAAAGCTTCGTCCTTTTTATTTCCTTTATGAGACAAAGAAATACCCAAGTAGGTTGTGGATTTTTTTTCGATTTTAAAGCCTAAATTATCCATAATAATTCATTATAACTCTAGGCCAGTGTTAATGAAAAAAATTGATTTTGTATTATTAGTCGTCCAATAGCCTTCTCATGGCATGAGAATATTTATTTAAACTCCTGTTGGTCACGAATCTTCCTAGTTACAAAATCTACGTTTTGTGCACCCTAGACCTGGCCAACATTGAAAGGCTGAAGGAGATAAATGTCCCTTGGGCCAATCTCTAGATAGGCCTGGCTCCCTTTCTAATATACTACAGTTTAAAGCTTAAGGTAACAAAAAATAAATAGGGAAATATGGCCATAAGCCAGAAGTATAGGACGAGAATAGACTAACAGTCAAAATTCAAGTCAAGCAACGATTAACATACAATAGAAATGCAAGCACATAAACTACTTATAATTTTGCAAAGACAACCTCCAAAGAGCATCTTAGTATTCACTCCCTCACCAACAAAGATTAAATTCAAATGTAGAATTTAAATACAACAAATAATGGAGATGAATGTATTAAAAAATGACATACAAAAAATCATCAAATGCAACACCATTCAAAGAACCAGAAGTCGAAGTCTTTCTATTGACATAGAAAAATTGAAGTGTTTTTCTGTAGAGTGTCCAAACTCCTTTCTTACATGAAAATGATTAGTATTTATAGAGGGTTGCACCTCTTTCATTTAATGCACTTACAAAAAAAAATATCGGTAGATAAAAAACCAACGAGAATAATTTCCTCCTTTGCATCAATGATGTTCCAATCAAAACGTTCCTCATAGAAACAACGATCCTACTTTGGTGGGAGAATCACATGAGAAATCCGCAGTATTAAATGATAGAAAACTACCTTAAGCATCGGTGCATTGGGACACAACAAAGTTTCCTGAAGATCGAAAGCTTGGTCATTGAATTCGCTTCACCCTTGCACCTTGGAACTCCACCTTTGCCAAGAAAGTCCACTGAGTATTAATTTTATCTTGAAAAGCAGCAAGGTCGATGGGCGGTGCGTTGGAAATGAGTAAAAATGACATCTAATCTTGCAAATTCGAAGCAATTTTTTTGGAAATGTGCTTGCATTGCTTCCAAAATTAAATTCCATCATTCCTTAACTCCTCCTAAGAGAATCTACAAAAATGGTGCCTTAGGAATCAATGCCTCTAAGAATAAATGCAAAGGAATTGATTTCACCCAAAAATGAGGTGAAAAGCCCTTTTAGGGCCATAATGGGCGATAACAACAACTTGTTCAGCTTCTGATTAACGTTTAGGTGATTTTACCCCTAAATGTTTCTTCCTCTTATCATCTTCTTATACCTAGAAGAAAACACCTTTTCGTATTTATCTGCATTTTAATTTCATCATCAAAAAGGACGGAAATACGTTTACAATTTCAAATAATAACAAAATTACTCGATTTCACCCCAAAGGAAGGCGATAGGGATTTTTGCCCCCCTCTTGGAGGTGATATTGACTTTGACTGCTTTGCTTCAGGATGAGCACGCATTGCAACCTTCCTTCACCAAAAAATCATTTAAAAATCTCCATTCTCCCCTTGAAGAGGTAAAACTACATGGTGCCTCTCAATAAGGGTGCCTTTGACTTTGACTACGTCCTAAGCTTCGCACCAAGCGCTATTTCTTATTTTTGCACCATCATGGGCAAAAACACCAAATGAATTGAAAGAGAGCCCCATGACGTCAATCCTTTCCTTTGCCTTAAAAATGTTTAACATTGCCTTTTTGTCTCAAAGAGAGGCGACAATGAGTTTCACCCCTCACTTTGGGTGAAAGCACTTTGCTCCATCCTTTTACACTTACAACTTTTCACCTTTTTTCTTAAAACTTACAGCTTTCGCCCCTGTGCTTCTGTTGGGCGAAGTCACTAATTTTTATACATTTCACCTCCAAGAGGGGCGAAAGTGATTTTTACCCCTCAATTGCGACGAAACTAATTTGTTTCCCCTCTTCTTTTTAAACTTCTTTCTTTTATGATCTATGCTCTCTTTTAGGGTGAAAACACTTCTAGGGCGAAAGCATCTAAGTTTGTTCTTTTTCCACGTAATTTGACTATCGTCGCCTCACTTCGAGCGAAATCACTTCTTTTGTTGTGCTTCACCTCTAAAAGAGACAAAAAGGACTTTTGCTCTTCACCAAGGATGAAACTAGTTTGCTCCATTTTTTTGAGCACTTTTCCTTGTTTACTTAGTTTTCGCCGATGTTTTTCTCCCTTAAAGCGTTCTTCAACACATTCAAATTATTTACACTTCCATTTCATTGATGTTTTTTTGTTGAACACTTCCATTTCATTTTTTCAGCAATATTATTTAAAAAATGAGCAAAGCAATACAAATTATAGTGAAATAGATGGCAAAACTATGGCATCTTCCCTTAGTTATTTTATCAAAAAATTTACAATTAGAGCTCAAACAAAGTTTAATGTGGCAAAGTAACAAAACTACCAACATTTTTGGCGACTCTTGGGGTATCCAGCTTGTATGGATGTAATCAACCCCAACCTTTATCCATTGGGATTAGGTGTCTGCTCCACTTGGTACATTGGACTGCTTATTGCTTGCTTTAGCATTTTGCTCCTCGACCTCCTTTGAGGAGGCCTCTTCTTCTTCTGCAAGATGCGCGATTGTAGCCTCAAACACTACAACGACCTTGGACCAGGCATCTTCACTGATCAACTTTGGATCATTAAGTGAATCTACAAGGTACCTAAAAGTCTCCACTTTCTCCATACAATGTAATTTGCCCATTGGCTGAGCTCCAACAAGCCAGATTCAATGCATGTAAGTTTTCTCATCAAGGAAAACACATGGTATTCAGTGAGAGGCTCATCCTAATCATCGATTTCTAAGGCATCATAAAAAAAATTGCCCATACTGCTTTCAGGTCCTCCTTTGACAGAATGTTCCCCTTATTAGTAGTGAAAATAGGAAAACCATTATTAGCTACTACATTAAAGTAAAGCGTTGAAATCTTTCTCTCTTACTTAAACACGTCGAGTAGCTTACGAGCCTCCTTAACTTGATCCAGCTTAGAAAAATATTGGCACAGTACAATTTTAACATTTTCTCGAGCTCGGGCCATGTCGCTCATGGGATGAAATTTGAGATCCAATCTAGCCAACACCTGAATTTGTGTTGCCTTTACCAGGATGGGTTCTAGGTGCTCTTCACCATACTCCACTACATATCAACCATACGAGACGACTATTTGTATCTCTTGAAGGTACATGAGAACCTATGTCATCTTTGTCGCCATGGTTTTACAATCAACAAGCAACTAGTTGTGTGCTTCCTTGACATTTTTCTTGGTTAAAATAATCATCTGTGTTGCTTTCGTGGCCAATTGATCTTGCAAACTCTGGAGTTGACCTTTCAAGACCTGAGCCTCCTGTTTTGCTCCTTCATTTGTTTTTTGGTTTTTTTTAACTATCTTCTCACAATATTCTACCTTCTTCTACCAAAGAGTCACCTTTGACTTTGTAGATTGTAACTGTGCTTGATTTTTAGCCAAAGTCTCCTCCAATTTGGTGATCTTAGCCTCAACCTCAAAAAAGCACTTCTTATAGTGTTCACCATGTAGGTATAGGGAGCTCGTATCTACTTGAATGTTCTCCATCTTCCTCGTAGTGTCAATATTTGTAAGATCCTCAATGATGAACTCGTAAGTGTAACCACTCTGAGCCATCTCTCCTTGAGGCTTCTAAACCTGGGGGAACATTTTCACTATGTGGGCCTCCATAGTGTTAGGATTGAAAGCAACTTTCTTTAATGGTTTTGATGGAACCAGAGCCTCTCTTCTTTTATGGCTCTTCAACCACTGTGATGAACTCAGGCAAGCTTGGCTAATATTTGCTACAATAGGTTGTTCTGGTACTATCTTTGATTCGAGCAACACCTATAGCTACAAAAACAAGGTAAAAGAGAAATGATCCTGTTGTGGATTCGGCTCAAGGGAAGTGGAAACTAGCATAGTAGGAATGATTGATGGAATTGAAGTGTTATGGGAACGGAAGCAAGAGGTTCAGCTATAGTCACACTCACTCAGGGAGGATCTTGTGTGCTTACAGCCATAGCGAAGGTCACTAGAATGGAAGATACATGAATACAAAATGGGTTTGGGTTGGATGCAAACGAATAAAAAAAAAGGGAAGTGGAAGAAACAAGAATAGAAGAAGAGGGAGCGTTGGTGATTGGTGGCTGAGAGATAGGAAGTGAAATTGAGGTGGAAGGTATACCAAATGGAGGTGAAATAGAAGTAGAAACTAGAGGATGAGAAATGACAATCACCAATTGCTCAAGCATAGGGGAATAAAGAGAAAATGTACCTTCGAGCTTTGATGCCATTTGAGCCAACGAGGGTGAAAGTAGTTGTGGCACTAGCTCTTTCTCCACCTGGTTCTTTGCCATAATTTCCTCCTCAAGATTGATAATATTGGTACTTTAGCCCAATGGCTCTGTCTGGACCAAGGGGATAGCCTCTAAAACTTTTATTTGTACAGTTGAAACTATAGGAGGAGGGTTTGACGAAACTGTGCCAGTCCTCGACTTCTTAGAGATTTTTATAACAATCAGTTTTTCTCGCTTACTTCTCATTTGACACTACAACGGCTCCTCTGGCACTTGTATTTTTTCCTTATCTAAAAATGGTTCCTCTTGGGCCACAAGTTGCTCTTCTTCAACCACACTCTCCTCACTGCTAGATTTTTGAAAACTTTGAGGTACAATACCAGCAAAAGTGATCGGTTGATAATTGGGGTAAAACTCATCATAAATATCCAAAAATATTTTATCCATCACCAAACCATATGGCTATCCAATTTTCCCTTGATGGGCCCTCATAATCCACCAGTTAGTAATCTTCTCTTCAGACCAATCGGGAAGCTGCTCCTTCAACTAACCGAATAACCCTGAAGGAGAAATCTGATGCTTATGCACTGTAAGATTGTACTCGGTCTCCATCTCATAAAAGTTGTGCCATGGTGGAAGTGACATCATATTTTCTACATGCCATTCCAAAATCATACCCCTTAGAATTTATTCGATGTCGCTCAATGTCTAGCTTGGGGTAACAATGAAACTTTTGGCCTAAATTAGCACTACAAAGCAACCCGAAGGATCGTACTTCCACTGCTGCGGTAACTCCACCATACCAATATCATATAGAGCTTTGGTAATTAACTTATTTTGACCCACTTGGATCACCTTAATACCTCGAAAGTGAAAATACATAGTGCACGTGGTTCTTTTTCCTCGTCCTACCCCATAAATATCATTGATAAAGTCATGCTAACGAATGAATTCCAATGCAAAAAGGTGTCCTATGGCAAAATACAGAAGGAATGACTTGCCTATATAACAAAAAATGCATAGAAAAACGCCCTGTGTTAGCAAAAATATACTGCCATTCTCCTTTGGGATGATTTCCTCTCTCATCGCCCTTGGTACCCTATCATATTTACCAAAAAATTAACTCCAGGGCAGGGCTCACAAACATGCGGTTAAAATTATAAAACGATTCCTTTCTTGACAAGCTAGAGGTCCACAAATATATTGACAATCTCCTATTTTCTCTGTCAACCTGCCTAACTGCTATGAAGGAAAATTTATGATACATGTGAAAGAAGAAATACCATATTAAGAATGACGTGTGCTTGAACGCCATGGTTTCTTCACTCTACATTTTCTCTAACTGGAAATGCATCCTTCTGGCAATATAGTTAGCCCAATTGAAAAAAATCGGGTTTGTCCTTACTGTCATTGCCATAGGGGATTCGATTTGAGAAATGCACTACACCAATGCTGCCTGCCACTTGTGCACCGTCGAATCAATCGGGAGACCCACAACCCAAGCCAACATAGAAAATAAATCTAGACTCTTGAAATCTATTAGTGGCTTTGGTAAAGTCAGTAATTCACCATGTTGGGGTATCTTTATCAGCTGGATCTCCATAAACCGGTGTAGTGTTAATGTCGACTGATATTTCTCCTCTTGTTCGCCAAGATGCAACCTCTTAAAAACAAAACCATAAGGAGGTTTAATGCCACAAGCGAACGCCTTCTAGACATAATTAGATGAAATAGTAAATAATACTTCTCGTTTTGTGTTCTAGACATCTCTCGAGTTGGGATTATAAAATTTTGAAATTACCTCCACCAACTCTAGAAAAAATGAACCGGTGTGCACAAATACCATAAAAGTTGAGCGTGATATGTGATAGTGAGAAGGCTCTTGGTGTCAACCGTTTTCTGACTACAACATCTACATCTTGACACAATTTCTCAATACCTTTATTTGAAATAATGTAATCTCCAACCTAAGATGACATATCAAAATATGGATCCAAGTAAATATTTTAATTTTGCCTGGCTTTTTTGGACTTCTTTCCTCCCTCAACTTTTTTCTGCACTTTCTTTGGCTCAGCAGTGCTCTTGGACTCTATAGTTTTTCTCCCCATCTTCAACAATTCTTGGGTGCCCTGTAATTCCTGCACTCAAGCAACTAGATGCGGTAATGCTTCAAAAAATATATAAAAAGTTTTACCTCCACGCTGTGGATGCACCAATTTATAAATTACACCTCAAACTATCAGATTTAATGCATGTGCTACTTTTCGAAGAAGTTGGGCGAATGTGTGTCTTGATCCTCTCGCCAAGCACTATTTTTAAAAAAAATTTAACTGTCATTAACTTCCTTTCGCTTAAAATCTTCCTTGAACCTTGTGCTTGGCCGCATTTTATCTTGAAAAGTGCAACCTAGATATCAATGACAAATACCGAGAATGATAAACACCATGTGTCAATGACGGACGCCCTTCAGGATGAAAATTTATCAATTCTACTGCTTCGGGGATGTAAAATCGTCAATCTAGGGTGAATGGATAAAATTAACCTGCTTCGGGCATACTATTCCCTTGAAAACATCTCTTGAGTGCTCTGAAATCACCTTCTACTAGCAAAAACATCTCCCAGGTGCACTTCCTTTGCTGAAAAACATTAACTGGGCAAAAACAATCTCGCAACTTGCTTTTTCTTTCAGTCGACACTCAAAAATCGTCCTCCCTGTTTGGTTGGTGAATTCATAAGCTTGGCTACCCTTTTAAAACAATTCCTCTTCTCCAATTTTACCCCAAAAGCACCTTGCTAAAAAAAACAACCATTTAACTGCCACTGCTTTTATCTAAAACGCAATTAAAAATTAATTTTGCCCCTCTTTTGCCAAAAATATCTTTTTCAAACTGGGAGTCTTTAAAAAGCATGAGATTTTAATTTATCTTATTTTTTTTCATTCTGGGAGTTTTGCTTCGAAATATAATTTTGCCCCCCAAATAAAAACTGCATGGTCAAATTAAACTTGGGGCAAAATTAAACTTCCTTTAATCCTTCTTTTTTTTCTCCTCCTTTCACCCTAAATAGGGGCAAAAATGATTTTCGCCCCTTACTTAGGGCAAAAGTATTTTTTTTTTTTTATATTTATATATATGCTTATTTATTATTTTTTTTGGTATAAGGTAGAGGTGGTTATAAGGTCCACAAACCTTTTACAAAGTCAAAATGGGCTGGTTCTAGCATCAAGCCCGTATAATCAAAATACAAAATGGATCTTTCTAAGACTCACATTAAGCCATACTTAGAGTCCAAAATCCTATACTTGTCGCTTGACTATTCAGGATAAAACAAAAACCAAACAACACCTAGCACTTACTAACACTAGGTTGCCGTATCGTACACTTGTCACCTCCCGTGCCCCAACAAATGGGATGCCTTTTCTCGCCTAATTCCATCCGTCGGATTACTCATCATCAGCCCTCCGATCTCCCCGATGCTCTAACATGTTTGATCTTAGCTCTTCTCTAGCAGCCCAACACCAATAGTTCTTGAGGGAAGTTATCCTTCCAAATTTGCATCTCCCCAACAGAAACCGCAATATTTGCCATTAGATCCGCCGCTCGGTTCCCTTCTCTCAAGGTGTGTTGGATTCGGCATTAACCAAATGAGATTTATGAATCCTTGCTTCTAGGATAAGCTCCAATATGGTCCATATGGGGTCTTTATCCTCCTTAATTGCCTTGATTATATTAAGCTAATCCCCTTCAAAGATAACTTCCTTATAACCCTCAAGTCCGGCAATTCTCATTGCTCGCATGCAGCTCGAGCTTCGCAAAATGATTTGTTTGAGTTCCCAAAGGTTTCGCAAAGGCAAGGACCACTTTTCCTTCCTCATTTCTCAAAACTCCTCCTCGCTCCCGCAGCCTCCGGATTTCCTTTAGCTGCCCCGTCAAAATTAAACTTAACCCACTTTTGTGTGGGGGGTATCCACTTGACACCATCCCGTGGGTTGGTTGTAATGTCTAGGTCCGGAAGTTCCTCTCCCGGGCTCCGCAAAATCCTCCTTTCCCTTAGAGACATGGTCTCATTTTTGAAGAAGAAAGTTTTCCAGCTTTTCTTTCAAAGCTCGATTATTTTATTGCCACATAACCCGGGATCTTTCTTACGTCCTTTAAATACTCTCTTATTTCTCTCATTCCATATCCCCCATAAAAAATGGGGTAAGTCGAGCTTCCAGAGCCAAGTCAAAAGCTTTGCCCTAAGGGGGAAGCCCACCGTATGCGTAAGTCGGACATGCTATTTGGACAGACCCAATCTATATGAAATTTGGACAGGATCATTTGGAAGACCGTACAAGAAAAATCACAAGTTAGAAATATATGACTTACGGATTCTATTGCTTTCTCACACAAGATACATCGATTGATGAATTGGAAACCTCTCCTTTGCAGATTATCTCGTTGTCGGGATCTTATTTTGAACTCGCCAACCAAAAGAAGAAAGCTATTTTTGGGGTTAAATTATTTAACCAAATAACGAAGTCTGAGTCCAGCCATTGAATCCCGAGTGGATTAACTTATAGGCGCTTTTATCGAATAGATCCCACTTGTAGTTTTGCCCCAAATCGCCTTGTCTCTTCCTCCCCAGTGAATGATCGGGAACACCCTTAAAGCATCATTGAGTTTGGTTAGGGCCACCTTCTCTTGCTCGACAGATTATGAACTTGTGATTTTCTTCCAAGAAGAAGTTTCCTGTGCTACGACAATAAAATCCCCTACTTTTCCTCCCATTTCCTTCGAAAGTTTATGTTGGAGGACTTGAAGGTCTAAGTTATCTTTCATAGGGGCCTCTTCCAACCACGGGTCTTTCCAAAAGTCCACTTGTCTTCCATTACCAATTCTCCATCTGATGCCTTTCCTGACTACCTCCCGACATTCGAGCAAACAATTCCAAAAATAGGATCCTCTAGGAAGATTATCGACTTTCGGAAGTCCCGATTATTTCCGATATATTTTGCCTTAAGAAGTTTTACCCATCCCAATTGATCATTATTGATAAATCTCCATACCTGTTTGCCAATCATAGCTTGATTCAATTCTTTCATTCTCTTTAACCCCAGTGCCCCCCCGATCCTTGCTTGCACACACCGATTCCATGCTACCAATGAAATTCTCTTTCTCTCCTCCGAACCTCGACCACAAGAAGTTGCGTTGAATTAGCTCCAATGTAGCTCGGACCTTGCGAGCATTCTAAATAGAGACATGCAAGAAATTGGAATGCTCGTAAAGTAGTTTGAACTAATAAGGCTTTTCCTCGCGGAGCCGAGAAGGCTCGCCCTTCCACCCCGCTAACTTTTTGGAGATCCCGTCAATGACCGAGTTCCACAAAGTAGCCTTCATTCTTCCTTCGAACATAGGCATGCCTAGATAAGTTGCCGGTAGAAGCTCCTTTCCACAACCGAAGAGGTTAGCTATTCTTTCCTCCCTCCCACCAGGCGTGTTAAAGAAATAGATGCTACTCTTCTTATAGTTTATGTACTGTCCTGCGTCTGTCTCATACTTGGTTAGAATTCTCTTCAACTTCCTAGCTTGAGGCACCGAGGCTTTGGACACAATGATTGTATCATCCACAAACTGTTGGTGAGACACCGGCCTCGCTCGTTGAGGCCGGTTTAAAACCTTCCAATTGACCATCCGCCACCGCTGCTGAAATGTTCCCACCCAATGCTTCCGCTAAAATAATAAACAAGTATGGAGACAAAGGATCTCCTTGTCGCAACCCCCTTTCACTCTTAAAGTAACTGGAGGGTGACCCATTCACCATGACAGAAAATCTTGTAGTAGAGATACAACTAAAAATCAACTTAATCCACCGGGGACAGAAACCAAACTTACCCAAAATCTTGGTGAGGAATCGCCATGAGACCCGGTCGTAGGCTTTATTCATATCAAGCTTTAGTAACATACCCGCTTCCTTACTAGTCACCATTGAATGAATAACCTCATGAATTGTGATGATACCATCCAATATTTGTCGCCCTTTCACAAAGCCACCTTGGTTCATATCAATGATGAAAGGAAGGATAACCTTCACCTATTGGCGATTGTTTTTGTGAGAATCTTCATCGTAGTGTTACATAAACCGATAGGGCGAAACTCGGAAAATTCCATTGCTCCCACTAGTTTAGGGATGAGGACTAAAAAAGTAGCATTAACTCCTTCCTGGGATTTCCATGTCCTTTTGAGCCTCAATTATAGCTTCCACTACATCATTGCCTAGGATATCCCAAAACTTCGGAAGAAAGTCTGCAGGGAAGCCATCCGGTCCTGGGGAGTCGTTACCATCCATGTCAAAAACGACCTTCTTGATTTCCTCCTTTGTGAAAGGACTAAGTAAGAATCCATTAAGATTATCGACTACTTAGGGTGGAATGGCTGCCAACAGAGAGTCCTCTTCTTCAATAGTCGGATTTACATCTTCTAGCAACGATTTAAAGTACTCAACCGCTTCCCTCCTTATGTCTTCCATATCTTTGGTGTTAGACCCATCGGCCATCTTGATCTCCTTAATTTTGTTAGTACTCCCGTGGCGAAGAGTAGAGACATGGAAGAACTTTGTATTTCGTCACCCTCCTTTAACCAACGCAGCCTGGATTTCTCGCCTCCAAAAGGTTTCTTCAAATCCTAGCATCGTGTGGTATTCGGCCAACGCCTCCCTCTCCCGGTTTCTCGGATCCTCTCGTAAGTCGCTCCGACTTCAACTTCTCCCCGTAGTTCATTGATCTTGTCTTTTAGTTCCGCCTTTTTAACAAAAAATATTGCCAAAGGAAGTTTTGTTCCACTCTCTAATGTTAGCCTTCACATTCCTTAGTTTACATGCCACTTGGGCCCGTTTCGAACCATTATACTTTTTGTCCCACCATTGGGCAACCGGATCCTTGAGATCCCGATGTTGGAACCACATAAGTTCGAATCGAAAGGGTCTCGATGTATCTTTTCTTAGAGTCCTCCCCTGTTTCCCATAGAATTGGGTTGTGATCGGACCCGATTCTTGGGAGTGCCGTTAATGAAGAGTCCCCAAACCTCTCCATGCATTCTTGAGAAAGAAGAAACCTATCTAATCTTATCTGAATTTGGTTTTCCTTCAATCTTTTGTTAGACCATGTATAGGAGAATCTACGCAGGTCCACATCCATCACTCATGTTGCTCAACAAAATCTCTAAACTCGTAGATATCAGCAGTTATTCTTTGAGAGCCCCCCAATTTATCTACAGGATTAAGGTAGCAATTGAAATCCCCCGCCACAATCCAAGGGTAGTTGGGGACCGTCTCCCTCAATTCAGCTAGTCGACTCCAAAGAACCCTTCTCAGTCCCTGTCTAACCGGAGCATATACATTCGTTAAGATCCACTCTTCCCGCGTGGTTTTATCCACACATAAGAGACAAATAAACCAACTAGACATTCGAATCACTCTACTATCAATCACATTTTTGTTCCACATAACCAAGTAACCCTCCCGTTGCTCCAGTGGCCTCTTGGCCTACTACTTCAACTTCTCGCCAAGTCCTATTCTTAAAAGGAATAACTCTACTCTCCTCCATTTTAGTTTCTTGCAGTAAAATCATATCCGGTTTGTGTTCTTGTCTAAGAGCATACAAAGCTCTTATTTTTGCAGGATTACTCCCACGAATATTCCATGAAAGAATCTTCATTTATGGGCTTTGGATCCTCGAGCCTTTGCCCCAAAGAGCAATACTGCTTGAGTGCCATCAGCCACTCCTCGCTCTGCTTCTTTCTGCCTTAAGGCAGCATTGCTAGGTTTCCCTCTTCCTACCGAACCATATCCCCATACATCCGCTCTAGGTTGAAGTTCCTTAGGATTCACTTGGCTTCTAGTAACCATCTTGGGTAGGTCAGTCTTGGTATTTGGGGTAACAATCTGGCTTTCCAGGTTAACCGGTCTTTTTGACAATGGAGATGATTCCGTGCTCTTAGCTTCTTGATTAGTAGATTCTTTTTTCCCTCGCTTTGGGGTTACACCGATCTTGGTGGTTCACCTCTTCCTCCCCGAGTATCCTTGCCTCGTATTATTAGTTTCCTCGCTCCTTCCTCCGATTTTTCTCCTCTAAATCCTTCTCTTGAGTCTCCTCTACCTCGCATTCCACTTCTTGGCTGTCCATCCGATCTCCCTTCAAATGATTTAATGCATCAAAACCGTTCTCCACCGGGATGTTGATCTCCTTGGAATTTCTTCCCATAAATTCCTCTCGAGACATGGGACCACTTCCACCGAGCCTCCATAGGCCTCCCGTATCACCCAATCAAACTTACTTTCCCTGTGGCGTTGATCTATGGGGTTCTTTCCTTTGTTATTTGGCTCGAGGCTTGTCAGATCATCTTAGGAGCAGAGTTGAGCTTGAGGGTTCCCATCAAAGGGACCAGCTCCCCCGTGAGAGGGTTTTGGGGCATAGGAATTTTTGGGAGGAGGGTTAAAACGTTGCCTCTTGCTTACAATAGGGCGAACAGGGTCTCCGATATTCGGATTTTGAGCTCCACGTCCTTGAGGCCCGAGGTTGGGTAGGAATGGAGATCTCGTGGGGAGGGATATTATTCTCGGGTTTGAGGATCGGTATTTTGGAGTGGGGGCTGGTTCTTGGAAATGCAAGTGGATACCCCGGTGCCCTACCTTCCCACAAACACTACACTTAAAAGACATATTTTCATATTCAAATACCCGAGTATGAAGGCCAAACATAGACGACAAAATAATGGATTTAGGGAGCTCTTTACTCATGTCCGCCAACACACACATGCGAGCGGACATGAGTCTTGTTTTGCTCAAGGTTGCAGGATCAATAGCTATTAGTTCTCCAATCTCTCGTAGCTATCCCACCCAATATTTGTTCGTTCCAGAAAGCGGAGGTAATCCCGGCATCTTAACCCAAATAGGAGCCAAATCCAAGACTCGAGTCTGGGGGTTGAAATCGGGGACCAACGCTTCAGATACAAGCCCCTTTTCCCAAAAAACCAAGGACCTCCTTGGAGAGTCCTTTCCATGTCCCGTTCACATTGAAATGTCACCAAAAGAAAACTCTTGGGTAAAGCCTTAATCATCATACCGGCCCTTGGCTGCCATTTTTGGATGGCCCATCTCCTTATGACTTCCATGTCTGGCCTCACCCCCATAAATTTAGCCACCAGAGATGTTCTGCCCTCCATAGCCACATGCCGAGCTAAGGAATCCGGGATGTGCAACCTACCATTGATGATTTTAGATTAAAACAAGAGTCGGATAATTTTTGCTTACCGCGAAGAGCATTAAGATATGAAGGTCTCCAGTTGCCATGTTTCTCTTTGTCTCCTTCTTGGTTCTTCCTTTGATCCCGACGCATAGAGTCCCGGTCCCCCTCGTAGAAATCTTCAACCGCATCCGCCCAACGCCCTTGGACCGGTTCCAAAAGAACTTCCTTGTCCACATCCTCCGCCTCGGGGGCTCGCTATCTCGCCGCAGCCCCCACCTGCCGCGTCTGCTGATCTGCCCTCTGAAGTCCCACACCTAGGGTTTGATGCCCCTAGACCTCTCGCTCCTCCTCCTTGCTGCTCCATCCGTCCGATCATGGAAAAAGATATGCTTATTTATTATTATTATTATTATTATTTATTTTATTTTATTTTTTAAATATATATGCTTATTCCCCCCTTTTACTCTGTTAATACAACAATTTTACATTTTTCTCGAGCTATTTAAATGATTTTCGCCCGAAATTAAATATGAGGATTTGAAAACACTTTTCGGGGTGAAATTAATTTTTACCACTAAGGATGTGCTTTCGGGGCGAAATCACTTGTTAGGGGTAGAATAAAATCACTCACTTTTTTTATAAGCATAAAATACTTAAAAAATAAAAGAAAACATCTATACATATATACATACTTGTTCTTCAAAAATTCCAGTGATAATAGACCTTCAGATAAAGACCATTTACCAGAATCGATAATTCCCAGTCATCCATGTCCTACAGATAATAAGAATTAATTGAGTTCACTCTTGAAATCTGAAAAGGACCTTTCCATATAACTTCGAACTTATGATGCTTGCAAGTTTTTTCTTTATTTGCGTTCCATTTTAACACCAGATCATCAACTTTAAATGCCCTTTCAGATGTCTTCTTGTTGAACCATTTTTATGTCGTCTTGGCATATTCCATGAAAGTGTTGTATGCCTTCTATCTTTCTTCTTCTAGTTGTAGGAGTTGTGCTTATCTCGTGCTCATAGGGTCAAATTTGTCATTCTCGTCGGCTAGCATTTGCAAGGTTCGGAGGACAGGTAACTCAATGTGTATAGGCAAAACTGCCTCCTTACCATACACTAGAGAATAAGGGGAAGTCTTGATTGATTTTTTGACCGAGATGCGATCTATCCACAAGGCTTGGCTTAGTAGTAGATGCCAACTCCTCTTGTTGTCTCTAGTGATCCTCTTTAAACTTCTCAACAAGTTCTTATTTGTAGATTCGACCAAACCGTTCCCTTGCAAATGGTAGTTAGAATATATTTTTAGATAAATTCCATACTTGCAAATTTACTTATTTTAGCACCAATGAAGGGGGTCCCATTATTTATCATAATTGCATATGGAATGCAAACCCTTCCAGAAAGGAGATAACTATGGCTTGATTTGCTTTCTTAGTCGGAATGACCTTCACCCATCTGGTGAAATAGTTTGTTGCAATAAAAAAATACTTGTGTTGGGCAAAAGAATTGGGATCAATAACGTCGATAAAATCTAAGATCTATTATTGAAATGGTGCTTCAACTTATATGGGATTAAGGGGTAAAGATGCCTTCCTCCTTCTACCAACATATCTCTGGCAGTTTTCACAGTTCTGATTGACTTTGAATGCATCTAAAAAGAGTAGGCCAAAATAGTCTGCTCTAATGGTCTTAAGTGCCATGGACCTTCCTCTGTAGTGTCCGCCTAATAGACCAGAGTGAAACTCTTTTAGAATTCTCTGTTTCTCTGTCTTTGTAACACATCTAAGGACTCCATCAATTGTGGAATAAGCCGCTAGGCAACAATATGTACCTGAGGGCTTGCAATATGAATCTCCTTCTCTGTGAGGAGTTGAGGTATGATGGACATCTCCTCAAGTTAAAATATTCTATGAGGTCCTCTATCTAATCACAATTAACCAAGCTTTATTAGCAAGATTACTCTCAGTGTATTATCAGACTTGAGATCAACTGATTGAGAGGCGGTACTCTTAGCAAGCTCTTGGTAGAGTGCTTGACCGTGAACCAACTTAGATGGCCAAATTTCTACATCAAACTCCTAGATTTTGGAAATCCATTCGACTCTCTTATCACCAATTTTGCCCTAAATAATGAACCTTCTGACATCTGGATGAATGATATAAACAATTATCTCGCTCTGTGAAACAAAATGTCAGAATTTTTTGAAATATTTCATAACTGTGTAGACTTGCTTCTCAATAAAATTATACTTCTCTTCGTATGGCTAGATGACTTGGATCAGGAAAGCAATTGGCTATTCGTCTCCATCGTCTCTGTTTTGTGTGAGTACAACTGCATAGCTTTCTTGCTCGCCCATAGCATAAAGGATAAAATCCTTTGTTTAATATGGATTGATCAGGACAGGGGCTTGGACAATTTTTTCTTTGATCTCCTGAAAATCTTGCTTCCTCTACTCTATCCATTTAAAATCTGCATTCTTCTTAAGAAGCTCGGTCATCGGCTTCACAACTTGAGCAAAGTCTGCAGTGAAATTTCAGACAAAACTAATTTGACCAAAAAATAACTGGAGTTCTTTCTTATTGGTTGGTAGTAGCAACTTCAAGAGAGCTTAAGCTCTAGTAGGATCAATGGCTAACCCTTCCTTCGAAATCACATGACCTAGGAGTTTCCCCTCTTTAATAGTAAAAATTGTTTTTTTGGGGTTGATAGAAATTCCAAACTCAAGGCATTTCTCGAAAACCTATCTTACATGAAAACCATATTCTTTCCTGTCATGAGAAAAAATAGTCATGTCATCCAGATATATTACAATAATTTGATTCAATAACTCACCAAAAGCTACGTCCATTACTCTCTGGAAGGTAGCGCCAATGTTTGACTGACCAAAAGACATTTGTTGGTAGGTGAAACGTGCCCCACTTGGTAGTGAATGTCGTTTTGTGCTGGTCTTCATCTTTCACCCAGATTTGGTTATAGCCAAAGAAACCATCTAACAGTGAAAATATTTGTGTTTCAGCAACTACATAAAGGATCTGGTCATTCTGTGGCAAAGGATAATGGTCTTTTAGTGATGCCTAATTCAAGTTACAAAAATCCACACACAGGTGAATGTCTCCATTCTTATTTTGCACTAGGACCAGATTCGCCACCCAGGTTGAATGCTTGATAGGATATATGATTTTTACCTCCAACATATTTAATAACTCTGCCTTCATGAGTACCTCAATATTTGGATTAACAGGCCGTTGTTTCTGTCTAAATGGTTTTAAACCCTGTTGGAACCATTTCTTGCATCCATAGATTTTATAATTGTCACACTACAAGAAATCGTTTTAAACCAATAATCTATTACAGGCTCTAGTCAACCTGCCTCTTTATTCTGATAAAATAAATATTGCTACAAAAAACATAACAGAATGGGTAAGGAAACCCCAATGGTAACTTATGATTTTACACGTTTTACACACTCCAGATTTTAGTTATACATTACCTATATAAAAATGACCAAGCAAAGATGGCGTAGTTATTATGCCTTATGTAGACTAGTGCCTTATTAATTAGGATGTTATAGCAATTTAACAACATTCATAACATGAAATAAAGAATGGGAAAAGAAGAATCAGTGCCATTAGACTCATTTGAATGCCTAATTAGTCTAAGGGTTAACCAACGAGAGAAACACTCAAAACATGTTCGAATATCGTAACCTGTTATGAGGAAACACACAAAACTAAAGACAAGAGAATGATAAAACTGAAACCCAAAATTATATTAATTTCTTCAACGATAATTACATGTAGAGTTGGCAGAATGCCATTAAACTTTGTTTCAAGTTTTTTAATACAATGAGAAAGTCTTGTTCAAATGATGTAACAAGACTTCGTCAATTCTCTTTCTAAAATATTAGCAAGAAGAATCTCTGGACTTCAAGCTTGAAAAGACTAGAAATATTCTCAATTCTTCAAACGCACCATTACCAAAACCTGCACAACAAAGGGAAGTAATGAGGGATGACAGAGAAAAATAAACACAATGGGAATACAACAACACAACACAAGGCACTCAAGTATACCTCTTAGCAAAAATGCTATCTCTAATGCTTGATGTAGATTCTGACCCTGGATGCTTCCTTTTATAGCTTCTAGTTCTTGAATATGTTATTTTTGGCTTGATCTTGGCCTTACACTTGTCACCTTTGGGTTTGATTTTCTCTATATGCTATCCAGCTATCGTGACCCTGGATTTCTTATCACATACTCTTGGTTAAAAGGGAGCTCTTATACTGAGTGGATTAGGCGATCTTTGTTTTTCTTCTTCTACACAGTTAAACGGTGAATCTATACATATATATAACTGGTTTTTTCCTACTTATCCTAGTCATTTGGTTATATTGTTTGGGACCAACTAGGCTACTATAATGAAATGTTGACGTAAGACCCTCGACGTGATGATGAAGAGAAGAGATGGAGTGTGGGTGGTAAATGGATGAAATGTCATTGACAACATGATGGATATGAGGGAGGAGGGCAATGGGAGTTGATTTTCTCAGTGGAGGGTGGAGAGATGATGCTGTGGAGTGGATAGTGACGATGGCCTAGGGAGAATGCCTAGAAGGGGGAGGACAGTGATAGGTAGGGGGAAGGACTAAATGGAAAACAAGATTTGGAAGCACCTATATGGCACTTCCATAACTATATTCTATCGAAGTGAACCCTCTATAACTATGTTCCATCAGAGTGTTGAGTATGCAGCCCTTGATGAGTTGGATCAATGTTTTATCCTTCATGCACTTTTTATATCTTCTGAATATGCAAAGCAGGAAATGGTTGTATTTATGTATTTTGCACTCCATTTCCCTTTTCAGGGATCGCACTCTACTATATCCATTTATAAGTCGAGAGGGTTCATGCATGATCCCATTTTAAACCAGCTTATCTTGCTCTCCGTGTGGTATGTGATCACATTCAGTGGATATACAAAGATCTGATTTTATTCTCTTGTACAAAAATTGTCACCTGAACGGCCTGAATCACTCTTGTTCTAGTACAATTCGTGTGTTTCTATTTGATAGTCCGCTTGTTTTATCTTCTGGTTACTGCTCAAATTAGTAATTTCTTCTGGTCCTTTGATTGTACTTTTAAATTCGCCTTGTAGAGGTTGCTATTTGTTGCAGATTGCTTCTGTTCAATGGTTGTTTTCATGGATGATCTACCACCTTGTCCTTCGACAGGGATCGATCTTTGAAAGAAGGGATACCATTTAAAAAGTGATCATCATTTTGGGGATCAGTCGTTAGATCTACTTATTGAAGTGTGTGCCCATCGATTTCACTAATCTGCACATTTGGTTAGCCATATGACAAAATATATGTATACTAGAATTGGTTACCTCTACTAAGCGAAGAATTATGCACACTTAGCTTCAGGTATCTAATTTTCAATTTAATTCTACCCAAGTGTTAGTTATATAAAATGTCTATGTGGTGATTATAAATTTCCAACTTGTCATGAAAGACCTAACCCTTTAATCCATGCTTATAAACATCTACCACTTGATCAAAATGATGAGTGCACATGTTCATCCGATTTAAAATAGGTGTTAGGTTTTTAACCATAAAAGAGGGGAGTTAGCAATGTATTAGACCCTCAATTAATCTTAATTAAGGGTAGCATTAATCGGTTCTTTAATTGATTAATCATCCAATCAAAAAGCATATACCTTACCTTCGGGCATCTTGGTTATGCGCAACCGTTAGATCTGAGCGGGGTTTAGTGCCACCGTTAGATCGAACAAGGATGTATCCCCTTGATAATGCTTTGATTTCCTTTTGATAGTCTTGATCATTCGTAGTCGTTGGATCAAGTCGAAGATAAAAACGATTATTAGATTTAGCGGATTAAAATGCAATTGTCGATTCTCTCTTGCTTTGATTGATCTAGAGATAGCACCGTCATTGGATCTAGGCGAGATCAAGCACGAACATATATGTCATTTGCTTTGGTTTCTTCTTTAAGCGAAGTGCTATCGTTGGATCTGCCCAGATCGAGCACCACCATCGGATTGCACTTTGACCATTGGTCTTTTGATGTTTGCTTGTTAAATCTTTGATTACTTTGAGTAAAGTGCTACTGTTCGATCTATGGTGGATCGATGCCACCATTGGATCTTACCGAATGTGGGGGATCATGATCTTTTGATTGGTCAGATGAGTGGTTGTAGGCATCAAGCACAACCATTAGATCTGCTTGAATGTGGAGGCATTTGACTTTGACTTGGACGAAAGCTTTTAATGGGTGATTATCTTGTTATGCATACTACCATTGGATTGTCTCTAATGAGGGTGCATCCGTTGATGTTCTTTAGACCTGCACGTACTTTAAAACATGAGTGCAAATAATGCTTTAGGCCAACCTTGGGGGTTTGTGGTAAATACGCATCTGTTGGATCAGGTGTGGGTTGGGCGTAACCATCAAATTTATCTAGAGATGCTCATTGTTTTAGCAGATCTGGTGCATATTTGAAGTTGCTTTCTTCAAGAAGGGCACATCCATTGGATTGACTTTCGATCAAGCATAGTTGTGGATTCTTCGTGACCTGTTAACTTCATAACCGAACATAAACCTTGTATTAGCAAAAAAGGGGGAGGGATTAGCAACGTATGATGACCCTCGCTAATATTACTTAGCGGTTTTAATTAATATTTTGGTATTTAACCCCTTTAATGATAACTTTATGAACTTTCAAGAAAGCGTGCGACCGTCCGATTAAATCATAATCGAGCGCTGCCCTTGGATCTTCTAAAATAGCTCGATGTTTAATTAAAGGGGGCGCGTACCCTCAAGGATTTTATTAAAATTTTCATTTAAAACCTTAGGTTTTATTTCTTTTGACCACGGTGCATTAAATATTGACTTATCAAAGTGAGCGCATCCATTCGATTCCATCTCGATGAAGCGTTGCCCTTAGATTTGCATGATTTTTATTTCAAAGAAGCACGTAACCTTCAACTTAGTCTTATTAGACTTTGATTTATCACCTTTTGATACCTTTGGATATAAGTCTTTTATCATGGCACACACCTTTGCCCTTAAATGATTTTATTAAAATTTTATTTAGGCTAGAGGTGACCTTGGGTCCGAATGCTCTAATAACACCTTTAGACATCCTGGGACTTAGGGGTTTATTTATTTGACTTAGGCCCGAAAGTTATGATTATTTTTAAAATAAGGGCTCTTATTAAATTCGTGGATCATAAACCTTACTTTAAAAGAGTCGGGGTATTTTAATGGTTTGACCTTTTTAGTGGACGTTCATTTAATTTGACCTTTATGGATTCTTTTAGGATAAAACAACGGTTATAAAAGCAATCCAAAAATGGCTAAGGTTTGGTCCAAAAATCAACATTTAAAGTCAGCTTTTCAGATGAAAATGCAACAGAGGCCAACAACATTTGCTAAATTTATTGAAACCAAAAATTTAAAATTGGGGGTTTCAGATGTTGAGTCAATTTTGGCTCCAACATAGGCTCTGACTGGGACAATGTGCTGAAAACATGAGGCACTTGAGAATTCCATAATCTCCTGGTTTTACTGCAATTACAAATCATCAAGCCTGATAAGCAAAATTGAAAAACAAAACACAATAACTTTTAAACTGAAAAATTGTACAAACAACATGATATCAAAGCAATAGAGTATTGAAAACTGTAATTCCTTTTATTCAATTTGAAAACTAGGGTCAAAATTTTAGAATCAGATGAGCTTTTTAGATATATTGTTATGTTTGTTTTAGCAAGGTCATAGGATATGATTACACATAATTTGTCAGAGCTATTTGTTCCATCATGCTTTGGCCCATGTGTGTGTTAGTGCATTCATTTTGATTCCCAAGTCTTCCATAACTTTGTCATGTTTGGGAAAAATAGTTAAGCTTAGTGTATGATTTCACTCTTAAATATGTTCACCATTCTGTAGGGCTCCACTGCCAGTCAAGCGTCTATAGCCTCGATGGAGTTGCTTCTAATCCCATCCGGTTTTACTCTACTACCATTCAAGCGTCTATAGCCCCGATAGAGGTTTTCCAAGATATCTCAGGTAGTGACTCAACCTGCGTTATTTTGATTTTCTTTCTCGTTTGAGAAATATTTTGATATAAGAAAATTGTGCAATGAGTATGCCTGAGTTGAGGATTAGTTTTTGGCTAAAAAGGATGAGTGTAATGATTTTTAGCTCAACCACCTTACCCAAGATAACCCTATTCTTTGGACCTTGAAATCTCTTTAAGTATTATTTGTAATGTGAGGCCTCAACATGGTGTCCCAATCAACTCTGATTTCACTCTGTTTTATCTCATATCATATGACCATTGCATGAACATTCATATTTTGAAAAATTGTAAACATCATCAAAGTCTAAAATAAATCTCCTTTCTTCTTTTTTTTTTTTTGGGAGGAACCGACAATAAGGAATACTCATCATACTAAGAATACTATGTGAAACAACAAAACTCTAAACAATACAGACAAAAGAAAAAAGCTTAACTGGTAAACAAAACAACAAAAATAAAAAACATCACTCTATTTTTGGGGTTTTTGACTTTCTATTTTTTTTTTTTTTATTATTATTATTTATTATTTTTTTAACATGGTACTTCCTCTTTCCTGACCCCACCATAGGGATTGTACATCTTGAGGTGTTGGCCATTAATAGGGATAACCATTGGTTCTCCTTGCAAGGTCTACAATTTGTAAGTATTCTGACCAACAACATGGGCTATCCGGTATGGACCAATCCATTTAGGCTCGAGTTTTCCCTTTTCACCATGCTTATCATTTTTAGGGTCCCAATAGATGACTATATCTCCTTGAGAGAAAGGAGTACCTTTGGCTTTCTTATTAAACAATTTCATAGTTTTTTGAGTTTGTTCCATCATCCTATTAAGGGTTTCTCTTCTTTGTTCTTCTAACAGGACAATTTGGTCTAGCCTTCTTTGTAAGGGGTTGGGGTCTTCATGATCTTGCAATAAGAGGGATAATGCTAATTTCTCTATCCTAGGAGGTAACAAAACTCTTTTCCCATACACCATTTCATAGGGGGTTCTTCCTGTGTTTATTTTGACAGACAACCTATCAACCCAAAGAGCAAATTTCAGTTCACTATCCCATCCTCTTTTGTTCTTACCCAATGATATTTTTATTCTAGTTATTATATTCTTATTTGATGACTCAACAAGACCATTCCCTTGGGGGTAATAATTAGTAGAATATGAAAGTTCTATTCCATATTTTGCATAGAAATCTACCATCTCATATGAAATAAAATACTAATCATTATCTGTTACCAATTTTTGAGGAACTCCAAACCTGGTCAAAATGTTTTCTTCTAAGAATTTGATAATGGTGGTGGTTGTGGAGGTTCTTAGAGGAGCAACCTCTACCCACTTTGTGAAGTAATCCATTGCAGTTATGATCCACTTGTGTTGGCCTGATGAGTTAGGCTTGATCTCTCCAATTAGGTCGATGCCCCATTGGGTGAATGGTGCTTTGATGATCACTGGTTTGAGGGGCATGGCTACTAGTGTTTCTTTCCTGCAAAAACTTAGTAGTTATGATAGTTCCTAACATATTTATATACATCCTTAAAAAGGGAAGGCCAATAATATCCTACTCTCATGATTTTATTAGTTGTGGCTTTTGGAGTAAAATGTCCTCCATAGAAACCATCATGGAATTCATTAATTATTTTTGGGACTTCATTTTCATATAAACAGACTAATAACACTCCATCATGGTGTTTCCAATAAAGCACACCATCTTGCACATGGTATTTCTGAGCTTGAAGCTTTACTGACCTCATTCTATTTGTTGACATATCTCTAGGAAAAGATAGAGTTTGTAAGTATGCCAAAATTTCATCATACCATTTGCATTCTCATTATTGATTCTCCTTGATCATGTATTTCATCTATTGTGATAACGTTATTAGAGTCTTCTCCTTTATATGCTAGGTACTTCACTAAGCCCTATCCTCTTACAATTTTGACTATTTTGAATTCAGCATCATATTGCAAAAGTTTCACCATCCATCTTGCTGGCCTTCCTAATGGCTCAGTTTGAGTAAAAATATCCTTTATTGTTATGAAAGGGATGCAACAGTAAACTTTATTTGTACTGAATATACCTTTGAAATGTTCTAAAGATTGGATGATTGCATAAGCATGTTTTTCTAGCAAGGTATATTTAAGATGTGCTCCTTTCAAACCTGAACTCATGAAGGCTATCGACCTTTCATTATTTTCATCATCTTTTTGTGAAAGAACTGCAGTAATGGAGTGTTCAGATGCATATGAGTAAATGTTAAAGTCTTTAGAATAATCAAGGCAGCTTAGGGCTGGAGTAGTAGAAATGGCTTCTTTTATCTTATTGAATGCTTCCATGTTTTCTACTATCCATTTTATTTCTCCAATATTTTTAACCATGTCATTTATGGGTTTGGTCATCTCTGCAAAATTTGGAACAAATATTTTGACAAAATTTATCTTGCCAAAGAATGACCTGACTCCTTTTAAGTTTTTGGGAGGAGGAATTTTGGAGATAGCTTCTATTCTTTCTGGGTCAATACTTATCCCCTTTTTCAAAACTATGTGACCTAATAATTTTCCTTGTGTAGTCCCGAATATGCACTTCTTGGGATTTAGGGAAATTCCAAATTCTTTGCACCGAGCAAAGACTGCAACTAAATGTTCTAAGTGATCTTCTGGATTTTTAGAAAATATTGTGATATCATCCAAGTATACAACCACTATTTTGAACATTAATCCTTTGAAGGTAAAGTCCATTGCTCTCTAAAAGGTAGCACCTGCATTCATCAGGCCAAAAGGTATTCTTAAATATTCAAATGTGCCCTAGGGTGTAGTGAATGTTGTTTTATGTCTGTCTTCTGGATTAATCTGAATTTGATTGTATCTAGAAAATCCATCTAACAGGGACATCCTTGATGACCCAACTACTGCTTGCAGTAGTTGTTCCATATTGGGCAATGGGTAATTGTCCTTTAATGAACTTTTATTTAAATTTCTGAAATCTACACAGAGTCTAATATCACCATTTTTCTTTCTAATTGGTACTAAATTGGATATCCAAGAAGAAAATCTTACCTTTCTGATTATTTTGGAATCCAGTAATTTTTGTACCTCCTTTTGCATTATTGGGTGTAGAGTAGGGTTATATTTCCTCTGTTTTTGTCTAAATGGCTTGGAATATTCCTTCAGGGGTATTATGTGTGTCATTACATCTGTTTTGAAGGTTTTAAGGTCCTCATAAGTCCAAGCAAAATGTTCCTTATTCTTCTTTAAGAAACTGATGTATCCAACCTTTTCTTTTGCTGGTAAGGCTATATCTACCTTCACTATTCTGGGCTCTCTCATTGTACCAATGTTAATGTCTTCAGATATCACTTCTCTATGTAAAGGCTTGTAAGCTTTGTCAAAATCATCAAATAGACTCTCTAGAGAAACCAATCCTTTGGGTATTCTATTTGTTTTTAGCCGGATTACTTCTACTAGCTCACCTATTTGATCTTTTAGCTTGTCTTCATATTTTTCATCACATATTATATCTGCATATTAATTTTGTAAGGTCATGAAATCTTTAATGTCCACATCATCTTGAAAGACTTGTAGGTAAACTATGTTATCTGGCACAGAGGGCTTATAAACTGAAATAGTTGGGAACCTATCCATATATTCTGTAGTTATTTCTGGATGGTCTAGGCCTAAGGCATTTATAGCTAAAAGGTCTGCAACATGATTTTGTTCTCTTGGAATAAATGAGATATTGAAAGCTAAATTTTTTTCAATTTCTTCCAATACTGCATTTTTATATTGTTTTAGCCTAGGATGCTTGGTCTGATATTTACCTTTGATTTGCTGTATAATTAGTTATGCATCCCCTATTACAGTCAAGTAGTTAATGCCTAATTCTTTTGCTTTTCTTAATCCTAGCAATAAAGCTTCATATTCAGCTACATTATTGGTGCAAGGGAATTCTAATCTATAAGGGATACCAAGATAGTTTCCTTTTATATCAGTCAGATTAATTCTTGCACCTGCTCCAGATTGGGACTTAGCTCCATCAAAAGACATGGTCCACATTTCTTGAGTTAACACTCTATCTGATTCAGCATCAACCATTTTCATAACTTCTGGATCCATGTTCTTTGCTTCTGGAACTTCTACCAGGAATGGGTTGTGCCATATGGAATAAACTCCCATCCCTTTTTCTTCCACAAATTTCACTAAGTTTATCATGGTTTCATCTGTTTGAATTAACTCTATAGAGTGTTTGTTAAATGGTTCTCTTCGTAAGATTATGTTTTCTTTATCTGACATTGGGATGGTAGCATAAGACCAATCCAATTGGATTGAGCCTCCCAGTTGTTCTGCCCAATGCTTGTTGAGTAATAGTGAGAAGAAAGGGTCAACATCAACTACTGCAACGTCCATTACTATTCCTTTCTTGGGATATTGGTCTAGGAAAACTAATAATCCAGTTATCACTCCCACACAAGGAATTTGTCTGTTGTCCATTATAGAAACATGGGTAGAGTCTCTTATATAGATTAATCCCATTTGGTTAGCTATCATTTTAGGCATGATATTATGTGAAGCTCCACTGTCCAGCATACAATTATGAATCACATACCTTTCTCCTTCATCTGAATTATACCTTAATGATACATAGAAGGGTCTAATAGAGGATGGTGATCTTGTATCATGTTGATTTTGTCTAGCAACATGGCAAGTTGGATCTTCTTTTTGTTCCACTAGTCCAAATGCTCTGCAGACTTGTTCTTTGTATTGCTGAACTTTCATAAGTTCTCCAAATGTGATATTAACCTTTTGTTTACTGAGCTCTGACCCAACATCAAATTCTATCTTTTTTATATCCAGTGGTCTATTGCTTTCTTCTTTGGATGTTTCCTCTTCTAATTCTACTATCTCAGGAATAATCTTTTTGAAGGTTCTATCAGTTTTCTCTTTACTGATATTTTTATTTGTGAAACTTTGTTTTCTTATTTCACTTGTAGAAGCTTTTTCTGTTCTGTCAGGGATAGTTCTATTTCTTAAACTCAGAGTATTGGTAGCTTCTAATTCTTCCACTTCCTTAGTAGTGGGGATTAATTTCCCTTGCTTCATTTTGTCATATCTTGACTCATGTGGTTTTTGCAAGATTTTAGTTCCTTCAGCTACAAAAATTTGAGGATGATGATTTGAAGTATACTGGTCCATATTCTCTTCAAATAACCTTTCTCTGGACTCATCTTCTAGAGACCAACATGCATTAATTCTTATATCTTCCTCTGAATCATCATGTAAATCTACATTGCATTGTTCACTTAGGTAAATCCCACATGCATCTGGGTTATGAGGTGCATCACAGGTAGAGCAAAAATAGGGAAAACCTTCTGCTATGTTGGCATATGGTATAGGGTTAGGAACATTATTCTGATCTCTGTCAAACTCTCTATTTTTCCAATTATTGTTTCCATTGTTCCTATTCTTGTTTCCTTCATCGGAGCCATTGTTGTTTCCCCAATTTCTATTGAAGTTTTTCTTGAAGGGAGGGCGATTATCAACATGTGGTCATTCTGTTTATGATGTCTCACCATTATTACCATTATTTATTTCAATTCTTGCTAACCTGTTGTTCATGGTATTAAACATCTCAGCCATTTGATTAGTTAGTTTTTCCATGGGATCTACTTCAATTCTTCTTTGTATATCAAATGCTACCCTTTTGGGCTTTCTCTCAGGTAGATTGACTTCTAAAGAGTAAGGCTTCATCTTACCACTATCAAGCATGTTTCTTTTGATATCCATTACCTTTTCCATACAACCATTAATGGTGGTGGCTTGTTCTTGTCTTAACTCATAGTTAAACTCCCCTTGAAAAGCATTTTTATAGAAACAAATGGACTGAATATCACTGGGCCTAAGGTTGGTAGGGATTTTATTTTTGGTTTTTGAGAACCTTCTGTTAAAGTCACTAACAACCTCATTTTCCTTTTTCTTCATGGTAGCCAACTCAGTTAACAAGGATTGTTCATTTTTCCTTTCTCCATATTTCTTTAGGAAAACAACTTCCATTTTAGTAAAATATGGGATATCATTGTCTAGGAGAGAATTGAACCACTCTCTAGCATATTTTTCTAAAGTTTGCAGGAATAGTCTTAGGACTACGTCTTCGTGTTCAACCTCTAGGCTATCCATTACATATAGAAAACTTTTGATATGGTCTTCTCCAGTTACTGCATCATTTCCTACAAACTTGGGAAGGTATTTGTGGGCTTTGTTAGGTAAGGCATTCATATTTGTAGGTAAATTAAATGGTCTATATCTATTAGTTCTCCACAAATGAACATTATTTTGGTTTTGTTGAGCCATTATTACTGTGGATATAATGGGATTTAAATTCATGACAGTGATACCTATAAGGGTATGGGTTTGGGTATCTTGAATATAATCTAATGGATTATCTACCACATTATTACTGTTAATCAGGCAATGAGAATGATTACATGTATCTTCTACAACAAAATTCAAATTTTCATCTATAGTGATATCAACAACAATAGTATTCTGATCTTTATTTTTCTTTACGTACTTTTTATCGCTAAAGTAAGATCTATTCTCGTTAACCGTACTTTTAAGAATGGGGATTTTCTGACTGTGGGTAAATACCTCTAGATTTTTGAATTTCGAGAATAGTTCTTTACCGCTTCTCCTAGTGTGCACCAACACGTTTTGCTCCTTCTTTTTGATTTTTGGGTTTGTCTAGACAAAGTCGCCAGCACGGGGGTGCAGAAAGCTCTCAGCCTCACAAGGAATGGTTCTTGGAGGAATTTCAAGAAAATCAAGAAACGTAAAAACACTTCAAAAGACAATTGAAAATTATGGGCAAAAATAAAATGAACACAAAAAGTCATAAAAATCAAGACGTAGGTTCTTTATTCCAATTGGTCGCTCGTTGATTAAAATAATAATCATTGAAAGAAAACTATTAAGAATATAATTAAATCTTTCTATCATGTCCTCCTCAAAAACGACACCAAAAAACTGTTGGCATCAGTTTGACGGGCAAGTTTTAAAAAGCTAGTAAAAATATGTCATGAAATCCAGACTTAGAATGTAAAAATTATCCCCGGCAACGGCGCCAAAAAATTGTTGGAACCATTTCTTGCATCCATAGGTTTTATAATTATCATGCTACAAGAAATCGTTTGAAACCAATGAGCTATTACAGGCTCTGGTCAACCTGCCTCTTTATTCTAATAAAAGAAATATTGCTAAAGAAAACTTAACAGAATGGGTAAGGAAACCCCAGCGGTAATTTATGATTTTACAAATATTACACACTCCATATTTTAGTTATACATTACCTATATAAAAATGACCAAGCAAAGACAACGTAGTTATTATGCCTTATGTAGACCGATGCCTTATCCAATTGGTCTGTTATAGCAATTTAACAACATTCATAACATGAACAGAAAGAATGGGAAAAGAAGAATCGGTGCCATTAGACTCATTCAAATATCGTAATCAATCTAAGGGTTAACCAATGAGAGAAACACTCAAAACATGTTCGAATATCGTAACCTGTTATGAGGAAACACACAGAACTAAAGACAAGGGAATGATAAAACTGAAACCCGTAATTGTATTAATTTCTTCAATGATAATTACATGCAGAGTTGGAAGAATGCTATTAAACTTTGTTTCAAGATTTTTAATACAATGAGAAAGTCTTGTTCAAATGATGTAACAAGACTTCATCTTGCACTTTCTTGATTTCATGCTAGTCATACTACCTTTTATGCAAATACCTCCTAAAAGCCTCATCAAGAGAGGCCTCCTTTGTTGCTAATTGCTTGTTGTTGTTTATTGCTTCTTGTTGTTTATTGAACGCAGGACTAATAGGGTTTTGAGATGCAAGGTAGTAAATGCCTCGAATCATGGAGAAGAAGGTCATCAATACCTTGGAGCAGTTCGTGTCCATTTAGAAAGTCTACGTATTGCACCTACCCCGTTGGGGCTTTCAAATTGTGTTAATTGTATCAAAATTTGGGTGACCCTAAGAGAGGCATGATTGTAATCGAGATTTTTTCAATATTAATAAAAGAAACATTCACTTTCTTGTCATATGCAATCTTGTCTTTCATTTCTTGCTTTAATGCTTGATTTCAATTAATGCATTAGTTAGGTGTATGCTTTTTAGATCGGTAGAGTAACCTTCAACTTAGTATTATTAGACTTTGATTTATCACCTTTTGATACCTTTGGATATAAATCTTTTATCATGGCACACACCTTTGCCCTTAAATGATTTTGTTAAAATTTTTATTTAGGCTAGAGGTTACCTCAGGTCTGAATGCTCTAATAACATCTTTAGACATCCTGGGACTTAGGGGTTTATTTATTTGACTTAGACCCAAAAGTTATTATTCTTTTTAAAATAAGGGCTCGTATTAAATTCACGGATCATAAAAATTACTTTAAAAGAGTCAGGGCATTTTAATGGTTTGACCTTTTTAGTGGACGTTCATTTAATTTGACCTTTATAGATTCTTTTGGGATAAAACAATGATTATAAAAGCAATCCAAAAATGGCTAAGGTTTGGTCCAAAAATCAACATTTAAAATCAGCTTTTCAGATGAAAATGCAATAGAGGCCAACAAAATTTGCTAAATTTATTGAAACCAAAAATTTAAAATTGGGGGTTTTAGATGTTGAGTCAATTTTGGCTCCAACAACCCCTTCCTACAACTTGATGGTATGCTAGATCACATATTTGTTGTAGCCTTTAAGACCATGATAGCTCCAAGCAACAATATGTGGGAACTCAAAACATAACTCCTTGATTTGTTTGAGCTCCTCTGGAGAACAATTTGTATTAACTTTGATTATCTTATCAGGTTCTAACTTCAGCTCAATATACTCTTTCTCGTCCACTTTGATTCTACGCTTTTTTGCTCTATAATTCTGGTCAAAGAGGTTCTCAAGAGTAATTAATCCTTTTGGGATGTGATTATTTTTTAGTTGGATTAAACCCTCAGCTTCACATTCGTTCAACGTCATTCCCTCCACACTATCAGCTTCTTTAATCAAAAAATTCACAATCTACTCATCATTGTCAAAAATATTCTAGTAGATATTTTTGTTAGGGATTGAAGGTCTATAGATTAACCTTAGAGTCTTGGGTTTTATTACAACATACTCAATAGGAAAGAAGTTCACACCAAGGGATGCCATAAGATCTACATGTTTATTTCATTCTCACAAAACCGCTTGAACATTCAATATGATAAATGACTTAAATAGATCCCATACCTTGTTGTGGTACACCTTCAGGTAGTGCTACTTTGAAATGCACTTGCTAGTCACCTGGTTGACAATTAACTCAGAATATTTGAAAATGTATAATTGTTTGATCTCAAATTTTTTTGCTTTCTTCAGGCCTAAGCACAATGCTTCATACTCAACAACATTATTTGTACAACTCTAGGTCAACTAGTATGAATATGTCTTTTGAATTCTAAAAGGAGAGGTAAAGACTATTCCAGCTTCGACACCATTCTTGCATCTAGCATCATCGAAGTACATTTTCTACAATTGGTCAGGGACATAACCTTGATAGTCAGACACCTTTGCTTCAACCTTCTTAGGCTTAATAATGGTGTAACAACCAATTTTGATCTCCATAATTGTGTTGAAATCGAGTATTGAAAATTCATCCTCTAAACAAAGCTCATATAGATCTTCCTCCACCAGATCCATCTCCTCTAGTTCTTCAGTCACCATATTGATCGAATCTACAACATTTTCTTCTTTTTCTATCTTTTTAATACGATACATGGAGGGATTCTCATTGTAAATCTATATTCTCCTCCCTTTGAATGGAATCTCCAGGTGAGAATATTCTAGAGATAAATAGCCTCCTTACTTGGTTGTAAACTCCCTTAATAGGCACATGCTGATGTATGGCTCTAAATATACCACAACTTCTTGAATGATAGTTATCTAGGGCATGTTGTGTAAGACAATCGAGATATCTTTGATCACCCCCATCGTTTTGATAGGAGTGTCATCCAACTGCAATATGCATGGGCTACTTCTTGTGTATTCCATACCCATGATTTTGCAAACTACCTTTGGCATGACAGTTGTCGCTACACCAGAGTCAATCATACAATTGTGCACAATCCAACCCTCCATCCTGAGAGATAGATAGAATGGGGGAGGGTCTATTTTTTCCATGGTAAAAGTGGGTAGCGTTTGAGCTAGCACTATTTGCGTAGGGTTTTTCTTCTTATCCTTCACAAATATCAAATATTCTTGCAACAGGTCCACTTGTCCAGGCATTGCAATGCATCATAGAGGCTCACCTTAGCAGGAATATTCTTCAATTCTTCAACAATATTGTATGACTACGCATTAAGCTCCTTTCCTTCACTAGTAGCTTCATACTTGCTTTGGTACTATTGTGTAGCTTCTACCCTCTGAAACTTGGTCAAGGATGGGTATTTTAGCCTCTCCTTTGCTTGCTCTTTAATTTTTGTCTGTGTTTATGCAGCCAAAGGCTGTGAAGTTGAAGGTTTTGCTTGCAATCTGTCCTTCATTGATGTAGGCAAAATATCCTTCAATAAGATGGGCTCGTATGCCTGAGGTTCTAGCATAAGAACTTTTTCTTGGGATTACCTTTTTTCATTCTATATTTTATGCTCAGTAGGTACCTTCAATGGCTCCATTTCAGCTGGATCTACAATGACAAACTTTTTTCTAAATCTTGTGAGAATTGAAACTTGTTCAATAGATGGAACCATGAAGTTATGATCAATTTTCGTGATCATGTTGACTTGACCACCAGAAGAGCTATCCACCAATATCTGCACATAGTTCAAATGAACCATACAGGTATCTTCACCATGTGGGTCATTACAGGTAGAACACCAAAATATTCTCTCTGACAGGCTAGCTTCCTCATTTGCAAGCATAGTAGTACCCATTTTAAGAGCTTTATTGGGAGCAACTGCTTGTTCTTTGGTGATTGGTGGTGGTTGAAATCTCCTTGATTTAAAATCTCTTCCATCCTACTTTCTTTTGATCATTGTGATTTTGTTACCTATCGCTCTTATGGTCGAATTCACGAACTACAAATTTTTCAACACCCTATCTTATGGATCGATGTTTAAGGGTCCTGGGGGTGCTGGTAATGGTAATGGAACAGGTGGATGTGGTAGTGCCAAAAATGGAACTGGGGTTGGTAACTATGAAATGGCTGGAGCAGGGAGTTGAGGAAAAAAAACTATCACCGTGGTTTGGGATGTACTTAGATTCCATGAAGGAATTGGATACATGGGTGAAATGGGCAAAGGCTGATAAGATGCATTAGCATACAAATATTGTGAAAGGTTAGGGAAAATAGGCATGGCCATTTTTGGCAAAAGCTTACCGATAGCAATCAAATCAGCTTTAGCCTTTTGTGTCATAGAATACAGATCGAGGAATGTATTGGCATTGGAATATCGAATGGCCATACTGATGTTAAAGTTGAAAGCTCTAAGGTAATAAAAGACTACTTGTTCAAGGGTCGATCGAAGGTCATCAAGAAATATATACCAAGTTCTAGAAAACCTAACATTGAAGTCCATGATTTTCTCCTACATAGGCCTTTGAATAGTAGTGAACTAATGTAGTAGGGAGAATGGATCCGCTTGTTCATTGAACCCTTTGATTAGTAATTCAGCCAACTAATCCCAGGTGGTGATGGTAGAAGGCTGTAACGATCGATACTAGTAAAGCAATTTTTCTTGAAGAGAGAGAATGAATAATCTTACCATTATATCCTCATTCATGATGCCTTGAATTATCACCAAAGTAGCTACATCTTGAACATGCTCATAGGCCATCTTCCTCGTATCATCATAAGTTGGCAAAGCCTTCATTGTTGCTTGTGGGATTGGGTTCTGAGCTTGTAGATTTAGAGGTCTAGAGTGGTTCCATGCTACAAACTGCCTTGGTGGCTATGGTGGTGGATTTTGAGCCATGTGGACTGGTGTGTGTGGTTGGGGAGGTGGAAAACTAGTGGCTATACTAGTAGGACTCAAAGGAACAGAAAACACACCAACTAACTATGAAGATGTTACACTTGATGGAACAACTGGAGTAACTAACCTAGGGTTTTCTCCTAGCACGTGGGTGTAAAGTTCATAAAACTCAATAGGATCTTCTAGAATTTTGGCATTTGATCTTGTGATCATGAATAAAGATTTCAGTCATTTCACATTTAGTGGCTTTTGGGTAGAGATGAGTCACTAGATGTTCTAATCATATAGTACAAAGGTGAATATCAAATATCAATACTGTTGAAAGTGGAACCTTTTGAGTGTCCCATCGAGCATGCCAAAAACTATTGGTCATGAATCTGCCTAGTTACAAAATCTATGTTTTGTGCGCTCTAGACCCGGCCAACATTGAAAGGACGAAGGAGATAAATATCCCTCGAGCCATCTCCAGAGAGGGTTGGCTCCATTTCTAATCTACTTCAGTTTAAAGCTTAGGATAATAGGAAAGAAATAGGGAAATATAGCCATAAGCCAAAAGTATAAGATGGAGATAGACTAATAGTCGAAATTCAGGTCAAGCAACGATTAGCTTACAATAGAAATGCAAACACAGGAACTACTTACACTTTTGCCAATACAACCTCCAAATAACATCTTAGTATTCACTCCATCACCAGCAAAGATTAAATTTAGATGCATAATTTAAATACAACAAATAATGGAGATGAATGTATTAAAAATAACATATAGAAAATCATCAAATGCAACACCATTCAAAGAACCAAAAGCTGAAGTCTTTCTATTGATGCAGAAAATTTGAAGTGTTTTTCTACAAAGTGTCCAACCTCCTTTCTTACATAAAAATGATTATTATTTATAGAGGGTTGCACCTCTTTCATTTAATGCACTTACAAACAAAATACCGATAGATCAAAAACTAGTGAGAATAATTTCCTCCTAGGCATCAGTGATGTTCCATTAAAAATGTTCCTCATAGAAACAATGATCCTGCTTTGGTGGGAGGATCACATGAGAAATCCATAGTATTAAATGATGGAAAACTGCCTTAAGCATCGGTGCATTGGGATGCACCAAAGTTGCTTGAAGATCGGGATCTTGGTCGTTGAATTCGCTTCACCCTTGTGCCTTGGAACTCCACCTTTGCCAAGAAAGTCCATGGAGTATTAATTTAATCTTTAAAAGCAGCAAGGTCGGTGGGCAATGCGTTGGAAATGAATATAAATGGTATCTAATCTTGGAAATTTGAGGTAGAAATTTTGGAAATGTGCTTGCATTACTTCCAGAATTAAATTATGTCATTCCTTAACTCCTCTTGAGAGAATCTACAAAAATGGCACTTTGGGAAACAATGCCTCTGAGAATAAATGCAAAGGAATTTATTTCACCCAAAAATGAGGTGAAAAGCCCTTTCAGGGCCATAATGGGCGACAACAACAACTTGTTCAGCTTTTGACTGATGTCTAGGTGATTTTACCCCTATATGCTTCTTCCTCTTATCATCTTCTTATGCTCGAAAGAAAACACCTTCATTTTTATCTGCCTTTTAATTTCATCATCGAAAAGGACAAAAATATGTTTGCAATTTTGAATAATAACAAAATTAACTGATTTTGCCCCAAAGGAAGGCAACATGGATTTTCTCCTCCTCTTGGAGGTGATATTGACTTTGACTACTTTTATTCAAGATGAGCGTGCATTGTAACCTTCCTTCACTTGAAACTCATTTAAAAATCTCCATTCGCCCCCTGAAGAGGCGAAACTACATGGCACATCTCAACAAGGAAACCTTTGACTTTGACTATGCCCTAAGCTTTGCACCAAGTGTTATTTCTTAGTTTCGTCCCATCGTGGGTGAAAAAACCAAATGAATTGAAAGAGAGCCCCACAACATCAATCCTTTAATTTACCTTAAAAATGTTTAATATTACCTTTTCACCCCAAAGAGAGGTGAGAATGAGTTTCGCTTCATCCTTTTAAACTTATGACTTTTTGCCTTTTTGCTTAAAACTTACAACTCTCACCCCTGTGCTTCTGTTGGGCGAAGTCACTAACTTTTATTACGTTTTGCCTCCAAGAGGGGTGAAAGTGATTTTCGCCCCTCAATTGGGATGAAACTAATTTGTTTTCCCTCTTCCTTTTAATCTTCTTTCTTTTACGATCCATGCTCTCTTCTAGGGCAAAAAAACTTATGGGGCAAAAGCACCCAAGTTTATTCTTTTTCCATGTAATTCAACCACCGTCACCTCACTTCGGGTGAAATCACTTCTTTTGCTATGCTTCACCTCTAAAAGAGGTGAAAAGGACTTTCGTCATTCACTGGGGGCGAAACTAGTTTGCTCCTTCATTTTTTTGGGCTCTTTTCCTTGTTTACTTAGTTTTTCATCAACATTTTTCTCCCTTAAAGCGTTCTTTAACACATTCAAATTATTTACACTTCCTTTTCATTGATGTTTTTTTGCTCAACACTTCCATTTCATTTTTTAGTAATATTATTTAAAAAAATGAGCAAAGCAATAAAAATTACAACAAAATAGATGGTAAAACTATGGCATCTTCCCTCAATCATTTTATCAAAAAAATTACAATCTGAGTTCAAACAAAATTTAATGTGGCAAAGTGACAAAATTACCAACAACTCCATGGCCTTACTAACCAAGGGATGGTCCAAAAGAAAAGTATCATCAATAAGCTGGAAATAAAATTCAAAGGCATCATTTTTGCAACTTGAATATCTTTGGTTTTATCTTCCAATTTTGCCTTTCAAAAAGCTATCTCTAATGCTTCTACAAGAATAGCAACTAGATAAAGAGATAGCGAATCACCTTGGTGAAGTCCACAATATGACTTTAAGTAACCAATGGAACCATTAATTAAATTAGAAAATTTGTAGTGCTATAACAACATTTAATCCAGTCATACCAACTAAAATCAAAACCAATTTTTTTGTGAATATTGTGTAAAGGACTTTAGGAAACCCTATCATATGCTTTGTTCATATCTAATTTCATAAGTATACCTGGTTTTTTCATGGAATACAGAGAATGTATGGCCTCTTATGCAATGATTACACCATTAAGAATTTGTTTATCATAAACAAAACCATCTTGTTCCTCCTTTAAGATCACACAATCTAAAATGGCTTTCAGCCTCTTTACCATAATTTTTTAAATGATCTTATAAATCATATTACAAAGGCTTATTGGATAAAATTTATCAAAACAATTTGTTTGGCCTTTCTTGGAAACCAATATAATAAAAGTGTCATTAATCTCACTTATTGTAGCTTTCCTTTTTCAGGACTCTTCAACCACAACCAACATATCACTCTTTAGTAAATCCCAATTTTAAAAAAATAAGAAATTCATCAACGCTAAGTGCCTTGTTAGGATGAAAAGAGAAAACTGCTTCATGTAGCTCCTCCATAGTATATTTTTCATCAATATTTCATTTTGTCCCTATTTGATAATCGATAGAATATTTTGTAAAAGCTTATCCTATGCCTCCTTATCTTGCCCAATACCTAACAATATATATTTTTAAATAATTATTTTCTTCCTTCTTTACTTCTTCCTTGATCTTTCTTCCATCTAGAGTTTTTGTGATGAAAATAAAATTTTGTTTTTGTTGTAGCATGATTTTTTTTTGTATTTCCATCTCCTTCTCCAAGCTATTTTTCCTTAGTTTTTTTGAACCAATATGACTTCCTTTTTCAATGCATTATGATAATAAAAAAGTAATTATTTTTCTTCCACATAAGAATCTCGATCCATTCCATTAATTTTTACTATATTTTATAAATTTCTGAGTTTGGATACAATTTCCTCCGTTAAAAATATTACCAAAATAATTGCTATTCGAAATCTTCGTTTGCTCCTTTAAATATTTCATCTTTTGAAAAAATCTATATATATAAGATTTTAAAATCTACTTAATCCCACCATAACATAACCATTTGAAATAAATGAGGATCTTGAATCCACATAGAGTAGAAGTAAAATAATGTTGGATGACCATTATTGGGTAAATCACAAGTCAAAAGAATAGGTTTGTGATCCAATCCTACTCACAATAAAATATCTAAAGATATTGTATACTCTATTTGCAACCATGTGTTGGATAACAAGAATATTATCCATCGTGTCTATTATCCCATGTATATTGAAAACTTGTAAGGCTAACATCCCAAAGGCTATTTGAATTGACAAATGAATTAAAATCTTGCATTGGTTTAGACCATCCTAGAGTACCACCCTTATTTTCCAAAGGAGATAGAACTATGTTGAAGTCACCCCAAGAATCCATATATCATAATTATGAATCATCATTGTGTTTGACAAATATATGCTAAGGTATTTCTAAAATATTTCATGAGAAATGACTATAGTTGGAGCATATACATTTATAACCCCAACTTTGACATTTTCCTCTTTCCTACAAAATAGTCTAGCAACCAAAAAACTTTTTGATTCTAACAATTATTTATCCCATTTGCATTTGTCCCATCATATTGTACTATTGTCTAAAGCTTCTATAGAAGAAACTGCTAGACAATCACCCATCTTCAAAATATTTTTAAAAGCATCCTTACATTCCTTACTACTTAATTTTATTTATTATATTAAAATAAACTTAGGACTATAACAACTTATTAATTTCTTAATAACTATTTTTTTAGGGGTCTTATTCATACCCCTAATATTCCATGATATCATTTTCATTATCACTTTTTATTTTTATTAATGGGATTGGCCCCATTTCTTGTTAACACCTAAGATATTTTTATTTGTCCTCTCGAATTGATATCCCTTTGAGTTTCTTTTTCTCTTCATGCATGCTATAATGATCTTCCTCTACTTTTTCTAGTCCTACCAACACTTTCATCTTCATCAATCTCTTCTATATTTCCATATTGTTTATAGCGATCCTTATCTTCAAAATATTTATGCTGTCTTATAGCGATCCTCCACAATAATTACTTTTTTATTCTACCTCGAAAACCCTAAATTTTCATGGATATCCTCTATATGCATTTTTTTTATTATGATGCTCTTGAAACCCCAAAGTGCAACAAATACATTCTGTACTACTACCACTTTTATTGCAAGGAGAAGATTTTATGATACTTGAGTAAAATGAAGATGATTTACCTAGATTAACCTTGACCTCCACTTCATTCAATTTAAAATATACCTCCCTATCTTTATTTATACCTTTAACTCTTGTATTTGAACTTGTGCATTGTATTTCCTCATCCCTTGTGTCATTTTTTCTTCTAATGGTTTATTCAAGTGACTATAATGGTCTTTATTTACAATTTGATGATGCAAAGGGGTTTTTCTTGCCAATTTTTTTAGGAGTAGAAAATCCTTGATTTGACCTAGATTCTACTGTGATATGATATTTTTGCTTCATATTGAAGTTTACATCCTAAAAAATTTCTATCTCTTTTTCTGTCATTTTCACTTTGTAATCTTTTGCCATGTGTTTGACCTTGTGACATTTGCAATATTAAAATATAATATTTTTATAATCCATTTGTTGATTCTATTCTCTCTTGATTCAGATTTAATCCCAATGGACTATAGTAAAGGTTTTGAAATGTCCATGGCAACACATATTTCAATGTATACATCATGCCTTCTCTCCTTGTTTGTTGGTCCCACTTGGATGAACTCCAATATTCTTTGGAACCTTATTTTTGATGAATTGATGAGGAAGTCCGAAAGGCCTGATCCACATTGAAATCCTTTTAATAATATCTTTATCCATAAAAAATATCACTCCATGGTCTTAAATATAAGCATCCTTGCCCCTAAAAAATTCTTACTCCATGGTCTTAATCCACATTGAAATATTTTTAATAATCTCTATCTCCATAAAAAATTCTTACTCCATGGTCTTAAATATAAGCATCCTTACCCCTAAACCAAAGGTCATGATCCATTATTTTATCCCTTATTTATAAACTAGAGAAGATTAAGAGAAAAAATCCTTTCAAAAGAAAAGTCATGGAGTAATTCTAATTAAATTCCCACTTCTATTTATCCAATTTTGAATATCAAAAAAATCTCATCAATATATATGGAACTTACATATTAACCTAATGGTTTTAAGAACTATTATATCATGCTCGATCATCTCATCATTAATAATTACTTATGGTGTGGTATTTGGTACCTAGATAGGGTTTGCCATATATTTATTTTTTCTCTTATCACTAACCATGGCATCCTTACTTCAAGTAAGAACTTTAAATAATAATTTTCCTACCATGTTACTTAGATTTTCTTCACATGAATCATAAGATCTAGAACAAGAAGAAATAACTTTCACTCCTTGCTTGCACTTGCTCTTGGCTTGCATAATGTAAAGGTTCCACCATTGAGATTTAAGACTTAGTTTTAAGATGTAAAAATATTCACTCCAAACTTTTGCTCTAAAACCCATGGGCTACATATTAAGATTCACCCATGAGATTGGATCCTTGGTTGATGGTATGCAAATATTTATAATTTAATTGAATAATATGAGTAAATTTTAGTAGGAAGAGTGTAGTTAGTTACGTCAGTATTACAAGCCATTCCAACATATTATGTCTTTGTATTTTATGCTAAAATCAGTTGAAAAAAAGTTTAATCTTTATTATGCAATCTTTTTTATGGTCAGGTTTACATGATAAAGGGAAATTTTCTTTGGTGAAATGGAGAAAGTTGTGTGATGAAAAAACTAAGGGAGATCTTGGTTTAAAAGCTCTTACATATGCAAACTTAGCTCTTAGAGGAAAAGCTATCTAGAGATTTTACAAAGAGAGTCAAAGACAATGGGCAAGAATTATTCTAAGTAAGTATGTTGATCCCAATGACCCAAGTTTAATATTTACTACATTCTCTCTTCCAAATGGTTCTACTGTTTGGAATGGTTTAGAAAAATCTATTGATCTTATGATTAAAGGTTTAAGATGGGTGGTGGAAACTGGAGAAAAAATTTCTATTTGGATGGATACTTGGTGTTATAAAAAACCACTCAATTTAGATCCAATTTTGAAACCTTGGATGAGATTGCTTCAAGACAAATATGGTGATAGGGTTTCAAACATTTTGTACAAGGATTGAAAAGGAAGATACAAATGGAAAGAATATTTTTTACAAGTATACAATACATTGATGCTAGGAGGTAATTGAGTAGAAAGATAACAACTGTATTTATTCTAAGGGGTGTGCTTGGAGCCAAATTTGACTCAACATCAGATACCCCTAATTTCAAACTTTTGGCTTCAATAGGTTCCCCCAAATGTTGGTTGGTCTTTGTTGCTATGGTTTTTGAAAAAGGTAATCCTTAATGAGCTAACCCCCAAGAGAAGTTATAAAAATCTTCATTTTAACCAAAGCCTAAGGTCATGGCCATAATCGGTAATATAAGTACCTTTGTGACCGATAATCTTATCCGAATTTTGAAAGGTTATACGAATTGAAATAATAATTTAAGTAAACCCCTAAGTCTATGAGCTGCAAATAAAATTCATTAAAACTTATAGGCCTAAGTTCATAAGTCTAATAGTTAAAGATAAATCTTAGCATAAGAAAATAAGGGTAGCGTGCCCCTTTGATGATTAAAAATTGACCTAATCAAGTAAATATAAGGGCAACGCTTAATTCTTCAGAGATCGGACGGACGCGCTTTCATAAGTAACCCGAAAGTTAAGTCAAAAGTCAACAGTCTAAAGGATGATAACCAAAGGTTTAAGCAAACAAGTTTAATAAAATCCTTGAGGGTCACGTGCCCCCTTTGGTTAAAAATTGTACAACTACATAAGATCCGAGGGCAGTGCTCAAAGATGATTTAATCGAATGATAGCGCCTACTTGGAGATCCAAAATTTTAACATTAAATAGGATTAATCACCACAAGAATAATTAAATGGCTAATCATAATTAACAAGGGTCCTAACACATTGCTAATCGTCCCCCTTTCACTTAATCGAAGGATTAATGAAATTAAAAATGTGCGCCCCTTGGTAACTAATCATGTAGGTTGGAAGAAATCAATAGTTGCACCAATCCCCATCAGGATCTGATGGCAGTGCTCGAGTCAAAGTCTCAATGATTAAACAGTAAAGGTTAAAGAGATTCGACGACAATGCCCAACCTATGCTCGATCTAACGAATGCGCATTTTACATGAATTACCAAGGATAGTTGAAGGTTTAAAAGAGCTTATGTTTAAAACATGCACAGATCTGAAGGAGATCAATAGATGCTCTCTCTCTTGAGATAATCTAATGGTAACGCTCGCTTCAGATAAGCAAAGGTAAATATGTCGGTAAGACCAAGTCAAAACTCTGTTGATCAAATTAATCATATTCAGCAAGGGTCCTAATACATTACTAATCATTCCCCATTCGCTTAATCAAGGATTAAGTAAAATCAAAAGCATGCGCCCTTCGGCTACTAACCTTGCAGGTCGAATTCTATCAACGATCATGGTAAATTTCTAAACAAATCCAATGGATGCGCATCCATCGGAGAAGTCAAAATTGGTCATAGGCCTATATCGACTAAATACATAGGCGAATCCGATAGATCTAATGGCATTGATAATCTATGCCCAATCCAACGGTAGTGCACATAACAAGATGATTGATCATTAAGAGTTTCCATCAAAGTCAAAGTCGAATCCCCCCACATTCAAGCAAATCTAACGGTTGTGCTCAAGCCGAGTTGATCCAACGATTGCGCTCCGAGAAAATTGATCAAAGATTAAAGGGCCTCCTTTAGAAAAGAGGTCGATGAAGATCAACGGTAGCGCTCATCCCAAATGTGATCCAACAACGACACCTATAGTGATTCATCTGGCCAATCAGAAGTTCATGACTAAGTTGAACCAAGTTGTCTCCCATAATCGGTAGATCGATGGTAGCGCTTAATCCCGATCGAATCGGATGGTCGCGCTTCAAGCAAAAGGATCTAAAGAATACAAAGTGCACACCATGGGTTAATTCAATGGCAGCGTTTGACCCATCTTAGATCTGATGACCACGCTTTCCCAAAAGTGGTCAACATTTAACAGGGTGATCGATATATAGTTGTGGTCAAAGTAAATCCAACGATGGTGCTAGATCTGGCCAGATCCAATGGCAACGCTTCGTTTGAAAGCAATCAAAAGCAAAAGAGCATCGATGATCATGCTTGGTTTTACCTAGATCTGACGACTGTGCTTAATCATGGCTATCAAAGGAAAATAAAGCCCAATAAATGGTGCACAACTCTCTCCGATCCGATGATGGTGATGGACCCCACCCAGATCCAATGGTAGTGCATGGCCAAGTATGTTCAAGGTTAAGGGATATGGCTTATTTTCACGTTTGGAAAATTGATTAAGGTAATAAAGTCAAAATCCTACCCTTAATCAAGATTAACTGAGGGTCTAAACACGTTGATAATGACCCCCTCTCCTCGGCAAACTCCGACGCATGTCTAAATAATTGAATGAGCATGCTAGATCATATATTTGATCGAACGGTGAGCTATTGACAAGGTAATCGGGTTATAAAAGGTTTTGTATTAATGAGAGGTTAGTAAATTTCTAATCACTTTGATTAACCTTTAATAAATAAATATTAAATGAAGGTTAAGGCCCTAATTTAATATCGAGTCGATGATTATTATTTGCAAAATATAAGTGTGTAAAATCAATTAACCAATAAATTTTGGGTATCTTCTATAATATACGTGACCACCATTGACATATGTCTACTATATTATAGGACTAACATTTATACAGGTCCAAAAGTATCAAATGGAGGTACACGATGTGTATTTCATCCAACGATAATCATGAGTTGGTGGATCTGATAATAGATCCCCAAAACTATCACCACCTTGTTAATGGTGTAACTTTTTCCAAAGCCAAATATCCTTTAGGGCCAAGGTGGTAGAATGCTTTCCCGTGAAAGGCCACCACCACCACGTTTGTAATTCCACGTCAAAGGGAGGATTAGTTCGACAACCAATGGAAAAAGCTGTGAATGAATGCAAGTACACAGACCAAAGTCCTCACAGACGTGCAGGCTGAGGAAATCCACCTACCATAACTGTCTGACTTTAGAATATGATACTTTGGCAAGTTTCCATTGGCAAATTTAGAAAGGTAGTTGGTAACACTATATTAATGGCAACTTGTATGATGGTAGTGAGCCCACTTCTCCATCAAATATTTAAATCCCCACTATCAAGTGACACTACCACCCTGGTAATCTCGAGCAAGGAACTAGTTCGAAGGAGTAGAGAGTAAGAGAAAACTTGAGAGACTTGTTTCAGTGAGCTAGAATAACTACCGTGGATGAAATGGCAACCTGGGGAAATGCTTTCATACCCAAGGATACTGAAGAAGTGGTGAAGTTTATCACAAACCAATCATCGTATGCTAAACTTCTCGGCAAAGTTGTGCCTGGAAGCACGATGTATGATTTCACCCAGTAGTGCAGGGCCGGCAAAATGCTCACTCCCATGCAACAATACAAAATCGAGAACACTTGCATCCAAATTTTTGCACCCATAATAGAGAATCAGCAAAGAGCCCCTTGGTTGCTAGCTGATTTATTCCACAAAGCAAGGAGACTACAACATAAGGGTTCCCCTAGGAGAAATAGGTGGACCAGTAACCTAGGAAAATTGATATGTCCTAGAGTATACTACTCCTTAGACCTACTGACTTGGTTAGCTTGAGCTTACGACAAGAAAACTAGAACATTATGAGATAATAAAGACCGACCAATGTTCAGTATCACAGCTAAACATATTAAGCAAGTCTTCAACCTAGCACCTTCAAATACCCTATTGATTCAATAGGTAATTGAAATGCAATCTCGAAGGTTAACAAATTTAGATGTTTTTAAGTCATTATTTGAAGATCATGAGCTTGTAATTTTTAAGTTTCCCATCAGAAAAATTGATTTCAAGCCATGGGTTTGAGATTTTTGTGATATGGCTAATGTCATTTTAGGAGTACAAGAACTTAGTGTAGTGGGTAGGAATGTATTGTATCTGGTGGCATAGAGTAACAGGAAAATTAACACCCTAGTTTACGCCTGGGAGCAATAATTGAGCAAACAACTACACACATAGTTGACAGAATTGAGAAAGGCTATTTTGGAGCAAAGGCAAGAGATACCTCATTTTTCTCACTACTCCATTCTCATGCATCTGCTAGCGGGATAATTGGGAGATGAAGGCCGAAAAAGGGTAGGGGCCGTTGAGAGTCCCTACATCCAGTCCAGTTTTTGGAGGATACACGAAAGTCGTACTCACATAGGTTGGTTTTGCAACAATTTCATGTTGGAAATTCACTGGCTCCTAACCGATGACCTCCCTGAGAGACTAGGACCTGGGGTAAGAGCTCTCACTAAGGAAAAAGACATAGGAGATTATTTCTTCTTTGAGGGGTTCACATACATTCGGCTCTATGGAGCTAAGATTCCTCCTAAAATGTTACCTATGTATTGTCCCTTATCTCTCGCTGCCCTAGAGCTGTGTAGAAAAGTGGCTGAGGAGGCCAAGATGAGGCTAGTGAAGAAGCATGGTAGAGTTCTGTGTCTCAGCATCCCCTGTAGATTTGGACATTATGTATTAATAGGATATCCAGCTTTGTTCAAAGGGATGTATGATTTTGAAGAAATAAACTGGAGACCTTACGATCCAAACAAAAAGTATGAGAGGTTAATGAAAAATTGTGATTACACCTAGGTCGAGCATAAGAAATATGATTATGAAGAAGAATTATTGGATGCCATAGAAAAAGGGAAATATTTGTAGACCGTATGGGATAATTTCCCCTTTGAAAAATGGGGCAATTCGTAAATTTAGAAACCCTATGATTACCCCCCGGAGTTGGTTACAATCAGAAGAATCTCAATGGAATATTTAGCCCCTCTCTTACCAAAAGCGGCCCAGGCAATCAGAGAAGACCCTATATTGGAGTTGATAGAGGATCAGGGCATTGACCAGATGGAAGCCACTATGAGCACAATGAACATTGTAGAACACCAAGTCCAAGCCCCTGATAATACTCACCTCAGAATAGAGGCAACACCCAGCACTTCCCAGGGAATCTTTGAAAGCCCGAGTATAGTAAAGGGAAAAGAAGTTACCACCACACCTGCCCAAGAGCTCACTACTTCAAAGTAAGCTATAGTTCCCATTTATGACCAGCTATTAGCAGTAACTAGTGTGAGGAAATTAGCTCCCAAAGCCATTCCCAGCTCTTTGAAAATAAATAACAAGGAGATAAAAATTCCATCAATAATACAAATGAACATGAGGAGAGTAGGTGGATTTGGAGGTATTTTTAGAGATCATAAGGTTAAAATGCAAACAATTGTATCTATCCCAAAAACAAAGAAGCCTAGGTTGTCTCTACCCTCAACAAAGGTTATGTTGGAGAGAATAGAAGAATAAATAGTTTTTAGTGCTGCCAATGAGCATGAGCTACAGGTAGTAGTAGGAATGGGTGGCATGGGAGACAACTCTACAACTGGAGTAGGAATAGAGACGTCAAAATCAGATATGGTAGAAGTATACATACCTGCCCCACAAGAACCTTTCGTTATAAAAGTTGACGAGAAAATAGGAGGGGTTTCAGTGCATGGAAAAGAGGGTGATATGGTAAGAGCAGCTAAAGCACTACAAGAGAAAACTATGGACTAGCTACATTAGAAAAATACAGAGTTGAGGAGCCAACTAGAAATGAGCAATAAAGAAAAAGCAGAGATGCAACCCTTAATTAATAGTATGAAAGAAGAGTTGGCATAGAAAACCATCCCAATAGCACAATCTCCCTTGGTGGTAAAAATAACCAATTATACAGACTATTTGACCAAAATAAAAAGAGAGATATCATTTAAAATTCAAGACAAGATCAAGGGGATCACTGAGATGTTCAGGCAGATTGGGGTGATCCGGGTTACCGCTAAAGAAATGGAAAGCTTGATTTATCATAAAGAAGAAGACTTTGCGATTGGATGTTTTCGGGGGGGAAAAATGAAGGAGAGCGAAGGAGGATCCAACGAGAGGATCCACGTGGCGGAATGTGAGAAAGGATCCATCCTGTATATAGGAGGCAGGAATACCAGCAAGGCAAATGAAGGTCGGAGGGGATCCAACGGGGATGAATCAGTGCACCTGATAGCAGAAGGTCAACAAGACGGATCGGAGAAGAAAGACAAGGACCCCCCCAAAAAAGGAGGCCAAAGGGGGGCCCCCAACCCTAATGCGAGAGGATCCTATGCCCACATGGTGGTGAGCCATGCAACCCTAGACAACTGCTTTACCCAGGAACTATTTCCATCTGGCGAGGATTTGGACATCCCCGACGAGGTCCTGAATAGTTTTTTGGAATTTGAAAAGTTTACCCTAATTGGCAAGTTCATAGGAGGATGCCCAGACATGGAATCCATCCACAAATGGGCTCTCTCCAAGTGGAAAATCTCTGGAAACATGGAGATTGTGGTACTAACTCGAGGTTTCTTTGCCATCATCCTAAAAAAATGGGAGGATTACTGTAAAATATTGGTGTGAGGACCATGGTTCTTAGGGCGTAGGAGCTCTTTCTTTGAAAGTGGGGAAACGACTTCAACCCGGATACCCAAAACATCAACATTGCTCTGATTTGGGTAAGGCTTCCCAGCCTTCCTCTTCACTACTGGCATGAAAATTTTATCAGAGGGATAGCACAGTCCATTGGATAATTGGTCTTCATTGATTCCCCACTAAAGCCTAGTTCAAACTGACCCAGGCTTGGTTATGTGTGCTAGCGGACCTGGACTCCGAGCTCCCCTAATTCATCAAACTACGATCAAGATCAACCTTCATCAAGAGACAGGCTATCGAGTATGAGAATAGACCTGCCTTTTGTTCTCACTACCGCACTCAAGGGCACCTCCAGACTCAGTGTCCAGCTACTAGGGGCCAATGAGCGGAGGAGCTAACCAAAGGATCAACATAACCTCGAGATTCATAGCTGGTGGCGGGGGAGAAACATAAGAGGAATTCTCCTCCCATTGACCAACTCTCGGTGAATCCCAAACCTGACTCGAGCAGACAACAAGCTCAAGAGGAGGAATAGGACGAGTCTTTCAAGCAGTCGAAGCAAGGTTCACAGCAAGGAGGAAACTCCCTTCAGGAAAAGGAGCACCGAGAGGCGGGTTCAAGCCTTCCACCCCAAGATGAAGCAGAGGAACCGAATTCCTAGGTACAAATCTCTCCTGTCACTAACTCCTCGTAATCCCTCATGGAAGATTATTTTCTAGGTAATAAGAAAACCTCACCCCATCGAGAAAAGGGGGAGTTTCCTTCTCATCATCATGAAAAAAGGGATCCTCCCTATCAGGAAGGGTCAACCCTAGGAACACCAGAAGCAGGAAACAATCAGTGGATTTTGGCAATGAGAGGAAAAGAGGAAGACCTCCTAGAAAATATCAGAGAGACAAAGAAACAACGGAGGATGTGGCGAATGGGACCCAACTGTTGCTATTTTGGATGATTCGGACACTCAGTGGGAGGAAGCACAAGGAACCAAACCCCCCTTCCAGATGGTGAAGGGAGGTAAGAAAACCTCCAAATCATCAAGATGAAGGTTCTCTCATGGAATGTGAGAGGACTAACCAGAGGATGGCTATGAACCTATAGAAATGATCAAACCCCTCTATCCTTATCCTCCAAGAGACCAAGGTTGATGTGGTCTCTACTAAAAAAGAAGCGAAAGCTATCTGGGCCAAAGCAGAGCTCCTGTTCAGTCCAACACAAGGATCTTCAAGTGGGCTCATGGTCTTATGGGACCTGACCCTTATAGAAGGAAGTCTACTTTCTTCATCCAGTAGGATTCTCAATATCCTATTTCATTCTAAGATAGGCAATCGGTCGTGGATCCTGTCCAACATCCTTTATAGCTTGTAATAAAGGAATTTTAATAGTAACGCCTTCTATTTCTTGAAGAAAATTAAAGGCTGGCTTGGATGGTTCTTTTGGTATTGCCAGTATTTGAGGAAATGGTACTTCTATTTCCTTACTTGTTTGGATTTCTTTTTGTTTGGTTGGAATATTTCTTGTTTATTTTCTGTTTCCTTCTTGTTGTCATTTTCATTTTCAACCAAGTTTTCAATAGGATCATCAGATTTTGTGAGAGTGACATTATCTTCCAACATCTTTCCTGATCTTAATTGAATTTGTTGACATGGTGCTATAGATATAGAACATGTTTCATTTGTTTCATATACTTGTTGGACATTTTTATTGTTATTAGGGTTAGGAACTGGTTGAGCTAGAAGAGGTAATTGCTTAGGAGGATTATTATTATTGTTTGGAGGTGGTAGAAGTCTATTTTGAGGTGAGTTCTGAGTATTTTATCCCCTAAATTGATTTTGAGAATTTTGTTGTTGCATTGTATTTGGAGACCAATTAGTGCCACCTTGATTATATTGGCCACTATTATTCCAACCAGGCATATTTTGATTTTGTGTTCCTTGATTCCATGGGGTTTGTCCTCCATAAGAGTTAGCCATAAATTGAGCCCATGGGGTATGTTCCAATATTGGTTGTAAGAGTTCCAATTAGTCCAGTTTGGTGTATTGGACCATTGATTAGGCCTTTGTTGGTTGGGATAACTAGGGTTTGACCAATTTGATGGGCCATTAAATGGACCATTTCATCTTTGAGCAACAAAATAAACATCTTCTGCCTCTTCTACTCCAGGTTCTTTTATGGCAGCTTTAACAATAGAGATATACTTACATTTTTTAGTTTTATGATCTTTATCACAAATTTGGCAACAAGCAGAAATATTGGAGATATTTGTTATGTTGAGAGGACATTCTCTTGAATTGTGCTTTTTCCTACATCTATGGCAGTAAATTTCTTCACTATCCTTTGTCTTTTTATCCATTAAATCCAAAGATGTGGTAAAATTACTCAATAAATCAGTTTTTAAACCTTCCAACATATTTCCAATTTTGGCTCTTGTCACTCCTACTCCTGTAGATATGTATTTATTACCTCTCAAAGGTTTATTTCTTGAATAATTTCTACAAAGATTTATAATCTCCTCAAGTGATATAGAATGAATATCTCCTTTTGCCATAAGATTTAAGATTTCAAGAACATCTTCCTTTAAACCTTTCAGAAAAAGTTCTTTTAGGATTTTTTCTTCAAGATCTATATTTATTCTAGATCCTACAAATTGAAATCTCTCAAGATAATCTTCCAAATATTCATCTTATTTTTTATTCATACGAAAAAGCTTAGCTTTCTTATCCCTAACTCTACAATAATCTTGATATCTTTCAAGGAATATTTGTTTTAATCCATTTTCTCCATCCCAACGATTACAAAATCCTTCTCCTAGACCCATAAACCATCTCAAAGTGGCATATTTAAGAGTAGAAGGAAATAATATTAACTTTTTATCATTGGTAGTGTAAAAATAAGCTTGACATACTACTTCAAATTCAAAAAGAAAAGCATCAGGATCTTCGTAGGGTTTTCCATGAAAAGTAGACAATACAAAAATAGAAATTGATTTAGGTTCCCTTGTTCCATCTTCTATATGTAATATTGGGAAAGGAAATGTTTTTCTTTGTCTAATTTCCCCCTAATATTGTCTTTGTCTCTCTTGCCTTTGTCTCTCATTTCCACGGTTTTCTTCTCCTATTTTACTTTGTGCATCAATCATTCCTGAATATAGGAATTCAAGAATTGGTTTAGGTATAGGTTCAGTAAAAATAGAAGAGGGATCTATGTAGTTGTCAAATTATGGATCGAACAATAAATATGTATTGGGATCTTGATCTAGGATTTCAGCTTGATTGGTTGATGATGTAGCCTCAGTTTTTACTATTTTAAAAATCCCAGGTTCTCTAAAGTCTCTTGGGGATTTTTCTATTTTATTAGTTTTTATAAATCTTCCTTTAGAGTCTCTAGGTCTGTTCATGTATGTTCTAAACCTATTATTATTATTTTTTTCAAGAACTATGTCTAATATTCTTTGAATAATTTATGTATATCGTTGATTGGATCAAGTTGGTCTGGTGTCATGAAATGTTCCTCTTCGAAATTAAAATAATCTATCAATAATTGAATTAGCTGAACAAGATAAGCTTTAATTGTGATAGGATTAGGAATTCCAAACTATAGTTCGTAACGTAATTCTTGGCACAATTCTCTAAAACGTACAACTCTAGGAATTCTACAGTATCTCTTGTTGTATTGCAGGGCTAATTCTCTCCTCTCTATTTCTGCAAGAAAATTGTGAACAGTGATGGAATCCTCAAGGTATTTATTCCAAGGATAAATTGTTGGATTTACTATTGCTCTTCTATCCCAAAGCCAATTTTCACAACTTATTCCCAGATTATCATAAGGTGTAGGATGATTTACCCTTAAATTTTTTGCTATATTAATCTTTTTTATCTTTTTAAGTTCTTCTGATCTTTCATTGATAGAGTCAACACATTCACACAGTGCTTCCCATTCTGGTTTGGTTGTTATGAAATTTTGATCAACAAGAAGATTAACCTCTTGTTGTATCAAAAATTTTCTAAGGTCTATGAATTCAATTTGACTATTTTCAACCATTTGTTTATTTTCTCTTTCTGAATTTTATTTTATTTTATTTTTTTTTTTGGGTTTTGATTTTTCTGTTTTCAATCCTACTGTTTACTTAAATATAAAATTCAGAATTTATATATACTTTTAACAAAATGGAAAGAAAAAAGAAATATGTATAATTTTAAACAGACCTAATGCTTACTAAAATAAGATGTGATCCATGGTCTATGAATCCATACAACCTATTTTAGCAAAATTAAGGAAAAAGTACGACCTAATACTACTAAAATTAAGTGTGATCCATGGTCTATGAATCCATACAGCTAATTTTAGTATAATTAGGTGAAAATAAAATTGCTGAAATAAAAGGTAACTTCTTATTGTTTCTTGGATAGGAGGATTTCATTACAATTGTGTCACTCAATGTAACTACTTCCTATAGAATAAAAATAGGGTGTTACTTTCGGTGTTCACCTACTTCCTAATTTTATTTATAGGTCCTAACTAGTTTAACAATAATAATTACCCAAAGCAAGAAATTTGCAGAAATTAAAATTTGCAAGAATTGAAATTTAATCTATGAAAGTAGTAAAACATGAAATCCTTATGAAAAATGAACCTGGCAACGTCGTAAGGTGGGGCTCTTTGCAGCCTATCTACAGTAAGGAGGTCTCATGTGTACCATCTACGTAAATATCTACTCTAACACACCAAGGGCCCATGTGTCCACATGATATCATGCGTGCAAGTAAGTCCACTCGCTTTGCACTGCCAAGCAACTTTTCTGACCAACTAGTATGATGCTACTTTCCACAGCAACGGTGCCAAAATGATTGGTTGTAGAAGCTTACATTTAATTTTATCAATTCGAGGGAAATCAAGGTTAGATTTAAAAAGTAGCAATATCGTATAGATTATATCGTAGGAGTTAATACTAAGTTTAGCTCAATTTTCTTTCTAGAATTCATGCGTACACGTGTACAAAAATAAATATAAAAATTATGCAGGGATGAATTATGCAAGATATAGTAAATAAATGCAATCTAACTTTTACTAATGATGTAATTTACTGATGCATATGATTATTTGCAATTAATTTATGATATGTTTTAATCTAAATGTAAAGAACTAATTTATGATATGAGGATCCTCGTGCAATTTATTTTATTTTATATAATTTGAAATGCAAGTCTAACTAATCCTAATCTAATGTAGGGGTGAGAGAGCTCAGGGACTGTCTATTAGGAGTGGGCCCTGCCTCCTAAAGTGGCAGTGTAAGTCTTTCTCCCCTAATTTACCTTATCAGTAACTAAATTTTATGTTTCATACTAATATTTATGCATATTTTATGAATGTAGGTAATCAGTCTACAATTTACAAAATAGAGATTAAACAAACTACACAGTTGATACAGAATACCATATTTGAAGAAAATGTTGTTTTATTGCTGGAGCTTCAACTGTACATGCTTCCTCAGAATTGTAACTTAACTTAGAACAGACTGTAAACTGTAATGCAAAATTATTCCAATGCAGCTAACCCAAACCTCTCTCAAGGTCCTCTATGTAATTTTATACTAAAACTAATACAATGTTGAATAGTTTTTTCCACGTATTTGTCATGTGTAACTTGTAACTTGTGGACTGATGACTGTACATGAATCAACAATAATCTAAAACCTAATATAATTCTTATTTTAACTTGGACTTATAAATGTTCTTATTGGTCCAAGTGGCATCTACACATAATCCTATCAAGATACTATCTATTCTAACTAACTCGCAAGATAGATGTTAAGACTTTACTTCCTTTATTCCAGGAAGTCTTAACAATCTTTTGCGATTACATTTCAAATGTCCCAAAATAAACTCATTACAAATCTTATGAAACTTTGTCAACTGGAGATATTCTCACAGATAATTATGCGAGAAGCAAGGTAGGTTGAAAATATATTTGTTGTCGACCATTGTAATGTGTCGTCCACTTGATTGTGCCATCCACGATCAATATCAATTTTTGGTAACATTCTCCAGTAATTGTTCTCCAGTAATTACCTTCAGTAATTACTTTTAGTAGTTATCTTTAGTAACTACTGTTAGTAGTTACCTTTAGTAACTACCTTTAGTAATTACTTTCAATAATATACTTCAATAATATGCTTCAGTAATATACTTTAGTAAGTTCAATTACTGTTGTTTCCTAAAATTCTATGGCTCTTCTTCTCATCCAAGATGTATTCCATAGGTTTTGTGATTTCTTTATCAATCATCAATGTTTTTTCCTATATTTTTCTCATAACTCGGATAAATTTGATACAAATCAAATATAAATGTCAGATTACCATAATTAATCATTTTTACTAATAAATTGCATTTTATTAATAATAACTTACATAAACATATCAATTATTTAGGTAAATGAAGTAATTCTAATAAAAAAATCTATGGTAAATGACCACTCATCAAAATCATCTCCCTAGGATGCCATTGTGTTCATAGTAATTAGTCTGATTTCTCTGAAATGAAAAGCTCAAACCTCTTTTCTCTCTACTTGCTCAAGATTACCAGGGTGGTAAAGTCACTTGATTGTTTAAGCTCAAATACTAGATGGTGGAATGAGTTCAGTATTTTTGACGACTTGTCATTAATACCGTGTCATCAACTGATTTTTAAAATTGACCAATGGAGATCTACCAACATGTCTTTTTTTGAAGTTGGACCTTTATGGTGGGTGGTGTCCTTCATCCTATGTGTCCATGGGTTCTTTGGTTCGTGTACTTGTAATCATTTATATTTTTGCTATTGGTCACTAAAACTTATTCTTCTCTAATGTGGAAATGCAGGTGTGTGGTAGTGGTAGCCCTTTTTTAAACATCGTGCCACCTAGGCACTGGGCGATAATTAAAGCTTTGGGATCAATTACACTTTTAATAGGGTAGCAATTATCTTGGGGATCCGTCATAATATTTGATTCTTGATGTAAGTGCTTGTCATCATCCCTGATATATGTTGGATGTAATGTGCCCTATAAGCTTATTCTGAATACTTCCTGCAAGGGTGTTAGCTTCCAAAGTATTGAGGGCAAAGGTTAGGGGTGATTAGACTCTTTAAATTTAATAAAGATTTCAAACTTTATTCAACACTGGTTAAAAATATTAATAAGGGAATTATCAACCATGTTAAAAGCATAGTTATTGACATTTAGATTACCTCACCAGTGGCTTACCATAATCTCAGATGTTCGACCAAGTGTAACTGTTTGATTAATATTTGGGTTTTAATCGCCTTTGATAACCATGAAAGAGCACAACAGTTGGATCAGACTAGGAAAGAACATGACCATTCGATTTTTTTTTCACTTTTGTACCATTCGGTGATCTGGCACCATTAGATCTATCCAGGTTAAGCACCACCATTGGATCTCTCTTTTTCCTTTTTATAACCTTGATTATACGATGATCGTTGGATCTCATGGATTAAAACACGATCGTTGATCTCTTTTCATTTCACCATTGCTCTTAATTGAATCTCTACCATTGGATTCGGGCTAGCATGACCACGGTCATTGATTTGTTTTGGCCCCTTGACTTTTCAACCTTTACATTGCCTTGGTTAATTCATGACCATCAAATCCACGAAGGGTTAAACACGTCCATTGATTTTACCAATTTAATTTTATTCTTTGGATGAACCGCGACCATCGGACCGATGCTAATTATAATGTGACCATTGATCTGTATTGGTTTTCCTTCTAAAGGAATCCTATTTTAAAAATTTGAATAACTTTCTTTTGTGCAAGACCGTTGGATCTGTTGGGCTTAGCCGTGACCATTGAATCTAGTCGGTCTTGAGGTCACTTTAAATTTAGACTTGAGTGGTAATATTTAATGTTTTACCTTATTATCATGTGCACCATTGTTGGATCATCTCTAGTGACAACACCTCCATTGATTCTGTTTATCCTGCACGTGCTTTAATCATTAATGTAGGTAAAGTCTTTAGGTTGATCCTGATGATTCACGGTTGAAGCACCACCATTAAATCAACTTTCATTTTATCACAACCATGGATCATTTGTAAGCTACAGGCTTAGATAACCCAAAAAGCATGCTTCAAATTTTTTGTTAATCTTGTTTAATTGAAAAGGAGGGCGATTAACAACGTGTTAGAACCCTTACTAAATTTGATTAATTTTGTCTAATAAAATGCTAACCCATTATTAACGATAGATTTTACCTTTGCTTACTTTGAAATGAGTTCCACCGTTAGATTCACTCAGGAGGGAACACTACCATTGATCTCGCTTCAATATGTACGTGTTTTAATGTAATCTTTGTCATCTTTGGTTGATTATGGTAAATTCACATCCATTGGATTAAAAGTGAGTTGGGCGCGACCATTGATTCCTTTGTTTGGACTTTGACTTGGGTACTACCGTTATATCTTGATGAGGATATAGCACAACCATTGATCTCTTTTACCTACGGGGTTAGTTTCAAAGCAAATGTAACCTTTGGATTAAAACATAAGTTTATCATTGCCCTTGGATCGTTTAAAGCAATTTAACATTTAATCAAGGTTTTCGACATTAAAATTAGGCTTTCGGGCCCTTAGAACAAGATATTTTACAATTGGGGGTTTCAAAAGTTGATTCAAATTTGGCTCCAACAAGTCCTTATGTCCAGACTAGTTTTTGGAAGATACACGAAGGTCGTTCTCACGTAGGTTGGTTTTGTGATGTGTTCATGGTTGAATTTCATTGGATTTTGACTGGTTTTCTCCCTGAGAGACTAGGGCCTAGGGTGAGAGCCTTCATAAGAGAAAAGGATATAGGAGACTATTTCTTCTCCGAAGGGTTCACATACATTCGGCTCTATGGAGCTAAAATTCCCCCAAAAATGTTGCCAATGTATTGTCCCTTATCTCTCGCTGCCCTAGAACTATGCAGACAGGTGGTCGAAGAGGCTAAAATGAGGCTGGTAAAGAAACACGACAAAGTCCCATGGCTCAGTGTCCCTTGTAGGTTTGGAAGTTACTTGTTCATGGGATATCCAGCTTTACTCAAGGGGATGTATGATTTGGACCTCATGGATTTTGAGGAGATAACTTGGAGGCCTTATGATCCAGATGGAAAGTACGAAAAATCAATGAAAAATCGAGAATACACCTGGGTCAAGCATAGGAATGATGCTTATGAAGAAGAGTTATTAGATGCTATAAAAATAAGGAAAGATTTACAAGTTGTATGGGATAAGTACCCCTTCGATAAAAGGGGTAATTCACAAATACATAAAGCATACGAGTACCCATCGAAATTGGTTTTTCTCAGAGGGATTTTAGTAGAATCTACAGCCCCCCTCTTACCAAAAGCCACCTAGGCAATCAGAGAGGACCCTTTGTTAGAATTGATAGAGGATCAAGGCATCGACCAACTGGAGGTTACCATGAATCCTATAGATATTGTAGAACAATAGGTCAAAGCCCCTGATAATGCCCCCCTCAGGCTGGAGGCGACACCTAGCACTTCCTAGAAGGTCCTTAAAAGCTCAAGTGCAACAAAAGGAAAGGAGGTGGTTGCAACACCAATGCAAGAGCAAACTTCTCCCCAACAGGCTATAGTTCCCATCTCTAGCCAACTATTAATAGTAACCAGCATGATGAAGTTAGCCCCCAGAGCTATTCCCAACTCTTTGAAGATAAAAGATAGGGAAATAGTAATTCCATCAGTAATACAAATGAACATGAAAAGAGCAGGTGGATTTGGAGGTATCTTCAGAGATTTTGAAGTCAAAAAGCAAGCAAGTATATCTGCTCTAGAAGCTAAGAGACCAAGGCTAGCACTGCCCTCCACCAATGTTGTGTTGGAAATATCTGAGGAACAAACAACTTTTAGTAATGCCCAGGAGCAAGAGCTACAAATGGTAGTAGGAATGGGAAGCAGGGGAGATGATTCTGCAGCATGGATGGAAATAGAAACTCCCAGATCAGATATGATAGAGGTGAAATTGCCTATCCTACAGGAACTTGTTGTTCTTAAAGTTGATGAGAGAACTGGAGGGATGGTAGTCCTTGGAAAAGAAGGTGATATGGTCGAAGTGGCCAAAGCAGTACATGCACAAACTTTGGATCAACTACATCAGAACAACACTGAATTGAGAAGCCAACTGGAAACCAGTGATAAAGAAAATGCAGAGATGCAGGCCTTAATAAATAAACTACAGGAAGAGTTGGCACAAAAAGACACCATAGTAACTCAGCCCCCCAAAGTGGTAAGGATCCTCAATTATACATATTATTTGAATGCAACAAAAAGGGAAATGTCAAAGAAGATTCGGGATAGAATTGAGGGGATCACTGAAATGTTCAGGAAGATTAGGGTAATTCGAGTTACTACTCAAGAGATGGAAAGTTTAATCAGTCAAAAGGAAGAAGACCTCGAGATCATCCACCCTACTCTTGACTTAATGTCAGAGTACTTCAAAGAGATGCAGAATCAAGAAGTACTGTTGAATGATGGGACTGAGGTCAAGTGCAATATTGAGTTCATGAAGGCAACTATGTTTGTATCCAACATGGGAAGGTGGTACAACAATGTTGCAAAAATGTTTAGTCTGTTAGATGACATAACAGAGAAATTGGCAGATGTAGGACTATCATTGGAAGAATTTTTGGAAACTGCCAATGTAGAAGATCTCTTGAAGAACAAAATAGAAGATTTTGATTGTGAGCCCGATGATGAGCCGAAGATGACTAGACAGACTACTTTCTTGGTAAACACCATAGAAATGTTGATCACCCACTATGAAAAGAGCAAAAATTACATTAGTATACAAAAGAACAGGATTCTGCAAGAAATGAACATGTTGAGGTTTGTTGTGTCTTTTGACATTGATGCTTGGAGAAGGATTGATAAAAAGATAAGATGGTTGCAGCAGAGCAAGAAAGGAAAAGAGATTAAAACTTGCAACCTGCAACTGGAAATGAGTTCCCCTCCTAGAGATGAAGAGCAGGTTGAAGAGAAAGGGGAAACATCCAAAGTAGAAGATCAACCAGATACTCAGTAGGAAATAGTAAGAGAAGAAGCCAAGGACAGAAAGGCAGAGGAGGGAAGTCCCCAACGTACTAGCATCACCGGTTGAACCACTTAGAATAAAAGGGAGCCAAAGAAAAGCATACAATATGAATAAAAGAAAATGATGGAAGCCAATTGTACTAATTTTGGAAGACAAATCAGATGATGACAAGTGTGGGGCCAAGATTAGACCAAAAATAACAGATTCAAGAACCTGGAGCTATAAGTACACCAACTACGGTCAGAATCTACATCAAGCATTTAGATAGCATTTTTTCTAAGAGGTATACTTGAGTGCCCTGCTAGTTGTGTTGTTGTATCCCCTTTTGTGTCTATTTTCTTGCTCGTTTCTTATTCTTCCCTTTGTTGTGTAGGATTTTGATAGGAAAGTGCTCAAGAAGCTGAGATTATTTCCTATCCTATTGAGCCTGAGATTCAGAGACTCTATTGTTACCAGATTGGAACAAGGAGAGTAGGAGAGACCTGTTACATTATTTGAACAGAGTTTTCTTCATTGTATTGATATATTTCTTAGAAAAACAGAGTTAAATGGCACCTTGCCAACTCTACGTGTAATATTTTATGAAATCAATACAATTATGAGTTTCATTTCTATTATTTCTTTGTCTTGGTACTGTGTGTCACTACGTAATGTGTTACATTATTTGAATGTGTTACGTACGTTTCTGTCATTGGCCAACTGTTATGTCTGTTATGATATTCAAATGGATATGATAGTGCCAATTCTTTCTCAATCCCTTTCTTTCTTTCTCATGTTACAAATGTTGTTAAATTGCTATAACAACCCAATGAATCTAGGCACCGGTCCACATAAGGCATAATTAATGGTTATTTTCATTGCTTGGTCATTTTAATACATATAGTATAATTCTAAATCTGGAGTGTGTAACCCATGCATAATATCAAGTTTACCATTGGGGGTTTCCTTACCCATTATGAAGTTTTTCTTGTAGCAATAGCTATTTTTAATCAGAATAAAGAGGCAGGTTGACCAGAGCCTGTAATAGCTCGTTGGTTTCAAATGATTTCTTGTAGCATGACAATCGAATCCTATGGATGCAAGAAATGGTTCCAACAATTTTTTGGCACCGTTTCCTGGGAGAATTTTTACATTCTAAACCTGGATTTTATGACATATATTAATCAATGAGCGGCCAAGTTAGAATAAAGAACCTGCATCTTGATTTTTATGATTTCTTACGTTCTTTATTTTATTTTGCCCATAGTTTTCAATTACTTTTTGAAGTGAGTTTATGAGTTTCTTGATTTTCTTGAATTATCCCAAGAACCATCTCCTGTGAGGCTGAGTGTTAAATATCAAGCAATCTTGATAAGCACATATTGTTCTTTCTGCACTATCGGTGTTGGCGACTCTGTCTGGACGAACCTAGAAAATAAACATCAAGAAAGAAGGAGCAGAATGTGTTGGCGCACACTAGGAGAAGCGGTAAGGAGCTATTCCTAGAATTCGAGAACCCAGAGGTATTTACCCATAATCAGAAAATCCCACTTCTTAAGAGTATTATATATGAGAATAAATCATATTTTAGTAGTAAGAAGTACGTAAAGAAGAATAGAATTCAAAATATTGTTGCTACTGATATTATTGTAGATGAATTTTTAAATGCTACTATAGATAATACATTAGAGTCATCTCAATCACATAGTCCTATAGATTATAATATAGAAGTAAATAATTCTTCAGATTATACCCAGGCAAGTCAAACCCATATCCTTGTAGGCATTGTTGCTATAAATCTAAATCCCATTATACCTATAGTAACAATGGCTCAAGCAAATCAGAAAATCAAGCTAATGTTCATTTATGGAGGACTAATAGGTATAGGCCTTTTGTTTTACCTATAAATCTTAATGCCTTACCTAATAAAGCTCATAAATACCTTCCAAAATTCCTAGGAAATAGTGTAGTAACTAGAGAAGATCATATCAAAAGTTTTATGTATGCAATGGATAGTCTAGAGGTTGAACATGAAGATGTAGTCTTAAGACTATTTTTACAAACTTTAGAAAAATATGCTAGAGAGTGGTTCAATTCTCTTCTTGATAATGATATCCCAGACTTCACTAAAATGGAAGTTATTTTTCTAAAGAAATATGGTGAAAGAAAAAATGAACAATCTTTGTTAACTGAATTGGCCACTATGAAGAAAAAAGAAAATGAGGTTGTTAGTGACTTTAATAGAAGATTCTCAAAAACCAGAAACAAAATCCTTGCTAACCTTAGGCCTAGTGATATTCAATCTATTTGTTTCTATAAGAATGCTTTTCAAGGAGAATTTAACTATGAGCTAAGGCAAGAACAAGCCACTACCATTGATGGTTGTATGGAAAAAGCAATGGATATTGAAAGAAACATGCTTGACAGTGGTAAGATGAAGCCTTATTCTCTGGAAGTCAATCTACCTGAGAGAAAGCCCAAAAGGGTAGCATTTGATATACAAAGAAGAACTGAAATAGATCCAATGGAAAAACTAACTAATCAAATGGTTGAGATGTTCAATACCATGAACAATAGGTTAGCAAGAATTGAGAGAAATAATGGTAATAATGGTGAATCATCACAAACAGAGTGACCACATGTTGATAATCGCCCACCCTTTAAGAAAAATTTCAATAGGAATTGGGGAAACAATAATGGCCCTGAAGAAGGAAATAGGAATAGGAACAATGGAAACAATAACTGGAAAAATAGAGACTCTAAAAGATATCAGAATAATGTTCCAAACCCTATACCATCTGCCAACATAGCAAAAGGATTCCCCTATTTTTGCTCTACTTGTGATGCACCGCATAACCCTGATGCATGTGGAATTCACCTAAGTGACCAGTACAATGTAGATTTACATGCTGATTCAGAAGAGGATATAAGAATCAATGCTTTTTGGTCTATAGAAGATGAATCTAGAGAAAGGTTGTTTGAAGAGAATATGGATAAGTATGCTTCAAATCATCATCCTCAAATCTTAGTAGCTGAAGGTACTAAAATATTGCAGAAACCACATGAGTCAAGATATGACAAAATGAAGCAAGGGAAATTAATCCCCACTGCTCAAGAAGTTGAAGAATTAGAGGCTACCCATACTCTGAATTTAAGAAACAGGATTGTCCCAGACCGGACAGAGAAAGCTTCTACAAGTGAAACAAGAAAACAAACCTTTACAAATAAGAATATCAGTAAAGAGAAAACTGATAAAACCATCAAAAATATTACTCCTGAAGTAATAGAGTTAGAAGAGGAGATTCCCAAAGAAGAAAGTAATAGACCACTGGATATAAAGAAGATAGAATTTGATGTTGGGTCAAAACTCAGTAAGAAAAAGTTAACATCACATTTGGAGAACTTATGAAAGTTCAACAATACAGAGAACAAGTCTGCAGAGCATTTGGACTAGTGGAACAAAAAGAAGACCCAACTTGCCATGCTGCTAGACAAAATCAACATGATACAAGATCACCATCCTCTGTCAGACCCTTCTATGTATCATTAAGGTATAATTCAGATGAAGGAGAAAGATATGTGATTCATAATTGCATGCTAGACAGTGGAGCCTCACACAATATCATGCCCAAATTAATAGTTGATCAAATGGGATTAATTTGTACAAGAGATTCTGCCCCTGTTTCTGTAATGGACAACAGAAAAATTCCTTGTGTAGGGGTGATAACTGGATTGTTAGTTTTCCTGGACCAACACCCCAAAAAGGGCATAGTCATGGACGTTGCAGTAGTTGATGTTGACCCATTCTTCTCACTATTACTCAGTAGACATTGGGCAAAACAACTAGGAGGTTCAATCCAATTGGATTGGTCCTATGCTACAATCCCAATAATAGATAAGGAAAACATAATCTTAAGAAGGGAACCATTTAACAAGCACTCTATAGAGTTAATTCAAATAGATGAAACCATGATAAACTTAGTAAACTCTATGGAAGAAAAAGGGATGGGAGTTTACTCCATATGGCACAACCCATTCCTGGTGGAAGTACCAAAAGCAAAGAACATGGATCCAAAAGTTATGAAAATGGTTGATGCTGAATCAGATAGAGTATTAACCCAAGAAATGTGGACCATGTCTTTTGATGGAGCTAAATCCCAATCTGGAGTAGGTGCAGGTGTTAATTTGACTGATATAAAAGGAAATTACCTTGGTATCCCTTACAGACTGGAATTCCCTTGCACAAACAATGTAGCTAAATATGAAGCTTTATTAGGGTTAAGAAAAGCAAAAGAATTAGGTATTAATTACTTGACTATAATAGGGGATGCAGAGCTTATTATACAACAAATCAAAGGTAAATATCAAACCAAGCATCCTAGGCTAAAGCAATATAGAAATGCAGTATTGGAAGAAATTGAAAAATTCTTAGCTTTCAATATCTCATTTATTCCAAGAGAACAAAATCATGTTGCAGATATTTTAGTTGTGAATGCCTCAGGCCTAGATCATCCAGAGATAACTACAGAATATATGGACAGATTCCCAACTATTTTAGTCTATAAGCCTTCTGTGCTAGATAACATAGTTTACCTATAGGTCTTTCAAGATGATATAGATATTAAAGATTTTATGACTCTAAAATCAATATGCAGATATAATCTATGATGAAAAGGATGAAGATAAGCTAAAAGACCAAATAGGAGAGCCAGTAGAAGTAATCCAGTTGAAAACAAATAGGATACCCAAAGGATTGGTTTCTCTAGAGAGTCTATTTGATGATTTTGACAAAGCTTACAAGCCTTTACACAGAGAAGTAATATCTAAAGACATTAACATTGGTACAATGAAAGAACCCAGAATAGTGAAGGTAGACATGGCCTTACCTACAAAAGAAAAGGCTGGATATATCAGTTTCTTAAAGAAGAATAAAGAACATTTTGCTTGGACTTATGAAGACCTTAAAACCTTCAAAATAGATGTAATGACACACATAATACCCCTGAAGGAAGATTCCAAGCCATTTAGATAGAAACAGAGGAAGTACAACCCAACTCTACACCCAATAATGCAAAAAGAGGTACAAAAATTGCTGGATTCCAAAATAATCAAAAAGGTAAGATTTTCTTCTTGGATATCCAATTTAGTACCAATCAGAAAAAGAATGGTGATATTAGACTCTGTGTAGACTTCAAAAATTTAAATAAGAGTTCATTGAAAGACAATTACCCATTACCCAATATGGAACAACTATTGCAAGCAGTAGTTGGTTCATCTAGATTATCCTTGTTAGATGGATTTTTTGGATACAATCAAATTCAGATTAATCCATAAGACAAACATAAGACAACATTCACTACACCTTGGGGCACATTTGAATATTTAAGAATACCTTTTGGACTGATGAATGCAGGTGCTACTTTTTAGAGGGCAATGGAATTTACCTTCAAAGGATTAATGTTCAAAATAGTAGTTGTATACCTGGATGATATCACAGTATTTTCTAAGAATCTAGAAGATCACTTAGAACACTTAGCTGCAGTTTTTGCTCGGTGCAAAGAATTTGGAATTTCTCTAAATCCCAAGAAGTGCATATTCGGGACTACACAAGGAAAGTTGTTAGGTCATATAGTTTCAAAAAAAGGAATAAGCATTGACCCAGAAAGAATAGAAGCTATTTCCAAAATTCCTCCTCCCAGAAATTTAAAAGGTGTTAGGTCATTCTTTGGCAAAATAAATTTTGTTAGAAGATTTGTCCCAAATTTTGTAGAGATGACCAAACCCATAAATGACATGGTTAAGAAAACTGGAGAAATAAAATGGACAACAGAAAATATGGAAGCATTCAATAGAATAAAAGAAGCCATTTCTATTACTCCAGCCCTAAGCTGCCCTGATTATTCTAAAGATTTTAACATTTATTCATATGCATCTGAACATTCAATTGCTGCAGTTCTATCACAAAAAGATGATGAAAATAATGAAAGACCAATAGCCTTCATGAGTTCAGGTCTGAAAGGAGCACATCTTAAATATACCCTACTGGAAAAGCATGCTTATGCAATTGTTCAATCTTTAGAACATTTCAAAGGTATATTTGGTTCAAACAAAGTTTATTGTTGCATCCCTTTCATAACAATAAAATATATTTTTACCCAATCTGAGCCATTAGGAAGGCCAACAAGATGGATGGTGAAACTTTTGCAATATGATGCTGAATTCAAAATAGTCAAAACTGTAAAAGGACAAGGCTTAGCCAAATATTTGGCATATAGAGGAGAGGACTCTAATAATGTCATCACAATAGATGAAATGCATGATAATAGAAGAATCAATAATGAAGAATGTAAATGGTATGATGAAATTCTGGCATATTTACAAACTCTGTCTTTTCCCAAAGATATATCAACAAATAGAATGAGGTCAGTAAAACTTCAAGCTCAAAAATATTATGTGCAAGATGGTGTGCTTTACTGGAAGCACCCTGATGGAGTGTTATTAGTCTTTTTATATGAAAATGAAGTCCCAAAAATAATTAATGAATTTCATAATGGTTTTTGTGGAGGACATTTTGCTCCAAAAGCCACAACTAATAAAATAATGAGAGCAGGATATTATTGGCCTTCCATTTTTAAATATGTATATAAATATGTTAGGAACTTGTCATAACTGCCAGGTTTTTGTAGGAAAGAAGCAACTAGCAGCCATGCCCCTCAAGCCAGTAATCATTGAAGCACCCTTTGCCCAATGGGGCATTGACCTAATTGGAGAGATCAAGCCTAATTCATCTGGCCAGCACAAGTGGATCATAACTGCAATAGATTACTTTACAAAGTGGGTAGAAGTTGCACCTCTAAGAACATCCACAACTGCCACCATCATCAAATTCTTGGAAGAAAACATTCTAACCAGGTTTGGAGTTCCTCAAAAATTGGTAACAGATAATGCACAATATTTTGTTTCATATGAAATGGTAGAGTTTTGTGTTGAATATGGAATTGAACTATCCCATTCTACTAATTATTACCCCCAAAGGAATGGTCTTGCTGAGTCATCAAATAAAAATGTAATAACTAGAATAAAAAGGTCATTGGGTAAGAACAAAAGAGGATGGGATAGTGAACTTAAATTTGCTCTATGGGCTAATAGGTTGTCTATTAAAAGAAACACAGGAAGGACTCCCTATGAGATGGTATATGGAGAGAAAGCCTTATTACCCTCAAGAATAGAAAAATTGGCACTTTCCCTCTTGTTGCAAGATCATGAAGATCCCAAACCCTTACAAAGAAGGCTAGACCAAATTGTCCTACTAGAAGAGCAAAGAAGAGAGACCCTTGATAGAATGATGAAAAAAACTCAAAAACTATGAAATTGTTTAATAAGAAAGCCAAAGGTACCCGTTTCTCTCAAAGAGATACAGTCATCTATTGGGACCCTAAAAATGAAGCACCCTTTGCCCAATGGGGTATTGACCTAATTGGAGAGATCAAGCCTAATTCATCTGGCCAACACAAGTGGATCATAATTGCAACATATTACTTTACAAAGTAGGTAGAAGTTGCACCTCTAAGGACATCCACAACTACAATCATCATCAAATTCTTGGAAGAAAATATTCTATCCAGGTTTGGAGTTCCTCAAAAACTGGTAACAGATAATGCACAATATTTTGTTTCATATGAAATGGTAGAGTTTTGTGTTGAATATAGAATTGAACTATCCCATTCTGCTAATTATTACCCTAAAGAGAATGGTCTTGCTAAGTCATCAAATACAAATATAAGAACTAGAATAAAAAGGTCGTTGGGTAAGAACAAAAGAGGATGGGACAATGAACTTAAATTTGCTCTATGGGCTAATAGACTATCTGTTAAAATAAACATAGGAAGGACTCCCTATGAGTTGGTATATGGAGAGAAAGCCCTATTACCCTCAAGAATAGAAATATTGGCACTTTCTCTCTTGTTACAAGATCATGAAGATCTCAAACCCTTGCAAAGAAGGCTAGACCAAATTGTCCTATTAGAAGAGTCAAAAAGAGAGACCCTTGATAAAATGATAAAATAAACTCAGAATACTATGAAATTGTTTAATAAGAAATCCAAAGGTACCCCTTTCTCTCAAAGAGATACAATCATCTATTGGGACCCTAAAAATGAAGCACCCTTTGCCCAATGGGGCATTGACCTAATTAGAGAGATCAAGCCTAATTCATCTGGCCAGCACAAATGGATCATAATTGCAATAGATTACTTTACAAAGTGGGTAGAAGTTGCACCTCTAAGGACATCCACAACTACAATCATCATCAAATTCTTAGAAGAAAATATTCTAACCAGGTTTGGAGTTCCTTAAAAACTGGTAACAGATAATGCACAGTATTTTGTTTCATATGAAATTGTAGAATTTTGTGTTGAATATGGAATTGAACTATCCCATTCTACTAATTATTACCCCAAAGAGAATGGTCTTGCCGAGTCATCAAATACAAATATAATAACTAAAATAAAAACGTCGTTGGGTAAGAACAAAAGAGGATGGGACAGTGAACTTAAATTTGCTCTATGGGCTAATAGACTGTCTATTAAAAGAAACACAGGAAGGACTCCCTATGAGTTGGTATATGGAGAGAAATCCCTATTACCCTCAAGAACAGAAATATTGGCACTTTCTCTCTTGTTACAAGATCATCAAGATCCCAAACCCTTGCAAAGAAGGCTAGACCAAATTATCCTATTAGAAGAGCCAAAAAGAGAGACCCTTGATAGAATGATAAAATAAACTCAGAATACTATGAAATTGTTTAATAAGAAAGCAAAAGGTACCCCTTTCTCTCAAAGAGATACAATCATCTATTGGGACCCTAAAAATGAAGCACCCTTTGCCCAATGTGACATTGACCTAATTGGAGAGATCAAGCCTAATTCATCTGGACAGCACAAGTGGATCATAATTACAACAAATTACTTTACAAAGTGGGTAGAAGTTGCACCTCTAAGGACATCCACAACTACAATCATCATCAAATTCTTAGAAGAAAATATTCTAACCAGGTTTGGAGTTCCTCAAAAACTGGTAACAAATAATGCACAGTATTTTGTTTCATATGAAATGGTAGAGTTTTGTGTTGAATATGGAATTGAACTATCCCATTCTGCTAATTATTACCCTAAAGAGAATGGTCTTGCTGATTCATCAAATACAAATATAATAACTAGAATAAAAAGGTCGTTGGGTAAGAACAAAAGAGGATGTGACAATGAACTTAAATTTGCTCTATGGGCTAATAGACTATCTATTAAAAGAAACACAGGAAGGACTCCCTATGAGTTGGTATATGGAGAGAAAGCCCTATTACCCTCAAGAATAGAAAAATTGGCACTTTCTCTGTTGTTACAAGATCATGAAGATCCCAAACCCTTGCAAAGAAGGCTAGACCAAATTATCCTATTAGAAGAGCCAAAAAGAGAGACCCTTTATAGAATGATGAAATAAACTCAGAATACTATGAAATTGTTTAATAAGAAAGCCAAAGGTACCCCTTTCTCTCAAGGAGATACAATCATCTATTGGGACCCTAAAAATGATAAGCATGGTGAGAAAGGAAAATTCAAACCTAAATGGATTGGTCCAAACCTGATAGCCCGTGTCATAGCTCAGAATACATACAAGTTGCAGACTTTGCAAGGAGAACTAATGGCCATCCCTTTAAATGGCCAACACCTCAAAATGTACAATACCTATTGAAGGTGAATAAAATAAATAAATAAATTAATTAATTAATTAAAAAAAGTGGAAAAACAAAACCCTAAAAACAGAGTGATGTATGTTAAGCTTTTCTTTTCTTGTTGGTATAGTTCTGAGTTTGCTGTTACACATGGTATTATTAGTTTGACGAGTATGTATTACTGTTTATTCCTCCAAAAATAATAAAAAGAGAGGAGATTTATTTTAGACTTTGATGAGATTTACAAATTTTTCAAATATGAGTGTTTATGCAATAGTTATTTGATATGAGATAAAATAAGATGAATCAAAGCTGATTGAAACATGTCAAAGCCTCACATTACAAATGATACTTAAGGTGACTTCAAGGTCCAAAGAAAAGAGTTATCTTTTAAAGGGCGGCTAAGCTAAAAATCATTACACTCATCCTTTTTAGCCAGAAACTAATCCTCAACTTAGACATACTCTTTGCACAATTTGCTTATATAAAAATACTTCTCAAACGAGAAAGAAAAATCAAAATAAAGTAAATTGAGTCACTGCTTGAGATATCTTGGAAAACCTCTATCGAGGCTATAGATGCTTGAATGGCAGTAGGGTAAAATTGGATGGGATTATAAGCAACTCCATCGAGGCTATAGATGCCTGACTAGCAATGGAGCCCTACAGAATGGTGAAAATATTTAAAGAGTGATTAGGTTTAATTGTTTTTCTCAGATATTGCAAATTTTTGAAAGACTGAGAAATCAAAATGAATGTCATCTGTTTCTAAATTATGACCCTAGTTTCCAAATTGAATAAATGGAATTACAGTTTTCAATGCTCTATTACTTTAATATTATGTTGTTTATAAAGTTTTTTAGTTAAAAATTGTTATGTTTTGTTTTTCAATCTTTACTTAACAGTCAAGATGATTTGAATTTTTGTCCAAAATTATAATAAAACTGGGAGATTCTGTAATTTTCAAGTGCTTTATGTTTTCAGAACATTGTCCCAATCAAAGCCTATGTTGGATCCAAAATTGACTCAACATCTGAAAATCCCTAAATTTAAATTTTTGGTTTTCAATAAAATTAACAAAAGTTGCTAACCTATGTTGCATTTTCATCTAAGAAGTTGCCTTCCATATGTTTGAAATTTTGAAATCAACCTAATCCATTTTCATGTTGGATTTATCCTATGACCATTGTGTTATCATTTGAAAAACCATTAAGGTCAAATTATATAAGCATTCGATACCATGGTTAAATCATAAAATACCCGACATCTTAAAGTAAGGTTTTTGACTCATGATTTTAATAATCAAAATTGGAGAGCCTAAGTCAAAAGAATAAACCACTAAGTCCTAAGGTACCTAAGAGTATTAATAAAACATTTTGGACCAAGCCCACCGCTCTACTAAAGTAAAGTTTTAATAATATCATTAAAAGAGCAAGGTAAGCACCATGGTCTAAGGTCCAAGAACCCAAAGTCCTAAGCCAAATGCTAATGTTTCAAAGGTATGTGCCTCCCCCTCTTTTTCATTAAATATCGAGCACCTTGAGGAGATCGAAGGGTAGCGCCCAGATTTTCCTTGATCGGACGGATGCACACACTCTAAGAGTCAATCCTTTAACACCCCATGGTCAAAAGAGGTAAATTCTAAGGTTTCAAATGAAAATTAATCAAAGCATTAAGGGTATATGCCCCCTTGAATTAAAAATTGAGTTAATTGGGCAAATTCGATGGTAGCACTTGATTAAGATCTGATCGAATGGCAACGCTCTCATAAAAAAATCATTACAAGGGCTAAAGGCTAAAAGATTAATTAAAACTGTTAAAATATTAGTGAGGGTCTAACACATTGGATAATTACCCCCTTTTCGATTAATATGAGATTATTGAAATAAAATGATGCACCCCTTTTAGTTATCAAGTGTGCATATTACAAGAGATATAAGGGCAACACTTCATCAAAAAGAAATCTTACGAATGCACCCGACTTAATAAAGCATCCCGATATAAAGTTCGAAGACTTAGGTACAATGGTCATGAAAGATCCAACAACTGCGCTTGATAGAAAATCAATCCAATGGATGCGCGTTTGCCACAAACCACCAAGGTAAACCAAGGTATTATGATGAAACTATGTTTAAATCATGCATAAATTTGAAGGAGATCAACAGATGTGCTCTTTCATGGGACTATCCAACAGTAGCGCTTGCTTTAGATAAACAAAGGTAAATCAGGTGGTAAGACCAAGTCAACACTTGATTAATCAGATTAATCATGTTTAGCAAGGGTCCTAACATGTTATTAATCATCCCCCTTTCGCTTAATCAATATTAATGAAAATCAGTAGCGTGCATTTTTTTCGATTACCTAACTTGTAGGTTATAGGAGATCCATGGTAGCACTTGATCAAGAGTCAATCCAAGGTTGGTTTGAAATCATTAACTACACTTATGATTAAAGCATGTGCATATATGAGGTATATCAATAGAAATGCCATCACCAGGGATAATCCAACGACAACGCGTATCACAAAGCAATCAACCGATAAAAGGTATCAGCCAAATTAAAATAAAAATCCCCTGTATCCAAGTAGATCCAATGATTGCACATGATCCTAAGTGATCTAATGGTCATGCTTCAAAAGAGATGCTCAAAGATTAAAAGAGCGTTCCTTAAAACAATAATCAATGAAGATCGATGATCGCGTGCAAACCAGGAAGATCCAACAACAGCACTCCATCTGAACGATGAATCGAAGCTAATGAAATCGACGTATGCACTTGATCCCATCCAAATCTAATGGTTGCTATTTCACAAATCTATTAAAGGTTGACAAGTTGAATAAAGACAAAATGGAATCCGACGATCGTGTACAACCAAGAAAGATCTGATGGTAGTGCTTTATCTGAATAAGTGCCCATTAAAAGGAATTCAACTACATCTTGATGTGACGACCACGCTTAGTCTACCAAAATCTAGTGGCCACGATTTAATGGGACCCTAATACAGGATGAAGAGCACACATTTTTGATCAATCCAATGACCGCAGTTACACCAAGTAAGATCCAATGACAGCGCTTGTTTAAAACTATCATCCTTTAAGAAGAGTGTGACTATGGCTTAATCGGATGGTCGCGCTTTTGCCCATCAGATCCAACGACGATGATTGGATTGAATAAGGTGAAAAATGTCCTAATGGTTGATTGACTAAGTGGTATTTGACCAATATTGGATGGTCGTGCCTATCTTGGACTTAAATCAGAGGAAATTGAGGTTAAATAAAAAGAGCATAGATCCACCAAATCCGATGATCATGATGAATCTTGACTAGATCCAATCGTCGCACTTGGCCAATCTACCTGAACGATAAGATATAATAGGATGACTATGCAGAATTGGTTTATCAAACAGTAACCCCTTGAGGCGGTAATACGACTATTAAAAGTTGTGTATTTACAAAGGTTAGCCATAGTTTGATTACATAACTAGTATACGATGAAGGGTAAAGCCCTAATTAAATTTTGAATCAAATATTAATATTCACCATGGAATGGAAGCCTTGGTCTGACGTTTATTATGAATTTGATTAACCAATTAAGGTTAAAATATCTCCTGTACTATGCACAACCTCCATTAACATGTACCCTTTATATTATAGGGCTAACATTCTTGCAGGTCCAAAAGTATTAAATGTAGGTGAATGATACGAATCTCATCCAATGGCTATCATCGATTAAAGGATCCAATGGGCACACAATTTGATGACCAAATTTGATGATAGATCCCCAAAATAATCATCACCTTGATTAATAGTGTAACTATTTTCAAAGCTGAATTTCTTTTAAAACAAACATAGTGGAACACTTTCTCACGAAAAGCCACCATTGCCATGTATTCCACATTGGAAAGATATTCAGTTTGATGACCAATAAGGAAGCAATGTATGATTGAAATTACATAGATCAAGGTCCATATGAATATCCAGAATGAGAAAAGGCCACCTACCTTAACTATCCGACATTAGAAAGTGATACTTCGATTGGTCTCTATTGGTAAGTTTGAAAAGGTAGTTGGTGGTGCGATATTAATGATAAATTATGCGATGAAAGTGAACCCACTTCACCATTGAGTACTTAAGATCACCATATCGAATAACCTTACCACCCTGGTTATCTCGAGCAAAGGATTGGTTCAAAAGAGCAAAAAGTAAGCAAAGAATTGAAAACTTTGTTTCAATAGACTAAAATAGTTGTAGAAAACAAGATGGAGGCTTGGGGAACTGATTTCATGCCCAAAGACACAAAGGAGGTAGTGAGATTCGTCATAGACCAACTAATATATGTTGAACTCCTCGGACCAGCTGTGCCTGGGACTACGATGTATGAATTTGCCTAGAAAAGTGGGCTGGGGAAAAAGCTCACTCCTGCGTAGCAATACAAAATGAAAAATACCTGCATCAGAATTTTCAATTACTCCATCCTCATACACCTGGTGGTAGGACAATTAGGAGAAGAAAGTCAAAAAAGGGTTGGGGCCATTGAGTGTCCTTATGTCTAGACTAGATTTTGGAAGATACATGAAAGTCGTTCTCACATGGGTTGGTTTTGTGATGTGTTCATGGTAAAATTTCACTAGATTTTGACTAGTTTTCTCCCTGAGAGATTGGGCCTGGGGTGAGATCCTTCATAAAAGAAAATGATATAGGAGACTATTTCTTCTCTGAAGGGTTCACATACATTCAGCTTTATGGAGCTAAAATTTCCCCAAATATGTTGTCAATATGTTATCTCTTATCTCTCACTGCCCTAGAACTATGTAGATAAGTGGTCGAAGAGGCTAAAATAAGGTTGGTAAAGAAACATGACAAAGTCCCATGGCTCAGTGTCCCTTGCAGGTTTGGAAGTTACTTGTTCATGGGATATCTTACTTTACTCAAGGGGATGTATTATTTGGACCTCATGTATTTTGAGGAGATGACATGGAGGCCTTATGATCCAGATGGTAAGTACGAAAAATTAATGAAAATCAAGAATACGCCTGGGTTAAGCATAGGAGTGATGCTTATGAAGAAGAGTTATTAGATTCCATAAAACAGGGAAAGATTTACAAGTCGTATGGGATAAGTATCCCTTCGATAAAAGGGGTAATTCACAAATACATAAAGCATACAAGTACTTATCAGAATTGGTTTTTCTTAGAGGGATTTCAGTAGAGTCAGTGGCCCCCCTCTTACTAGAAGCCACCCAAGAAATCAGAGAGGACTCTTTTTTGGAATTGATAAAGGATTAAGGCATCGACCAGGTGGAGCTTACCACGAATCCTATAGATATTGTAGAACAACAGGTCGAAGCTCTTGATAATGCCCCCCTTAGGCTGAAGGTGATACCTAGCACTTCCTAGAAGGTCCCTGAAATCTCAAGCACAGCAAAAGGAAAGGAGGTGGTTGCAACACCAATGCAAGAGCTGAACCCTAGCAGGCTATAGTTCCTATCTCTAGCCAGCTATTAACAGTAACTAATATGATGAAGTTAGCTCCCAGATCTATTCCCAACTCTTTGAAGGTAAAATATCAAGAAATAGTAATTCCATCAGTGATACAAATAAACATGAAAAGAGTAGGAGGATTTGGAGGTATCTTCAAATATCTTGAAGTCAAAAAATAAGTAAGTATATCTGCTCCAGAGGCTAAGAGACCAAGGCTATCACTACCCTCCACCAATGTTGTGTTAGAAAGATATGAGGAACAAACAACTTTTAGTAATGCCCAGGATCAAGAGCTACAAATGGTAGCAGGAATGGGAAGTAGGGGAGATGATTCTATAGCGTGGATGGAAATAGAAGCTTCCATATCAGATATGACAGAAGTAAAATTGCCTATCCTGGAGGAACCTGTTGTTCTTAAAGTTGATGAGAGAAACTGGAGGGATGGTAGTTCTTGGAAAAGAAGTTGATATGGTCAAAGTGGCCAAAGCAGTACAAGCACAAACTTTGGATCAACTACATCAGAATAACACCGAATTGAGAAGCCAACTAGAAACTAGTGATAAAGAAAAGGTAGAGATGTAGGCCTTAATAAATAAATTGCAGGAAGAGTTGGCACAAAAAGACACCACAGTAATTCAACCCCCCAAAGTGGTAAGGATCCTCAATTATACATATTATTTGAATGCAACAAAAAGGGAAATGTCAAAGAAGATTCGGGACAGAATTGAGGGGATCACTGAAATGTTCAGGGAGATTAGGGTAATTCGAGTTACTACTCAAGAGATGGAAATTTTAATCAATCAAAAAGAAGACCTTGAGATCATTCACCCTAATTTTGACTTAATATTAGAGTACTTTGAAGAGATGTAGAATCAAGAAGTACTATTGAATGATGGTACTGAGGTCAAGTGCAATATTGAGTTCATGAAGGTAGCTATGTTTGTATCTAACATGGGAAGGTGGTACAACATTGTAGCAGAAATGTTTAGTCTATTAGATGACATAATAGAGAAATTGACAGATGTAGGACTATCATTAGAAGAATTTCTGGAAACTATCAGTGTAGAAGATCTCTTGAAGAACAAAATAGAAGAACTTATTATACAACAAATCAAAGGTAAATATCAGACCAAGCATCCTAGGCTAAAACAATATAAAAATGGAGTGTTAGAAGAAATTGATCTTTTTTTAGCTTTTAATATCTCATTTATTCTAAGAGAACAAAATCATGTTACAAATTTTTTAGCTACAAATGCCTCAGGCCTAGATCATCCAGAGATAACTATAGAATATATGGAAATATTCCCAACTATTTTAGTTTATAAGCCTTTTGTATGGCGATAACATAGTGTACTTGGTCTTTCAAGATGATGTAGACATTAAAGATTTTATGACTCTGCAAAATCAATATGCAGATATAATCTGTGATGAAAAGGATGAAGACAAGCTAAAAGACCAAATAGGAGAGCCAGTAGAAGTAATCCAGTTGAAAACTAATAGATACCCAAAGGATTGGTTTCTCTAGAGAGTCTATTTGATGATTTTTATAAAACTTACAAGCCTTTACGTAGGGAAGTAATATCTAAAGACATTAATATTGGTACAATGAAAGAACCTAGAATAGTGATGGTAGATATGGCCTTACCTATAAAAGAAAATGCTGGATACATCATTTTCTTAAATAAAAATAAATAACATTTTGCTTGGACTTATGAAGACCTTAAAACCTTCAAAATAGATGTAATGACACACATAATACCCTTGAAGGAAGATTCCAAGCCTTTTAGACAGAAATAAAGGAAGTACAACCCAACTCTACACCCAATAATACAAAAAGAAGTACAAAAATTATTGGATTATAAAATAATCATAAATGTAAGATTTTCTTCTTGGATATCTAATTTAGTATCAGTCAGAAAAAATAATGGTGATATCATACTTTGTGCAAACTTCAAAAATTTAAATAAGAGTTCATTAAAAGACAATTACCCATTGCCCAACATGGAACAACTATTGCAAGCACTAGTTGGTTCATCTAGATTGTCCTTGTTTTCTAGATACAATCAAATCCAAATCAATCCAGAAGATAGACATAAACAACATTCACTACACCTTGTGGCACATTTGAATATTTAGGAATACCTTTTGTCCTAATGAATGTAGATGTTACCTTTCAGAAAGCAATGGAATTTACCTTCAAAGGATTAATGTTTAAAATAGTAGCTGTGTACCTGGATGATATCACAGTATTTTCTAAAAATCTAGATCACTTAGAACACTTAGCTATAGTATTTGCTCGGTGCAAAGAGTTTGGAATTATTTAAATCCTAAGAAGTGCATATTCAGGACTACACAAAGAAAATTATTAGTAGCAGTTTTACCATCCACCTTGCAGGCTTTCCTAATGGTTCAGATTGAGTAAAGACATCTTTTATAGCTATGAAGAGAATGCAACAAAAAACTTTGTTAGAACTAAATATATTCTTGAAATGTTCTAAGGCTTGGATTAGTGCATAAGCATGTTTTTCTAACAGGGTATATTTAAGATGTGCTCCTTTCAAACCTGAACTCATAAAAACTAGTGGCCTTTCATTGTTTTCATCATCCTTTGAGAAATGACTACAACAATGGAATGATCAGATGCAAAGGAATAAATATTAATTTTTTTTGAATAATTAGGGCTGGTTAAGACTGGGGCTATTGAAATGGCTTCTTTAATTTTTTTGAAAGCTTCCATGTTTTCTAGTATCCATTTTATCTCTTCAGTATTCTTGACCATATCATTTATAGGTTTGGTCATTTCTGCAAAATTAGGAATGAATCTTCTTATAAAATTTATTTTGCCAAAGAAAGACATGACTCCCTTAATGTTTTTAGGAGGGGGAATTTTTGAGATAGCTTCTATTATTTTTGGGTCTATACTCACCCCTTTTTATGAAACTATGTGGCCTAGTAATTTCCCTTGTGTGGTTCCAAATATGCATTTCTTAAGTTTCAAGGAAATTCCAAACTCTTTACATCGGGCAAAAACTGTAGCAAGATGCTCTAAATGATCTTTTGGATTTTTAGAGAATACTATAATATCATCTAGGTATACAACCACTATTTTTAACATTAGGCCTTTGAAGGTAAATTCCATTGCTCTCTGGAAAGATGCCCCTACATTCATCAATCAAAAGGCATTCTCAAATATTCAAAAGTACCCCATGGTGTAGTGAATGTTGTCTTATGTCTATCTTCTGGATTAATCTATATTTGATTATATCCAAAAAATCCATCTAACAGTGACATTCTAGATGACCCAACTACTGCTTGCAACAATTGTTCCATTTTAGGCAAAGGATAATTATCCTTTAGTGAGCATTTGTTTAGATTTCTAAAATCTACACAGAGTCTGATACCCCCATTCTTCTTTCTTACTGGTACCAAATTGGATATCCAAGATGAGAATCTCACTTTTTTGACTATTTTAGAATCCAGCAGCTTCTGCACTTCCTTCTGCATTATTCAGTGTAAAGTAGGATTATAATTCCTTTTTTTTGTCTAAAAGGCTTGGTATCTTCCTTCACTGGTATGATATGTGATATAATATCTTTATTGAAGGTTTTGAAGTCTTCATATATCCAAGCAAAATGTTCTTTATTTTCTTTTTAGGAAACTTGTGTATCCTACTTTTTATTTTTCTGGTAAAGATTTATCAATTTTTACTATTTTAAGATCTTCATCTATACCAATGTTGACATCTTCAGCTATGATCTCTTTCTGAAGAGGCTTGTAAGCTTTATCAAAATCATCAGATAAACTTTCCAGAGAAACTAATCCTTTTGGTATTCTATTTGTTTTTAATTTGATTACTTCTATTGGTTCTCCTATATGATCTTTAAGTTTCAATTTATCTTCTTCATCACAAATTATATTAGCATATTGATTCTGTAATGTCACGAAGTCCTTTATTTCAACATCATCTTGAAAAACCTGTAAGTAGACAATATTATCTGGCACAGAAGGTTTATAAACTAAGATAGTTGGAAATCTGTCCATATACTCTATGGTGATTTCAGGATAATCTAGACCTGATGCATTTACAATTAATAAGTTCACAACATGGTTCTGTTCTCTAGGAATATATAAAATATTGAAAGCTAAAAAAAATTCAATCTCTTCCAATATTGCAATTTTGTATTGTTTTAACCTAAGATGTTTGGTTTGGTATTTTCCTCTTATTTTTTGGATAATCAATTCTGCATCCTCAGTTACAGTCATGTAATTTATGCCCAACTCTTTAGCTTTTCTAAGTCCTAGTAATAAAGCTTCATATTCAGCAACATTGTTGGTGCAAGGAAATTCCAATCTATAAGAAATACCAAGGTAATTTCCTTTTATATTAGTCAGATTCACTCATGCACCTGCTCCAGACTAAGATTTAGCTCCAACAAATGTCATTATCCATATTTCCTATGTCAATACTCTATCTGATTCGGCATCAACCATCTTCGTGGTTTATGGATCCATGTTCTTGGTTTCTGGTTCCTCTATAAAGAAAGGGTTATGCCATACTGAATATACTCCCATTCCTTTTTCTTCTACTAAATTCACCAAGTTTATCATAGACTTATCCAGCTTAACCAACTCTATAGAGTATTTGTTAAAAGGTTCTCTTCAGAGAGTTATATTATATTTGTCATAAATTGGAATGGTAGTATAAGATCAGTCCAATTGAATAGATCCCCCTAATATTTTAATCAATACCTACTCAATAGTAATGAAAATAAAGGATCAACATCAACTACTACCACATCCATAACTATACCTTTCTTAGGATGTTGCTCGAGATAAACTAATAATCTAGTTATTACCCCAACACATGGTACTTGCCTACTATCCATTACTAACATAGGAGCAGAATCTCTTATAAAAAATTAATCACATTTGAAGCTCCACTATCAAGCTTACAATTGTAGATCACATACCTTTCTCCTTCATTTGAATTGTATCTTAAAGAAACATAAAAGGGTTTGACAGAGGATGGTCCTATTATATTTGCCTAGAAGCATGGCAAGATGGACATTCTTTTTATTTAATGAGTCCAAATGCTCTATAGAATTGTTCTCTGTATTGTTGAACTTTTATGAGCTCACCAAATGTGATATTTACCTTCTGTTTGCTAAGTTTTGAACCAAACTCTATCTTTTTCACATCAAGTGGTTTGTTGCATTCTTCTTTAGGTATCTCTTCCTCTAATTCTAATTAGGGATTGCCTTTTTTGGGATCTTATCAAATTTTTCTTTAATAACATTCTTGTTTGTGAAGGATTATTTTCTTATTTTACTGGTGGAAGCCTTCTCTGTTCTGTCAGGAACTATTATGTTCCTTAAGTTCAAAGTATGAATGGCTTCTAATTCTTCCATCTCTTTAGTAGTTGGAATTAATTTCCTTGCTTCATTTTGTCATATCTAGATTCATGTGGTCTTTGCAAAATTTTGGTACCTTCAACCACTAAGATTTGTGGATGATGATTTGAAGCATATTTATCAATGTTTTCTTCAAAAAGAATTTCTCTTGATTCATCTTCTAAAGACCAACAGACATTAATTCTTATATCATATTCCAAATCATCATTATATACCACATCCTTCTGGATTATGAGGAGAATCACAAGCTGAGAAAAAGTAAGGAAATTTTTTTGTGAGATTAATAGATGGAGTAGGATTAGGAACATTATTTTGGTCTTTTTTCAGATTCTTTCTTCTTCCAGTTATTATTCCCATTATTCCTATTTCTGTTATTTTCATTTGAGTTATTGTTGTTTCCCCAATTTTTATTGAAATTCTTTTTGAAAGGTAGAAGAATATTAATCTAGAGCCTTTTTGATTGTGATGACTCACCATTATTCCCATTATTTATTTCTATTATTGCTAACCTATTGTTCATGGTGTTCTCTATCCACTTATTAGTCAGTTTTTCCATAGGATCTACTTCAAGTCTTCTTTGTAAATTGAAGTCTACCTTTTTAGGCTTTCTATCAGGTTGATTTGTTTCTAAAGTACATGGTTTCATTTTTCCACTATCTAACATATTTATTTTGATATCTATTTCTTTATCCATACATTCATCAATAGTGATGGCTTGTTCTTGTCTCAACTCATAATTAAATTCTCTTGGGAAAGAATTCTTATAGAAACAAATTGACTAGATGTCATTAGGCCTGAGGTTAGTAAGGATTTTGTTCCTTGTTTTGAAAAACCTTCTATTGAAATCATTGACAATTTGGTTTTCCTTCTTTTTCATAGTAGCTAATTCAGTTAACAGGGATTGATTATTTTTCCTCTCTTCGAATTTTCTTAAAAATATAGTTTCCATATTGGTGAAGTCTACGATGTCATTGGTTGGGAGGGTGTTAAACCATTCTCGGGTATCTTTTTCTAGCTTTTGCAAAAACAACCTTAGGAATACATCTTCGTTTTCTACTTCTAAACTATCCATGGCATATAGAAAACTTTGGATATGGTCCTCACTAGTAACTGCATTATTTCCCTTAAACTTGGGTAAATACTTATGGGCTTTGTTAGGTAGGGCATTCAAATTTACAGGTAGAACAAAAGGTCTATATCTATTAGTTCTCCATAGCTGAATATTCTGATTATTTGGATTTTTCTAAGCCATTGTGATTGCAAGGGTAGAAGGATTCTGATTTACAGCAGCACTGCCTACAGGGATGGAAGGTTGGGTAATCTCAATATAATCTACTGAGTTATCTACCATAGTATTACTAATAATTAGGCTATAGTACTGAGAAGAACTTGATGATAGTCTACAAAAAAATTTAAAAAACCATTTAAAGCAATATCTGCACCAGTAGTATTCTGATTTTAATTTTTTTTACATACTTTCTATAGTACTTTTCAGAATTGGAACTTTTTGATTGTGGGTAATTACCTCAGGGTTCTCAAATTCTAGAAATATCTCTTTACAACTTCTCTTGGTATGCACCAGTACGTTCTACTCTTTCTTTCTTGGTTTTTTGATTTTTGGGTTTGATCAGACAGAGTTGCCAGTACAGGTAGTGTAGAAAGAACATAATGTAGGATCAAGATTGCTTGATCATTATACTCTCATCCTCACAGGAGATGATTCTTGGGGAAATTTCAAGAAATTTTGAAAATCAAGAACACTTCAAAAATATAATTCGAACAAAAAGAAACAAAGAACAAGAAGATGCAAAAATTAAATTGTAGGTTCTAAGATATTCCAATTGGCCACCTGTTGATTAAAAATATAGTTGTTCGGAGAAAACTTAAAAACATCAACAATATAATTAACACGTCCTCCCTGGCAACAATGCTAAAATACTATTGGAACAATTTCTTGCATCCATAGGATTGATTTGTCACACTGCAAGAATTCATTTGAAACCAATAAGCTATTACAGGATTTGGTCAACCTGCCTCTTTATTTTGGTAAGGGATGTATTGGTAAGATTTAAATGGACCAAAATGGGTAAGGAAACCCTAGTGGTAAACTTAAGATATTACAAGTTTAAGCACTTCCAAATTTTAGTTATAAACTTTTGCTTATAAAATTGACCAAGCAATGATAACAACTCTAATTATGCCTTATGTGTAGATCGGTGCCTAGATTCATTGGGCTGTTATAGCAATTTTAACAACGCTTTCAAATGAAAAGAATAAATTGGTGCTATTAAACTCATTCGAATATTATAATAAATCTAACAGTTAACCAATGAAATAAATGTTCATAACACATTCAAATAATGTAATTTGTCATAAAGTCACATATAGAAAAAAGTTGACAGAAATGAAACCCAAAATTTGTATTAGTTTTCAAATGAATTACATACAAAGTTGGCAGAATATCATTAAACTATGTTAAAAATATTAATACAATGAGGAATCCTTGTTCAAATAATGTAACAAGACTTTTTCAACTCTACCGTTCCAATCTGGTGGAAAAGTCTCTAGATATTGGACCTAATAGATCTAGAAATAATCTCAACTTCTTGAACACTATTCTATCAAACCTACATAGCAAAGGAGAATAATGAGGGATGAAAAAGAAAATAAACATAAAGGAGATACAACAACACAACTACCCTAAAGTATATTTGTTAGCAAGAATTTGTTATCTCTAAATATTGATGATGATTCTGACCATGGTTATTTCTTTTATAGCCTCTAGTTCTTGATTCAGTTATTTTTGGGCTCATCTAGACCTTACAGTTGTCCTTATCTCCTTTGATCTTCTCTGTATGTTGTCCAACTATTCTGAACTAGGCAGAACTAGAATTCCTATCATAATTTGCTCTCGAGTTTAAAGGGAGCTCTCAAGATATGGTGGGCCAGGTATTTTTCTGTTCTATCTTGTGTGTAGACAAATGGTGAACCTGTATATATATTTTATTATTTTCCTATTTATCCTACTCATTTGGTTTTAGCATTTAGGATCAGACTAGTTTGTTGTAGTGGATTTTTGATGAGAAACAAATGGGGGGCTTAACGTGATGGTGATGAGAGGTAATGAGGTATGGAACACGATAGGGTAGAATAACATAGATTATAAAATGGTTATGAAGTAGGTGGGAACAATGGGAGTTGATTTGATGGGGTGGTGGTGAGATGATGCTTTGTGAGGTGAACGGTTATGATGATCAATAGAGAATGCTTAGAAAGAGGAGGGCATTAATAGGTAGGAAGAAAGATAGAATGGAAAATGAGAGCTGGAAGCACATAAAATGAATGGAGTGGAAATCACGATGTGCTTCTATAACTATATTCTATCGAAGCATTGAGTGAATAACATTTATGTGATATGGGCATACTCATTCTTGCTGTGCTTCTTTCATTTTTTGAGTTTGTGATACAGGAATTGGTTGCACCATCGAGACTTCTTTTTAAATATTTGAATCTACACCTTACTTTCTATCGCCATTCTTATGAACAATGATTCTTACTTGTTTTTGTTTGTATTTATCCTTCAATTTGAGAGCCTCTCTTCTTATATAAGTCCATTTTGAGCAGGTTCATTTTATTGTTGCTTAGTATGTGATCATGTTCTGAAGATATGAGGAGATTTGATTTTGTTGTCAAGTGTCAGATTTGTTGCTGGAGTTGCTTGCTGTTATTTATCTTGGTATAATCAGTGGGATTCAGCTTGATCATCTAAGCATTTCTTCCTTTGGCTCCTATCTACATTTGTAGTTTTCATTGAGCTTTCTATTGTACTTTGGTTTGATTTGGTACCAATGTCATCGCTGACTATGTGTTTATGAGGATAAGATAATTTCTCTTATGAAGCACGTGTCATTAGTTTTGCTTTTGAAGAGAACACCTCCGTTGGATCATTTAAACCTGCATGAGGGTTAGTTTAAATTGTATTATACATATGAAAATTACAGTTCAAACCTTAGATTTAGTTAATTCATTTAAATATTATGTAACTTAGGAAAATTGATTCAATCGACCTTCTATTTTTCATTAGAATGGATAATTCATGGTTGCATATAGTTTTACCTTGTGCATTGTCGTTGAGATTCTGAAACCTGCATGATTGTTAGTTTAACGGTAAACATATAAATGTATACTTTAATTAGATTAACCTCGAGCATTAGATCGAAAACCTTAGATTAGCATAAATTAGATTAAAAACACTTAGGCCCAAAGCTTTATAATTCTCAGCATGCTCATTATTAATCAATGCATTAATCCCACACATAATACAGGTTCATTAACATTAATCAGTGATTAAAACTTTAATAGTCTTCAATTAAACTACTAGCACTTATAATCCAATCATCTCCCTATGCACTCATCATCAGATCAAGTAACGGGAGTGCACACCCATTCAATCCTTCAGATATGCACAAAAGTTAATCAAAAAGAAGGGGGATCATTAACAATGTATTAGACCCTTATTAATCTTGATTATGCATGGAGCTTAACTCTTAATAAGACATTTTAATTAATCACCCACTAAAACCTTGCATAATTTACTTTCGATTACTTTGAGAATACGTTGTCATTAGATCTGGGTGGGAACAAGCGCTACCATTGAGATCTGCATAGCTGTGCACTTTTTATCCCAAGGGGGAACCATTTAACATTCGCTTAGACCCTCACTAATCATAATTAGCTTTTCTTAACCATGCTTTGACCATTAGTTTTACTTGATGATTTGACTTATTAATGCTCGACCACTTTGACAAGCGCTTGTCGTTAGATCAAAAGGAGATCACGCACTACCGTGAGATTTGCAATATGCATGGTATTAACTACTGCTCGGTGGAAGCTTTAATGATTGGGTAACTTGATGTGCGCACTCCGTTGGACCAATTGGGAATTGAGTGCAGCCATTGAGATCGCGTGATCTGCAAGATTTTTAACCAAGGGGGCACATACCCTTATCTTTAAATGATTTGAAACCTTATATTATAATTTTTCTTTAGACCTTGGTGATTTTAAATGTGTTGATTACCGAAGGGGGAATGATTAACAATGTGGTTAAGACCCTTATTTAATCTTGATTACCGAGAGAATGCGGTTTAATTAAAAATTAATTCTTAGGTATTAAACCCTCCGATGTTGAGGATCAATTATTTTGAGTGGCACGCAATCGTTGGATCTTATCAAATTCGTGCGTTGCCGCTCAAATCTAGGAAGTTGCATGCCCTTTAACATCAAATTTTATAATGTGACTGATCTTAAACCCGTATTTAATCATCTAATTATTAATATTAAGCTTGGATTTTTCTTTAATAAAGCTTGCGATTAACTTTGATTATCTTTAGTGAGCGCGCATCCATTGTATAGGGATAGGAGTGAGTGCTACCCTTAGATTCTTTGAACTTGCTTGATGCTTAACCCAAAAGGGGTGCATGACCCTTGATTTTATTTATGCTAAGGGTTATGACCAAATTTAACTTTAGCTTTTAAATATTGGACCTCTTTGTGTGCATGCTCCGTTGGATTTAATAGGGGATCGAGCGCAGCCATTCAGATCTTACGATTTTCTCAATTTCTAACCAAGGGGATACACGACCCTTACTCTGGGTTTATTTGATTTAATTGCCTTAGACCTTAGGTTATGCGATTTTGACCATGGCATTATTGACTTAACCTCTGAGTTGCTTATGAGCGCACGTCCATCCAGATCTTGATGAACCAAGCACATCCATTCAAATTGGAAAAGCTACACAAATTTTATCGTAAGGTGCGTACCCTCATTTGGTCGTTTTATTTTAATTAAACCTTAGGATTATTCCTTACCACTTAGGCCCGACTGTTCTGATTAATTTTTTTTAGGGACCTATGAACTTAATGGACCTTCTCAACAAATAATTTATTTCCTCAAGTTTTATAAGCCTTTTAATAATCTAACAACCTTAACGATTATTTCTCTTAATAACTAAAAAGGTATTCAATTCAATTCAATTCAACAATCAAGGCCACAAATTTAATTTTGATTTATCCTTATTACTTAGGGGAAGATGATTTTTTTTTATAATGGCTCCTAAAGGCTAAAAAATTAAAAACCAACCTTTTCAAAAGTTTGAATGCAACAAAGACCTACAAATTGGGTGAATTCATTGAAGCCAAAAGTTCAAAATTTGGGGTATCTTATGTTGAGTCAATTTTGGCTCCAACAGATGTCTTTACTCAATCTGAACCATGAGGAAATATTGCAAGGTGGATGGTAAAACTACTACAATATGATGCTAATTCAAAATAGTTAAAACTTAAGAGGGCAGGGCTTAACCAAATACTTAACTTATAAAGAAGGATAAGACTTTAATAATATTGCTATAGTAGATGAGATGCATGACATCAGAAGGACTAATAATATAGAATGTAAGTGGTATGATGGCATATTAGCTTATCTTCAAACTCTATCTTTCCCTAGAGGTATGTCGGCTAGCAAAATAAGATTACTAAAACTGCAAGAACATAAATATCATGTACAATATGGGATGCTTTATTGGAGACACCCTAATGGTGTATTACTAGTCTATCTGTTTGAGAAAAAAGTCCTAGAAGTAATTAAATAAATTCATGATGGTTTCCATGGAGGACATCTTGTACTAAAAGCCACTACTAACAAAATTACGAGAGCAAGTTTTTTTTTTGGTTACATAGATGAATTGGTTACAATCACAATTTTTAGTGACTGCCAGCGCAGCTGGCAGGGTTCAAACTATCAGCGAAGGATTCCAACACACCCATTGTCTCGTTAATGGTAACTCGGCATGAGATGGGGATCACTGAATGCACAGGGTTCACACCATCTTCTTCAATCTGGTTCAACACATGGTATGAAGGGGACCGTCGGACAAGCAGGAAATAGATCGCCATCATCAGTTAGATACAACACGCAGAGGAGTCGGATCGGGCTACTGGCTATGCATGGGCACGCCCGTGGGATTGGAACCTAGGTCTCCTCTCGGTAAGTGCCCCAACTTACCAATCCACCTAGACCCACGGACACGAGAGCAAGTTACTATTGGCCTTTCCTATTTAAATATGTATATCAATATGTGAGGAATTGCCATAACTATCAAAGTTTTTGTAGGTAAGAAGAATTTGGCAACTATGCACCGCAAGCCAGTAATCATAGAAGCATCATTACACAATGGGGCATCGATCAAATTGGCGATATCAATCTAAATTTTTTAGGTAGGCATAAGTGGATCATAACTGCAACAAGTTACTTCACTAAGTGGGTAGAGTCTGCTACTTTGAGAAACTCCACAACTCAAACTGTTATTAATTTCTTAAAAGAAAGTATTCTAACTAGATTTGGAGTTCCTCGTAAACTAGTAACTGATAATGGGAAATATTTTACATCATTTGAGATGATAGAATTTTGTGCTAAGTATGGAATAGAAATTTCTCACTCTACAAATTATTATCTACAAGGTAATGGTCTCATTGAATCCTCAAATAAAAACTTAAAAACTAGAATGACAAGATCACTGGGTAAATGAACTAAAATTTGCTTTGTGGGCAAATAGATTGTCACTCAAAAGAAAAATAAGAACTCCTTATAAAATGGTGTATGGAGAAAAATCTTTGTTGTTCCCCATAAAAATTAGCGTTGTCCCTGTTGCTGTAAGATCATGAGAATACTAATGCTTTACAAAGAAGGTTAGATCAAATTTCCTTGTTACAAGAATAGAGAAGAGAAAATATTAATATTATGATCGAACAAACTCAAAAAATTTGTGAAATTGTTTAACAAGAAAGCTAAAGGTACTCCTTTATTTGAAGGAGATATAGTAATCTACTAGGATCCTAAAAATGATAGACATGGTGAAAAATAAAAGCTTGAACCTAAATGGCTTGGCCATACCAGATAGTCCAAATTATCGATCAAAATACTTATAAGTTGTAAACCTTGGAAGGGGAACCAATGAAGATTCTTATAAATGGTTAACATCTCAAGATTTACAACCCTTGCTATGGGATCATGAGGAAGGAAATGCCCTAATAATAATAATAATAAAAAAAAATAGAGTTGTTTTTTTATCGTAATGTTGTGTTGTTTTGTTTTGTCAGTCACCATAAAATAGATTATGTTTTCTTATTTTGTTATAGATTGTAGAGTATTCCTTACTATTTATTTCTCTAAGATAAGCAGGAGAGGAGGAAATTTATTTTAGATTTTGATGTTGCTTACCATTTACAAATTTGAATGTTTATGCATTATCATATGGTATGAGACAAAACAGAGTAAAATCAAAGTTGTTGGTCCATCGTGACAAAGCCTCACATTGCAAACAATACTAAAAGAAATTTCAATGTCCAAAGGATAAAGTTATCTTTGGTAAAATGATTAAGACAAAAATCATTACACTCAATCCTTTAGCCAAAAATTTATCCTCAACTCAAGCACACTCATTGCACAATTTGCATTCATAAAAACATTTCTCAAAAGAGAAGGGAAACAATTTATAGTGCAGATTGAGTTAAAGTTTGAGATATCTTGGAAAACCTTTACCAAGGCTATAGACGCTTAACTAGTAGTAGAGTAAAACCAAATGGGATCAGTAGCATCTCCACCGGGATTATAGATGCTTGATTGGCAATGGAACCCTGCAAATGGTGAAAATATTTAAGAGTGAAATTACCTAATAGGCTTAACCATTTTTCAAGCATGATAAAGTTTTGAAAGATCGAGAAGTCAAAATGAATGCACAAATACAAACTTAGGCCAAGGCATAATGGAACAAGTAACTCTGACAAATTATGTATAATTATATCCTAAGACCTTACTGAAACAATCATAATAATATGAGAAAAGATACATATGATTTTAAAATTCTTACCCTAAGCTCCTGATTGCCTAAAAAGAAGTAATAACTTTGGAAGTTTTTATACCTTTCTCGTATATTTTAACTTTAGAATTTTTATGTGTTATGTTTCTAATTAGGTTTAATGGTTTGTGATTCTGTCTAAAGCTTGTAATAAAACTAGGATATTCTAGAGTCCTCAAGTGCTTCAATTTTTCAACACATTATCCTAGTTAGAGCCTATGTTGGAGCCAAAATTGACTCAACATCAGATACCCCTAAATTTGAACTTTTGTTTTCAATGTTTTCACCCAAATTATTGGTCTCTGTTACATCTGAATTTTTGAAAAGTTGGTCCCCCGATTTTCGTAATAAAATGATGCTCAAAGTTGTCCATTCAAGTTTTAGTCCATGGTAAAAATTTTACTATCCCTGTGTCAAGAATAATTGCAAGTCATCTTAATTGCTAAAGAAGAAAATATTTGAAGGTCAAAATATCAACATTGAAAACTTCACTAAGAAGGTCCCTCTAATCCTTGGTCTCGAAGAAAAATTAATTGAAGATTTTGGTCCTAAGTGGAAAGAAATAATTTTTCAAATCATAATGTTTCGCAAGGGTATGCACCCCTTTTAGCTAAACAATGAGCAAGTTTGATCATCTTAATGACAGTGCTCAATCCCATCCCGATCAGAAAAAAGGTGCTCATCAAAATAATCAAGAGTTAATCACAAATTCCATTAAGAGCAAACCAAGAATTAACATTAAAAATCTGATAGTTATAAAAATTTTAAATCATTAACTACGCATTAAAAGTCTTGCAGCTTTTCCAATCTCAACGAGTGCACGTGAATATTTGTTAATCCAATGATGTGCACTCCCAGACGTGCAAGGCCTTTAAGAAATTAAAATTTAAGGCTGGTCAACACCGGTAAAATCTTAATTAGCCATTTAATTTACAATCAACCTCATAATAAATCCTAAAGATAACTAGTGTGCAACTTCTTAGAACTAAACAACAACACACGACTTGAATAAGATCTATTGGTGCGTGCTACCTAAGGTAATCGATCCTTAATGTTGGAAGTTTTAAGCGCCCAAGAATCAAGTTTTAATTAATCCTCATTAACTTTAAATAAGCATGATTAAACAAGGGTCTTAAACACATTGTTAAACATTCCCCCTTTGAAATGATCAACGTGCTTGAGATTACCAAGTTCTAAAGCAGAATTATAATATAAGATTTCAAGCTTTTTAAAAATGAGGGTATGTGTCCCTTTGGTTAAAGATTGGGCAAATCGCATGATCTAAATGACAGTGCTCGATTCCCTTAATCCAATAGAGCATGCTTGCTTAGTCATCCTAAAATTAAAAGCCAAAATCCAATATGGCAAATATATATCGTGCATCTCACAAATATAAATGGCAGCACACGATTCCCATTCGATCCAACGACAAGCGCTCATCAAAGTGGTCGAATGTTAACAGTCAAATATTGATAAAGTCAAATCATGATAAAGCAAAGCTAATTACGATTAGCAAGGGTTTTTAAATGCATAATAAATGATTCCCCTTTGGGATAAAAAGCACGCAACTCTAAATATCTTGATGGTAGCGCTCACTCCTGCCCAGATCCTATGGGGCATGCTTCCAAAGATCCCTGAAGGTTAATACACAATGTATAATCAGATAACTAATCAAAAAATATTTATTAAGAATTTTCTTCATAATCCTGATTAATAAGGCTTTAATAAGTTGATGATGTTCTCCCCTTCCTTTCAGTTAACCCGTGTGCATATCTAAGAAATTCAATGGGCACACACATTCATTACTTGATCTAATGATAAGCACTCGAGGAAGTAATCAGAATTTAAAATGCTTATGGTTTAATCGAAAGCTATTAAAGGTTTTTAAACACTGATTAAATTTAATAAATCTCAATTATGTGAGGGCCTAAGTTATGGAGGATTTAAATAAATTAATTGATCCTAAAGTTTGAACATTTATTTTCATATATATGTGCATTCATATGTATATCATTGGACTAATGACCATGTAGGTTCATGTGAGCTAACGGAAGCACTCACCTCAAAGAAAAATCTACGGATGCGCATGTTCAAAACTGTAAGGAAAATAAGAGTGTTTATTTTAAGCATGTTTTTCTAAGATCAAAATATTGTTGAAATACAATTATACATCGAAAGTTTCATCCCCTACTAATCCTCTTGTAGGTTTTAATGATCTAACGGAAGTACTTCATCAAAATTAAACTTGATGACATGTGTGTCACAAGGTAAACTATTCTTTTGATACCAGATTAGATCAAAGTACAATCAAAATCTCAGTGACAGAAACACTGCAAATCTAGATAGTAGTCGAGGAAAGAAATGTCTAGACGATCAAACTGAATCCCATAAACTGTACCAAGATGAGTAAATGCAAGCTGCTCGAGCAACAAATTTGATACCCGAGAACCAAATTAGATCTCTTCATATCTTTAGAATGTGATCACGTACTGGGCAACAATAAAATAAACCTACTCAGAATGGACTCATACAAAAAAATTCTCAACTTGAAGGATAAAGGAGGATCGAAGCGAGCAAGAATTGTTGTTCATGAGAAATTTAACAATGGCGATAGAGTGTAAAGTGCAGACTCAAATATTTGAGAAGAAGTCTCGGTGGTGCAACCAGTTCCTATATTGCACACTCAAAAAATGCAAGAAGCACAACAAGAGTGAGAATATACTCAACTCGTAGAAAGTTATTCACTCAGTATTTTGACGAAATATAGTTATAGAGGGGTCACTCCAATGGAGTATAGTTACAAAAGTACATCGTGATTTCCACTCCATTCATTTTATGTGCTTCCAGATCTTGTTTTCCATTATGTCCTTCTTCCTACCTATCATTGCCCTCCTCTTTCTAGGCATTCTCTCTTGACCATCATAATCGTTCACCCCACAAAGCATCATCTCACCACCATCCCATGCATAAAACTACTCCCATTGTATCCACCTATTTCATTACCATTCTATAATCTATTCCATTTCATCCTACTGTTTTCCATATCTCATTCCCTCTCCTCACCATCAAGTCGGGTCCTCTTGTGTTTCATATTAAAAATCCATTACAACAAACTAGTTTGATCCCAACTGATAAAATCAGATGACTAGAATAAACAAGATATATATATATATATATATATATATATATATATATATATATATATATATATATATATATATATATATATATATATATATATATATATATATGGTGTGTGTGTGTGTGTATAGGTTCACCATTTATTTGCACAAAAGATAAAGCATAAAAAAAATAAAATTTGCCTGGCCCACCATATTTTTTAGAGTTTCCTTCAAATCAAGAGCAAATTGTGATAGGATAAGCTATAGGAACTAAGTTGCATACAACAAGCATCAAATGGTTTATGGTAATATGAAGTCTAGTTCTAAATGGTTCAGAACAACTAGATAGCATACAGAGAGATCAAGCCAAAGAACAAAGATATTGAGCCATAGAATGACAACTGTAAGGCCTAGATGAGGCTAAAAATAACATAATCAAGAATCAAAGGCTATAATTTTTTTCTAAGAGGTACACTTGAGTGCCCAGTAGTTTTGTTGTTGTATTCCCTTTGTGTCTTTTTTCTTTTCATCCCTCATTCCTCCCCTTTGTTGTGCAAGTTTTTGATCAGAATAGTGCTCAAGAAGCTAAGATTATTTCTAGATCTATTGAGCCTGACGTTCAAAGACTTTTCTGAAACTAGATTAGAATGGGAGAGTAGAAGAATTTTGTTACATTATTTGAACATAATTTCTTCATTGTATTAATACATTTTACAGAGTTAAATGTCATTCTACAAACTCTACATATAATTTTATTGAAAATTAATACAATTCTAGATTTCATTTTTGTAAATTTTTTGTCCATGGTTCTGTGTGTGGCTTCATAATGTATTACATTATTTGAATTTGTTAAGAACGTTTCTCTTGTTGGTTAACTATTAGGTTTATTACAATATTCGAATGAATTTAATAGCACCAATTTCTTATTTTTCTCCATTCTTTCTGTTCATCTGAATATGATATTAAAATTTCTATAACAGCCCAATGAATCTAGGTACCGATCTATGCATAAGGCATAATTAAAGTTATTATCCTTGCTTTGTCAATTTTACAAAAGTAGTTCGAACCTAAAATCTGGAAGTGCATAAGCTTGTAAAATCTATAAGTTCAGCATAGGTTTCCTTACCCATTTTGGTCCATTTAAATTCTAATAATAAAATATTTTACCCAAAATGAAAAGGCAAGTTGTCCAGAGCCTATAATAGCTCGCTGTTTTCAAACAATTCTTGCAGTGTGACAACCCAATCCTATGGATGCAAGAAATTGTTCCAATAGTCTTTTGGCACCGTTGCTGGGAAGCGAACTTCTGTGGTATTTACATATCATCTTTTCAATTTTGTTTCCCAATGACATTTTTTGTGCTTTTACCCACTAACTTATGTCAACAGTCTTTTGGCACCATTTCCAGGGAAGAATTTTTAAATTCTAAACCTGGATTCAACGATAATTTTCTTATCAAACTTATACCAACAGTTTCTTTTGGCACTATATTTTGAATCAATAGGCGACCAATTGAAATCAAGAACCTACAATTTAATTTTTGCATCTTTTATGTTCTTTATTTCTTTTTGTTCGTGTTTTTCAATTATGTTTTTGAAATGTTCTTGATTTTTCAAAACTTTCTTGAAAACTCCCCAAGAATCATGTCCTATGAGGTTGAGAGTATAAATATCAAGCAATATTGATCATACATTTTGTTATTTCTACACTACTTGTGTTAGCGACTCTGTTTGATCAAACCTATAAATCAAAAATCAAGAAATAAGGAGCATAACGTGATGGCCCATACAAGGAGAAGTGGTAAGAAGCTATTTCTAGAATTCGATAACCTTGAGGTATTTACCCACAATCAAAAGATCCTAGTTCTAAAAAGTACTGTGTATGAGAATAAATCTTATTTTACTGGTACAAAGTACGTAAAGAAAAGTAAGAATCAGAATACTGCTACTACAGATATTGTTGTAAATGTTGTTTTAAATTTTGCTTTAGACGACACATGCAATTTTTCTCAATCCCATAACCCTATTATTAGTAATACTGTAGTGGATAATTCAATAGATTATACTGAAATTACCCAACCCCCCATTCTTATAGGCAGTGCTACTATAAATTAGAATTATATTACCCCCATAGTCACAATGGCTAAGCAAAAACAATAAAATAAAAATAATCAGAATGTTCAACTGTGGAGAACTAATAGGTATAGATATTTCAATTTATCCATAAATTTGAATGCCTTACCTAGTAAATCCTATAAGTATTTATCTAAATTTCAGGCAAACAATATAATAACTGGTGAGGACTATATCAAGAGTTTTCTTTATGCCATGTATATTTTAGAAGTAGAACATGAAGATGTAGTCTTGAGGTTATTCTTGCAAACATTAGAAAAATATGCCATAGAATGGTTTAACACCCTCCCAGCCAATGATATTGCAGACTTTGCAAAAATAGAGACTATATTCCTGAGAAAGTTTGGAGAAAGGAAAAATGAGCGATCCCTTTTAACTGAATTAGCTACCATGAAGAAGAAAGAAAACAAAGTTGTTAATGATTTCAATAGAAGGTTTTCTAAAACTAAGAACAAAATCCCTGCCAACCTCAAGCCTAATGACATCCAGTCTATCTGTTATATAAGAATGCTTTCCCATGGGAGTTTAATTATGAGTTTAGGTAAAAGAAAGCCACCACTATTGATGAATGTATGGATAAAGTGATATATATTGAAAGAAAAATGTTAGATAGTGGAAAAATGAAATTGTACTCTCTAGAAACAAACCAACCTAATAGAAAGCCAAAGAAGGTAGACTTTAATTTACAAAGAAGAAACAAACCCTATGGAAAAAACTGGCTAATAAGATGATAGAGATGTTCAACACTATGAATAACAGGTTAGATAGAATAGAAATAAATAAGGAGAATAATGGTGAATCATCACAATCAGAAAGACTCCAGATTGATAATCATCCTCCTTTCAAAAAGAATTTTAATAGAAATTGGGGAAACAACAATAACTCATATGAAGGTAATAGAAACACGAACAATGGGAATAATAACTAGAAGAAGGGAGAATATGATAGAGACCAAAACAATGTTCCAAACCTTATCCCAACTCTTAATTTTACATAAAAAATTTCTTATTTTTGCTCAACCTGTGATGCTCCCCACAATCTAGAAGGATGTGGAATATATTTAAGTACACAACATAATGTAGATCTTAATGATGATTTGTAAGATGACTATTGGAACAATTTCTTGCATCCATAGGATTGAGTTATCACGCTACAAGAATTTGTTTGAAACCAACGAGTTATTACAGGCTCTAGTCAACTTGCCTCTTTATTTTGGTAAAGATTCTATTATGGACCAAAAAGGATAAGGAAACCCCTGTGGTAAACTTAAATATTTTACAAGCTTATGAACTTCTAGATTTTAATCTTAGATTACTTTTATAAAATTTAACAAAGCAAAGATGACAATTCTAATTATACCATATGTGTAGACCGGTGCCTAGATTCATTTGGTTGTTATAGAAATTTTAATTATACATTCAATTGAACAAAAAGAATGGGGACAAGAATAAATTGGTGCTATTAAACTCATTCAAATATCGTAATAAATATAACAGCTAACCAACGACAAAAACATTCATAACACATTCAAATAATGTAATCCATTATGAAGCAACACAGAATTGAAGATAAAAAAATGATAGAAATGAGACCTAGAATTGTATTAACTTTCACTAAAATTAAATGTAAAGTTGGCAGAATGCCATTTAACTCTATAAAAATGTGTTAATATAATAAAGAAGTTCTAATCAAATAATATAATAGAATTCTTCTACTCTCCTTATTCCAATCTGGTAACAGAAAAGTCTCTAAAACTCAGGCTCAATAGATATGGAAATAATCTCAACTTCTTGAGTGCTATTCTATCAGAACCTGCACAACAAAGGGAAGGAAATGAGGGATGAAGAGAAAAAAAACACAAAGGGAATACATACAACAACACAATTACAAGGCACTTAAGTATACCTCTTAGCAAGGATTTACAATCTCTAGAGCTTGATGTCGATTCTAACCGCGGTTGCTTTCTTTTATAGCCTCTAGTTCTTGATTCGGTTATTTTTGGCCTCATTTGGGCCTTATAGTTGTCACCATTTCTTTTGATCTTCAAATACTGTACAACTATCTCCCATTGCCCTATTTTGCCTGTATTTTGGGATTTGATTATGACCTCATTCAAAAATGTGACACTCATTTACATTGTGACTTATTGTTGACCAACTCACTGATCACTTAACTGTGTGTTTGATGAATAATATTATTCAGTTCCAACTTCATCTTCTGTTTGGCTTCTTGCTCTTGAACTTTGGACTGCTTCAGTAATCCTTATCTCTTCCCCTAGAGGTGTATTTAGATTCAGTTGTAGACCACGTACTCTAGCTTCTTTCATTCTTTTAATTTGTTGAAGTTTTCTGATTTATTTTTCATTGAGCCTCCATGCATCAGTATGAAAGGTTACAAAAAACCTCACTGTATTCATCTCTTGCAGGATTTTGTTTTTTTGTATAATAATAAAAGCTTTTTTTTCTCATACATAGTAACAAGGGAATCCATAGTATTGATCAAGAAGGTAGCTTGTTTGGCCATCTCTTTTTCATCATCAGGTTCACAGTCAAACTCTTCAACCTTGTTCATGATGAGGTCTTCTATGCTGGCAGTTTCTAGGAATTCCTCCAATGATAGTCCAATCTCTACCATTTTTTCTTTTATGTCATCCAGAAAGGAATTCATTTATGTTGCATAGTTATACCACCTTCACTCTTTAAAAATTGATGCCTTCATGAATTCAATACTATTTTTAAATTCAGTGCCATCTTCCAGGATCACTTCCTTATTATGCATCTCTTCAAAGTATTCTGCCATTAGCTAGAAAGTGGGATGAATGATCTCCAAGTCTTGCTCTTTCTGATATAGCAAGCTTTCCATCTCTTTGGTAGTGAATTGGATAAATCTGATCTACTTAAACATCTTTATTATTCCATCAATTCTATCCTATATTTTGAAAGAGATTTCTTTCTTGGTTTTGAAAAGGCAGACTGTATAATTTATTTCTTCCTTAGCTTGAGGAGGTTGTACTTGTATGGTGGCCACTTGAGATAATTTTTCTTGCAAGATATCAATCATGGCTTGCATTTATGTTATTTTAGAGTCTTTTCCTTCTAACTAGCTTCTCAAGTTCTTGGTATTTTGAATCAGATGTTCTGTAGTCTTCTCATGCATCGCTTTGTTCGTTATGACCATATCATCATCTTCCACCTGTAGTGAAATATCTCCTGTGTTATCATCAATTTGGAGGTCAAAAGGTTTTTTTGGAGCAAGTATAGATATTTTCATCATGGATGTCCTAGATATGTCTTCTTCTTCTTCTGCGGTAGAAATTTGTCCCATGCCACCTATTCCTGCAATCATTTGCAATTCTTGTTCACTAGCAACACTAAAAATTGTTTCTTCTTATACCTTTTCTAGTGTGACCCTTGCTGAAGTTAGAGCCAGCTTGGGCTTCTTTGTCTTAGAGGTAGGTATAACTTCTTGAATTTTAACCCTATGTCCTCTAAATATGTCCCCAAAACCACCTACTCTCATCATGTTCATTTGTATTACTAGGGGGGCTTGAACTTCTCTGTTATTGATCTTTAAAGACCGAGGGATGGCTCTAGGGACTAACTTCCTCATACTAGTAAGGGCTAGAAACTTATCAAAGACAAGAACTATAGCATATTTTTCTGTCATTATAAGTCCTTGGGAAGATACGATGGCAATCTCCTTCCCCTTATCTATATCAAATCCTATAGGGGTTTCTTGGGAAGTATTAGATGATGCCTCTATCCTGAGGTGAGAGCTCTTAGGAGCCTGAATTTGGTGCTCTACGATATCCACCATATTCACTGCAATCTCCATTTGATCAATACCCTCATTTTCTATGATTTCTAGTATAGCATCATCACAAACTGTTGAGACTGCTATAGGGAAGAGGAGGATTTTTGCATCCACAAAAACCTTTAATATTGAGACTAACTCTGGGGGATATTTGTATGGATTTTGAATCTGTGAATTACCCCTATTCTCATAAGGGAATTTTTCCCATACATTGCACAAGTCCTCCCCCTTCTCTATGGCTTCTAAGAGTGCTTCTTCATATTGGTCTGTTCTATGGATTACACAGGTGTATTGGTGAGTCTTCATTGTTTTCTTGTATTCACCAATAGGATCATAGGGCCTCCAAGTCACTTCTTTAAATTCCATTCTTTCCAAATCGTATATGCCTTTGAATAGGGTTGGATATCCTAAAAATATGTAATGACCAAACTTACAAGGAACTTTGAGCTAAGAGATTGTACTGTGCTTCTTCACTAACCTCATTTTGGCTTCTTCAGTAACCTGTCTCACCAATTCTAGTGCAACCAGAGAGAAAGGATAGTAAATAGGTAACAACTTAGGGGGAATTTTGGCCCCGTACAACCTAGTATGTGAAATCTTCTGAAAAGAAGTAATCTCCTAATTCTTTTTCTTTTAGAAAAGCTTTGATTCTAGGTCCTATTCTCTCAAGGAGGTCACCTATTAGGATCCAGTGAATCTCCACCATGAAATTGTCACAAAACCATCCCAAGTGAGTATCTTCTAGAACCTATTTTGGGCATAGGGACTCTCAGTGGCTCCCAGTATTCCTTTTACTTTGGTCTCCTAATTTCCCAGCTATCAAGTGAATAAGGATTGAGTAGTGGGAGAATAGGGGCATTTCCTTTCTTTGCTCCAAAACTACCTTTTTTAACTATGTCAACTGTGAGTGCATTTGTCTACTCAACTCTTCTTCCCAAGCGTAGATGGGGGGTTTTTTCTTTTTGTTACTTTGTGCTACAAGGTATAAAACATATTTCTATACCACACTGAGCTCTTCTACTCCCAAAATGATGTTAAAATTATCACAAAAATCCCTAAGGGTTTGAAGGTAGTCTCTCTAATGGGGAAATCAAATTGTACAGGTTCAAACGGCTTAATTTTTTTTAAAACTTTTAAATTAGTTAACCTACAGGATTATCTTTCAATTACTTGGTGAAATAGTGATGTGTTTGAAGGCATCAAGTTGAAGACTCTCTTGATGTATTTGGCCACGATGCTAAAAACTGGTCGGTCTTTGTTGTCTTAGAAATTTCTGGTGTTTTCGTCATAGGCCACTGCCAACCATGCCATAAGGTTTGGAGAGTAGTATACTCTAGGACATATCAGCTTCCCTATGTTTCTGGTCCATCGATTACTCCTAAGAATGCCCTAGTTCTATGATTTCTTTACCTTATAAAATAAATAGTTTAGTAGCCATAATGTACAGTCCTATCCCAGTAACAACTTCTCCAGGGAACTCAACATATGGCGACTGGTTGGTGATAAATTTCACTACCTCTTTGGTATCTTTCAACATGAATGTAGCTCCCTAGATGGCCATTACATTTCTCAAAAAACACTTCAACTCATAGTGACACACTCTCTCGAGTTCTTTCCAACTTTCTGCTTGCCAACAATAGTTCCTTGCTTTGTAAGTCCTTTACTTGAGACAACCAAGATGGTAGTGATGTTTGAGAGTGGGGATTTAAGTACTCGAGGGTGGAGTGGCCTTGTTGGAGCCAAAATTAACTCAACATATGAAACCCCCAATTTTAAATTTTTTGGTTTCAATAAAATTAGCAAAAGTTGCTAGCCTATGTTGCATTTCCATCTGAGAAGTTGACTTCCATATGTTTGAAATTTGAAATTAACCTTAGCCATTTTTGGGTTGATTTATGGCCGTTGTTTTATCCTATAAAAATCCATAAAGGTCAAATTGTATAAGCATCCACTACAATGATAATATCATTAAAATACCTAACTTTTTAAGTAAGGTTTATGACCCATGAATTTAATAGGAGCCTTCCTTTTAAAAATACTTCGTGGACCTAAGACTAATGAATAAAACCCTAAGTCCTAAAGTATTAAAAAGAGATAATTTGAGGTCTAATAAGATAACACCATGGTCAAAAAATCTGAAAATCTAAGGTTTGAATGAAAGTCTTAATTAAAGCCTTGAGGGTATATGCCCCCTTGAATTAAACATCGAGCTATTTTAAGAAATCCAAGGGCTGCACTTGATTGTGATCAAATCAGGTGGTCGCGCTCATTTGAAACTCATCAAATATCATTAAATGGATTAAATGCTGATTAAAATCACTAAGCTAGATCAGAAAGGGTCTAATACATCGCTAATCCCTCCCCCTTCCTACTAATACAAGGTTTATTTTTTATTATAAAGTTATTTTATATTATAAAGTTAACAGGTCGTGGAGGATCCACGGTTGCGCTTTATCAAGAATTAATTCAATGGATACGCTTTTCCTAAAGATAACAACTCCAAACATACACCTGATCTATTAAAGTGAAGAGCATCTTCAGTTGAATCCAACGGTTGCGTCCAACTCACATCTAATCCGACGAATGCGCATTTGCCACAAATTATCAAAGATAGCCCAACTTATTTTTAAAATATGCACAGATCCAAAGGAGATCAATGGATGCACTTTTTCTCGAGATAATCTCACGATGGTGCTCGCTTCAAGTAAACAAAGGTAAATCTATCGGTAAGACCAAGTCAGCACCTGATTAGTCAAATTTAATCTTTAACGAGGGCCCTAAAATGTTACTAATCATCCCCCTTTTGCTTAATCAAGGTTAATGAAAATAAGTAGCATGCACTTTTTGGTTACCTAAATTATAGGTTACATAAGCTCCACGGCTACACTTGATTGAGAGTCAATCTGATGGATGCGCTTTTACCACGAATCACCAAGTCATTACTTGCACTCACGATTAAAGCATGTGCAGGACCAAGGAATATCAATAAAAACACCATCACTAAAGATAATCCAATGGTAGTGCGCATCTCAAGATGACCAACCATTAAAAAATTCTCCCTCTAGTCAAATACAAACACCCCCGTGTTCAAACAGATCCAACAGTTGTGCTTGAGCCTAATTGATCTAATGGTCACGCTCCAAGAAATTTTATTAGGGATTAAAAGAGGGCTACTTCGAAAAATAATCAATGAAGATCGACGGTCGCATGCAATCTAGAAAGATCCAACGACGACGCTTCACTCAAAGGGCAAATCAAAGCTAATGAAATTAACGGATGAACTTGATCCCACCTAGATCCAACGATTGTGATTTCATAAAGCCATCAAAGGTTGAAAAGTCAAAGAGCTAAAGTGAATCCATGGTTGTACTCGAACTAGCCTAGATTCGACGATGGCACTTCGTTTAAAAGCAATTATAAACCAAAGGGAAATCAACAAGCATGTTTCAACCCATCAAGATCTAATGACCACAATTTAATCAAGGACATATAAAGGATAAATTGGAATCCAACGATAGTGCTCAATCCAAGTAAATATCCTATGACTACGATCTCACGAAGCTATTAAAGGTTGACAAGTCATATAAAGACAAAATGGGATCTGACGATCATGTGCAATCAAGAAAGATGCGATGGTGGCGCTATTCGGAGCAATCATCTATTAAAATGGATACCATGATGACTTAATCTGACGGTCACGTTCATCCCTTCCTGATCCAACGGTGGCACTTAATAGAAGAAGTCAAACACTAAGAAAAGTGCAATCTCATCTAAATTGATGATCAGACGGACGCGCTCATCTTCACTCTCATCCAATGGCTACGCTTGATCGAGGCCATCAAAGGAAGATAGAGTCCGATAAAAAGCATGCAACACTTTCTAGATATGATGACAGCGGTGAACCATGACAAGATTTAACGATAGTGCATGGTCAAGTCACCTAAAGGTTAAAATACATGTTTCATTTTGTCATCGAACAATTAATTGAGGTTAAATAAGAGTTTGGTCACATTGATAATGATCTCCCATTCTCGATAAACCTTGGCGCATGTCTAGATAATCGGACAAACATGCAGAATCACATGGTTGATCGAACGGTAAATCATTAGCAAGGTAATCTGGTTATTAAATGTTGTGTATTAACCAAAGGTTAGTAATTTTTTATTACTCTTTAATAATAAGTATTAAATGAAGAATAATGCTCTAATTTAATTTTGAGTCAAAGATTAATATTCTCAATAAAATAAAAGCATGAATTAACTAACCAATAAAAGGTTAGAGCATCTCCTATACTATGCATGACCAACACTGACATATGTCTTCCATATTATAGAGCTAACGTTCTTGCAAGTCCGAAGGTATCAAACACAAGTATGCAAAGCAAATCCCTTCCAACGGTCATCATGAGCTGAATTAACCAAATTCAATGATAGATTCCCAAAATTATCACCACCAAGTTAATAGTGTAACTATTTTCGAAGCTAAATCTCTTTCAAGACCAAAAAGGTAGAACACTTTCTCACGAAAAGCCACCACTACCACGTTTTTATTTCCACATAAAAGGGTTGATCAGTTTGATAACCAATAGGGAAGCTATGAATTATTGCAAGTACATAGATAAAAGTATCTATGGATGTGCAGGACGAGGAAAACCACCTACTGTAATTGTACGACAATAGAAAGTGACACTTCGGCAAATCTCCATTGGAAAATTTGAAAAAGTAGTTGGTGACGTGATATTAATGACATGTTATGCGAGGATAGTAAACCCACTTCACCATCAATTATTTTAAATCACCATATCGAACAACCTTACCACCTTTGTAATCTTGAGCAAAGAACTGGTTTGAAAGAGCAGAAAGTGAGCAGAGACTTGAGAGTTTCATTTTAGTAAGCTAGAACAGTGATCGAGAGTAAGATGGAGGCTTGGGGAATTAATTTCATGCCCAAAGACACAAAAGAAGTAGTAAAGTTCATCACAGACTAATTACCATATGCCGAGCTCCTATGCCTAGAAGTACGATGTATGACTTCACCTAGAAAAGTGGGCCCGGTAAAAAACTCACTCCCCTGTAGCAATATGAAATCGAAAACAATTGCAACTAAATTTTTTCTCACATGATGGAAAATGATGACAGAGCCCCTTGGATTCCAGCCGACCTATTTCACAAAGCAAGGAGACTGCAACATAAGATTTTTCCTGAGTACCAGGTGGACTAGCAATCTTGGAAAGTTGATATGCCCAAGGGTATACTACTCCTCCGATTTACTAGCCTGGTTAGCCATGGTGTACGATGAGAAAACCAAAATATTTTGAGACAATAGGGATAAACCAGTGTTCATTATCGTAGCCAGACTCATCACGCAAGTCTTCAAACTAGAACCCTTTAATACTCGGCTGGTTAAATAGGTAATTGAAAGGCAGTCTCGAATGTTACCAAATTTAAATATTTTTAAATCATTTTTTGAAGAACATGATAAATAGTTGATAAGTTTTCCATCAGAAAAACTTCTTTCAAACCATGGGTCTGAGATTTCTGTGATATGATTAATATTGAAAGTATTGCATTTAGTAGCATAGAGTAATCGAGCAATGGGCACTCCAATTTATGCTTGGGAACAAGAATTGAGTGATCAAATGCACTCACAGTTGTCAGAATTCAAGGAATCTATTTTGAAACAAAGACAAGAGATGCCTGTCTTTTCTAACTACTCCATCCTCATACACCTGGTAGCGGGACAATTAGGAGAGGAAAGTTGAAAGATAGTCAATGTCGTCGAGTGTCCTTACGTCCAGACTAGTTTTTGGAGGATACACAAAGGTCGTACCCACATGGGTTGGTTTTGTGATATTTTCATTATTGAAATTCACTGGATTCTAACTGGTTTCCTCCTTGAGAGACTAGGCCCTAGGGTAAGAGCTTTCATAAATAAAAATGACATAGGAGATTATTTCTTCTCTAAGGGGTTCACATACATTTGGCTCTATGGATCTAATATCCCCTCAAAAATGTTGCCCATGTATTGTCCCTTATCTCTGGCTGCCCTAGAGCTGTGCAGACAAGTGGTCGAAGAGGCCAAAATGAGATTGGTGAAGAAACACGATAAGGTTCCATGGCTTAGTATCCCTTGCAAATTTAGAAGTTATATATTTATAGGGTATCCAACTTTACTCAAAGGAATGTTTGATTTAGATCTCATGGATTTTGAAGAGATAACTTGGAGACCTTATGATCCAGATAAGAATTCCAAGAGGTTAATGAAAAATTGCGATTACGCCTATGTCAAACATAGGAAAGATGCTTACGAGGAAGAATTGTTGGATGCTATAGATAAATGGAAAGACTTGAAGAAAGTATGGGATAAGTACCCCTTCGAAAAAAGGGGCAATTCGTAAGTGCAGAAAGCCTGTGATTACCCCCTTGAATTAATTTCAGTCAAAATATTTTTAGTGGAATCTACGGCCCCCCTCTTACCAAAAGCCACCCAAGAAATTAGAGAATATCCCTTATTAGAATTTATAGAATATGATCAAATGGAAATCACTGTGAGCTCCACAGATGTTGTAGAATGACAAGTCCAAGCCCCTGATGAAACTCACCTCAGAATAGAGACAACGCCCAACACTTCCCAAAAAGTCTCAGAAAGCCTGAGTACAACAAAAGGAAAGGAGGTAGTTGATGCACCTATTCAAGAGCTGACTTCTCCTCAGTAGGCTATAGTTCCAATTTCTAGCCAACTATTAGTAGTAACCTGTGTGATGACGTTAGCCCCTAGAGCCATTCCTAGCTCTTTGAAGATAAAAGACAAGAAGATAAAAATTCCATCAGTAATAAAAATCAACATGAGAAGAGCAGGTGGATTTGGAGGTATCTTTAGATATCTCGGAGTTAAGAAGTAAATAGTTTTATCTGCTTTGGAAATAAAGAAGCCTAGGCTATCACTGCCCTCCACGAATGTTGTTTTGGAAATATCTGAAGAACAAATAGTTTTTAGTGCTGCTTAGGAGTGTGAGTTACAAGTAGGAATGGGAGACTGGGAAGATGATTCTGTAGCTAGAGTAGAAATAGAAACTTCCAAAACAGATATGGCATAGATACACATACCTGTCCTACAAGAGTCTATTGTTCTCAAGGTTAATGAGAGAATTGGGGGAATTTCAGTACATGAAAAGGAAAGAGATATGGTCAAAGTAGCTAAATTAGTACAAGAGCAAACTTTAGATCAGTTGCATCAAAGCAATATAGAATTGAGAAGCCAACTAGAAACAAATGATAAAGAAAAAGCGGAGATGTAAGCTTTAATGAATAAACTAAAGGAAGAGTTGGCACAGAAAAACACCACTGTAGCCCAGCCCCCCATTGACGGTGAAAATCCTAAATTATACGTACTATTTGAATACAATAAAAATGGAGATGTCTTTTAAAATTTGAGATAATATCAATGGGATCACTGATATGTTCAGACAAATCAGGGTGATTCGAGTTATTGCTCAAGAAATGGAAAGCCTGATCTGTCAGAAGAAAGAATAATTTGAAGTCATTCACCCTACCCTTGACTTAATATCAGAGTATTTCGAAGAGATGCAAAACCAGGATGTGTTGTTAAATGATGGGACTACGATCAAGTGTAACATCGAATTCATGAAAGCAGTTATGTTCAGATCAAACATGGGAATATGGCTCAATAATTTTTCTGTTATGGATGACATAACAGAAAAATTGGCAGATATAGGATTGTCTCTAGAAGAATTTTTAGAAGCTGCCAGTATAGAGGACCTCCTGAAAGAAAATATAGAAGACTTTGATTGTGAGCCCGATGACGAGCCAAAAATGACTAGACAAACCACTTTCTTAGTGAATATTGTGGAAATGCTAATCACCCAGTATGAAAAAAGCAAAAATCATATTAGCATACAGAAAAAAAGGGTTCTATAGGAGATGAATATGCTAAGATTTACTATGAATTTTAACACTGATGTGCAGCAATATGAAATCAAAAACACTTACATCCGAAGCTTTTCTTGCACGATGGAAAATGATGACAGATCCCCTTGGATGCTAGCCGACCTATTTCACAAAGGAAGGATACTGCAACATAAGATTTTTCCTAGGAGTACCAGGTGGACTAGCAATCTTGAAAATTTTATATGCCCAAGGGTATACTACTCCTCCAATTTACTAACCTGGTTAGCTATGGTGTACGACGAGAAAACCAAGATATTTTGAGACAATAGGGATAGACCAGTGTTCAATATCGCAGCCAGACACATCATGCAAGTCTTCAAACTAGAGCTCTCTAATACTTGATTGGTTAAATAGGTAATTGAAAGGTAGTTTCAAATGTTACCAAATTTAGATATTTTAAAATCATTTTTTGAAGAACATGATAAAATAGTTTATAATTTTCCCATCAGAAAAACTTCTTTCAAACCATGGGTTCGAGATTTTTGTGATATGGTTAACATTGTTTTAGGAGTACAAGACCTTAGTGTAGTGGGTAGAAAATTATTGTATTTAGTAGCACAAAGTAATCAGGCAATGGGCACCCCAATTTACACCTAGGAACAAGAATTGAGTGATCAAATGCACTCACAATTGTCAGAATTAAAGGAAGCTATTTTGAAACAAAGACAAGAGATGCCTGTCTTTTCTAACTACTCCATCCTCATACACCTGCTAGTGGGACAATTAGGAGAGGAAATCTAAAATATAGTCAAGGTTGTCGAGAGTCCTTACGTCCAAACTAGTTTTTGGAGGATACACGAAGGTCGTACCCACATGGGTTGGTTTTGTGATATTTTCATGATTGAGATTCACTAGATTCTAAATGGTTTCCTCCTTGAGAGACTAGGCCCTGGGGTAAGAGCTTTCATAAAGAAAAAGGACATAGGAGATTATTTCTTCTCTAAGGGGTTCACATACATTCGGCTCTATGGAGCTAAGATTCCCCCGAAGATGTTTCCCATGTATTGTCCCTTATCTCTAGCTGCCCTAGAGCTGTGCAGACAAGTGGACGAAGAGGCTAAAATGAGATTGCTAAAGAAACACGACAAGGTTCCATGGCTTAGTGTCCCTTGCAAATTTAGAAGTTATATATTTATAGGGTATTGACCTTTACTTAAAGGAATGTACGATTTAGATCTCATGGATTTTGAAGATATAACTTGAAGACCTTACGATCCAGATAAGAAGTCCAAGAGGTTAATGAAAATTTGCGATTACACCTAGGTCAAACATAGGAAAGATGCTTACGAGGAAGAATTATTGGATGCTATAGATAAAGGGAAATACTTGAAGACAGTATGGGATAAAGACCCCTTTGAAAATAGGGGCAATTTGTAAGTGCAGAAAGCCTATGATTACCCCCTGAATTAATTTCAGTCAAAAGAGTTTTAGTGGAATCTACGACCCCCCTCTTATCGAAAGCCACCCAACCAATCAGAGAAGACCCCTTATTAGAATTTATATAAGATGATTAAATGGAAGTAACTATGAGCTCTACAGATGTTGTATAACGACAAGTCCAAGCCCCTTATGAAACTCACCTCAGAATAGAGGCAGCGCCCAACACTTCCCAAAAAGTCTCTGAAATCCTGAGTACAACAAAAGGAAAGGAGGTAGTTTATGCACCTATTCAGGAGCTGACTTCTCCTCAGTAGGCTATAGTTCCAATCTCTAGCCAACTATTAGTAGCAACCCATGTGTTGAAGTAGCCCCCAGATCCATTCCTAGCTCTTTGAAGATAAAAGATAAGGAGATAAAAATTCCATCAGTAATAAAAATCAACATGAGAAGAGGAGGTGGATTTGGAGGTATCTTTAGAGATCTCAGAGTTAAGAAGCAAACAATTTTATCTGCTATAGAAATATAGAAGCCTAGGCTGTCACTGCCCTCCAAGAATGTTGTTTTGGAAATATCTGAAGAACAAATAGTTTTTAGTGCTTCGTAGGAGTGTGAGCTACAAGTAGTAGCAGGAATGGGAGACTGGGAAGATGATTCTGCAGCTAGAGTAGAAATAGAAACTCCCAAAATAGATATGGAACAGGTGCACATACCTACCCTACAAGAGTCTATTGTTCTCAAGGTTAATAAGAGAACTAGGGGAATTTCAATACATGAAAAGGAAAGAGATATGGTCAAAGTAGTTAGAGAAGTACAAGAGCAAACTTTGGATCAGTTGCATCAGAGCAATATACAATTGAGAAGCCAACTAGAAATAAATGATAAAGAAAAAGAGGAGATGTAAACGGAAGAGTTGGCACAGAAAAACACCACTCTAGCCCAGCCCCCCATTGAGGGTGAAAATCCTAAATTATATGTACTATTTGAATACAATAAAAATGGAGATATCTCTTAAAATTTGAGATAATATCAATGGGATCACTGAGATGTTCAGACAAATCAGGGTGATTCAAGTTATTTCTCAAGAAATGGAAAGTCTGATCACTGAGATGTTCAGACAAATCAGGGTGTTCCAACTGTATTAGTTTTAAAGATAAAATTAGATGGTGATAAGTGTAAATCTAGGATTAGGCCAAAAATAATAGATTTGAGAACTAGAAGCTATAAAATCAAGCATCCAAGGCCAGAATATTCATCAAGCATCTAGAGATAGCTATTTTGCTAAAAGGTATACTTGAGTGCCCATTTGAGTTGTGTTGTTGTATTCCCCTTGTGCTTATTTTTTTTGTCATCCCTCATTCTTCCCTTTGTTATGTAGGTTTTGATAATGCTATGTTCGGAGAGTTGAGAATATTTCCAGTCTTTCTAAGCCTGAAGTCTAGAGATTCTCCTTGCCAATATTTTAGAAGGAATATTGACGAAGTCTTGTTATATCATTTGAACAAAGCTTTCTCATTCTATTAAGCTATGAAAATAGAGTTTAATGGCATTCTACCAACTCTGAATGTAATAACTATTGAAAACATTAATGCAATTCTAGGTTTCAGCTTTATTATTTCTTTGTTTTCAATTATTTGTGTTTTCTCATAATAGGTTTCGATATTCGAACATTTTGTGAGTGTTTCTTTCATCGGTTAACCCTTAGATTGATTACGATATTCGAATGAGTTTAATGGCACCGATTCTTCTTTTTCCCATTCTTTCTGTTCATGTGATAAATGTTGTTAAATTGCTATAACAACCCAATTGGATAGGCACCAATCTACATAAGGCATAATAATTAAGTTGTCTTTGCTTGGTCAATTTTATATAGATAATGTATAACTAAAATCTAGAGTGTGTAATACTTGTAAAATCATAAGTTTACCGTTGGGGTTTCCTTACCTATTTTGCTATGTTTTCTTTAGCAATACTTTTTTCAACAGAATAAAAAGGTAGGTTGACCAGAGCCTATAATAGATCGTTGGTTTCAAACAATTTTTATAGCATGACAATCGAATCCTATGGATGCAAGAAATGGTTCCAATAGTTTTTTGGCGCAGTTGCTAGGGAGGACTTATTAATTAGATGATTTTTATTTTAAAATCTTTCTTTTGAACGATTATTTTTAATCAACGAGTGGCCAATAGGAATAAAGAACCTGTGTCTTGTTTTTTACGTTCTTTATTTTATGTTGCTCGTAGTTTTTAATTGTGTTATTTTTTTTGATAGGTAACAAATTATTTACAGCGGGTTTTTTGAAAAGGGTCCCAAAACCTTAAATACAGTAATAGCCGAAGCATTAAAATGATAACAAAAAATCGGGCCAGTCCCGAGGGCCCTGATGACTACAAAAAACGTTATGGCACAAAATAACCTTACAGATCCGTAAGCCTTCAAAAAAAACAGCAGCGTCAGACAGGGGCGACAACCTCCAGGAACAACAAAAAACGAAAACCGAAAACCTTTAGGCCGCCAAAGGCCAGAAGGGCCCTGCTAACTGGGCCCTGAGACGTCCTCAAACCGCTCGGACCCTGTCACGGGGAAGCCTAGACTCCAATGTTGACAGCCTGGTCGGAATGATCCTGCATCACGATTTGAACTAGGCCTGCAGGGAAGTGCGAGGACCAGGTGGTGAAATCTTCAGCGGTAATGGCGAGATTTGCCATGAAATCAACAGCCCTGTTACCTTCTCTGAACACGTGCTGAAATGCGTGATCGGGGAAGCCCTGAAGAATGAAGAGGGCCTCCCGGATGGAATTATGGAATCGCCAGGAGCAGGAATCAGGCCTGCTGGCGGCTTTGATTATGACTTGGGAATCGCCTTCGATGATGATATTTGAGGGGGAGCCCCTGAGGGCCGAGAGGCCACTGAGCAGGTCGGCTGCTTCGGCAAAATTGTTGGTTTTTCTGCCCAATAGAACCGTGAAGGCAGTGATCAGTTCCCTGTTACAGTCTTTGATGACCCCGCCCACCCCAGAGGCCCCGGGGTTGCCTTTGGAGGCACCGTCGAAATTGAGCTTAAGCCAACCGAGGGGGGGAGTCCACCTGGTTAGGGAGCATCGAGAGGGGGCGGGAGGGGGAGTAGGGGGGAAAGCTGAATGCCGAGGGAGGAGAGCAGGGAGGCTACGCTCGATCGCCGGGGCTCCTCAGAAAGGGGAATGAGGCGAGAATTCTGGGTGGCAAAGGAGACTGCCTTGGTCGCTATCCATGGGGGGAGCAGGCCAGGGAGGAAAAGGCTCGCTTGTTACGTTCGAGCCAAATTTGCTATAGCATATGAGGAAGGCAGGCCTTCCAGAGGAAGCGAAGAAAGGGATGAGCAAAGGGGGTGGGCCACTGTGACAGGAGATCAGAAATGGAATTGGGGGCCGCCCACTGAACGGAGAAATGGGAGAGGATGAGGCCCAGGACTTCGGAGGAGAAAGAGCATTTTATGAAAAGGTGATTGGTTGACTCCCAAGCGGCACGGCAGAGGAAGCATCTGTTAGGGATCTGGAAACCCCTCTTGATCAGATTCTCGATCGTGAGGATTCTGTTTTGAACGGCCACCCAAACGAAATGGCTGATTTTGGGGATCAAATTCTTGGCCCAAACCTGCTGGGTCGAGAAGGTGGTCGTCCCCGGGGTTCTCTGAATGTGGTAAGTTAACTTGACTGAAAAAACATCGTTGGGAGAGCCATGCCACATGCATCTGTCACTATCTCCGAAATATGGGATGACAGTCGCACTGAGGATGCGCTGAAGCCTGGCAGCTTGAAGCGGGAACCTGGGGTTCAGGATGGGTTTCCAGATGGTCCGCCCCTGGAACTGGGTCATGTAGTCAGACGCTCTGGGGCCTCGGTCCGCAAGCCCTGGTTTGAGGAGGAGGAGCTCCCTATCCGAGCTTAGGGCATCGTCGAGAATCCACCTGTCCTCCTAGAAGTCAATCTTGGCTCCGTCCCCAAGAATCCATCTGGTCCCTTGCTGAACAATGTCTCTGGTGGAAAGCAGGGACTTCCAGAAGGCAGATCCGTCATGGGGCTGGGTGTCACCGAGGAAGGGGTGGTTGTGGCAGTACTTCCTACGCACAATGCAAACCCATTCATCGGAGGTATTGGTGTGAACCTTCCAGGCATGTTTGGACAGAAGGGCCTTGTTCATGGGGACCACCCGTCTGAGCCCGATCCCTCCCTCTCCTTTGGGGCGACAGACTAGGGGCCAGGAGATCGAGGGAATCCTTTTCTTGTCCTCGCAGCCTGACCAGAGGAAGCGTTTCTGAATTTGCTCGATGAGGGAAGCAATGGAGGCCAAAATTCTAAAGACAGACATGAAGTATATCGGTATGCTTTGAAGGACTGACGCCAAGAGGGTGGCTCTGTCGGCCTACGAGAGGAGGTGGCCTTTCCAGGGGGCAAGTTTCCTTTGGATCCGCTCAATCACCCCATTCCACAGCGTCTTGGAAGATGCCCCTGTGAACAGAGGAAGCCCGAGGTAGGAAGAGGGGAGGGAGCCGGGGGAGCATCCCAGGATCCGCTCGATTTTGATTCTTTTTCGAAGGTTGATTTTCTGCCCATCCGCCTCCTCGTACAGGGTCAAGATGTTCTTGAGGGCCTTAGCTTGAGGGACCGAGGCCGAGGAGGCAAGGATGGTGTCGTCCACAAACTGCTGGTGGGACACGGGGGGTAGGCCCTACGTCGGCCTGATGCCCGAGATAAGACCGTGAGCCACAGCGTTCGAAATGGTTCACCCCAGGGCCTCAGCCAAGATAATGAAGAGAATCGAGGATAGGGGATCACCTTGTCGGAGGCCTCTGGAGCTAGGGAAGAACCCGACTAGGGATCCATTGACGAGGATTGAGAACCAGGGGGAGGACACGCACTTGTTGATGAGTTGGACCCAGGAAGGGTGGAACCCAAATTTGAGGAGGACCTTGGTCAGGAAGCTCCAATCGACCCTGTCAAAGGCCTTATTCATATCAAGCTTGAGCAGGAAATGGGCCTTTTTGGATAGGACAACTGAGTGGATGGCCTCGTGCATGATGATGACCCCATCTGTTATCAGCTTGCCTTTGACTGAACTTCCCTAGCAGGGGGCAATGATCAGGGGGAGGATGTCCTTGAGGCGGGTGGTCATGGCTTTAGTCAAGATTTTGTAGAGGACGTTGCACAAGCTGATGGGGCGGAAGTCTGACAGGGATCTGGCCGCCTGAGTCTTCGGGATCAGGGTTATGAAGGTGGTGTTGATGCCTCTGGGGATGGATCTGGCAAACTGCAGGTCCCGGATGGCAGCGCACACATCATGTCCAACGATGTCCTAGAAATACTGGAAGAAGTGGGGAGGAAACCCATCCGGGCCCGGGGCCGCCTCAACCTTCATGGAAAAGGTGGCGGCTTGGATTTCGGGGTCAGACAGGGCCTGCACCAGCTTAGCATTTGCCATGGCCGGGACAGACAACGGGATGTGATCCAGAAGGGAATCAACCGCCTCTGAGGACATAGGAGGTCCGTCGCCCAGGAGCTCTTGAAAGAAGTGGACTGCCTCAACACGAATGTCCTCCTCCTTAGTGATGGTTCTGCCATTGCTATCAACCAGCTCGACAATTCTGTTGGAACCCCTATTTCGAAGGGTCGATGCATGAAAGAACTTGGTGTTTGCATCGCCATCTTGGATCCACAGAGTGCATGACTTCTGCCTCCAAAAGGTTTCTTCCCTGGCCAGGATATTGTGGTACTCGCTGAGGGCAATGCGCTCCTCTTCCCTGAGCCCCGGTTCTTGGGAGCCTGCTTGGAATCTGGACTCAATCTCTTCAAGTTTTTTTTGGACAGCCTCCTTGCTTTCGAAGATGTTACCAAACACTTCCTTGTTCCATGCCTTAAGGTGCTCTTTGATGCATCTCAGCTTGTGGAAGACTTGCTCAGCAGGGCGACCAAGGACTGGGGGAGCCCACCAACAGCCGACCTGGGCCCGGAGGTCGGGGTGGTGCAGCCACATGGACTCAAACCGGAAGGGCCTCCTTGGGGGGGGCGATGATCAGTTTTGAGGAGGAGGGGGTTGTGGTCAGACCCAATTTTGGGGAGGGCCAACAGGGTGGCGTCAACAAAAATGGGGAGGGCTTCCTTGGACAAGAAGACTCTATCCAATCTAACCTGAATGTGGCTAGGTCCCGCTCTTTTGTTGGACCACGTGAACCGGGCTCCCTTCAGGCTGACGTCCATGAGCTCGTTGAGGGCGATAAAGGCCCCAAAGTCATCCATGCTTTTGGTCCTGACCTCAGAGCCCCCGCATTTGTCAGAGGAAAACAAGGGGCTATTGAAGTCCTCGGACAGGATCTAGGGCAGGGGAGCAAAAGCTTCTCTCATCGAGCTGATTTCTTGCCAAAGCCTTGCTTTCTCAATGGGGTTGTTGGGGGCGTAGACGTTGGACAGAATCCATGATCGCTTTGATTTGAGACAGTGAACCAAAATATTAATAATCCTGGGCGACGAAGAAATGAGCCTTCCCTCATAAGACCGGGGGTCCCACATGCACATAAGGCCCTTGGCTAAGCCAGTCACGGGGGTGGAGAGGAACTCGCAGCTTGCGCCGTGTAGCATGGGCTATCCTCCGGCAGCGGCGTCATCTATCTTGGTCTCCCGAAGGAGGATGAAGGACGGGCGGTGGTCCCTGCGGAGTTGACCGAGGATCCTTTTCTTGGGGACCCCATTGAGTCCCTTGATGTTCCAGGAGATGAGTTTCATTTGGCACCCTTGTGGGGTCGCTTGCCCCCCTTTCCTGCCTGAGCGGGGGGTTTGGATCGGGCATCGTCCGCCTTGTGAGAGCTCGTGCCAACATCGGAGAGCGTAGTCTGGGAGCCATTAGCTATGTCATCCTCTGTGATCCTTGACCGTTGTTCACACAAGGTGGGCCGCCCTCGTTTGAGTTTGCTGCCAAAATCTGTGGCAAAGGACCTGCTCCGGGTCATTTTGGGGCTGACTTCGTCGAGCTCGGACGGAGAGCTGGCTTCGGTCTCACCATCAGATCGCTCAAATCCACACACCAAGGGGGTAGGCTCCGGGAAGGATTCCTGGGTGACCGGGGCTAGGCGGGGGTGAGGGGGGAGGAGCGGGTCCCGGTTGGAGGGGGAGCCGACAGGGAAGGGGGCCTATGCCTCAGGATGGGGTTGGCAGCCGGGGCTTGAGGGGAAGGAGCCAGAATGGGAAGCGGGGGGGAGTCTGGGATCGGGTCCCCGAAGGGGTCACTGGGAATAGGAATCTAGGAAAGGTCGCCCTCCGAGCCGGGCCCGCCAAGGGGGGCCTTTGGGCCCAATGGGGAGACCTCCTTGTGGGAAGCACTAGGGTTGGGATGAGGGGGACCCCGGGACGGGGCCCGACCAGATCTACGAGGGGGTTTGGGATTAGGGTCATCAGCCTTTTTGGATGTCGGGCATTGGTGAGGGAGGTGGCCCTGAGTGCTGCAAGAGGTGCAGAAAGCAGGTTTATTTTCGTAGATTAGGGTTTGACGCCAAAAGAAGGACCCAGAAGAGATGGTAACCGAGGAGGGGAGCTCAGATTTGAGATTGGCGTTAGCACAGAACCTGGCATGCACCATACGGGAGCCAGCCTTGGTCGTGGGATCAAAGGCCACCAAGTCTCCGACCGACTGAGCAATGAGCTTTAGGACGTCTTCACGCCATAGATGAAAGGGAAGGTCCGGGAGGCGAACCCAGATCGGGGCAAAGTTGATGCTTTGGGTGCTTGGGTGAAAATCTGCACCATAACGTCTGAGAAAAAGACTTTTGCGACCCAGGAACCAGGGCCCGCCCGACAGGATCTTCTCAGTGTCCTCGCTGTTGTTGAGTTTAATAATGAAGAAGCCTTTGGACAGGGCAACCAACTGAATATGCCTAGAGACCTTCCATTTGGTAGCCGCCCATCTACGGATAGTCTCCATGTCTGGGCGCCCGCCCAGGAACTTCCCAACCAAGGAAGACGATGATTCAGAAACCAGGGATGAATAAACCTCCTCCTGGATGGAAATGTGGGTGCCTTGAAGGGAAAGCCCTATGCCCAGGGCCCGAGCAGGGGTCTTGGAGCCCACCAAAATCTGTTGGTAGGAGGGTTTGGGCCCTCCCGGGGCAAGCCCTTGCCCAGGATCGGGGGGCTTCTTCCCGAGGCCGTCCGTCGCATCGAGGCCGGGCAGAGGGCACGGGCCCAGGATCCCGTCCCCACCTAGCCCACCGTCCAGCTCAAGCGAGTAGCCCCCTTCCGACCCCGCCATGGATCCGCATGGTCCGGGCCCCCGCTCAAATGTACCTGTTCCTGACCCTGGTGTCGGTCCCGCCCAGTAACCTGCGCCCTGTTTTGGATCCGATCCCAGCCCTGCGTCCGCTTCTGCTCCAAACCTTGCTCCTGCTGCCGCTCCCGCCATCCTCCAGCTTGTCATTTTCAATTGTATTATGAAGTGTTTTACGTTTTTTGATTTTCTTGAATTTCTTCCAAAGAACCATCCCTTGTGAGGCTGAGAGTTAAGAATCAAGCAATCTTGATTAAATTTTCAGTTCTTTCTGCATCAACGTGCTGGCGACTCTGTTTGGACGAACCCAAAAATAAAAAATAAAAAAAGGAGCAGAACACGCTAATGCACACCAGGAGAAGCGGTAAGAAGTTATTCGCAAAATTTGAGAATCCAGAGGTATTTACCCATAACCATAAAATACCACTTTTTAAGAGTACCGTATCCGATAATAAATCATATTTTAGTAGTAAAAAGTACGTAAAAAAAATAGAATTCAAAATACTGTTGTTGTTGATATTACTGTAGATAAAGTTTTAAATACTACTGTAGAAAATACATCAGATTCATCTCAGTACCATAGTCCTATAGATTATAATACAAAGGTAAATAATTCTTCATATTATACCCATGCCACCCATACCCATATCTCAGTAGGCGTTGCTACTGTAAATTTGAATCCCATTATACCTATAGTAATAATGGCCCAAGAAAATCAGCAAAATCAAAATAATGTCCATTTGTGGAGAACTAATAGATATAGGCCATTTGTTTTACCTACAAATCTTAATACCTTACCTAATAAAGCCCACAAATACCTCCCAAAGTTCTTATAAAATAATGCGGTAACTAGAGAAGACCACATAAAAAGTTTTCTATTCGTAATGGATAGTCTAGAAGTAGAACACGAGGACGTAGTCTTGAGACTGTTCCTGTAAACCCTAGAAAAAGATGCCAGGGAGTGGTTTAATTCTATTCCAGATAATGATATTCTATATTTCACCAAAATAGAAGCTGTGTTCCTAAAGAAATTTGGGAAAAGAAAAGATGAACGATCTTTATTAACTGAGTTGACCACTATAAAGAAAAAATAAAATGAGGTTGTTAGTGACTTTAATAGAAGGTTCTCAAAAACCAGAAACAAGATCCCTACCAACCTTAGACCTAGTGATATTCAATCCATTTGTTTCTATAAAAATGCTTTCCAAGGGGAGTTTAACTATGAGCTGAGGTAGGAACAAGCCACTACCATTGATAGTTGTATGGAGAAAGCAATAGATATAGAAAGAAACATTCTTGATAGTGGTAAGATGAAGCCTTCCTCTCTAGAATTCAACCTACCTGAGAGAAAGCCCAAAAGAGTAGAATTTGATATACAAAGAAAAACTAAAATAGATCCAATGGAATCAAATGGTCGAGATGTTCGATACCATGAATAATAGGTTAGCAAGAATTGAAAGAAATAATGGTAATAATTGTGAGACATCACAAACAAAATGACCATATGTTGATAACTGCCCTCCTTTCAAGAAAAAATTCAATAGAAATTGGGGAAACAACAATGGCCCTAAAGAAGGAAATATGAGTAGGAATAATGGAAAAAATAACCGGAAAAATAGAGAATCTGACAGAGATAAGAACAATGTTCCAAACCCTATACCATATGCCAACATAGCAAAAGGATTTCCCTACTTTTTCTCTACTTGTGATGCACCTCATAACCTTGATGCACGTGGAATCCACCTAAGTGATCAACAAAATGTAGATCTACATGATGATTCTGAAGAAGACAAGGATTAATGTCTATTGGTCTCTAGAATATGAGTCTAGAGAAAGGTTGTTTCAAGAAAATATAATAAAAATTCTTCAAATCATCATCCTCAAATTTTTGTAGCTAAAGGAACTAAGATCTTGCAAAAACCACATGAGTCAAGATATGACAAAATGAAGCAAGGAAAACTAATCCCCACTACTAAGGAAGTGGAAGAATTAGAAGCCACCAATACTCTGAGTTTAAGAAATAGAACTATCTTGACAGAACAAAAAAAGCTTCAAAAAGTGAAATAAGAAAACAAAATTTCACAAATAAGAATACCAGTAAAGAGAAAGTGGATAAAACCTTCAGAAATATTATTCCTGAGATAGTAGAATTAGAAGAGGAAACATCCAAAGAGGAAAAAAATAGACCACTGGATATAAAAAAGATAGAATTTGATGCTGGGTTAGAACTCAGTAAACAAAAAGTTAACATCACATTTAAAGAGCTTATGAAAGTTCAACAATACAAAGAACAAGTTTGCAGAGTATTTGGACTAGTTGAACAAAAAGAAGATCTAACCTGCCATACTGCTAGACAAAATCAACATGATACAAGATCACCATTCTGTCAAATCCTTCTATGTATCATTAAGGTATCATTCAGATGAAGGAGAAAGGTATGTGATCCATAATTATATGCTATACAGTGGAGCCTCAGATAATATCATGCCAAAATTAATAGTTGACCAAATGGGATTAATTTGAACAAGAGATTATGCTCTTGTTTCTATAATGGACAACAAACAAATTCCTTATGTAGGGGTGATAATTGGATTGTTGGTGTTTCTAGACCAACACCCCAAAAAGGGCATAGTAATGGGTGTTGCAGTAGTTGATGTTGATCCTTTCTTCTCACTATTACTCAATAGAAATTGGGTAAAATAACTTAGAGGTTCAATCCAATTGGATTGGTCCTATGCTACTATCCTAATGACAGATAAGAAAAATGTAATCTTACGAAGGGAACCATTTAACAAACGCTTAGTAGAGTTAATCCAAATAGATGAAACTATGATAAACTTGGTGAACTCTATGGAAGCAAAAGGTATGGGAGTTTACTCCATATGGCACAACCCATTCCTGGTGGAAGTACCAGAAGCAAGGAACATGGATCCAAAAGTTATGAAAATGGTAAATGTCGAATCAGATAAAGTATTAACTCAAGAAATATGGACCATGTATTTTGATGGAGCTAAGTCCCAATCTGGAGCAGGTGCAGAAATTAATCTAACTGACTTAAAATGAAACTACCTTGGTATCCCTTACAGACTAGAAATCCCTTGTATAAACAATGTATCTGAATATGAAGCTTTATTTCTAGGGTTAAAAAAAGCAAAAGGATTAAGCATTAACTACTTGATTGTAACAGGGGACGTAGAACTAATTATACAACAAATTAAAGGTAAATATCAGACCAAACATCATAGGCTAAAGCAATATAAAATGTAGTATTGGAAGAAATTGAAAAATTCTTAGCTTTCAATATCTCATTTATTCCAAGGAAAAAAAATTATGTTGCAAATCTTTTAGCTATAAATGCCTTAGGCCAAGATCATCCATAAATAACTACAGAATATATGGATAGGTTCCCAACTATTTCAGTTTATAAACCCTCTATGCCCGATAACATAGTTTATTTATAGGTCTTTCAAGATGATGTGGATATTAAAGATTTCATGACTTTACAAAATTATTATGCAGATATAATCTATGATGAAAAGGATGAAGACAAGCTAAAAGATCAAATAGGTGAACTAGTAGAAGTAATCAAGCCAAAAACAAACAAAATACCCAAAATATTATTTTCTTTAGAGAGTCTATTTGATGATTTTGACAAAGCTTACAAATATTTACACAAAGAAGTAATATTTGAAGACATTAACATTGGTACAATGAGAGAGCCCAGAATAGTGAAGGTAAATATGGCCTTGCCAACTAGAGAAAAGGTTGGATACATCAGTTTCTTAAATAAGAATAAGGAACATTTTGCTTGGACTTATGAAGACCTTAAAACCTTCAAAATAGATGTAATGACACACATAATACCCATGAAGAAATATTCCAAGCCATTTAGATAGAAATAGAGGAAGTAAAATCCAACTTTGCACCCCATAATGCAAAAAGAGGTACAAAAATTACTAGATTCTAAAATAATCAGAAAGGTAAGATTTTCTTCTTCGATAAATTTAGTACCTGTTAGAAAAAAGAATGGTGATATTAGACTCTGTGCAAATTTCAAAAAATTTAAATATAGTTTTATTAAAAGATAACTACCCATTGCCAAATATGGAACAACTATTGTAAGTAGTAGTTGGTTCATCTAGATTATCCCTGTTGGATGGATTTTATGGATACAATCAAATTCAAATTAAATGTAGAAGACAGACATAAAACAACATTCACTACACCTTGGGGCACATTTGAATATCTAAGAATACCTTTTGGATTAATGAATGTAGGTGCCACCATTTAGATAGCAATGGACTTTGCTTTCAAAGGATTAATGTTCAAAATAGTAGTTGTATACATGGATGATATCACAGTATTTTTTAAGAATCCAGCAGATCACTTAGAGCACTTAGCTGCAGTTTTTGCTCGATGTAAAGAAATTGGAATTTCTCTAAATCCCAAGAAGTGCATGTTCAGGACTACAAAATAAAAATTGTTAGGTCATATAGTTTCATAAAAAGGAATAATCATTGACCCAGAAAGAATAGAAGTTATTTCCAAAATTCCTCCTCCTAAGAACTTAAAAGGTGTCAGGTCATTCTTTGGCAAAATAAATTTTGTTAGAAGATTTGTCCCAAATTTTGTAGAGATGACCAAACCCATAAATGACATGGTTAAGAAATCTGGAGAAATAAAATGGAAAATAGAAAATATGGAAGCATTCAATAGAATAAAAGAAGCCATTTCTATTATTCCAGCCCTAAGCTGCCCTAATTATTCTAAAGACTTTATCATTTATTCATATGCATCTGAACATTCAATTGCTGCAGTTCTTTCATAAAAATATAATGAAAATAATGAAAGGCCAATAGCCTTCATGAGTTCAGGTATGAAAGGAGCACATCTTAAATATACCCTAGTGGAAAAGTATGCTTATGTAGTTGTTCAATATTTAGAACATTTCAAAGGTATATTCGGTTCAAACAAATTTTACTATTGCATCCCTTTCATAACAATAAAAGATATTTTTACCCAATCTGAGCCATTAGGAAGGCCAGCAAGATGGATGGTGAAAATTTTGAAATATGATGCTGAATTCAAAATAGTCAAAACTGGAATAGGACAGGGCTTAGCCAAATACCTGGCATATAAAGAAGAGGACTCTAATAATTTCATCACAATAAATGAAATGCATGATAACAAGAGAATCAATAATGGAGAATGAAAATGGTATGATGAAATTATTGTATATTTACAAACTCTATCTTTTCCCAGAGATATATCAACAAATAGAATGAGGTTAGTAAAGCTTCAAGCTCAGAAATATCATGTGCAAGATGGTGTACTTTATTGGAAGCACCTTGATGGAGTGTTATTAGTCTGTTTATATGAAAATGAGATCCCAAAAATAATTAATGGATTTCGTGGAGGACATTTTACTCCAAAAGCCATAGCTAATAAAATAATGAGAGTAGGATATTATTGGCTTTCCATTTTTAAATATGTAACTAAATATGTTAGGAACTATCATAACTACCAAGTTTTTGTATAAGAAAGAAGCAATTGGCAGCCATACCCCTCAAACCAGTAATCATTGAAGCACCATTTACCCAATGGAGCATTGACCTAATTGGAGAGATCAAGCCTAATTCATCAGGCTAGCATAAATGGATCATAACTACTACAGACTACTTCACCAAGTGGGTAGAGGCTGCTCCTCTAAGAACCTCCACAAATGCCACCATTATTAAATTCTTGGAAGAAAATATTCTAACCAGGTTTGGAGTTCCTCAAAAACTGGTAATAGATAATGGGTAGAATTTTGTTTCATATGAAATGGTAGAATTTTGTGCTAACTATGGAATTTAACTCTCACATTCTGTTAATTATTACCCCCAAGGGAATGGTATTGCTGAGTTATAAAATAAAAATATAATAACTAGAATAAAAAGATCATTGGGTAAGAACAAAAGGGGATGGACAATGAACTAAAATTTGCTCTTTGGGTTGATAGGTTGAATGTCAAAAGAAATACATAAAATATTCCCTATGAAATGGTATATGGAGAGAGAGCCTTATTACCCTCAAGAATAGAAACATTTGCACTTTACCTCTTGTTGCAATATCATGAAGACCCCAACCCTTTACAAAGAAGGCTAGACCAAATTTTCATGTTATAAGAGCAAATAAGAGAAACCCTTAATAGAATGATGGAACAAACTCATAAAACTATAAAATTGTTTAATAAGAAATCCAAGGGTACTCCTTTCTCTCAAGGAGATATAGTCATCTATTGGACTTAAAAATGATAAGCATGGTGAAAAGGGAAAACTAAAACCTAAATGGATTGGTCCATACCAGATAGCCCATGTTATAGGTCATAATACTTACAAGTTGTAGACTTTGCAGGGAGAACTAATGGCTATTCCTATTAATGGCCAACACCTCAAGATGTACAATCCATGTGGAAGGACCTAAAATAAAAATCAATAAAATAAAATAAAATATATAAAAAATAAAAAATATAGAAAATAAAAAAACCCAAAAAATAAAGTGATGTGTTTTGTTGTTATTTTGATTACCAGATAATCTTTTTGTTGGTATAGTTCTGAGTATGCTGTTTCACATGGTATTATTAGTTTGATGAGTATTTATTAATTTTGGTTCCTCCAAAAACAATAAGAAGAAAGGAGATTTATTTTAGACTTTGATGATGTTTACAAATTTTCAAATATGAATGTTTATGCAATGGTCATATGATAAGAGATAAAACATAACGAAATTAGAGTTGATTGAAACACCATGTTAAGTCATCACATTACAAATGATACTTAAGGTAAGGTCCATGGAACAGAGTTATCTTTGATAAGGTGGTTGAGCTAAAGATCATTACACTTATCCTTTTTAGCCATAAACTAATCCTCAACTCAAGCATACTCATTGCACAATTTGCTTGTATCAAAATAATTCTCAAATGAGAAGGAAAATCAAAATAATGCAAGTTGATTCATTGCCTGAGATATCTTGGAAAACCTCTATCAGGGCTATAGACGCGTGACTAGCAATAGAGTAAAACCAGATGGGATTAGAAGAAACTCCATCGAGGCTATAGACGCTTGACTAGCAGTGGAGACCTACAGAATGATGAAAATATTTAAGAGTGAAATCATACATTAGGATTAAGTATTTTTCTCAAATATGGTAAAGTTTTGGAAGACTTAAGAATCAAAATGAATGCATAAACACACACATGGACCAAATCATGATGGAACATATAGCTTTGACAAGTTATGTGTGATATCCTATGACTTAGCTAAAACAAACATAACAATATATCTAAAAAACTTATATGTTTCTAAAATTCTGACCCTAGTTCCAAATTGAATAAAAGGAATTACAATTTTCAATGCTCTATTACTTTGATATTATGTTGTTATTACAATTTTTCGATTTAAAAGTTGTTATGTTTTGTTTTTTAAGCTTTACTTATCAGTCTTGATGATTTGAATTTTTTTCCAATATTGCAATAAAACTTGGAGATTCTGTAATTCTCAAATTGCCTCATGTTTTTAGCACATTGTCCTAGTTAGAGCCTATGTTGGAGCCAAAATTGACTCAACATTTGAAACCCCCAATTTTAAATTTTTTTATTTCAAAAAAAATAGCAAAAGTAGCTAGCCTATGTTGTATTTCCATCTGAGAAGTTGACTTCCATATGTTTGAAATTTTAAATTAACCTTAGCCATTTTTGGGTTGATTTTATAGCCATTGTTTTATCCTATAAAAATCCATAAAGGTCAAATTGTATAAGCATCCACTACAATGGTAAAATCATTAAAATACCTAACTTTTTAAGTAAGGTTTATGACCCATGAATTTAATAGGAGCCTTCCTTTTAAAAATAATTCATGGACCTAAGCCTAATAAATAAACCCCTAAGTCCTAAATTATTAAAAAGAGATAATTTGAGGTCTAATAAGACAACACCATGGTCTAAAAGTTTGAAAAGCTAATTTTTGAATGAAATTCTTAATTAAAGCCTTGAGGGTATGCACCCCCTTGAATTAAACATCGAGCTATTTTAAGAAATCCAAGGGTTGCGCTCGATTGTGATTAAATCGGGTGGCCGTGCTCGTTTGAAACTCATCAAGTATAAGTAAGGGAAATGCAAGGGAAATGGATGCATTTTCATACTATGAAAAGCAAAGTATAAGTAATATGTTATTTATTATGGTACACTATTACCCGGATCTCACGGAGCCCTTCCTAATTTGGATTTGATCATAGAAATAACTCTCTTGGAACAGAACAAATCAACCGATGCCTTTTACCCATAGGTTAAATGTCGATTAAAATCACTAAGCTAGATCAAAAAGGGTCTAATACATCGCTAATCCCTCCCCCTTCCTACTAATACAAGGTTTATTTTCAGTTATAAAGTTAATAGGTCGTGGAGGATCCACGGTTGTGCTTTATCAAGAATTAATCCGATGGATGCACTTTTCCCAAAGATAACAACTCTAAACATGCACTCGATCTATTAAAATGAAGAGCATATTCAGTTGAATCCAACGGTTGCATCTAACTCACATCTAATCCGATGGATGTGCATTTACCATAAATTATCAAGGATAGCCCAGCTTATTTTAAAAATATGCACATATACGAAGGAGATCAATGAATGTACTTTTTCTTAAGATGATCTGACGGTAGTGCTCACTTCAAGTAAACAAAGGTAAATCTATCGGTAAGACCAAGTCAGCACCTGATTAGTCAAATTTAATCATATTTAGCGAGGGCCCTAACATGTTACTAATCATCCCCCTTTCACTTAATCAAGGTTAATGAAAATCAGTAGCATGCACTTTTCGGTTACCTAACTTGTAGGTTACAGAAGATCCACGGCTACGCTTGATCGAGAGTCAATCCAATGGATGCACTTTTACCACGAATCACCAAGGTTAGTTTAAAGTCATTACTCGCACTCACAATTAAAGCATGTGCAGGACCGAGGAATATCAACGAACGTGCCATCACTAAAGATAATCCAATGGCAGTGCACGTCTCAAGATGACCAACCATTAAAAATATCCTGCTCAAGTCAAAGACAAACACCCTATGTTCAAACAGATTTGACGGTTGCGCTTGAGCCTGGTTGATCTAACGGTCGTGCTCCAAGAAAGTTTCTCAAAGATTAAAAGAGGGCTCCTTTGAAAAATAATCAATGAAGATCGATGGTCACATGTAATCTAGAAAGATCCAATGGTGATGCTTCACTAAAAGGATAAATCAAAGCTAATGAAATCAACAAATGCGCTTGATCCCGCCTAGATCCAACGACTATGATTTCATGAATCCATCAAAGGTTGAAAAGTAAAAGAGATAAATTGAATCGATGGCTACGCTCGAACTAGCCTAGATTTGATGGTGGTACTTCATTTAAAAGCAATTATAAACCAAAGGGAAATCAATGACCATGTTTCAACCCGTTGAGATCTAACGACCATAATTTAATCAAGGACATATAAAGGATAAAGTGGAATCCAACAATAGTGCTCAATCCAAGTAAAGATCCTATGACTGCGATCTCATGAATCTATCAAAGGTTGACAAGTCGTATAAAGAAAAAATAGGATCTGACGATCGCGTGCAATCAAGAAAGATCTCACGATGGTCCTATTCGGAGTAATCATCTATTAAAAAGGTACCATGATGACTTAATCTAACGGTCGCGTTCATCCTTACCTAATCCAATGATGGTACTTAATAGAAGAAGTCAAACACTAGGAAAAGTGCAATCTCATATAAACTGACGATCGGATGAACATGCTCATATTCACTCTCATCCAATGGCTATGCCTAATTGAGGCCATCAAAGGAATATAGAGTCCGATAAGAAACATGCAACACTTCCAAATCTTACGACAACGGTGAACCACAAACCAGATTCTATGATAGTGCATGGTCAAGTCATTTGAAGGTAAAGAGACATGTTTTATTTCGTCATCGAATAATTAATTAAGGTTAAATAAGGGTTTGATAACGTTGATAATGATCTCCCATTCTCGATAAACCCTGGTGCATGTCTAGATAATTAGACGAACGTACAAAATCACATGGTTGATCAAACGATAAACCATTAGCAAGGTAATCTGGTTATTAAAGGTTGTGTATTAACCAAAGGTTAGTAATTTTTTTATTACTCTTTAATAATAAGTATTAAACTAAGGATAAAGCTCTAATTTAATTTTGAGTCAAAGATTAATATTATGAGTAAAATAAAAGCATGAATTAACTAACCAATAAAAGGTTAGAACATCTCCTATACTGTGCATGACCACCATTGACATATGCTTTCCATATTATAGAGCTAACGTTCTTGCAAGTCTGATGGTATCGAATATAGTTATGCAAAGCGAATCCCATCCAACGGTCATCATGAGTTGATGTATCCAATGGGCACACACTTCAATAACCAAATTCGATGACAGATCCCCAAAATGATCACCACCAGGTTAACAGTGTAACTATTTTTGAAGTTGAATCTCTTTCAAGACCAAAAAGGCAGAACAATTTCTCACAAAAAGCCACCACTGCCACATTTGTATTTCCACGTCAAAGGGATGATCAATTTGATAACTAATAGGGAAGGTGTGAATTATTGCAAGTAGATAGACCAAAGTCTCTACGGATGTGTAGGTTGAGAAAATCCACCTATCGTAACTATCTGACATTAGAAAGTGACACTTCGACAAATCTCCATTGGCAAATTTGATAAAGCAGTTGGTGACATGATATTAGTGATAAGTTATGCGAGGACAGTAAACCTACTTCACCATAAAATATTTTAAATCACCATATCAAACAACCTTACCACCTTGGTAATCTTGAGCAAAGAACTGGTTCGAAAGAGCAGAAAGTGAGCAGAGACTCGAGAGTTTCATTTTAGTAAGCTAGAACAGTGATTGAGAGTAAGATGAAGGCTTGGGGAACTGATTTTGTGCCCAAAGACATAGAAGAAGTAGTAAAGTTTGTCACAGACCAATTGCCATATGCTGAGCTCCCTATACTAGCTGTGCCTAGAAGTATGATGTATGACTTCACCCAAAGACATAGAAGAAGTAGTAAAGTTTATCATAGACCAATTGCCATATGTTGAGCTCCCCATACCAGCTGTGCCTAGAAGTATGATGTATGATGTATGACTTCGGAGTGGGCCCGATAAAGCACACTCATGCGTAGCAATATGAAATCAAAAATTCTTGCATCCAAAGTTTTTCTCGCACAATGGAAAATAATGATAGAGCCCCTTGGTTGCTAGCCAACCTATTTCACAAAGCAAGGAGACTACAACATAAGGGTTTTCCCAAGAGTATCAGGTGGACTAGCAATCTTGGAAAGTTGATATGCCCAAGGGTATACTGCTCCTCCGACTTACTAGCCTTGTTAGTCGTGGAATATGACGAGAAAACCAAGACATTTTAATACAATAGGGATAGACCAGTGTTCAGTATCACGACCAAACACATCACACAAGTCTTCAAACTGGTGCCCTCTAATACTCAGCTGGTTAAATAGGTAATTGAAAGGCAGTCTCGAATGTTACCAAATTTAGATATTTTTAAATCATTTTTTGAAGAACATGAGAAAATAGTTGATAAGTTTCCCATCAGAAAAACTGCTTTCAAACCATGGGTTCGAGATTTCTATGATATGGTTAACATTGTTTTAGGAGTACAAGACCTCAATGTAGTGGGTAGAAAAGTATTGCATTTAGTAGCATAGAGTAATCAGGAAATGGGCACCCCAATTTACGCCTGGGAACAAGAATTGAGTGATCAAATGCACTCACAGTTGTTAGAATTTAAAGGAAGCTATTTTGAAACAAAGACAGGAGAGATGCCTGTCTTTTCTAACTACTCCATCCTCATACACCTGGTAGTGGGACAATTAGTAGAGGAAATCTGAAATATAGTCAAGGCCATCGAGAGTCCTTACGTCTAGACTAGTTTTTGGAGGATACACAAAGGTTGTACCCACATGGGTTGGTTTTGTGATATTTTCATGATTGAGATTCACTAGATTCTAACCGGTTTCCTCCTTGAGAGACTAGGGCCTAGGGTAAGAGATTTCATAAAGGAAATGGACATAGGAGATTATTTATTCTCTAAGGAGTTCATATATATTCGGCTCTATGGTAAGATCCCCCCGAAAATGTTGCCCATGTATTGTCCCTTATCTCTGGCTGCCCTAGAGATGTGCAGATAAGTGGTCGAAGAGGCTAAAATGAGACTGGTGAAGAAACATGACAAGGTTCCATGGCTCAATTTCCCTTGCAAATTTAGAAGTTATATATTTATAGGGTATCCAACTTTACTCAAAAGAATGTATGATTTAGATCTCATGGATTTTGAAGAGATAACTTGGAGATCTAGACAAGAAGTATGAGAGGTTAACACAGGAAATATGCTTACAAGGAAGAATTATTGGATGCTATAGAGAAAGGGAAAAACTTGAAGACAATATGGGATAAGTACCCCTTCTAAAAAGGGGCAATTCACAAGTGCAGAAAGCCTATGATTACCCCCCTAAATTAATTTCAGTTAGAAGAGTTTCAATGGAATCTGTGGCCCCCCTCTTACTAGAAGCCACCCAAGCAATCAAAGAAGACCCCTTATTAGAATTGATAGAATATCAAGGCATTGATTAAATAGAAGTCACTATGAGCTCTACAGATGTTGTAGAACAACAAGTCCAAGCCCTTGATGAAACTCACCTTAGAATAGAGGCAGTGCCCAACACTTTCCAAAAAGTCTCTGAAAGCATAAGTACAACAAAAGAAAAGGAGGTTGTTGTTGCACCTGTTCAAGAGCTGACTTCTCCCCAGTAGACTATAGATACTTGACTGGCAGTAGGGTAAAATTGGATGGGATTAGAAGCAACTCCACCAGGGCTATAGATGCCTAACTAGCAGTGGAGCCTTGCAAGAAGGCAAAAATGTTTAAAATTGAAATCATATATTAAGTTTAATTGTCTTTCTCAGATATGGCAAAGTTCTGAAATATTTAGAAATCAAAATGAATGCACAAACACACACATGGGCCAAAACATGATAAAACAAATAGCTTTGATAAATTTTGTGTAATCATATCTTATGACTTAGTTAAAACAAGAATACAATATATCTAAAAACTCATATGTTTCTAAAATTCTGACCCTAATTTCCAAATTGAATAAAAGAGATTACAGTTTTTAATGCTCTATTACTTTGATATTAATTGTATAGTTTTTCAGTTTAAAAATTGTTATGTTTTGTTTTTCAAGCTTTGCTTATTAGTCTTGATGATTTGAATTTTTGTCCAAAATCACAAATAAAACCAGAAGATTCTGTAATTCTCAAGTGCTTCATGTTTTCAACACATTGTCCTAGTCAGAGCCTATGTTGGAGCCAAAATTGACTCAACATCTGAAACCCCCAATTTAAATTTTTTGTTTTCAATAAATCTCGTAAAAGTTGTTAGCCTCTATTGCATTTTCATCTGAGAAGTTGACTTCCCTATGTTTGAAAGTTTGAAATTTACCTAAGCCTCTTTGGTTTTGATTTGACCTTATGGCCATTCTTTTATCATGTGAAAAGTCATTAAGGCCAAATTATTTGAGAACCTAGTACCATGGTAAAATCATAAGAATACCTGACTTCGAAGTAAGGGTCATGACAATAATAATAATTGGACCTAAGCCTAATGAATAAACTCTTAAGTCCTAAAGTATTAGAAGAAGATAATTCAAAGCCTAATAATGAAACACCATGGTCTAAAGTCCAAAACCTAATATTTGAAATTAAGGTCTTAAATAAAACTTCTAAGGTATGCACCCCCTTACTTTAAGAATCGAGCACCTTACACAGATCTAAGGGGAGCGCTTCATCAGAGTAAAATCCAATGGACGCGCTCACTTTGATTAATCAACTCTTTAAAATGTTGTGGTCAAAGGAATTAAAGTATAAAGTTTCGAAGCATTAAGGGTATGCGCCCCCTTTAATTAAACATTAAGCTAATTGGATAAATCTGACAATAGTGCTTGATCAAGACCTGATCGAATGACAACAGTCTCATAAAAGGTGCATTCAAAAGGCTAAAGATCACAAGATTAATTAAAACTATTACATAATATTAGCAAGGGTCTAACATGTTGGATAATCATCCCCTTTCGGCTTAATCAAAGGTTAAAATAAAATTCCCCTTGGTAACTAACCCCGTAGGTTGAAAGAGATCAACGGTCACACCAATCCCGACCGAGATTCGACGGCTGCGATTAAGTCAAAATCCAAACGTTGAATTCTAAGAGTATCGGGTAGCATAAAGTTGAAGCTATGATTAATCATGAGATCAAAAGGGTTTAATACATTACTAATTACCCCCTTTCGGCTTAATCAAATATTATTATAATGCACCCCTTTCAATTATCAAATGTGTAGATTACAGGATATCTAAGGGCAATGCCTCATCAAGGAGAATCGGATGGGTACACTCGTCTTAATAAAGCACCCTGGTCTAAAGTACGAAAGCTTACGTACAATGGTCACAAAAAATCCAAAGACTGCGCTTGATCAAAAGTACGATCCAACAATGTGCGTTTGCCATGAATTGCCAAGGTAAACCAAGGTATTTTAATGAATGTTATGTTTAAAATGCGCACAAAATTGGAGGAGATCAACGGATGTGCTCTTTCACAAAATAATTTGACAATAGCGCTTTCTTAGATAAATGAAGGTAAATCGGGCAATAGACCAAGTCAACATTTTATTAGTCTGATTAATCATGTTTAGTGAGGGCCCTAACACGTTACTAATCATCCCCCCTTTTGCCTAAACAAGATTAATAAAATAGCATGCACTTTCGATTACCTAACTCGCAGGTTACAGAAGATCTGATGGTTGTGCTTGAGCAAAAGTCAATCCGATGGTTGCGCTTAGCCATGAATCACCGAGGGTAAGTCTAAGGAGATTATCTACGCTTATAGTTAAAATATGTGTAGGTCTAAGAAATATCAATGGACACACTTCAAAAGGGATAATCCAACAGTAGCGCATATCACAAAGCGATCAATTGATAAAAAGGCTCTATCCAAGTCAAAATAAAATACGCCCCATGTACAGGTAGGTCCAATAGTTGTGCTTAGGTGTGATTGATCTAATAGTCATGCTTAAAAAGAGTTGCTCAAATATTAGAGGAAAATTCAAAATAAATAAAGATCTACAGCAGCGCCTAACCCATCGAAATCTAATGGCCGCAATTTAATCAAGGACATATAAAGGATCAAGAGTGATCCAACGGTTGCACTCGATTCAAGCAAAGATCCTATGGCTACAATCTCACAAAACAAAGTAAGATCCGATGGCCCACACGATCGGGAAATATCCAAGGGTAGCGCTTGATCGGAGCCAACATCCACTAAAAATAATATGATTACATCTCAATATGATGACAGCGCTTGGCCAATATAAATCTAATGACCATGATATAATCAGAGCCATACAAAGGATAAGAGCATCCATTGTTGATCGATCCAACAATCATGCTTATACCAAGTAAAATCTGATGGTATCAAGTTGTAGCTTAGGCTTACCAAAAGCCTTTCACTTCATGCTTTGATAGAATATAGTTATAGAGGGGACACTCTGATAGAGTATAGTTACGAAAGCTACATATATGTGCTTCCAAATCTTGTTTTCCATTCCCTCCTTCCTCCTACTTATCACTACCCCCTCTTTTTAGGCATTCTCTCTTGACTTCCCCTGTTGTTCTCTCCACATAGCACCATCTCACCACCATCCATTGTGTGAAATCACTCCATTCACTCTCACCTCCCTCATAACCATCATGTAATCAATGCCATCCTATCCCTTCGATCCTAGCACACCACCTCTTCCCTTCACCATCACGTCGGGTCCCCATCTGTCCTTCGTCAAGATTTTTCTGTAGTTACCTTGTCAAATTTCCATGGAAGCAGGAAGTAGCAGATTATGCATAAGTATAGATTCATTGCATAACTAAGCAAAAAAAGAAAAAAAAGTGTGTCGAATCTATCCGACACAAGAGCTCCCTTCAATCCAAGAGTAAATCTTAATGAGATATCCAAAGTCGTGCCAACTAGACAACATAAGGAGAAGATCGAATTAGATAGTGACAAGTGTGGGGTCAGGATTGTACTAAAAATAACAGATTCAAGAACCAAAAGTTATAAAAGAAACCAGCTGCAGTTAGAATCTGCATCAAACATTTAGATAGATTTTTTTGCTAAGAGGTATACTTGAGTGCCCTTCTAGTTGTGCTATTGTATCTCCTTTTGTGTGTCTATTTTATTTGTTATTTCTTATTCTTCTCTTTACTGTGCAGGATTTTGATAAGAAAAGTGCTCAAGAAGCTAAGATTATTTCTTGTCTTATTGAGCCTAAGATTCAGAGACTCTGCTATTACCAGATTGGAACAAAGAGAGTAGAAGAGACTTGTTACATTATTTAAACAGATTTTTCTTCATTGTATTGACGTATTTCTTGGAAAAATAGAGTTAAATGGCATCCTGCCAACTCTGCATGTAATTTGTTATTAAATCAATACAATTATGGGTTTCATTTTTATTAAATATTTGTCTTGGTATTGTGTGTTACTACATAATGTGTTACATTATTTGAATGTATTATGTACATATCTGACATTGGCCAACTATTATGTTTATTGTGATATTCAAATAGATATGATAGTGCCAATTCTATCGGCTTCTTCTCTTACTGTTTCCTACTGAGTATCTGGTTGATCTTCTACTTTGGATGTTTCCCCTTTCTCTTCAACCTGCTCTTCATCTCTAGGAGGGGAACTCATTTCCAATTGCAGGCTAAAATTTTTAATATTTTTTCCCTTTTTGCTCTACCGTAACCATCTTATATTTTTATCAATCCTTCTCTAGACATCAATGTCAAAAGACACAACAAACCTCAACATGCTCATTTCCTACAAAATCCTATTCTTTTGTATACTAATGTAAATTTTGCTCTTTTTATAGTGGGTGATCAACATCTCTATAGTGTTTACCAAGAAAGTAATATGTCTGGTCATTTCCAGCTCGTCATCAGGCTCACAATCAAAATATTCTATTTTGTTGTTCAAGAGATCTTCTACACTAGCAGTTTCCAGAAATTCTTTCAATGATAGTCCTACATCTGCCAATTTCTCTGTTATTTCATCTAATAGACAAAACATTTATGCTATATTGTTATACCACCTTCCCATGTTGTATACAAATATAGCTGCCTTCATAAACTCAATATTGCACTTGACCTCAGTCCCATCATTCAATAGTACTTCTTGATTCTGCATCTCTTCGAAGTACTCTGACATTAAGTCAAGAGTAGGGTGGATGATCTCAAGGTCTTCTTCTTTTTTACTAATTAAACTTTCCATCTCTTGAGTAGTAACTCGAATTACCCTAATCTGCCTGAACATTTCAGTGATCCCCTCAATTTTGTCTCGAATCTTCTTTGACATTTCCCTTTTTGTCACATTCAAATAATATGTATAATTGAGGATCCTTACCACTTCGGGGGGCTGAGTTATTGTGGTGTCTTTCTGTGCCAACTCTTCTTGGAATTTATTTATTAAGTCCTGCATATCTACCTTTTCTTTATCACTAGTTTCTAGTTGTCTTCTCAATTCAGTGTTGTTCTGATGTAGTTGATCCAAAGTTTGTGCTTGAACTGCTTTGGCCACTTTGACCATATCAACACTACCATCCCTCCAGTTATCTCATAAACTTTAAGAACAACAGGTTCCTCTAGGATAGGCAATTTTACTTCTATCATATTTTATCTAGAAGCTTCTATTTCCATCCATGTTGTAGAATCATCTCCCCTACTTCCCATTCCTGCTACCAGTTGTAGCTCTTGCTGCATTACTAAAAGTTGTTTGTTCCTTAGATCTTTCCAACACAACATTGGTGGAGGACAATGAAAGCCTTGGTCTCTTAGCCTTTGGAGCAGATATACTTACTTGTTTTTTAACTTCAAGATTTCTGAAGATACCTCAAATCCTCCTACTCTTTTCATGTTCATTTGTATCACTAATGAAATTACTATTTCTCTATATTTTACCTTCAAAGAGCTAGGAATAGATCTAGGAGCTAACTTCATCACACTAGTTACTATTAATAGCTGGCTAGAGATGGGAGCTATAGCCTGCTAGGGAGAAGTTTGCTCTTGTGCTGGTGTTTCAACCACCTCCTTTCCTTTTGTTGTGCTTGAGCTTTCAGGCACCTTCTAGGAACTGCTAGGTATCGCCTTCAGCCTGAGGAGGGCATTATCAAGGGCTTCGACCTTTTGTTCTACAATATCTACAGGATTCACGGTAACCTCCAGTTGGTCAATACCCTGATCCTCTATCAATTCCCACAAAGGGTCCTATCTGATTACCTTGGTAGCTTTTGGTAAGAGGAGGGCTGCAGACTCTACTAAAATCCCTTTGAGAAAAACCAATTTTTACAAGTACTCGTATGCTTTATGTATTTACGGATTACCCCTTTTATCAAAGGGATACTTATCCCATACGACTTGTAAATATTTCCCTATTTTTATGGCATCTAATAACTCTTCTTCATAAGCATCACTCCTATGCTTGACCCAGGCATATTCTTAATTTTTCATTGACTTTTTGTACTTTCAATATGGATCATAAGGCCTCCAAGTTATCTCCTCAAAATCCATGAGGTCCAAATCATACATCCCCTTGAGTAAAGCTGGATATCCCATGAACAAGTAACTTCCAAACCTGAAAGGGACACTGAGCCATGGGACTTTCCCGTGTTTCTTTACCAGCATCATTTTAGTCTCTTCGACCACTTTTCTACACAGTTCTAGGGCAGCAAGAGATAAGGGACAATACATTGACAACATCTTTGGGGGAATTTTAGCTCCATAGAGCCAAATGTATGTGAACCCTTTGGAGAAGAAATAGTCTCCTATATCCTTTTCTTTTGTGAAGGCTCTCACCCCAGGCCCTAATCTCTCAAGGAGAAAACCAATCAAAATCTAGTGAAATTCTACAATGAACACATCACAAAACCAACCCACGTGAGAACAACCTTCGTGTATCTTCCAAAATCTAGTCTGGACATAAGGACTCTCAATGGCCCCAACTCTTTTTCGACGTTCTTCTCCTAATTGTCCCGCTAGTAGGTGTATGAGGATGGAGTAATTGGAAAAAATAGGCATCTTCTGTCTTTGTTTCAGAATTACCTCTTTTAAATCTGTCATTTATGAGTGCATCACATCACTCAAGGCTCGCTCCTATGCATAGATTGGGATGCCTATTGCTCGATTACACTGTGCTACTAAATGTAACACTCTCCTACCTACTACACTGAGGTCTTATACTCCTAATACAACGTTAATCATATCATAGAAGTCTCAGACCCATGGTTTGAAAGCAGTTTTCTCTATTAGAAATTTATCAACTACTTTCTCATGCACTTAAAAAATTATTTAAAAATATCTAACTTAGTTAACATTTAAGATTATCTTTCAATTATTGGTTTCATCAATCGAGTATTTGCGGGTGCTAGTTTGAAAACCTACTTGATGTGCCTAGCTGTGATACTGAATACCGGTCTATCTTTATTGTCTCGAAACATTCTAGTATTCTCGTCGTATGCTATAGCTAACCAGGCTAGCAAGTCAAAAGAGTAGTGTACCTTCAGACATATAAGCTTTCAAAGGTTACTGGTCCACCTAGTGCTCCTGGGAAAACCCTTATGCTGTTGTCTCCTTGCTTTATGGAATAAATTTGCTAACAACCAGGGGTATCTCTCATCATTTTCCATTGTACGAGCATAACTTCTATTGCAGGTATTTTCTATTTTGTATTACTGCACGGGAGTGAGCTTTTTCCTTGGCCCATTTTTCTGGGTAAACTCATACATCATAGTCCCAAGCATAGTTGGTCTAGGGAGTTCAGCGTATGGTACCTGGTCAGTGACGAATCTCACTGCCTCTTCTATGTCTTTGGGTATGAAATCAGTTCCCCAATCCTCCATCTTGTTTTCTACAACTATTTTAGTCTACTGAAACAAAGTTTTCAATTCTCTACTTACTTTCTACTCGTTCGAACTAGTCCTTTGCTCGAGATTACCAGGGTGGTAAGGTTGTTCGATATGGTGATCTTAAGTACTCAATGGCGAAGTGGGTTCACTATCATCGCATAACTTGTCATTAATATCATGCCACCAACTGCATTTTCAAACTTACTAATAGAGATCAGTCGAAGTGTCACTTTCTAATGTCAAAAAATTAAGGTAGGTGGCATTTTCTCATTTTGAATGTTTGCAGGGACCTTGATTTGTGTACTTGCAATCATACATTGCTTCCCATTGAACGACAGGTCCACGGTTCAAAACTTTGCGATGTGAAGAGGGACACAAAAAAATCTCCTATGGCTTCCATCTAGATTATGGCATACCTGAATGGGATGACATTGCTAACCACCTAAGAGCGGCTCTCGAGGTTTTTGTGCAATGGTCCGGGCTTTGGATCTTTTTTGGGAGGTCCAAGGTTCAAACCAGGACATGGGTGAGTGTGTGAGGTCGTGGATCTTTGACCCTTATGAGAGGTCATGGTTGGTATGGGGATGCCCAACCCTAAACGTCAGTCGTAGGGGTTTCTGACACTAAACTAATAAAAAATATAGTTAAAGTATTTTGTAGAATTTTATAAATAGTTAACTAAAACTAAATAGTTTTTGTCCCAAGGAGGACAACGCAACGGTTAGGGCTTTGGCTCTTCTTTAGGAGGTCCAACCACAGCATGGACGAGTGTGTGAGGAGGTGGGTGTCTGGTGGGTGTGTGTTAAATTCTCTATTGATAAGCATAGCTCTTGGATTTAGGAGGGGTCATGGTTGGGAGGAGCCTACTCAACCCTATGCATTGGTTGTAGGGGTTTCTCACACTAACCAAATAAAAAAAAAAACTAAATATTTAAAAAAAAATATTATGATGATTTAAATGCAAAAACTTTACTCAGTCCAAAATCAATGTTAAATATGAAAGTTTAATTCATTTAAAAAAGGAAATTAAGATGAAATTTTGTAGGTTCATGAGCTTAACATTTTTTTTCGTTTCCAATTTCAATAATATTTTTTAATTGATTATATGGTAACTACTTAATTATATTACAACAATTTGATAATTATATATGTTTAGTTTGAAAATATTCAAACATAGATATCACTTTTTAAAGTTAATGTCATTTAATTAAATATTAGATTTTACAAATATTAATTTATAGTGTGAAACTAATCACTCTTTATTTATTGTCTCTAACCCATAAACATTTTTCAATCTTAATATTTTTTTTTGAATACATATGGGAGTTGGTTACATCCACACTATTTTTTGTATATGCCAAGTGCAAGGTTCAAACCATAGGGTTGCTCCCAACAAGCCTATACCACCTCATTGTTGATGAACAACATAAGGAGAACCATCGATCGCTCAAGATTCGTATTGTCATTGTTGGTTTTGTGGGCACTTAGAGAATTCAAATTAGACTACTACCTTTGCAACAGGCATGCCCCTAAGGTTTGAACCTAGGTCTCTTCTTGGTAACTGCATGGCTAGACAGACAATTACCAAACCACCTAGCCCTTAGGGACCTCAATCTTAATATTTTTTTGATTAGGTTATGGTGATAAACTCCAACGACTGACGCTCAAGGTTAGGCATCCTCACTTATCAATAGGGACCAATCACACAACCATATACACACTCACCCCCTCACACACTCATCCGTGCCACGGTTTGAACCTTCGACCTCCCGAAGAAGAGCCAAAGCCCAAACCATTACACTGTCTGCCTTTGGGAAATATTTTTCAAAGCCTCCAAATATTATAACAACTTAGCAAACATAAGTGCATTTTTTTCTTTTGTAAAATTCATGTCCCATAGGCTCCATTTGTCCATTAAAAACCTTGTATTCTATATTATCTTATAAATTGAAACAAGCCTCACCCATATCACATCATGACCATAGTAATATTATAACAATTTGATAATTATATCCATGACACTTGCTAATATTAGAACCAAAGTATTCTACTTACAAATAAAAAAATTAAAGGATAAATTTTTTAAAATAAATAAATCCTTAAATTAGAGGTCGTAAAACTACTTTATCACTTAATTTTTATCTTTCTATTTTTAAAGTACAACTAAGACACAACTTAGAGCCATTCTGCATCCTCTGGAAAGCGCAATGGGGACCACCCTCCATAATCCAAACTTGGATATCTTGGATGATGGTCCAACGACATTATTATTTTTTGGTTAGTTTGATAAATCCCTACCACTCACACTTAAGATTGAGTATCTCCATCCTAGCATGACCTTTTTTTTTTGTTAGTTAGTTTGATGAATCCCTACGACTCACACTTAAGATTGAGTATCTTCATCCCACCATGGCCTCTCGATCTTTTATAAGGAAAAATTTGAATTTATTAATAGGGAATTTAACATACAACCACACATCACGGTTTGAACCTTAAACCTCTCAAAGAAGAGCTAAAGCCCGATCAATTCGGTAGAGCCAAAGCCCGATCAATTGCACTGTCCCTCGAGATGCTAGTTCATTTCTGATATATTACTAGAAATGAGTCATGGAAATTATGCTTTGATATGGGCTACTTCGTTGATAGAAAATGTGATAGTTTTTTATGGGAGTGCCCTCAATAAAAATGACTCATAATTTATTTTAGAAAACTTTTGATGGTAACAAAATTGGAGATATATGAATATTTTCATAACTTTACATGTTCTATCTTTATTATTCCCCTTTTAATGTATCCTTATATTTATCAATAACATTTGTATCTTCTTGGAGGTAGTAATGAGTCTTTTCAAAAACCTTAAGAAGTGCAAGAGTTTAGATAATTTTTAGAGGTGGGGTTCATTGAGAAGCATAAGGCATGCCTTGTTGCTAAGGGTTTCTCTCAAAAGGAGGAGATTGATTACTCAATAACCTTTGCCCCTATGACTTTTATGGATTCTTCTTTTTTCCTAAAAAAAAAATTATAATTTTCATTTCTATGTTTGAAAAAATTACAATACTATGGGCATGAAGCACCCTCAAGAATTTTAGTCACATCCCTTCTAGGAGCTCGTCTAAATTGAACTGAGAAGTATTGGCCTCTCAGTTGTAATAACCTATAGTTAGCTTACAATCCATAAAAAAAACTCTTAATAATAGGACTGATAGGTAGAAGGCAAGCGTAAATTCTTGATCAATCATAGTTCTTGAATGACTCTTGCATAAATTCCAAAATTGAGGACTAAGGATCCCTTTGAAGGCTAATGATATTCCAAAGCTTGTATTTCTATACAATAATAGCAAGGATCCCTTTCAAAAAATGTTTTTGCTATCAACATGTCTCTGATATGATCTTTAATAAGAGGAGGATTGTGAAGAAATCCCAAGTCATCTAATTACTTCTTCCCTTTGCCAATTACTTGCTGGAAGGTTCAAACCATCTTTTGAAAGACCATAATTTATTTTATAGAAGATTATAATTTCACTTGCTCATAGAAAGGATTGAGGAGCAAGTTTTTCATCTCAGCATGATTTGCAACCCAACTTATAACTAGTTTTGAATTTCATAATATTTAAAGTAATTCCTTTCTCCACTATTATTCTCATCAAGAGGATCCATGCTTTCCATTTTACCATATTATTTGTGCATTACCCTAAACCTACCTTGAAAGTGATCTTATGAATTTTATTTAAGTAAAGTGCTTTCCTTGCCCCACACCTACCTAGGCTGTCCTGGCAAGCTCCATCAAAGAAGGCCTCTGGCTTCATAGGATCCACTATTAGTGTTCCTATATGTCTACTTAGTTTTGGATTTGGGGAGATTTTTAGACTTTCAAAAATATATTTAATTTGCATTTGCACATGAATCACTGAAATTTCCTTACCTTTAAATAACCTGGCATTTCTATCTAGCCATAAGTCCCATGCCACTATCAAAGGGAGACATCTATACTCCTTTAATCCTCTTTCTTTGAACCACTATTTTATGTTATCTAAAATTTTTCTAGCAGGCCACTATCCTTTCCCTTGAGTCAAAGGTAAAATTGAATTTCATACTTCTCTTTCAAAAGGACAATGAACCATAAAATGGTCCATTGTTTCTTCTTCCTTTTTGCACATGACACGTTGAATTTGTCCTTGCCAGGACCTCCTTTGAAGAACATTCCATGCTAGTGATTTTTAGCTAGATCTAACCAAACAAAGATTCTAGTTTTTAGGGGAGTTTTTACCTTCCATAGTCTACTCCACCATCAAAGATTTTCCTCATTGTTGTTTTCAAAGCATGCCTTATACTCTTCCTTAGTTGTGTATTGCCCACTTGTTGGATTCTTGGACCATATCAAAAAGTCTCTTTGCATATTTAGTCTTATATTTGCTCTTTCTAGTTCCTTCATGTAATCATACCAAACATGTGCTTCACTTCCCCCAATGTTAGCTCTTTTGTTGTGAGTTGTTCTTGTTTTCTTAAATTAGTGCTCTTTTTCAATACCACCTTTACCAATACCATCTTTCCTTGTTTGTGGAGATGATTTATTATATTTTATGGAAAACAATACTCTTCTTTGCTCCCTAGCCAAGGATATTTGCCTATCCTTACTTCATTTCCATTCCCTAATTTCCATGCTAATAAATTCTCAACTAATGGGAAATCTCTCATTAGTGCTTTCTAGAAAATTGTGGCTTTTGAAACTAATTTATTATGTAGTCTAATCCAATCTACAAAGGACGAGGTGCCTAAATATTTCTCTTGAATTACTTCTTGCTATAATCCTTTGTCAATTATCAATCTCCATAAACGTTTTGATGTTAAATATTTTTTAAAATTTTGTATATTCTTGAGGTCCCATCCTTTGTTTGATCTTGGTTTAGATATTTTACTCCATTTAACTAGTATCATTGCATCCTTTTGTTTGTTCCCTAACCAAAGAAATTGGAAATATGTATTCCTTAATTTTCTACTATTATGATGGGAATGTAAGCCAAGGAGTGCCAGTAGATTCGAGTGGCTTCCAAGATTGATTTCACCAACATAAGGTGACCCCCCAAATGATAGCCACCTACTACACCAAGTGGGGATCCTCTTCTCTATTTTGGGGTATAACCATATCCAATCCTAGTACCTATAATAATTAGATTTCAAATGAAAACCTAAATATTTTATCCCTTTATCAAAGTCTACTTGCCTAAAACCAAAAATTTTCATTACTGCTTCTATTTACCTTGGCCAAAACCTATTAAAGGCAATTTTTTTATAGATTTATTTCCATTCCTGTAGTCACACAATATAAGTCCAACACTTCTTTATACTTTGAGCCTTTCTTCAATGTCTTGTTTCCAAAGAGTAAAACATCATGTGCAAAGAGCAAATGGGTTAACTTTAAAGAATTACCAATTTTGATACCCTTGATCATTTTTTATATTTTTTGTTCCCTAACCAGTCTACTCAAGCCTTCTACTTCCAAAATAAAAAGGAGAGGAGAAAGAGGACATCCTTGTCTCAAACCTTTGAAATCCTTGAAAAACTAGAAGCTAGATTGTTGATAATTACAATAAAAGAGGTTGAATTGATACATCCCATCACCCAATTCATAAAGGGAATGCTACATCCAACTTTAATTAGGCTCAACCTTATGTTAAACCAATTTACTTTATCAAAATCTTTTGTTAGATCCAATTTTATTACTATTGCTTGAAGCCTCGTATTTATTGAATGTAGCCTTTTTTGAGCTACCCATATTGCTTCATGAATTTGCATTTTACTTAAAAATCTGAACTATTATTCTAAAAACTTATTTGAAAAGATCCCTTTAATTATCTTAGCTATAATATTTGAGATGATTTTCTAGAGGGTATTACGTAAATAGATAGGATTGTAATCCCCAAAAGATTCTAGATTGTCCTTTTTTGGAATCAAAGCCAAGAAAATGGAGTTTATGGATCCTAGAAATTGTCCCTTAATCCTTGATTCTTCTATCACTTTTAAAAGATCCTCCTCCAACGGTTCATAAAAATCCAAATAAAAACAATTATCCATCCATTTAGACCTAGACTTTTCCTTTTGTAGAATGATTTGACTATTAAATATAACTCATGCTTGGTGATTTCTAAGAACAAAGTTTCTTTTTGTTCCTCGTTGGCCATATTGGGTAGATTTAGAACTAGTTTGATTATCTTTGCTATATTTTCTCTATTTGGATCTTTATACAAGTCTTGAAGTAGTTTACTGCCAATGGTGCCAACTCTTGGAATCTTCTCAAAATATTTCCATTTTCCCCTTTCATTTCCCAAATTGTGTTTGTATATTTCCTTTGTTTTGTGTAATTTAGATTTTTTTTTTGTATTTTCAGCCCCTTGTTCTAGCCATAAAGCCCTGCTTTGCATTCTCTATTTTACCTCCTCCCATTCTAGCATTTCTCTCTTCTTTTTTTCCAATTCTTTGACTTGCATGATTTCATTTTTTGAAGAAAAAGAGTATTACTCTGGTACTATAAAGCTAATTTGGAGTTGATTCAATTTCAGTTAGTATTGCCTCCGCTTCCCAATATTTTTCTTTGGCCCAACCTAATACGACTGATTTTATTCTCTTAAGATTACTAGTGAATTGAAACATGGTTGTCTCTTGTAGGTTGGGTCATAATGCCTCCGTTATGAAAGGGCCTGGTGGTTTATCCTCACCCTTTTCTAGTTGTGAAAGGATTGAAGAATGATCTCACCCTCCCCATTGATCTATCCATGTTCTCATATTATTAGAGAAAGCTAAGAGCTTCTCTCAAACTAGAAATATGTTAAATATTTTGGATATTCCTTGACTTCTAGTTCAATTATTCCTCGATGTAGGAGTAAGCTTTGTTGGTTCTATATCACATAGTCCAACACTCTAAATTTTGTGAAGGAAAAATTCATCTAGTGGATCCATTTTAGCCTCTTCTCACCATATTTCACTTCTTTTTGTAACAAAGTTTAAATCCCCCCCACCATTAAATTCTCTTTTTTAAGAAGATCTTGGCCAAAAAATTCTTTCCTAAAACTTGCCTATCTCTATATGGACCATACATATTTACTATAGTTATAGTTTTCCCTAACTCGTTAGAGTGGAATTTTGATACTACTCTTGCTTTGATGAAGAAGTTTTCAATCAATTGAAAATAATTTGTCCATCATAGTACAATTTCACTTGATTTTCCATTAGAGTGTATCCCAATAACCTTCTAACTTGGTAAGAGTAAATTAAGTTATTGTCTTTCTTGCCCCTAACATGATTTCCTGAATCAAGATAATAACAAGATTTTATAGTTTAATAAGTCTTTTTAGGGTTATGTTTTTGTGAGGAGCCCCCAATCCTCTAATATTTATAGATGTAATTATCATGGATTACCTCGCTCATAGGGTTATCCTTCCTTCTCTAAGTACCCCATAAATAGATCTTTGTTTACTAGAATTAATTTATTTCTTAGCTCTTTTTTGGGCTATTTTTAGATAGGAAATTCTACCTACTAAGGAACCTTGAGTTTTAATGGCTTTAAAGCTCAGTCCCCTTTGAATTTACCCAAAGATCTTATTTGATTTACATTTTTTTTAGATATTAAAGTATATCTTCCCATAGAAGGCAAATGTTTACATTGAGATGAGGGACTAGAGGGAGAGAAAATCCTACCAATGGAGGATTTCCTTAGTTTACTTCCTTTTCCTTTCTTTATTTTCTCCATGATCTCAAAGAGAGTATGCCCTCTTCCATCCTAAACTAAATCCTTACTTGATCCCTCTACCTATATATTCTTCATTACCTTCCTACTTTTCCCTGTTGAGGGCTAAACACTCTCTTCTATCCTTCTCTTAAGACTATTCTCTATTTGGTCCTCCTAAACTAATTTTGCAAGGAAACAAATTTATTATTTGTATAATTTAAATAATTATGCATAGATAATAATTTGCTAAAGAATTTTTGAGGCAATACAAATCCATGTATTCTACTAATTATATTTGGGTTTATTGTCTTATTCAATATTATGAAGGAGAAGCTCAACCTTGGTTTCATAGTTTTCTTAGTGCCCATAATTATCAATTGACCTGAGAAGAAACATAGCAAGCATTTTTAAACAAATAAAAATTTGAGAAAAATGATGAAAAGATAGTCTAAATAATACATTCAAAAGCTATGCAGATGAATTAAATAGGACTCATAAGGAACAAAAAGAAATTAAGAGGAGTTAATTTACAATAAATTCGCAAAAGGAAAAAGAGAAGGATGATAGTGTACATACCGAAGGAAGCATAACTTGTATTTCAAGTAAGTTAAACAATGTTCAAAAAGATCTATTTAAATTTCAAAATTCTATTTTATAGGTTTATGATTGCATTTAAAAGAAAAAAGTTATTGTTTCCATAAACCATAGCAGTAAGCATAACTTCATTAGCAGGGACATGGCTAATAGTTTATAGGTTTCAACAAAGAATATCAAAGGACAGTTTCAAGAAGAGACATTTCAAATTTTTGAAGATTTGAATATTTTTATAGATAAGTACATTTTACATGCAAATTTTCATGTCATTGAGATGAAAGAAGTGGATATTGTTCTTGGATATCCTTGGTTGGAAACCTTAGGTATTGTTAATATTAATGTGCAAAAGAAAATTATGAAGTTATGGTGTATATATATATATATATAAATATAACACTTCAAGATATTTCTTAGCTCAAGGAGCAAGGAATAGGGGAAAACCATAAAGTTATTGCAAGGAAATAAATTAAAGAAGAAGCAAAAGAATAGGAAACAAAGTCTAAGGAGGAGGCATTAGCAAAGATCAAGAGAGAAGCAAAATCAGAATCCAAGGACAAACCAGAAGACGTAAGCATGAAAAACAGAGCATAAAATAGAGGAATCATATATTGAAGAGTTAAAAAAATTAGAACATCAGGCTAAGGCTAGGATATATTGCTATTTACACCACCTTGAAAGGCAACAATCATGGAGATAAGGTTTAAAGCAATAGAAGAACTATGAGGGAGATACATGGAATCAGAGAAGCCAAAAATTTGGATATGTTATTAATCATATGTGGAAGCAAGTATGGATGAAGAAGAGTGATATTTATTGCTAGTAGAAAGATGCCTTTTTGAGATAGTTGGTGATGACGATGATTGTGCTTCTACTTTACATCCCACTATAGATTAATGTTGGTGCTTGGATCCACTAGAGCTCCTTTCTATCTCTCTTGTATGTCAACTTCTAGCTCTCTCTTCATTATTACTCTATGCATGTTAGGGTTAATCCATTTGGGCAACCCTCAAGGCTGTAATTTTATGCCATATAGCTATACCACTTTAGTGTAGTTCACACTTGATTCTTTACTCAAGTTTAGCTTATATTCATAGTATAGTGCACTGTACAACTGAAAATATTTTTGTTAGTGTACTATATCCAGAATAATCATTTGTACTATATCTAGAATAATCATACAAATGAGTGTACCATAGTTGATATAATCTAGACAAACTCTTATCTGTCACTTGCAAGACACTAGTCCTTATTAATCATCCCATTTGAATTAATAAATCCTCATGACATTAATATCTAAAGATTGTAATCATATGAATTTATTACCAAAGACTGTGACTACATATTTTGTAGGAAGAATTGTATGCAAGGTACTCTTAAGTGTACTTCTGATTATTTTAATAGTGCTATATAGTTGAAGAGATGTAGTGTTTCATGGTTGGAGTAGGATAATAACCATTACATACATCTAGAGTCTAGTGACCTACTTTTGTTGCTCATCGACATTCATATAATTTCTATCTATTACCAATGGATCTGGCTTTGTCAAAATGTTAATGTATATTGAATGTCTAGGTTCAACAATTGGGGAGCAAAGCAGCTTTTTTATTCATCACAGTTATACACATGGATGTAACTTATAGTCTTGAAGGTGTAATTGATTCTCTAATGTTCTTTTCAAAAGGAATATCTGTTCAGTTTTATTTGCTTCATAGATTCTTTTTGATTGGTAAGTAGGTGTCAATTAGAAATAAACATTTATTTTCTGGTTTAGAGAGGGATGCATTCTAATTTGTAACAGTTCTTTTTAGTGAGTTCCATTGGCCTACTTTGCCCATCTGTCGACATTAATAGAATTATCTTATCTTAGTGTTGTGGTTATCTATGTTCCATGCAGACACATCTTAGTCTTTGGGTGCCACTCGGAGATGTGTCATGGCATGATGAAAATCCATCCCGATGACTTAGAAATACTTCCTACTATCTCAAATACATGTCCCACCATCTCATCCTATCCATTTTGAAAACTTCGTGAAACATAGGTGGTTATAAAGAGAAATATTCTTGTGGAGGCTTGAGATGACATAATAGGTTGATATAAAATTATTTGGTTGTAAGTGTTGAGCATGCTTTCAATGATGATTGTTAGTGCTTGTACCAGTTGGTTGTTGTGAATTAGAAGCACTTTTTTATTTGAGAAAAATAGAGGTTGTTCAGAGTCCAAAGGAGGATGATGCCAATGCACTACGAGCTTGCTAACCTTGTCACCTATTTGGACCCTTTTCCAGACAGGCTAGTGCCAAGCCACATTGTGATGTCATGATATCCCTAGCACCAAACTTAGTGGTGCCAATGTATAGAAGGAGACAAAACTTTGGCACAAACTCTGCGTGTCATGATTTGGTGACAAATTGATAGGCCTTGTGCCAATTATGCAACACCTCTTTGTGCAGAATCAATTCAGCCACACGTCCAACCAGACATTGGCATTGGATGTAGAGGAAGCTGATGAGGCAGTTCATGAACTATTTCTGAAACTGCTTCTTGATTAGTTGGAATCTAAAATGTCTCATCTTCCAATTGCTTTGTAATTGTTGTAATTGTATACAATTCAAAAAATCTTTCTAGTCTCTTGGTCTTTTCTTTGTCACTTTCTAGTTCCTCTTCTCTTCCTGCATTTCCCATTTCTTTAAAGATTGTTCATGTTACCGCAACAAAACAGAGTGCACCTTGCAACAGACCATTGTAGTAAATATTGGTACAATTGCTTTATATTTAAAATAAGGGCCTTGTATTTTGAAGTGCATTTGCATGATCATTGTAGTCTATTATTTGTTTAAGACATATTTTTTCATTGGTTTGAAAGGGAGAAATCATTTTGCTTGTCCTCCTACATCGCAACTTTGGACAAAAATTTTAGGCGCTACAAGCTGGTTTTGGGTGTTGTCCTCAATGCCACCACATCTTGGGCCTTGCTATGTGGATCAAGTGGTGTCAAACATTTCTTGCTCTTTGATTTATTTCATTCATATCCTTTGCAATTATTCTTGTATGGATCATAAACTTTTAGTAAGTTTCACTGTTGGATGTTTGTTCACGCATGCTCATGGTACAAGAAATAAGGCGTCAATACCATTTTGTGTCCTAGTGCCCTAAAAAATGTTGCATTTGCAAAGGAATGAAAAATATAGAGCAATATGTCACACAAGTAGAGGCATTTTTCTCTCTCTCTGATTTATTAAAAGAAGGTCCCCTAGTGCTTTTAGGTTTACTCCTTATAAAGTATTTTGAAGCCCTAGGTCAATTTTCAAACCCTAGGACTGAATCCCTCATGCGCACTAGATGTTAGCATGAGTATTTGAGCTTTTGTCTACCCTTGAAAATGCAAAGTTGTCCCTACTAGACCTTATTGCATGCAGATTGCCACTTTCGCCTATGATTAGGCTAGATGGGTGACAAAATGAATTTAAAGTTTAACCACTATCATCTACAGTGGCTAAGGTTTGGTTGCTCTGAGCTATAGTGGCCATATTCCAACCACTCTGTTTCATAGCAGCCAAGCTTGGATGGGCTAAAAATGTCCCAAATGAGTGACAAAAACCATTGTTGATACTTGGAAAGCCTCAAGTTTTATTCACATGACCTATGGGTGTGCCTATGAGAGTAGTCTCCCTGAACATGACATGTTTTAGGTGTCTACACACTCCAAATTAGCATTCACAATATCCAATCCAATAATATTTTACTCACAAGAAAGATGTACCCATACCTTTTATTTTGATGGAGATATATCTTCAAAACCTATCTTAACCATAATCATATTTTATTTACCAACACTAGAGTTAGGTTACCACAACCTATCTCAAGATCTCCACAAAATAATTTTCTCAAAAATTATTTTTCATACAAAATATCAAATCCTTTTGTACACCTTATAATCTCCAAACTCACAATATTTAACTCAATAATTTCACCATAACAAAATACTTAACAATTTCTTTTGCATACCTTATAATCTCCAAACTCAAAATATCTAACTCAACAATTTCATTAAAAACAACATGCATAGCAAAGTCCCTTATACACCTTGTAATCTCCACACCTTATAAATTTCAATCACCAATAATCAAAATAAAATATTTTAATTTTATTTACCTTATAACTCCCCCAAGCATTAGCACTCACAACAATCTTAAAACAATTTAATTTTCAACACCTTGGAAAATAAAATCAAATGGCATACCTTTAGTTTGTTCTGCCCACTAACAACTGTCTTCGGTGGATTTGACCATGTGACCTTGCACTCCCAACACCCTAGCTCCAAGCTAGGCCACCATGTGGGCTGTGTGCCCACATGAGACACACAATGCATGTTGTACCAAAAATTCGTCTCTCAAAAATGTCGAGTAAGTCAAACGAAGGCCTCTTCCTCACACAAAACGTTGATCACGTGGTTCGAGTTGTGATCTCCTCCCTGCAAACTTAGCACTCTCCCAACTATCACCTGCGCTACCACCGTTGATGGGATGTCAAAATACTTCGTGTCCTTTGTTACCTCATTTCCCTCCAAGATCTTTGAAATGCAATTTTTCTTCTTCTTAGATGTTGTGCTCGATATTCTCTTTTCTTGCATTCGAAGGTGTGTTGATTAACTTTGAGAAATGAAAATCCTTTCCCTTTATAAATGCACATTATCTTTTGATTTCTCACATTGGCCTATTTTTGAATTTAAAAATTCGAATTTAGTTTTTAAATATTAAATTTAAAAACCTTTGCCTCCATTATTAATTTAAATTAAAATTTTAATTTAAATTAAACCTTTTGAAAATTGCTCATGGGTCTTTTCACTTTGAACTTTTTTTTTCTTCACCTTGTTATTTGGCCCAAAATATGATAATAATAAAATGTTATTATTTAATTTAAAATTGCTTCTCCTTCCTTGGGTCTTCATCCTGTGGGCCCTTTTTAGGCATATATAATATTAAAAATAAATATTATATCCTATTCCTTTCCAAGAACTTCTTGCTTTTGGAAAAACCACTTGATTTCCTTAATGATGATAAAATTAAACCAATATTCTTTTGACATCAATGACAACAAAAATACTCAAAATTTCCAACAATCTCCTCCTTTGTCATTGATGACAACCCCTTTATTTTTACCATTCCTTTTTCTTTTTCAAAAGTTGCTTTCCTTGAGAAGCTGCTCCCCCTGACTGAATGCTCTCCCCCTAACTCAAATATCTCCCCCTTTGTCATCAATGGTAAAGGGTCACCTTTGGGGCTCGAGGCTAAGAATGAGACTCTTAGCTTAGCCCCTCCCCAACGTCCTCTTGAGGTGATTAATTCTGGGGTGGGAGTATTTCTACTCCCAGCATACATTGATCCTTTGAATATTCATGTTCCTGCTTGTATCTGGAATTTTTGCTCTACACCACTTTGTTGTATGCCCATCATTATTGCACTTATAACACTTAATGTTGTTATTCCTTAAAGGTGCAAATATCTTAGGGTTTCTCCTGGTGAAGCCATATATATTCCTATCATGAACCCTGCAATTCACTGCCTTGTGACCAAACTGATTACAAGAGTAACAATACCCTTGAAAAAACTGCCTATTTCTAAAACTTCCATATTCATATCTTTCATGTGTCATGCATTGTGTACCTTTGTACCCAAACTTGTGACATGAGAAGCATCATCCATTAAAACTACCTTGCCTTGACCCCATTGGTCTCCTAGTTTCTTTTACCCTATACTGGTTTCTATTCCATCTGTTCCTCATTTGTGCATTGTTCCTTTCCTTGTTGAAATTTTGGTTGTCCAACTCATCCTTAGAGGTCTCACTGTCTCTTACACTCTCTTCTTCTAAAGCTTCTTCTTCTTAGAAGCTTGATATTGACTCCTCTCCTTGTTTTCTTTGTACTTGTTCAAAACCAAGACCTGTCTTGTTTGATGTAGGTTTTTGTGTCTTGATAATATTATCCAATTTCTTTGAGCTTCTCCCAAACCTGTGTAACTTATCCTTAGACTATTTTAGTTTCTTCCTTAGTGAAGCTATCTCATGCTCTAACCTTTCACATTCTAAAATCTTTGCTTCTAACTTCTCTTTTTATCTCCTTGTCTTATCTATTGAGTTAGTTAGATCCTCTATGAGCTTTCCTTTCTCTTCATCACATTCTTGAAATTTAAGCTTGAGTTTTGATTCAAGGACATGAATAAGCTCACCCTCAAGATCAACTTCTCCTTTCTCTGATTCTTCCTTTATTTTGTTTGCCTTTGGAATCATCTTCATTCCTTTCTAATCTTCAATAGGATCACCTCCTTCTTCTATTTCCAAAAGTAAATTTTCTTCTAGTCCTTCAAGTGTGTCTTCATATTCATCATCATTAAAATTGAATCCATTCCTTGTACAACTATATTCAAGATGACCGAATTTACCACATCTAAAACACTTAAGAATCATTGATGCCCTTTTTCTAACATCATCTTTTTCTATTACTTCATATTTATCATTATCTAAGGAAATTTCATCACTATCACTTGAGCTCTTATTTGCCTTGACTGCATAGAAAATCTTCTTGTGCCTTTGGAAAAACTTCTTTCCTTGCTTGCCTTGTACATCCCTACTTTTTCTTTGGTACCTGTGTATTCCTATTTCCCTATTCTTATGATCTTGTTTTCCTTCATCATTGCTATTTCTATCCCCTAGGCAATCAGATGCATAGTGACCATATTTTCCACAATTGAAACATCTAACTGATTTCGTACCTTTATATTTTCTTGAATCCTTGTTCCTTATGCCATAGTTTTCTTCTTCATCATTAGATGACTCATTTCTTGAATCTAACTTCTTACCCTTTGTCTTATTAGTAACTTTAAAGGCTTATTTCTTCTAGGGAATAGGTTCCTCTTTTATCCTCATATCAAAAGCTATGGGAATGCCATGTAATTCATCCCTTGTCAAAATTTCAATATATTTTACCTCTTCTATAGCTTAATTATTTTTACTAAACCTTTTTGGAAGTGACCTTAGAGTCTTATCACAAACATCTATTTCCTCAACCTTAAGCAAAAGTCCTTGCATGGAGTTAACAACCTCATCCACATGAAGTAGATATATTGCAATGTTTTCCTCATCCTTCATTTTTAGGTCTTCAAACGCTCTCTTGAAATTTTGCAAATTTACCCTTTTGACCTTTCTATCTCCTTCATATATGCCTTGCAAATTATCCCAAATTTCCTTTGCTGATGTGCAATGCATAACCTTTATAAACTTTGTTTCATGCAAACCTCTCAAAATTCCATTCATTGCTCTTGAATTGTGATGATGTAGAAGCTTACCATATTTATCAGTAGGTGGAGTTGTTGGTGGTGTGTATCCATTTTCAACTGCTTCCCATATTTCATTTCCAAGTGCCATTATATGAAACTTCTTCATCCTTGTGTCCCATCGAACAATGGTGTTGAATTCCCTGAAGATCCAGTCTGATAATACATCTATGTTCTTGTAAGCTTTTCCTTCAAGCTTCTAAACTCTTCTAAAGGAACCCGCTCTGATACCAATTGAATAACACAAGCTTATACTGAGAGGGGGGTGAATAGTATAAGACCACTTTTTACTTTTCTTTCCCAAACAATTTCATGCAATATATCAATGCAATATCAACAACAATAATCAAAGCAATGCATAAATTATCATACACAATAGAGACACCAATTTAACATGGTTTCACCCAATGTGGGCTACTCCATGGAGAAAATATTTCACTAAAATTTTCTCAATAAATCTCTTGGGAATCCTTTCCCTATTACAATGTTTATAGACCTCTATCCAAAGGAGACACCAATCCTAATCAAGTTTGTGGATCTCTATCCACAGGAGACACCAATCCCCTCAGCTGATTCATGGATCTCTATCCACAGGAGACACCAATCCCCTCAGCTGATTCATGGATCTCTATCCACAGGAGACACCAATCCCCTCAGCTGATTCATGGATCTCTATCCACAGGATTAGAGGAGTTTGGTCCAATCAAGGAAGAGGATCTCCAGTGCGATAGAAGGTAACCTACTTGACATAAGAATAAGGATGAGTGTTTCATCCAAGAAGAGGATGTGGCTATTGGAGGGGAAGAGGTTATAGGTCATGGAGGGGACACAATAATTAGTATGGTGCTAGGGAAAGACAACAACCACATCTAGAAGGGACCTTCATATGGAACCACCACAAACACACTAGAGGGAACTTTAGAGTGAAGTTCATCGAGAAGCTACTCTAGAAAATCAGGATGCCTTGTTAAGTGACAACGAAGGTGGGCAAGTAGAATTGAAAGATATCTCTTTCATATAGTTAGAAATTTTTTGTCAAAAATGGTGGAATGATCATCCTAAGAATCACCGAATAAAGCTAGCTCTAGAAAAGGTAGGAGTTGGTGTTTTGGCACAAGTTTGATAAAACCTTATTTAATGAGTACTTGTTGAAAATTGTGCAATTGTATGATGCCCACAAGAATTGCACTTTTGTTCATATTGTAAATTCACACCTGAAGTGGAATTCTTAGCTGCCTATTTTTGATGAATATTTGGGTTGCCACAGGAAGGGCAACTGATTAAAAAGGGATATCTAGATGCAATTGAGAGTCATATATTGTTGACTAAGTTGACATCACTTAAGTCCCCAAAAACCACCAAGTCCTTTAGTCTAGGAGGATATAGAATCAAGTAGAGCATGTTGAATAATCAAGAACTCCAATGCGCCATGAATGTGGTAATGTCTTATCTATTAGAAGAGGTACGATCATCTGAGATGCCAGTTTGGATGACACAATATATGGAAGGCATTGCAAAGGGAGTATAATATGATTGGGGTACATACTTGGATCAAAATATTCAATGGCTATTGTAGAGGACAACGAAGATTTTTTTATGATATTCCATGTAATCGTAGTTGTGTTAGATGTCGTAACTCAAGCGAGTATTCCATTTTATGGCATGATAGTGCCTTAGGATATACTAAAGTATCAACCTTTGGTACTGTGATGGGTAAATAGTATTGATCTAAAAGGCCACCCTTGAGAAGAATAAACCTAAGCAAGACACAAGGAAGTCAAAAACTATGTTGGTGAAAGAGACTGAGACTTTATAGGAGGAAGTTCACCACAGAAGGAAGAGATGACAAAAAATAGAATTGGAATAAGGATAGGAAAAAGTGGCATCTCAATAAGGGCTACAACAACAACCACTATCTCAAAGGGAGGAGGCAACAAAACTAGTACCAAGTCCTATGAAGATAAGAAGGCAACAAAAGAGGAAAATGTAGGAAAAATCTCTTGTACAAAGTGAGCAACAAAAAACATTGCTCATAGGTACAAAATATGAGATGCACATGGAGTTGGATGCTTTGGAATTGATAGATATCAATTTTTTTATGGTAATGAGTCGGGCAGGATGAGCAATGGGATCTCCTACGCTATTGATATCAATGATTTTGAACTAATAGAAGAAGCCAAACAGTGGTTGGATAAAGTGGTAACACCACCATGAATAAAAGCAAAATAAGTAATGGTGGTCCCTTTGAGAGAGAAAAAAGACAAGAAAAAGCCACAAGTTCATATTGTCATGAGGGGTGGAAATAGTAACCCAAGAGAAGATAATGTCACACAAGTACAAGAATGACCTGATCTGGTACCTACACCTCAAGAAAGTGTAAAGATACAATCAAAGCCACAAGCAGAAGTTCAGGTACCCAAGGGAGATCAATAGTCAACTCAAGAAGTTATAGATGTTGATAAAATCAGATCAAAAAAGGAGGAACAACAAACACAAACTGTATCTCACATTTCACTATAGGAGGCAATTAGGATGAGACCAATCAAGGAGATCAGAGAAAGGTCACTCCAAAAAAATATGAGAACCAGGAATAGGAAATGGATAAAGGTATTTGAACATAATATTTAATTGAATTACCTCAATTTGGGATCTTGTATGAGAAGAAACATATGAAAATGCAAACCATTTCCTAGAGCATGTATTTAAGATATTCCTAAGTACATGACTATATTTTTGGATAGGTTGTATAGGATATAACTAAAACAATGGAAGGAACAATTATTCAGTGAAATGGAGGTCATGGAGTGGGTGTGCAGTGAAGATAGAACAAGGAGAATAGCACAAATACATGCCTAGCACCCATGATAGTACCTACAAGATAGGTAACAAGTATGTAAGGAATTAGAGAATTTTCAAAAGGAACGAAGAAAAATTACATAATACCTCTAAGGATATATCTAGATTTTGACAAAACTAAAATATTTCCATTGAACATGGTAGATACAAAATATCGAAGAGCACCCCTTGAATTGACCTTCATACTTTGAAAGCTTAAATTCCCAATACATGAGATTGAAAGGCTTAGTTCGGGGTTAGATCAAATTTACCAAGCCAAGGAGGCTCAACAAGGAGAAGTAGATATGACTCACAAAGAAATTGATGCAATAGAAGATGAATTGAAACATAGCAAAAAGAAGGCTAAGGAGAAATTACAAAAGGTAGAAATTTAAATGAATAATATGAAGAAAGACTTTGAGGAGAAGTTAAAATTACAAGAACAAGAATAGTTGATGCACTAGCAAGTGGAGGAACAAAGAAATTGATTTTAGGAACAAAAAGAGTTTCTAAAGAGATATGCTACACAAATAATATAATAGTAGTAGTTGATATTGAATAATCAATAACTCAAGCAATAGGAAGAAAAACTGGCAACCAAACAAGATCAATTAACAAAGAATGAGGATCAAGTAAAGATGTATTCTTGGTAGTTGCAACTGAAGGATAGAAAAATAGAAGAATTACAAAAATATGAAGAATAGTACAATCAAATCATAATGGATGATATGAATATTCTTCAGGTAAAGGAAGAACTCCAAAAGACTCATCAAACATAGTTACAGCAGAGGGATTAGGTAATTGTAAATAATAATGAGGAGCTTGCCATTATCGCTAGAATAGAGGTAACTTTGATGGAAAATTTATGCAAGGGCACATCTAACAAGGAAAATAAATTGCTATAGACTTTGGCTAAAGTAGAAGAGAAGGTGGACAAATATGGGTTGAAAGTCATAGAACTAAGAAACTATGCAACCAAGTTGTGTGATGAACGATACATTCTTCAAGTCCAAATTCAAGATCTCTAGAAACAAGGTCAACCAGTGAAGACTAAGAAGAATGAGTCGATGGGGACATCGATTGATTTATATGGGAGGGGAGATGTAGGAAAAAAATCTACCTCCCAAAAGAAAAAGAAATAAATGAACAATTTTGTGTAAATGTACAATTTGGTGTAATTGTACAATTGAAAGTGAATGAACAATTTTGGGCAAAATATACAATGTAGGGTTTGGCTAATTATACAATGTAGGGAAATAAATGTAAATGCATGTGAAATAAAATGAAATATAAAGACATGTGGATGAAATATAATTTGATAAAAATCAAATTAAGACCTTAGTAAATTTTAATAAAGTGATTTGGATGAGAAGTTATGGGTGGTAGTTCTATATATTATGTTGTTCCATTAACTACTTTGGAATGGATAGGAATTATAAGCCCACCATTCAAATTTTATTTTTGTTGGTATATGTTAGTATTGTTCATGCTTGGAAGAGAATGGTGATTGTTCTTGAGTATCTATAGAGAATATTGTTATTCATAAAGATTTGGATTGTGCATGTATGTTATAAGCTATGTATGAATTGTACATTCTTGTACAACATTGTACTTATGTTGTTGGCCATGGAGAAATCATTCTATGGAAATAAAGGAATGCTTGTGTTCAATGATGTGTAATGACTATTTGGTTATCTGTAATTGGGTATGAAATGAATCCATAAACATGTTGATAGAGATTCATCCATATTATCATGTTGCAGGTTGTATGCTATACATTTTGGTGCTACTGAATGATATTTGGGTGATTGAAAAAATTGGTTGTTGGATTTAGCGTAAGATATGCACTTGCATATATGCATAATGGATTTCTTGATTGGTAAATATTTTATTGGTGAAATCCAATCCCAAGCCATGTTCAATTTTGAGACACTACAAGGAATATTGGTAAATGTATAGGACTGACAATAAGGATTTATTAAAACCATACAGTTAGTTTATCTAACTATACATTTGGTCATGAACTCTTACTTGGGTTGGATTTGTACCTTTTATAATTTGTTGGAGTGAAATCAGTGATTTCTAAGTGGGAAATTGCAATATTGACCGATAAAACCAAGTTATTTCCAATTGAACATTTTTGGCCTATTGCGCATTTTGGAAAACTATACAGTTGGTGTTATTGTATGGTTGTAACTGTACAATTGAATTTTTTGTAACCGTATAGTCAATAACTAAACATTTTAAGAGTTGTATAGTTTTAATCGTACAATTGTATGATCATCCAAAATTGAGTGCAAATCCTTTAGATACATTCCAAAATCTCTCATTTTACCCCTCTCAATAGGAATACTCTACTCATGCTAAATGTATATAAAAAAATATGAGATTAGGATATTAGAAGTTTAGGAATTAGATGTGACAACCCTATTATTAACTCCCTTGTCATTCATTCCACACAATCTAAGATGAGAACTAGAATGGACAACATCAAGATAGATGATTCTTTCATGAAGATTTTGAATAAAGCCCTCGTGAAATGGAGGAATGAGATAATATATCAATTTTCTCAAATTCTTCAATGACTTCCTCTTGCAAATTTTGTAACCTCCTCTACACAACCTCTTACTACCATAGAACCATTCAATGCTCCCACACATTTTAAGGCATGTATGAATTACTTCATATTTCTACTTTTGAAGGAAAAAATAATGTTGATGCCCTAGAAAATTAGTTAGATCAATGATCTTCATACTTTTCTATAAAAAAATGATCAGTAGTGAGAAAATCACTTTTACATTTATAAAGTTTTGTTACCTATTCAAAATTGGTGGGAAGCATATTGTTAGGATAAATAAGACAAAGAAGTAGTATTCAAATGGGATTATTTCATGGTGACTATTAAGAAAGAATATTATCCTATGGGGGCCTATGAAGGCCAATACATGCAATGGAAATAAGTATGTCAAGGTAAAGACCAATATCTTCAAAATTATACAAATGCTTTCCACTCTATGGAAGTAAATTTAGGATTTTAAGGTACTAAAGGGTATAAAATCCTTAAGTATCACATTTGTATACGATGGTATATTTGAGAGAACATCAACCTCTTTGAATTAAAGACATTGGGAGAGATATAATTTTATTGTCAATTTGCATTAGAATCACAAAAAAAAAAATAGAAAATGAGGAGGAAAAAATAACAAAAACTAAAATACTAATTACCATCTAAAGAAAAGCAAGAGTGTATTTCTCCAAAGAATAAGGATAAATGGATTATTTCCAAAATCATAATTGGAAGCAAAAAATAACTCCTAAGAAAAGAATCCCCTGAAGGCCAAGACTAGCAAATGATGTGATTATCATAATATCTACTAGCATCCAGGGAGAAGTGTTGAGGATTTTAATCATTTTTTTCTAAGTTGTAACACTTTGTATCCACTACATCATCACCTCTCCATCCACAATCTAAGGATAGAGGGAAGAAAATCATAGAAGTTGAATCAAATGTGATCATTCCCCCTACATGCTACATCAAAGGAGTCATAAGAAGAGTCAAAGAGAAGGAACATATATTTCACTCATAAAGGGTAAGCCATTATATTTTATTGTTGATAATGGGAGTCAAAATCAATTGATTTCTACTTAGATGGTGAAGGATTTGAATCTAGTTGTCACATTACACCCACAATAATATATTATTGGATGGTTACAATAGGGGATAGATATTCATGATACTCAATTATGTATCCACTCTTATGCCATCGATCCCTTCAAATATTAAATTTTATGTGATGTTGTGTCATTGGATATTTTTGATGTAATTTTAGCCCAACCATTTATGTGGAATAGACATGACGTGTACGAGTCTAGGCCCTAAAGTGTCATCATTATTATTGGAGGTTAGTATTATAGTATACTATAGGTATCTCCTCGTATCTCTATTTCCCTAATCATGTGAAACAATGTAAACATATGATATCCAAAATAAGAAAATTTATTCTTTTGATGATCAAGCCATAAAATAGGAGGACCATTATCACATCAATAATATGACTTACACAATATAATCATATGGACCATATTGTAGTAGAATATAATGACTTGTTTAAATTATCATCTAGGATCCACTTCATTATGAGTAAGAACCTTCAATTGATTCAGTTTCTAGTTCTCCTTTGTCTAATGTATTTTTTTTATCATAGATCAATCCTTGAAAGTTATGAAATCAAGAGGTATATCCAAAAATTGATTCAAAAGGAACACATCAGACTGATTTCTTCACCATGTGGTAGTCCAATTGTCTTAGCTTTAAATAAATATGGAATGTGAAGACATTATGTTGACTTTAGAGATTTGAATAAAATCACTATGAAGAACTACAATCCAATCCCTTGGATAAATGAATTGTTAGAATAGCTCTATGATGCAAATTTCTTCACCAAAATTGATCTCAACTTTGGCTATCAGCATATACCCATAGATACCATTGACATATTGACGACTACATTCAAATACAAGGAGGGTTTATTTGAGTGATTGGTTATACCTTTTGGTTTGATCAATGCACCTACTACATTCATGAGGATGATGGATTACATCCTACATCTCTACTCCATATCATTTGTGGTAATCTACTTAGATGGCATTTTCATCTATAGTAATACATAGGAGGAACATCTACAACATGTCTAATAGATACTACAAACTCTTTGAAGATACAAGCTATATGCTAATTTGGATAAGTGTTAATTTGATAACATAAATATTCAATACCTAAAGTATAATATTGATAAAGAGGGAGTCCATGTTGATCCCAAGAATATTTTGGTAATTATAGATTGGCCTAACTTAAATATTATAATAGAGCTTTACAACATTTTAGGTATTGTTGATTTCTATTGATTTGATTGGAAATCTAACACATTACTTGGCCACTATACCAAGTGACCAAATGATCTTCCAAATATAAGTTCCATGAGGGAGATTCACAACAGAGGATATTTGAGAGGTTGAAGAACTAATTGTGTTTAGCTTTGACACTTTTCCTACCTAATATACATCAACCTTTTTTGGTAATGACTAATTTATCAAAGTATGTATTGGGAGTTATCCTCACATGACATGGGTATCCAATTTCCTATCATAATAAAACATTCAATGAATTAGTTTGAAAATCTCCATATACGATAAATATCTCTATGGTATTATCCAATCATGTAAGTAGTGGAAGCACTACATCTTGGACAATGAAACCATAGTCCATACATATCATAGATCTCTAGAGATCATTTAAATGTAGAGTAAGCTAAGGATAAAAATAATAAAAAGTGGACCACATATCTACAATAATTGATCATCAAGCATAGGAAAGGTAGTGCCAAATCAATAATAAATTATTTGATCCAACCTCCAATCATGGTCCTCAACGCCATTATTTATTCCTATGGGAATGATACTTCCAATTGGTACACATTCTATGAAGTCGATTATGATTTTGTTGTATATCAAACTTCTCATGTGGGTAAGCATATTTTTTATTTTTATTTTCAAGATAACCTCTATCACATGGGACATATTTTTCTACTACATATCGAGTTATCAAAGATAATTTGTGAAGCACATTTCAACAAAGTAGAAGGTTACTTTAGGGTGAAAAAGTATTGATAATTCTTCAAAGGTACTTCTATTGGACCAAAATGAGGAGTGATATTATGAGTAACATCAAGTCATGTGCTCCCTATGCTATTGCTAAATTGATCAACAAGAAGTATAGACTATTTAAACCATTGCTAGTTCCATCTAAACCTTGTGAATTTATTTCCATGGATTTTATCTTAGGTTTACCCACATCTAAGCATGGTAATGTTTATATTTTTACAGAAGTTGATAATTTAAAAAAAATGGCTATCATGATTCCTTGTAAGAAATCAATTTTGACTAAGGAATAGTATATTTTTTAATGTCTTTTGGTCCATCATATGGAGCATGATGAACACCAAGTTGACCATGTCCATAACCTTCCATTTTTATATTTATGGCTAGATAGACGTTGTGAATCAATTGATTAAACATCTTCAAATGTACAATTTCAAGAATTTATGTACATAGGATGAGAGCCTCCCCTACATTCAATATGAGTATAATCAAGATCTACATAGCTCTACCAAATACAACCCATTTCATATATGTTTTAGGTTTCAAACCTTAGCACCCATTGATGTAGCTCTCCCTATGCAACCTATAGAGTACTCACCACATGGACAAAATAGAGTAGAAAATATAGCATGGTTTATGGAATAGATTCAACACATCTAATACAACATCCATGACCTCTTAGAAAATACATATCAAAACTACAAGTAGTGGCATGACCAACATAAATTCTAGGTTGGATATAAGGTACGGTTATTATTTTCATCTTAGAATGTACATGGCCATTTAGGTAGAATCTTGATGTACCAAGGGCACCAATGTCTTGCATTGAGTGACATAACATAAAGTACCATGAAGGAAGGGGATTACCTATGATGCAACCTCTAGGGTGTTTAATTGAGGTCATATCCTTATTAGATTTAATCCTTGGTGCACTAGGGTATTTAAGAGCTAAGGTCATATTTTCTAGGGGGTTGTAGGGAAAAGAATTACAATGAAAGGAAATAATACAAGAAATGCAAAGAAACATGAAAGTAAATTCTTTAGAAAATAAAACCTAAGCTATGGGGATGATGTGAATAAAATCCCTCTTCCCAACTAAAATAAGTTTCCATACATGAACACGCACACCATTATCTAATAGCTAGAATAAACACACTAAAATTTGCATAATCAAGAATAAAAAATGCATCAAAGATGGAGGATAGAATGGAATTAGTCATGGCTTTCATTAACATGCCAAAAATTATTACAAGACATGCGGTCTAGAGAGGCTTGATGCTCCTTAGATAGTGGATTGAGGCTTGAGCTCTACTTATTACAATCAAGAAGAGGTGAGTGAAAGAAAGAGCCCAAAAGTTTATGCCTTTATAATGTAAGTTTTCTCCCCCTTAAAATATATGTAAAAGGTTGGTAAATTTTGCTTTCTTTTATAGCCTAAATACTTCTACAATCGTAGTTAACAACTTTAAGGGCCATTAATGCCTAGGAGTTTAAAAAATTTGAATAAAAAAATGTTTCTGACATATCTCATTCTTGTTGTATTGGGGTATGGTTGCACCATTAAGTTCTTATAATATTTCTCCTAGAATACCTTGCTTGCTAACATAGTGGGTATGGCCTTTTTGACTAACATGTCTCAACAAGGTAGGCTCATGTATACGATGGGTGGTTGCTACACTAACATACGATTGGATTTGATAGGTTAAGTTATAAAAGATTGATCTTGATAGTCAATGGTGGGTGCCTTCTTAAATGCCCCTTTTTTCTTGCCTTCTTCTATGTGCACATGATTGCTACATGTTCTTAGTTGAGGTGGGACCTTCTTTGGTGAATGGTAAACCTTATTTGTCTAGGTATTGGGGCCTTTCTCCTTGGGTTCTCAATTGGTAGCCACATGTCCAACTTTAGGTCTCATTAGGTTCTTTTTATCCTTTCTACACTTTCCTCTATATAAAGGATCATGTGGATTGTTAGATGGAAGATTAATGGCTAGACCTTAACGTCCTTAACGCTACTGGATTTGAGAAAAATATGAGCATTGATCATCGATGGAAAATCTAACTACTAATGTGATTTTTGAAATCGTTCATTTTTCTTTTGATGCCCCTTCCTTCTAACTAAAGGTAGAAGCACCTTCCAACAACTACCATCTTCAATATTTTCCACTTTTGATTGATCTTTTGAGTGAATTTGGGGCTATAGAGAAATTTTTTCTATAGTCTTGGTGTCTCCCAAGCCTTTTTAACCTACTAAAAGGAGGTAACCTAGATTGCTTTCCTTGTATTTGGGTATGGAGTCAAAATATGGAAGACTAGGAAAATGGAAAAAACAAGGAAAATAAATAAAATCTAGAAAAATGAATAAGGGAAACTACTCCCTTTAGTTTGAAATTTCTTTTAGGACTTAGTTATTTTGATAATATTTCTTTCCTATAGGACCCCAATTATGCCAAAGGATCAAAGTGTTTGCTTCTACTACTGTGTATATTCTATGTAAAATTGATGAATGAAGCATTACAAGGGATGTTTACCTCGAACTTGCACCTATGTTGAATGGCTGGTATAATTCTTGAAATTATCTCTTCCTTTACTGCTATGGTTAGTCTATTTTGTTAATTAGTCAAGGCATTAATCTTATTCTGTTAACTTGGATAATTAATTCTTTAGATATTTGGAATAAGTTTGTGAGCATGCAAAATGCCATTAATACTATAACTGCAAAGTTTTGAATGTTGTTAGTCCTGACTATTGCTCCTAAAATCTAATTTGTCAAGGATACTTTGTGGATGTCTATGTTGTTAGCTTCACCCATCCATTCTTTAGTCATACATTTCTAACCCTACCATTTATATCCATAAACTTTTACTATTTGAGCCAAATAGAGTCAAAATTCATTAAGTTGACAAGGTATACCAACCTTCTCTGGAGATTGAATCAAAACAATTTGATTCTTCTAATGTTTAGTCTAGGATGTGATTAGCGGGTGCTCATATTTAAATTATCAAATATGATAATCATAATTCTAGCATTGGCTAGATGAAAAATGGACTACAACAGGTTCTTCCTCTATCAAATGTCCAAATTTTCTCCTAAGTTGGCCCTTTCTATCAATATAGTTGAGTCCTAGTCTTCACTGGTTTTCCTTCAACCAAGTGGAAAGACCCTAGCATTCAAATCAGGGTGACTAGTCCTTGTCCCCTTAATTTCTACTCAATAAGACCTTTAAAAAATAGAGTCCAAGTTTGCATTGCCTTCAAAGTGGATAGACTCTAAATTAACTTTATAAAAATTGGATAAAGTTAAATATTGATAATGGTGGCTAATAAAATGAACTCTATCAAAATGGATAGAGTCAGGTGGTAGCTCTGATACCACTATTGGCTTTTTAAGCCTTACTATTACTACCACAGAATAACACAGGTCCCAATATAAAATAGCCACAATATTAAAGGTCAAAATATCAATAATAATGAGTAGAATATATGAGAAATTTAATATGTATATAAAGGTCAATATAATAATTAAAAAACATTCACTAACAATATCAAATATGAATGTAAATTTCCTAAGTCATTATGCATGAAGAAAAAACTTACAATATTAATTGCTTAAAATATGTATACAAGCTTTATTCCATTTCTCCCTCTTACAAATATATAATATGATTTTCAAGTTCTTCTTATTATATTATCATGGATTATTATATCCATAATATATCCATAGTAATGTGAACCTTCAAGTACTTGACTATTGCTCTCCACATGACAAGTCCCATGACTTTTGGCTTATCATTTTGCCACTTACATGCTAGAAAATATTCACTTTCTTTCATGACACTTGTGCATTTCCTGCACATTGCATGCTGCACTCTTACATGACACTTGTATAAAAATGGAAACTATAAATAACACACCTAAAATAAAGACTCAACCCTAATCTATTACATATTTATAACTTTACCATGAAGGTACCATGGGGGTACATTAGCATGTACCAAATAATACAATTTTCCTCAACAAGAAGATATTAAAGATAAGCATGGTAGTTGTAATCCTACATCTGATAACACTAATAATAGAAGGCATCCCATTCAATTTCCAAAATCCCTAGATGCAATATTTGAGATTGTTAGAACAACCTACAAATTTTGGAGGGAAAATATCCCAATTGTAATATATATAGTAGATAACTTAGCATTGCAAAGTATTGACAAGTTTATAAAGTTTTCATTTCATTTCTCTTTGTATACCAGTACATGCATCTCTAGGTGGTCTTGTGGTAAACCGAACCCCCATTCTTGGCATAATATTTATAATATTGCTTGTATATATATTGGAGTCCTACATATCTATTTTGAGTAGCCATCTATGGTTCTCATGCTCTAATCCATATTTTTTATGTGTGTGTATGTTTGTAATATTTACTTATTCACAAGTTTCACTTGCATGTGTGTATATTGGAGGTCTATGCATCTACTTTGAGAAGCCATCTATGGTTATCATGATCTGACCCATCTCTTTTATGTGCATGCAGGTTTGTGATTTTAATTTGGGCTTATATATATTAAGGATAGGAAGTTTTAAACCAAAAAATTATGACCAAAGCTGATGTGTAGGGGATCTTATTTGATCTTTCGTGCATCACTACTTTGTTAGCATAGGATTATTTTTTCCTTTTTGTTATGTTTCCTTTTTCTTATTTCTCTCTTACCCTTTTCCTCGAGTAGTAGATTAGTAAGTGCACCAAATATTCCATCTTATAAAGAAGTCAACCTTTATTAAAATATTACAGGCCCATGACTAAAAAAAACCCCACACTCTTAGGACTAGCCTTATTGTGTTACTCTGCATGAGGTACCCCATCCACCTAGTCTACACCATTTCCTATGGCTAAGATAATTAAAGAGGTCAAAAATTTATTGGTATGCCCAATGGGATTTATTTGGAACCATGATAAACTGGATGCAAGAAATTGTTACACTGATAAACTGGATTTATTGGTATCCTACCCCTTCTTCTCTATATGCTATCTAGCTATTTTGAACCATGATAAACTGGATTTCCTATCACAATTTTCTCTTGGATTGAAGGGAGATCTTAAGATATGGTGGGCCAGGCAATCTTTATGGTTTTTCCTTTTGTACAGACAAATGGTGAACCTATATATACATATATATTTCATTATTTCCTATTTTTCTTAGTATTATGATTTTATTAGTTAGGATCAGACTAGGTTGCTATAGTAATTTTTTTATGTGAGAGGGGACCCGATGTGATGGTGAAGAGATGGAAGGTGTCCTGGAAAATAGTAGGATAGAATGGAATAGATTACATAATGGTTTTGAAGTAGGTGGGAGCAATGGGAGTTTATTTGTGCATGGGATGGTGGTGAGATGATGCTTTGTGGGGTGAATGGTTACAATGGTCAAGAGAGAATGCCTAGAAAGAGGAGGGTAGTGATAATTAGGAAGAATGATGGAATGGAAAACAAGAGCTGGAAGCACATAAAATGCACTTCCATAACTATACTCCGTCGGAGTGACTCCTTTGTAACTATATTCTATCAAAGAATCGAGGGAACAATTTTCTCTGAACTGAGCATATTCTCACTCTTGGTGTGCTTCTTGCATCTTCTAAATTTGCAATACAGGAACTGGTTGCACCATTGAGGCTTCTTATTAAAGACTTAAATTTGCACTTTACATTCTATCGCCATTCTCATGAACAAATGTTTTTGATTGCTTCTATTCTTATTAATCCTTCAAGTTGAGAATATTTTCGTATAAGTCCATTTTGAGCAGCTTTATTTTATTCTTTCTTAGTACGTGATAATATTTTTGGGATATGTAGAGATCTGATTCAGTCTTCAATATCAAATTTTTCATTTGAGCAGCTTATTTATAATTATCTCGGTACAATTTGTGGGATTTGGTTTGATCGTCTAGACGTCCCTTTCATCGGCTACTATCTAATATTGTAGTTGTTACTGATATTTTGATCATACTTTGGTCTGATCTAGTGTTAATGTTGTCTTTGAAAAATGGTTCATCTTGTGATGTATGTGTCATTGATTATACTTTGAATGAAGTGCTTTTTTTGGATCATTTAGACCTGTAGAAGGATTAACTGAGAATGGAACCTTTGACGACTTTTAGAACAAATACTTAAACTGGCACTCTTATTTTTTCCTTGTAGCTATGCATATCTGTAGACTTTTATTTAAGGTGGGGCCTTCGTTAGATCACATGAACCTTGTGCATTGTTGTTGAGGTCCCTGAATCCTATAAATACCTGTTAGTCCAAAATATATACCATTAAAAATCGAACATCTTCTCAAGCGCTTGTCGTTAGATCCAAGCATGGGTGCTTGCCCATTAAGATTCACTAACCATTAGATCTGCTTTACTTCGAGCGCTGTATTTGAGATTTTGAAACTGTATGGTTGTTAGTCCCATGATATATAAACATATGCAAATTAATTAGATTAACCTCAAAACCTTGGGTTAGCAATAATCTGATTTAAACACTTAGGTCTAAAACTTTATAATTCTCATTGTGACATTATTAATCAATGCATTAATCCTACCCATAATCTAGGTTTATTAATATACTAATCAATTATTAAATATTTAATAGTCTTCTATTAAACCATAAGTACTGTATAATCTGATCATTTTTCTATGCGCTCATCATCAAATCAAACAATAATCGTGCATGCTTGTTGAATCCTTTAGATATGCATAAGGGTTAACTGAAAGAAGGGGATCATTAATAATGTATTATACCCTCCTTAATATTGATTATGCAATGGGCTTAAGTCTCAATAATACCCTTTAATTAATCATCTAATAAAACCTAGTGTGATTTACCTTCGAACATTTTGGGAAAGAGTTGTTGTCAGATCTGGGTGGGGATGAGCGCTACCATTGAGATCTACAAAGTTGTGTGCTTTTTATCCTAAGGGGGAAACTTTAATATGTGCTTAGACCCTCGATAATCATAAATAGCTTTACTTAACTATGATTTGACCATTAACTTTGTCTGATGATTAACTTTTATTAACACCTGACCACTTCGATGAGTGATTACCATTAGATCAAAAGGAGATCATGCGTTGTCGTTCAGATTTACAAGATACAAGATATTTATCCATCACTTTGATGGAGGCTTTAATGATCAGCAACCTGATGCACACGTTGTCATCAGATCAACAAAGGATTGAGCAAAGTCATCAATATCTTGTGATCCGCATGATCTTTAATCAGAGGGACGCATACCTTCACCTTTTGAAACCTTATATTATAATTCTCATTTTAACTTTGGTAAATTTAAATGCATTGATTACTGAAGGAGGAAATATTAACCATTTCTTTAAGACCCTTATTAATCATAAATATCGAGAGTTAATGCAATTTTAATTAATGATTAATTTTTGGGTGCTTACATCCTTTGATGTTAAGGATCGATTTCTCTGAGTCGTGTGCAACCATCGAATCTTATCAAATTCTTGCATGGTCACTTAGATATTAGAATTTACAAGTTGGTTAACCTCAGGTTTTATAATGCGGTTGATTCTAATCCTGATTAATCATCTGATTATTGATTTTAAGCTTGGATTATCCTTTAATAAAGATTGCATTTAATTTTGGTTATTCTTGATGAACACGCATCCATCAAATTAGGATGGGAGTGAGTGCTACCCTTGAGATATTCAAACTTGCTTGATGTTTAATTAAGGGGGCAGATGACCCTTGAATTTATTTATGCTGAACTTAGGCTATGACCAATGTTGACTTTAGATTTTTAAGGGTCGAACAAATTAGAGGGCATGCTCCATTGGATTAACCATGGATTGAGCACTACTATCTAGATATTTGAACTTGGTTGACACTTAGCCAAAGGGGTGCATGACCCTTACATTAGATTAAATTATTTTAATTGCCTTAGGCCTTATGTTATACAACTTGGACCATGGCATTATCAACTTAACTTTTGAGTCGCTTATGAGAGAGTGCATCCGTCTAGATCTTGGGAGATGAAGTGCATTCGTCTAGATAAAAGGAGTTGCACAATTTTTACCACAAAGGGGGTGCACAACCTCAATTGACTGTTTGATTTTAATTAAACCTTAGAATTGTTTATTTTCCACTTAGGTCCAAATTTTTTGATTAATTTTATTTTAGAGACCAACAGACTAGGGGAAGTTTTTAGTGAACACTTTATTTCTTCGAATTTTAAGCCTTTAATAATCAAATTACTTCAACGATCAGTTTCTTAATGGCTAAAAGGTATTTAATACAATGGTTAAGGTTATGGATTTAGAATTAATGTAGATGAGCATTTTTATAACGGATCTTAAGGGCCAAAAAAAAATTAAAATTAAAAACCAATCTTTAAAAAGTGAATGCAATAGAGACCAACAAATTTGGGCGAAGGCTTTGAAAATAAAAAATTCAAATTTGGGGGTATCTGATGTTGAGTCAATTTTGGCTCCAACATAGGCTCTAATTGGGACAATGTGTTGAAAACTTGAGGCACTTGAGAATTCTAGAATCTCCTGGTTTCATTACAAGCTTTGGATAAAATCATAAATCATTAAACCTGATTAGAAAAGTAAAACATAAAAAAATTTAAACTAAAAAGATACAATAAAGCAACAATAAACATGATCTCAAAGCAATAAAGTACCTCAAAACTGTAATTCTCCTTGCATCAAAATTTTAATATCATATGAGCTTTTAAATATATTTTTATGACTATTTATCAAGGTACTAGGATATGATTATACATAATTCATCAAAGTCACTTGTTCCATCATGTCTGGGCCTAAGTGTGTGTTACTAAATTTATTTTTATTTCTAGGTCTTTCAGGAATTCATCATGTTTGGAAATGGTTAAGCCTAATAGGTAATTTTACTCTTAAATATTTTCACCATTTGCAGGGCTCCACTGCCAATCAAGCGTCTATAGCCCCAATGGAGATTGTACTGATCCCATCTAGTTTTACTCTACTATCAGTCAAGCGTCTATAGCCCTGATAGAGGTTTTCCAAGATATCTCAAAACACTAACTCAATCTACATTATAATTTTTTTTCTTTCTCTTTTTGATAAATATTTTGATGAGTGTAAATTGTGCAATGAGTGTGCCTGAGTTGAGGATCAGTTTTTGGCTAAAGGATTAAGTGTAATGATTTTTGGCTTAATCATTTTACCAAAGATACATATGTCCCTTGGAACCTGAAATTTCTTTTAGTATTGTTTGCAATGTGAGGCTTTGACATGATGGGACAATAACTCTGCTTTTACCCTATTTTGTTTCATACCATATGATAATTGCATAAACATTCAAATTTGTAAAATTGTAAACAACATCAAAATATAAAATAGTTTTCCTTTTTCTCCTGCTTGTCTTAAAGAAATAAACAATAAGGAATACTCATCATTCTATGATAATAAAGGGAAACAACACAAAGCAAAAAAAAATAAAACAAAAATAAGGAAATTACTTGATTGGCAAAACAAAATAACATAACCTTCTGACAAAAATACAAAAATACAAAAACAAAATATCAAAGCATTTCCTCCCTTCTAACCCTATAGAAGGAGTTGTAAATCTTGAGATGTAGACCATTTATAGGAATTTTCACCAGTTCTCCTTCTAAGGTTTGCAACCTATAAGTATTTTGACCAACAATTTGTGTTATTTGGTATGGGCCAAGCCATTTAGGTTCAATATTTTCTTTCTCACCATGTTAATAATTTTTGGGATCCCGGTAGATTATTGTCTCCTTCAAACAAGGGAGTACTTTTTGCTTTCTTGTTAAACGATTTTATAGTTTTCTAAGATTGTTCAATTATTTTGTTAAGAGTTTCTCTTCTTTGTTCTTGTAACAAGACAATTTGGTCTAACCTTCTCTAGAAATAATTAGGGTTCTTATGTCTATTTTGAGGGGCAACAAGGATTTTTCTCCATACACCATCTCATAAGGAGTTCTTCTTGTATTTCTTTTTAGTGACAACCTATCTTTCCATAGAGGAAACTTTAATTCACTATCCTAGCTCTTCTTATTCTTACCCAATGATCTTTTAATTCTGATAATTAAGTTTTTATTTGATGACTCCGCTAGACCATTTCCTTGAGGGTAATAATTTGTAGAGTGGGAAAGTTCTACTCCATACTTAGCATAAAATTCTACCATCTCAAATGATATAAAATATTTCCCATTATCTGTTACTAATTTTTGAAGAACCCCAAATATGGTTAGAATACTTTCTTCTAAGAAATTAATAATAGTTTGAGTTGTAGAACTTTATAAAGAAGCAATTTCTACCCATTTTGTGAAGTAAAATATTGCAGTTATGATCCACCTGTATCTGCCTGATGAGTTCATATTGATCTCTCCAATCAAATCAATGCCCCATTGTGTAAATGGTGCTTCTATGATCATTGGCTTGAGAGGCATAGTCTCTAAATGTCTCTTACTTGTAAAAACTTGATAGTTATGGAAAATTATTACCTATTTATATAAACATTTAAAAAGAGAAGTCCAATAATAACCTACTCTTATAATTTTGTTAGTATTAGCTTTTGGTGCAAAATGTGGACCACATAAATCATCATGGAATTATTTGATTATTTTTTGGACTTCTTCTTCAAATAGAAATAATAGTAACACACCATCAGGGTGTCTCTAATAAAGCACACCATCTTGCACATGATATTTCTATACTTGCAATTTTACTGATCTAATTTTGTTTGCTGACATGTCTTTAGGGAAAGATAGAGTTTGCAAATAAGATAATATTTCATCATACCATTGACATTCTGCATTATTAGTCCTTTTTATGTCTTGCATTTCATCTACTACAATAATGTTATTAGAGTATTCTCCTTCTTTATAAGCTAAGTATTTAGCTAAGCCATGCCCTCTTACAGTTTTAACTATTTTAAATCCAGCATCATATTGCAACAGTTTTACCATCCACCTTGCAAGCTTCCTTAATGGTTCAGATTGAGTAAAGATATATTTAATGGCTATAAAAGGGATGCAACAAAAAATATTATTAGAACAAAATATACTCTTGAAATGTTCTAAGTCTTGGATCACTGCATAAGCATGTTTTTCTAATAGGGTATACTTGAGATGTACTCCTTTTAATCCTAAATTCATGAAAGCTATTGGCATTTCATTATTTTCATCATCCTTTTGAGAAAGGACTGCAGCAATAGAATGATCATATGCAAATGAATAAACATTAAGATACTTTGAACATGATATCCAAGATGATCTTGCACATGATATCTAGGATGATAATCTTATCTTTTTGATAATTTTGGAATCCAATAATTTTTGCACCTCTTTTCTGCATTACTGGATGTAAAGTAGGATTATACTTTCTTTATTTCTATCTAAAGGGCTTAGTATCTTACTTTAGAGGTATGATATGGGACATTATATCTATATTGAAGGTTTTGAGGTCTTCATATGTCCAAGAAAAATGTTCTTTATTTCTTTTCAAGAAACTTATGTATCCTACTTTTCCTTTTTCTGGTAAAGCTTTGTTAATTTTTACTATTTTAGGCTCTTCAATTGTACCAATTTTGACATATTTAGCTATAGTATCTTTCAGAAGAGGTTTATATGCTTTATCAAAATCATCAAATAAAATTTCTAAAGAAACTAATCCTTTTGGTATCCTATTTATTTTTAGTTGGATTACTTTTACTGGTTCTCCTATTTGATATTTTAGTTTCTCTTCATCCTTTTCATCACAAATCATGTCAGCATACTGATTCTGTAATGTCATGAAGTCCTCTTTATCGACATTATCTTGGAAAAACTATAGGTAGACAATATTATTTGGCACAAAAGGTTTATAGACTGAGATGGTTGGAAACTTATCCATATATTTAGTAGTAATTTATGGATTATCCAGGTCTAATGTATTTATGGCTAATAAGTTGGCAATATGGTTTTGTTGTCTGGGAATATATAAAATATTGAAAGCTAAAAATATTTCAATCCCTTTCAATATTGTGGCTTTGTACTATTTTAACCTAGGATGTTTGGTTTGATACTTTCCTCTTATCTATTGGATAATTAATTTTGTATCCCCAGTTACAGTTAGGTAGTTTATGCCCAACTCTTTAGCTTTTCTGAGTCCCTGTAATAAATATTCATAGTCAACTACAATGTTGGTGCAAGGAAATTCTAGTTTGTAAGGAATACCAAGGTAATTTTCTTTTATATCAGTTAGATTAATTCCTACACCTACTCTATCTAGACTGAGATTTAGCTCCATCAAATGTCATGGTCCACATTTCTTGTGTAAATACTCTATAAGATTCGACATCAACCATTTTCATAACTTTTGGATCCATGTTTTTGACTTCTAGTACTTCTATAAGGAAAGGGTTATACCATATTGAATATACTGCCATTCCTTTTTCTTCTATTGAATTTGCTAAATTTATCACGGTATCATCTATCTTAATTAACTCTACAGAATATTTGTTGAAATGTTCTCTTCTTAGAGTTACATTTTCCTTATTAGACATAGGAATGGTAGCATAGAAAAAATAAATGATCAACATCCACTACTGCAACATCCATCACTATACCTTTCTTGGGGTGTTGATCTAGATAAATCAATAATCCAATTATCACTCCAACACAAGGCACTTGCCTACTATCCATCACTAACACAGGAGTAAAATCTCTTATACAAATTAATCCCATTTTGTCATCTATCATCTTGGGCATGATATTATATGAAGCTCCACTATCAAGCATACAATTATGGATCACATACCTCTCCCCTTCATTTGAATTGTATCTTAAATAAACATAGAAGGATCTGGCAAAGGATGGTGACCTGGTATCCTGGTAATTTTGTCTAGCAATATTACAATATGGGTCTTCTTTTTGTTCAATAAGTCTGAATTCTCTACAGACTTATTCTCTATATTTTTGAACCTTCATAAGCTCACCAAATGTGATATTAACCTTTTGTTTACTAAGTTATGACCTAGCATCAAATTCTATCTTTTTTACATCAAGTAGTTTGTTGCATTCCTCTTAAGATATTTCTTCCTCTAATTCTATTAGATCAGGGATCTCCTTTTTGGGGGTCTTATCAATTTTTTCTTTACTAACATTTCTATTTGTGGAGGGTTATTTTATTTTTTCACTAGTAGAAGCTTTCTTTTTTCTGTCAAGGACTATTTTGTTCCTTATGTTCAGAGTGTGGATAGCTTCTAATTCTTCTACCTCCTTAGAAGTTGGAATTAATTTCCCTTGCTTCATTTTTTCATATCAGGATTCATGTGGTCTTTGCAATATTTTGGTACCTTCAGCTACTAACATCTAAGGATGATGATTTGAAGTAGATTTATCCATATTTTCTTTAAAAAGTCTTTCTCTTGATCCATATTATAAAGATCAACAAGCATTAATCCTTATATCTTCTTCTGAATCATCATCAAGATCTATATTATGTTGTGTACTTAAATATATACCACATACTTTTGGGTTATGGGGAGCATCATAGGCTAAGAAAAACTATGGGAAACCTTTTGCGAGATTAATAGATGGGATAGGGTTTGGAACATTGTTCTGATCTCTACCATATTCTCTTTTCTTCCAGTTATTATTTCCATTGTTCCTATTCCTATTTCCTTCATCTAAGCTATTATTATTTCCCAAATTCCTATTGAAATTCTTCTTGAAAGGTGAACAATTATCAATCTATAGCCTCTTTGGTTGTGATGACTCACCATTATTCCCATTATTCTTTTTATTCTTGCTAACTTGTTGTTCATAGTGTTGAGCATTTTTGTCACTCGATTAGTTAATTTTTCCAATGGATCAACTTCATATCTTCTCTGCAAATCGAAGGCCACCGTTTTTGGATTTCTATCAGGTTGATTTGTTTCTAGAGAATAAGTCTTCATATTTCCACTATCTAATATGTTTATTTCAATATCTATTGCTTTATCCATAATTGAATTCTTCTTGGAAAGCATTATTATAGAAACAAATTTACTGGATGTCACTAGGCCTAAGGTTAATAGGGATTTTTGTTCCTAGTTTTGGAAAAACTTCTACTGAAATCACTAACAGCTTCATTTTCCTTCTTTTTCATAGTAGCTAATTTGGTTAATAGGGATTGTTCATTTTTCCTCTCTTCAAATTTTCTTAAGTATACAGTTTCCATCTTGGTGAAGTCTACAATGTCATTGGCTAGGAGGGTGTTAAACCACTCCTGGGTTTCTTTCTCTAATGTTTGCAAAAAAAGCCTAAGGACTACATCTTCATTTTCCACTTCTAAACTATCCATAGCATATAGAAAACTTTTTATATGATCCTCCCTAGTAATTGCATTATTCTCCTAAAACTTGAGTAGATACTTATGGGCTTTGTTAGGTAGGGCATTCAAATTTGTAGGTAAATAAAAAGGTGTGTACCTATTAGTTATCCATAGCTGAACATTTTAATCATTTTATTGATTTGCCTGAGCCATTGTAACTGTAGGGCTAATGGAATTCTGATTCATAGTAACACTACCTATAGAAATGGTGGGCTGAGAAACTTATGTATAATCTAATGAATTATCTACTATAGTATTAAAATTATAGGGCTATGAGACTTAGATGAATTAGATGTATTATCTACAGCAAAATTAAAAACGTTATCTATAGTAATATCAACAACAGTATTTTGATTCTTATATTTCTTTACGTACTTCCTACTAGTAAAGTAAGACTTATTTTCATAAAAATTACTCTTCAGAATTGGGATATTTTGATTGTAGGTAAATACCTCAAGGTTCTCAAATTCTAGAAATATATCTTTATCGCTTCTCCTTGTATGCACCAACACATTTTGCTCCTTATTTCTTGATTTTTTATTTTTGGGTTTGATCAGACAGAGTCACTAGCACAGGTAGTGCAGGAAGAACAAAATGTAGGATCAATATTGCTTGATCATTATACTCTCAGCCTCATAGGAGATGGTTTTTGAGGAGGTCTCATGAAACTTTGAAAATTAAGAATGCTTAAAAATATAATTGAAAATTATGGGCAAGAATAAATAAAGAAGATAAAAGAAACATGAATTATACTGTAGGTTCTTTATTCCAATTGGCCACCTATTAATTGAAAATATAGTCATTGAAAGAAAATTTTTAAAAAGATAAACAACCTATTTTAACAAGTCCTCCCTAACAACGGTGCCAAAATGCTGTTGGCATTAGTTGGTGGGTAAAAGCACAAAAATTATCATTGGGAAACAAACTTGAAAAAATGATGTGTAAATAATATCAAAGTTCAGTCCCCTATAATGGCACCAAAATGTTGTTGACGTTATTTTTATGGGCCAGTGTGAATATCCAGTAAAAATATGTTGTGAAATCCCAGGTCTAAAATCATGAAGATTCTATCCCCAATAACGATACAAAAATATTGTTGGAACAATTTCTTGAATTTATAGGATCGAGCTGTCATGCTACAAGAATTTATTTGGAACCAACAAGCTATTACAGGCTCTGGTCAACCTGCCTCTTTACTTTGGTAAGGGATGTATTTCTAAGATTAAAGAGAAACCAAAATGGGTAAGGAAACCCTAGTGGTAAACTTAAGATTTTACGAGTCTACGCACTTCCATATTTTAATTATATTCTATAAAATTGACCAAGCAAGGATAAAAAATATAATTATACCTTATGTGTAGACCGGTACCTAGATTCATTGGGCTATTATAGATATTTTAACATTGCTTTTAAGTGAACAAAGAGAATAGGGAAAAGAGAAAATTGATGCTATTAAAATTATTCGAGTATCATAATAAATATAATAATTAACCAACAAAAGGAACATTCATAATTCAAATAATGTAATATGCAATGAAGTCACATACAGAACTGAAGACAAAAGTTGACAGAAATGAAACCCATAATTGTATTAATTTCTAAATGAATAATTACATGTAGAGTTTGTAGAATACCATTAAACTCTATATATCCTTGTTCAAATAATGTGACAAGACTTCTTCAACTATTTCATTCCAATCTGGTAACAAGAAAAGCCTTTGGACATCAGGCTCAATAGATATATAAATAATCTTAGCTTCTTGAGCACTATTCTATCAAACCTACACAACAAAGGGGAATAATGATGGATGAAAAGAAAATAGACACAAAGGAGATACAACAACACAACTACAAGGCACTCAAGTATACCTCTTAGCAATAATTTGCTATCTCTAAATCTTGATCCTGATTTTGAACTTGGTTGGTTCTTTATAGCCTCTGGTTCTTGATTCAATTATTTTTGGCCTCATCTAGACCTTAAAATTGTCAACATCTCCTTTGATCTTCTCTGTGTGCTATCCAATTGTTCTAAACCATGCAAAATTGGATTTCTTGTCATAATATTCTCTTGGCTTGAAGGGATCTCTTAAGATATGGTGGACTAGGTGATCTTTATGGTTTTTCCTTTTGCATAGATAAATGGTGAACCTATATACATATATATTTTATTATTTCTTGTTTGTCCTAGTCATCTAATTTTATCATTCGAGATCAGACTAGGTTACTATAGTAAATTTTTGACGTGAGATAGAGTGGGACCTGATGTTATGGCAAAGAGAAGGAGGTGGCATGGAAAATAGTAGGATGGAATGGAATAGATTACATAATGGTTTTGAAGTAGGTGGGAGCAATGGGAGTTGATTTGTGCATGGGATGGTGGTAAGATGATAATATGTGGGGTGAATGGTTACAATGGTCAAGAGAGAATACCTAGAAAGAGGAGGGTGGTCACTCCTATATAGGTCTCTCTCATCAAGGTCAGAGTCATGGGCCACCTAAACACTTTTTAGTCATCTAGAATAAAGTATTTGGACAAGAAAGTAACAATCAGCCTTCTGTAACCTATAATAGTATCATCCACCACTTATAGAACTACTTAAAAATTTGATAGTTGATATAGCAATTAAGCATAATAGGAGTTTATCATGCTTAATAGCTTCAATCCTATTAAAGACATGTGGTTGTTAAATATGGTGATTGGTACTAGATCAAAATAGGTGGTAGTGAAGAGGTAGGAGAGTGACAACCACTTCCCTAGGTATGTTGATTGAGCATGAGCCTTGAACAGGACCAAGTCATGTCTATTTTTGTTAGGCCTATGGTAGGCCATCCTTGTAATCATTAGCTAGGATATTATATAAAACTATAAATAGCACAATTTATCTTATTATGAGGGTGAGCAATTTGAGTGTTTTCTTGTTGTATACTATGCAATTATGTGCTACTTTTAAATTCATTAGCTTGTTGTTTGACCTCTATTGATAATGTGTTGTTGAATACTTTCATATATGCATGCTTTGTAGTATCTAGATATTTTTGTAAAAGCTTTGTGGGTGGTCTATTCTATTGGGCTAGAGTTGTTTGGATTATCACTCTAGGTTATTGGAATTTTAGGGATACATAGCATTTAATCATTGTGGTTTTGAATTATTCTATAAAATTCTATCAGTGCTCTATTTTTTAGGACATAGATATTTTTTGGATTATTACTAAGGGCTATTTAAGTAGTAAATGGTATTATAAGATCTTAATTTACATTCTACAATGCTTTGTTTGGTAGTTGGTTTTTTTAAGCCATCCATGTAGTCAGGTTACAATGTGCTTTGCATAGGATGTGTTTGTGTTGTTAGCCAAATGTTGTCCACCATTAAATCCATTCTTCTTTACCTTTTCTCTTTCTAATCCTCCTTTTTCTATCTTTAGTCTTATTCCATTTCTTTTAATTTTTTCTTTGCACAACAAGGAACCAACCTCCTCCATAGGTTGGCTTAGAATCAATACTGAGCCATCCAATCTTGGTTGCGGTCTAGGGTGTACATCACACCACTAGGTGGATTATAAACCAAGAGTGATTCTACTTTATATTATTGAAATATGCACCATAGATTCTTACTACATAACAAGCTAATCATTTGAGTGACCAAATATTATATATTTATCCCTTAAGCTAAGCTAGGTTGGCTTAGAATCAATACTGAGCCATCCAATCTTGGTTGCGGTCTAGGGTGTACATCACACCACTAGGTGGATTATAAACCAAGAGTGATTCTACTTTATATTATTGAAATATGCACCATAGATTCTTACTACATAACAAGCTAATCATTTGAGTGACCAAATATTATATATTTATCCCTTAAGCTAAGCTAGGTTGGCTTAGAATCAATACTGAGCCATCCAATCTTGGTTGCGGTCTAGGGTGTACATCACACCACTAGGTGGATTATAAACCAAGAGTGATTCTACTTTATATTATTGAAATATGCACCATAGATTCTTACTGGGCCATGTCAGCTGACACATCAATTTCATATTCACTAAAATATCTAAAAGATGTGGGGGATTCAAACCTTGGTATTTCCTATGTCAAATATGACATAGTAGCCATCATACCAAAATAATAGTTGATAAGGTTACATATTTTTTTGCTCATTCCATATCCTCATAGTAAAAGTGAAGCAAATTAATCAGCTAAGGATTCAATTATGGGATATTTCTCCCCTAGAAATAATCCATTGTCCAACCTATTATTGCATGCATGTGTGAGAGAGTTACAATGTCTCCATAGAAAAACATCAAATGGAATTCCATGGTAGAAATACAAAAGACAAGTCTAATTCAAACCTGCGACCTCCTACTTTCAACTAACATCACATATTTCCATGCCATAGAAAATTTTGGAGAATACCTTCAAATTTCGTACCCATGCCCATAGTCTCTTAAAGCAACAAAATATTTGGTTTTTGTAACTGCATTAACCTATGCAGGGTAGTATTTTTAGAGTTATTTCCCAAACCCTAAATATTATGAGAAAGGATTAACATTAACTAAATAATTCTAAGGTATGGCATGCTCTAAGTGCCATAACTATAGATTTTTGTTTCCCAATATTAACCTCCCTCAAATCTTTGTCCTTGGAGTGGTACCAACATCCAAAACCAAGCCCTCCTACAACTACAAACTCCTCAAGAAAAACTATTGATTTATGAGATCTAAAAAATATCTATCAGTCCCCTTGCTAATTTATGATGTTATTTTATGAGTGACATTTATATGATTTACTCTTGATCCTAGATAAGGCTCCTATAAAGCCAATCTAGCTAGAAAGCTAACATATTCCAATACCAAAACCCCACTTATATTATGATATGAGTTTAAACTGAGTTGACATAACAAGAGGGCTTAAGTTTAATGAAAATTTAGGTTGGTTGAATCATAACATGGTTAATCATTGCCCGTAGGGCTTAAATAATAAAATATTACAGTAAACTAAGTACATTGTACAATAATTTCCCTTAGGCCTATACAATATTACATCATACAATGTTGGTCTTGGCCAAGCCAAATTAAAATTTCATCACTATTGAGGTTGATAATCTTGCTATTGCTATTTGAAGAACATGTGATTATACTGAGAGGGGGGGTGAATAGTATACAATAAAACTTTTTCCTTTTTAATCCAAATAGTAGCATCAGCATTAATAAAATAGTAAACATCACACAAAGCATAACACACATGAGAAAGACCATTTTTACATGGTTCACCCAAAGATGACTACCTCCACGGAGAAAATATTTCTTCTAAATATTTCTCAAATAATCTTTTGGGAATCCTTCCCAATTACAATGTTTATGGACCTCTGTCCAAATGAGATGGTGATCCCCTAAATCTGGTTTGTGGATCTCTATCCACATGAGAACTTCTTCTCCTATGCTCTGGTCGGTGATCCTCTAGAAGACTACTACCTCCACTACACTAGCTTGTGGATCTCTCTCCACTGAATACTCTTGTCCCCACTCAGAAGACTTGTCCTCACTGCCCTGGCTAATGGATCTTTATCCACTAGAGACTAATGTCCTCTCTACTCTATCACCTCCAAAGATTAGTCTCAAATCTACACTAAACACAATCCAGTCAGTCTAGCACAAATCTACTCAACAAGTCCACTCAGAACTTGCTCAAATCTGCTCAACAAGTTCACTCAAAACTTGCTCAAATCTGCTCAACATATCCAATTAGAACCTGCTCAAATATGCTCAACAGGTCCACACAGAACCTGTCCAAATCTGCTCAACAAGCTCACATAGAACTTGTCCAAATCTGCTCAATAAGTTCTCTCTAGAACTTAACCAAAATTTATTGTAAGCTTCCACAAAAGGTCACATAAGTCTCCTCAAAGACTTACCTCAAATTTGCTTAACAAGTCCACACAAAACTTGTCCAATCTCATAGAAGCATAAAGAGAATTGTTAGAGACTCAATATTTTCTACACTCAATGCTCAATCACTTTCAATCTCATAGAAGCATAAAGAGAATTGTTAGAGACTCAATATGTTCTATACTCAATGCTCAATCACTTTCAATCTCATAGAAGCATAAAGAGAATTGTTAGAGACTCAATATGTTCTATACTCAATGCTCAATCACTTTCTCAACTCTAATCAAAATAAAAAATAGTTTATTTTATGGAACTTGAACAATCACTTCTTACAACCACTTGACTAGGATCACCCACTCAACTCAACCAATTGCTTAGTGAAACATCCCTTTCTCACAAACCCTAGTCCAAGCATATATCAACCAACTCAAAATGTTTTCAAAAAATTTCAAAAACAAATCTCACATAACAATGATACTCATGATCTTTTCAAACCCTAGTTCAATTTATTTGCACAACAACTCACTTCATCAATAATTATTATAAAATAATCTTCACATAACAATGATACTCATGATATTTTCAAAACCCTAACTCAAGTTCTTCACACAATCCAATGGCTTCAACAATAATGCTTATAAAACAAGGTTTTAATCACAACTCTTAATTCCATAAAACCTTGAAGCATTAAATCAAACACTTTTGAAATGGAAACCCTAACCAAATAATTTTCACTCCAAAATTTATTTAGAAGGCCAATCAACCAAATCAACCAAGAAAGAATTTGCCCATTACTTTTTGCTTGACAAGGAGTAGATCTCACAAATCTGCCACACTCACAATTTCTTCTTTGCCAATCTCAATAAGGGTTAGAAGATAATAGTTTCCTCAACAAAACACAATACAAAATGATATCAAACAGAATACACCTTATCACAAACTTTAAAATAATATCAATACCCTCATAATATAATCTTTGGAAAAAATCATTTTTCAAATAAAATTAACATTCACTAAAAATTACAATCTCTTACTACCTTATTACTCCAATTTAAAAAGAATATATCCTCTTTTATAAATCACAATTCAACACATGAAAATTTGGTATCGCTCCTTATTTCTCCTATCCACTAATTTTATTGCCTAACTAAAACCTTTTAATAAACCCCTTATCACTCCTAATAAATATTTTAATTAAAACTTTAGGCAATAAAAATATAAACAAAAATTACCTTTGCCTCTCCATAGGTTTTGAACCCTTAACATCTGCCTTCACAAACACCCTAGCCGCAGGCTCCTCAACCATGTGTGCTCAACGCACATTAAGAACCAATTGGCTCTACGCGCACTATCTTCCTTCCCTGGTACCTTAATCAAAAAATGCAAAGCATGAAAAACCTTTCCCTTTGGCCCTTACCACCAACGAGTTTCGACTACGGGCTCTTTCTTCCACCAACGTTTTCATAGATCATTAGCTACCAATGGACCACCGTATTCAACGTGCTTGGAAATCTCTAACCTCTTCACCTTATGCCTGGCGGTTAAGATGAAAATATTTTTCGTCTTCTTCCTCATCGAAGCTCTCAAAATCACATACGAAATATTTCAACCTTGGCGCATATCAATCATTCGAGGAATAATCTTCAAGCTATTTTGGCCTCTCTTTTTATACCCAAAGTTGCCATTATATTCAAATGTTAGCACTCCAAATTTTCAATGATGTCGACACAATTATCCTTTGTAATTTATAAAAGATTTAAATTCAAAGGAATTTAAATTTTATAAATTATAATTATAACCTTTGTCATTTAAGGCCTTCTCTTATTGCATAAATTTGTATTGATGATATTTATTTAAAAAAATTAAATTCCTTTTGAATTTAAATATTTTATAAAATAAATATTAGACCTCCTTTGAAATTTACAATAGGCCTCCTTGGGTATTTATGAAAACCCATTTTAACTTATGGTCTCATATAATATTAAAATATTATGGAGCCCTTTTGCCTTTAACTTCTGCACTGTTTAAGTTTCTTCCTGACACCTTTGATGACTTTATTTTTTGCCGAATCCTTGACATTAAAGATGAATTCATTTCTTGACATCAATGACAACTTTAACTTTTAGGGCTCAAAAAGTCCAACACTATTTCATTATCATATTTTATGGTAAGAGGTTTAGTGGCTTTCATTATTTGTAACAAAAATATAATGAAGTATTCCTCTATTTTATTATAATAGTACCAAATCCTAATAGATGCATCTCTAAAGAAAATTTCAACAATGTCTATATTTAAAGAGCATAATTAAGATTAAATTATTAAATCAAAAGGAACCGTAGGCTCAAAAGGCCAAATACTTAGCATTTTTTTGTAACATCAACTAAATATCCAAGAAAAAGCTCCTAAGAAATGTTAAACTTCGCAAGGGTGCAGAATCCATGATTAGCACGGTCAAACAGTGCCTAGAGGAATTCAAAGTTAATTCGAAGAAGTGAGACCAGCACATGGTAAATTTCCATGGTGGAAGATCATAAACATGTTAGTTTTGGAAAAAGGGCAACTAAGTGTCAAAAAGGTTAAAATCCACTGGAAGCTAGAACCTACAGTCACCACAGTCAAACAATGCAATTCGGAATTCGAAGTTGCAGATTCTAAAATGCAGGAGGTAAGGCAACATTAAAATCCACCAAAGGCCAATGTGAAATAGTAATTCCATAGTCAAATTGGTCAAATCCAACCTAGAAAAAAGTAAAGTAGCGGATTTCGTAGAAAGCCATCAAAAATCACAAGAAACATATTTCATAATCAGCATGGTCAAACAAGGTTCAACATAATTTAAAGTTACAAATTTTGTGAGAGGATGCAAGGCACCAACAAATTCCAGGTTTGTTGGACCCGTCCCAAGGTAGTTGCAGACATGTTCATCCAATGGCTAGGGACTTTTAAAAACCCAAGACTCAGATTCTTATGGAGTTCCCTACTTCACCATGCGACCTAGTAGATATGGCTAGAATGTAATAACCACATCTTCATGGAGGACACCAAAAATCTAAAATTTGTTGCCAACAGAGCTTTGTCCTTTGCTATTGAAAATAGCAGCCTAATCCCATACGGTGAGGTACCTAACTATGGGTTGGAAGCTTACCTTTTTGCTTCCCTTAGGATTCCCACAGACTATAGCAAAGTCCAAAATTCTTGTAGCTCCCGAACCATGGCAAAATGGTCCCCTCCTCCTTAGGGATGGCTCAAGGCCAAATTAAATGGTACCTCCAAAGGAAACCCAGGGAGAGCTGGGGTAGATGGATTCATCAGGGATCATACATGCAGCATTATCAAGGCTTTCTCAAAAAATCTAGGGACCCAAACCAATAATTATGCAGAAGCCAGAGCTTTGTGGAGAAGCATCGAGGTAAAAAAAAACCTTCCCAAGCCAATCATATTCAAAGGATACTCTTCAGTGATCATTGGCCACATTACCAACATGATCGCAGGGGGAATAATATCTAGAATATCATTCAGGACTACCAATTTTCTCTCAACAACAATCCTCAAAGTCAGATCAACCATGTGTTCAGGGAAGCTAATAAAGTGGATGATATTCTAGCCAATAAAGTAGTAAATCAGTTCACCCTGGTCATCTGGGAAGAAGACTTCCCATAAGAAGTCATAACCCAAGCTAATCAGGATGTGGGAAAGTGATCCATTAGGTAGCTCGTGCTACCCCCATGATGGTATTTCTTCAATACCCAAGGTGGCCGCTCATTGCTCCACTTTTCCCAGCAAGCACCCCTCCAAAGGTGGCTCTCACCACCAAAGCGATGTTTTTTCAACACCTTCGGTGTCTCTTAACACCACCCCCATCATAGTTGTATGTACAGTTTTCCATGTGAATAGTATGGTTCGTGCCCCCCGTGCTTCCCTAGCCAAGCTCTGACTTTGTAGTCCAGTTGCTCATGCCGCCTTGTTTCCCTACCACCCTTATACTCTCTCGCATTTCCACCTCCACTTCCCCCTCATCTACCCTTTCTACCACCCTCTTCGCTTTCTCCTCCACTCCCTTCCACTTTGACCCTGTCATCACGAGCCACGCCTACACCATTTTTTGCATTCCCAATCTCCCTTTTTAAAAGTTTTTTCCCGAGACCCCTATTCACCGTTCTTTTATCTTGATCCAGATAGTTCACCTTCACTTTGCCCTTGCTAGGACTATTCTATCCCTATCCTCTGCTATTTTCATCAGAATTCTCCTAGCGAGCTCTGTAAGCTCTGGTCTGGCTTCCACCATGGCCACCATTGAGCCTACTAGCCTACAAATTGATGTCGGGACCATTGACCTACTCGACGCTAAGCATTTCATCAATTTCTTCAAGCTTTTCTTCAAAATTGAAGAAGAAGTGACCAATTATTTCATCGAGACATGGAACAAAGGGGAAGTTTAGGTTTGTGGCCTCTATTTTAAGGTAAGTTTTCACTCCATTTCTCAAAATTCTAGTATTCTAACTGACGACAGAGTGGTGCATCGAGATAGGCATAACTTTAAAGAGGAAACTGATCAATTCCTTGATAAGGGGAAAAATCTAATTTGGGAAAATAAAGGAGTGGTGCATTCTTCCTTGCCTCATCCTTGGGCCTCGGCTATCGTTCCTGTTATCTAGTATGTCTCTGTAGACAACCCCAACAAGCCCCTCCGAGCCTATAATATTGCTCTGGTTAATCACCTGCACGATGTCCATCCTATCAATATCCTAGACTTCCTATTTTGGTCTATCACCATCGCCATCAACAATTACAGGGAAAGCAAGTCCCCGAAACCCCCTGTCACCAGGGGCTTTTTTTAGTTTTGTACAAGTATGCCCTAGCCCACCAGGTGTTAGGGACTATGTCTTCCAGGTCCTCCAACCCTGCTCGTTCCTCCAGCTCTATTCGAGGTGAACCCTCAAACCCCCCTCATTCCCCTGCTGTCGCCCCTCCCCCCGCACGCTCACCCCCATGACCATGGCAAGGAAGATTCACCCCCGCTCGCTACTCCCAAAGAGGAAGTCTATTCTGGTAAGTGTGACCTAGACCCAAATAGAAGTCATTTTGGCCACTTCAAAAGCGTAGGAAATCCAATAAGTTGAAGTCCCCTAAGATGAGTGATCATCACCCGGATATGGAAGTTATCAACGATGACGATGAGCAGCACATTGTTAGTGCCAAGGACATGCTACGTTCCATAGCCCTCAAGAGAGCCAGTAAAGCTATAAGCCATTTGAATATGGCTGCCAACATCTACAGGGAAGGTTGCACCATGCTTTCTAGTGCCATGGACAAGTTTATCAGTTGTTGTAATAGTTTAGTTTCCTCTGTCTTGGAGGGCTTCGACCTAGTATGGGTCATGGTGTATGAGGTCAAGCCTTTGTTTTTTTTTATTTGTTGCCATTGGAGGCCACAGTTGTCTCTTTTTTCTACTGATGTAACAGGTACGGGATCCTTTAACCCGTAAAGCAATAAAATCTTTTTACCTACCAAATAATAATAATAGAGGTTTTATATAGGACTAAACTAATGAAACTATAGAGTTGTAAGACAAACATATTGTATCATGAATATTTTAATTAGAAAATATTTGGAAATGGTGCAGTAAAACTCAAAGTCTATTAATGACTCAACTAGAAAATTACTCCTTAAATGAACATAGGTTTAAATTATATAAAAAGCCACATTCTAAAAAAGAGTTCATGCACCATCTCAAGCAACAAATTGATTTGCAAGTATATCTGAACCGCAAATCACTACTATTGAATAAATACTTCTCTTTAACAAGCAAGAAATATGCAACCTATTAAATAAGTTTTTGCTTTATATCTAAAACATATAATATATACATATACATAAATAAATAAATATGCCTCTTTTTGTTTCATAATGGAGTTCCAATGTTTGCAGCACTCTTACCTTATACTCTCATCCTATTTTTATTTACAAATATCCTAAAAAGACATTTCTTTATTTTGTATCAGCTTGAGAGTTATGTAGGAAAGTTACTACCACATCTTGCATGATACTTTTTGCTTGCTAAATTAAAAAAAAAAAATAGGTGTTTTCAATTACTCCATCACCACTAGTGTTCTGAGTAAATTTTTATTGAAAATCAAACAATCTTTGGATGTTATAAGTTGCTCCTAATCAATTAAGTTTCCTCTTGGACTACACACTTTATAATAAATAAAATATTGTGAAGTTTAGAAAGACTAACCTATAAGTTACTATTGCCATAAGAGTGAATGGTTTCCCCTGCTTATCCACATTATGTGAATGGTCTAGAAAGCTAATGAATTGGCAAAAGGACAAGCTCCCCCTTCACCTTTGAAAAAAAAAAAGAAGAAAAATCCCTTGCTCTCTCTAAACGAGCAAGTATTCCAAAAAGTATCTTCTTGCTTCTTAAAAATGAGCAAGAACCCCAAAAAGCAATTAAAAAAATCCCTTTCTCTCTCTAAATGAGCAAGTATCCCAAAAATTATCTTCTTGCTTCCTCTTAATTAAGCAAGAATCCCAAAAAGTAATCAAAATCCCTTTCTTCCTCTCAAAATAAACAAGTATCCCAAATAAAGTTAAATAAAACAAGGGTGAAGAGCTTGAATCCCTAGAATTCTTAGTATTTTAAAAACCATGGGGTGATCCTTATTACAACAATGGGTTGAATGAAATCTGCCTAACAATAAGGTATCTTTATAGCGCTAAGTCTGAACAAGATCTATGGACACTCATAGATAAGCTAGCTTGTTGGCATAAGTGACCATTGGTTTACTCAAAACCCTACTCATGATGAGGAATGAACATTCACTACACACACAGTTGATCCTCGAGAGGCTTGAAAACATTAGGACACCCTTAGCATGATACTGATTTGTGAGACAAATAGATGAGTTTGTTCAAAATCTCTAAAGTATGAGCTAATTCCTAAAGTACTATGGTTTATCTCATCCTACAAAAGTGTGGTTTGTATTTTCCAATAATCCTAATATCCTATTGAAATCATCCTATGATAAAAGATCTATTTTTTTATGACTGATATTCATCCCACATGGAACTCCTTATGAAATTAGAAGAAGAAAATATTTCAAATAAAAAAGATAAATAAATAAATAAAAATATATATTAAAAATAATAATAATAATAAATAAATAAAAATATATAAATAAATAAAATATATCTATATGCACCTAGGGGTGCAGCGCAACGGTTTGGGCTTTGGCTCTTCTTCGGGAGGTCCAAGGTTCAAACCGTGGTGTGGGTGAGTGTGTGAGGGGGTGGGTGTGTGTCTCCTTAGTGGAGTTGTTGTAACAAGTTGGGGATTCCTGGTCAAAACCCCCATCTCTTTATATATATATATATATACCCCCATACCATTTAAAATAATATATAAATTTCCTACAAATATAAGCATCTTTATATAAAAATATCTCCCTCTATTTTTTGTTTTGGCTATGTAGCCAAAATTATAGTTTGGGGGAGGTATAAGGCTAATACAGTTTTGAAAAAAAAAATCGTATCCCCGTGAGTGGTCTATCGACAAGGATGCTACTTGCATTATCGGTGATGTGACCGGGTTCAATCCACATGGTGGATGTGTATAAGAAGTATTACTCAAAAAAAAAAAAAAAATCTTTCTACCCCTATACCATTAAAATAATATATATGTTAAAATTTCCTATAAATATAAGCATTTTTAAATAAAAATATTTCTCTCTATTTTTATTTTGACTATATAGCAAAAAATTACACTTTGAGGGGGAGGTATAGGCTTAATACAATAAAGTTCATAATACAGTTTGGGGGAGTAGTCCACGAATATAATACAGAATAATAAATATAATAATAAATTAAATATATATACATATAATAAAATATATATATATATATATATATATATATATATATATATATATATATATATATATATATATATATATATATATATATAATAATAAATATAATATATAAATATAATTAATAAAATATATGAAGATTTTTCATAATATAACACTTATAAAATAGAATTTTCATGTTTAATATTATATATATTCAAGATGCTAATTGTACAAATTTTAAATAAATAAAACAGTGAAATATATATTTACCAATTTTATTGAATATATATATATATATATATATATATATATATATATATATATATATATATATATATATATATATATATATATATATATATATAAAATAAATTTTGCTATCAATAAAAGTTAAAAGACCCTCTTTAATCTTGTTCATCTTCATCACACAAACAGAAGATATCAAAGTTTGATAGCAGATACATTGAGTATGAATAAACATGTTTAAAAAAAAAAAAAAAAGGTTAAATTTAAAAATGCATATGGTCCCTAATATTTCACCATTATCATTCATGAGTTTGGTCTTCTCACCAATCAAAATTCAATGCCACATGTAACAAATTGGAATTATACCAAAACATTTCATCTATAGTTTAAATAATTTAATCCGTAAATATTATCTAAACCTAAAATTAAAAACTGTATTATCATGTCTAATTGTTGTTATTCAAAATTGATTCAAAAATTAAATTATTATTAATTGTATAAATTTAAAAAAAAAAAAAAAAGTAAAATTTGCATTCACGAGTTCTTTTGAACATAAATATTTATTATAATAATTTTTAATAATTAAAATTAAATAATATATATATAAACATTCTTTTAATATATATATAATCAAATACATATAAAAATAAATTAATAATTTATATTTTTCTAAATTAAATTAAATTTACATGCATCAATATCAAGGGAACTAATGTAAAATTTATCTGTTTTTATCTCGGGAGAATTGGGGCAGAAATCAAGTCATGGATCCAACCTAAAGCACATTGGATTTAGATGCTCACTATTTGTTTCTTGGGGCATGTGTCAACAAATCATAAGATGTTTTAATGCATGAAACCATGGAAAATGGAAGATAGATTTGATGTAGATCCAGGTGAGCATGCATGTGTTAACTTTGACTTCTAATTCCTATGTTGTATTGGCTTCCACATGGACCCTGGTTCACTAGCTCCATTAGATTTGCTTTGTCAAAATTGAAACCCTCTACTGTGTTTGCCTTGTCAAAAGTATGCGAGATAACATTGAACTTGGATAACTGGTCATCAGGGAGAGGTGACTGGTTGTTGGAAAGCATTGATGACATGCTATATTTAGAACAAAGGGAGATAAAATCATAATATGATAAAGCATCAATATAAACTCACGTGTCATTCTTATGACCATTTAATAATAGTTCATAATATTATATTACTATTATTAGTTTTAATATTATTAATATTATTATATTATAATATTAATATTATTTTTAGTAGTTTATAGTATTATCACGATAGTATTTATGTTTTATATTATAATTTATTTACTATAATTAATATAATAATATAATAGTGATTATTTATATAATTATATTAATATTTTTTTGGTAATTATTATAATATATTAACAGTGGGTTTTTATAGAGGATCCCAAAACCTTATGTACAAAATTAGCCAACTTTCTAATGATGCATCATACCTCTTGGCTGTAACAATAAACCTAAATGAAAATAAAACCATCCTAATGCTGCAGACTTGAAAACAGCAAAAAGGGCTTTTAGGCCTGGAGACCAACAACAAAAAGAAAACAGGACAGACCCGAGAGAAACCCAAAGAGAGGCCGAGAACAAAGAGACAGACACCACAGGATGGGGGAGGATAAACCTGACCGTGAGCCACCTCCCACAGTCGACCCAGATCCAATGCCGCAAGCCACGGTCACAAAAGAAAGGTGCCACGCAGATCCCGAACTTGCCTCTCCTTTGTCTAAAAAAGCTACGCGGTCTCGCCACCCTTTTAGTCGTAACATCACCAGTCTTGCATGCACAGGGCGGATTGAGAGGAGCGTGCCAAATCCAAGGCAAGGATATGACAAGAACCAAGCCCAAACATTCCCGTGAACCGCCAATAAACCACACACACGTGGGCATCATTGGAAAGGGGTACTTTGAAAAGCCAACCGCGAACCAATGCCAGGATCGGACAAACCAGATAATCTGCCTTGGTGGAGAAACAAGAGTAGAGAGTCTATAGGGCGCCAACTCTGGAGAGTCCTGGATACTTGAAAAACAAAATGCTTTGGGAACAGGGGTGCGCATCACAAGACACTTGCGCCCACACTCGCCCAATGGAGTAGACAAAAATGCCATGCCACCCCAAAACACGTCGGAATGGGCCTTCCAAAAACTATGCAAGGAAAACATCAGGAAGGGATGTCTGCCCTAGCCAACCTTTCCACCTCGGAAGGGAAGCGAGACCGCCACACAACCGGGCACGTGGTCGCGAGCCCTTTATTGGCCATGTGGTCAGCCACGCGATTTCCTTCTCTCAAAATATGATTTGCTTTCCATCTACCGCGATAGGAGAGAAGAGATCTAGCCTCGAGGATGATGTTGTAGACTTTCCAAGATGGATTTTTGGTGCCAAGAAGGTAATTCACGATGTTGAGCGAGTCACCCTCAATGATAAGAGTCCGGGGATCCTCAGAGAGAATCCGAATACCATTCAGAGTGCCTCGGGCTTCAGCATAGTGATTCGTCTGGGAGCCCAAATCTTCACAATAGGCCATCACAATATTCCCGTCATGATCACGGACAACCCCACCAGCGCCGGCGGGCCCAAGGATTCCCCTTAGCCGCTCCATCAAAGTTTAATTTAATCCACCCCATGGGGGGTTTGGTCCACACAACATTCCTTCGACAGGGCCCTTTAACAACCTCCAAAAATGGCCAGAGATTCATCATTTTGAGAATAGCTTCTTCGCTCGAAATATGGGGACGGGGACTGGGAACAACAATAGAATTCTCAATGGCGTAAGATAACGCCCTTTGAGCAATAGAAGGGGGCCCTCTAGGAGCTCTGCCAAAGATTCTGGCATTCCTCTCTAACCAAATTTGCCAAATTAAATGGTGGAAGGAGGCCTCGAGGAGGAAGCGGAGCTTGGGATTCTTGAAAGGATTAGGCCATTGGTGAAAAGCATCTCTAAGGGATCGGGGAGAGCACCAAAGGATCCGGAAGGAGGATAGGACAATGCTCAGAACAGAGTGGGAAAATGGGCAATGCAAGAATAAATGATCCCTCGTCTCACAATCTGCTAAACACAAGTAACACCTGTTGGGGAAGGCAAAACCTCTCTTGTGAAGGTTGTCAATAGTTAAGGCTTTATTGTGGAAAGCAATCCACGCGAAGAAGTTGATTTTAGGAACAACTCCTTTCCTCCAAACAGTATTCCACCTGTAGTCCAGAGCAGTCTTGGTGGTGAGGAGCTCATAAGCTGATTTAACAGAGAAACGCCCATCCTCCGTACCACTCCAGATGATCCTGTCATTCCTCCTGGCAGAAGGAATTAAAACCGACTGAAGGATATTATCAAGGAAGGTAACCTCATTATTAAACCCCTCCACAACAGGAAGCTTCCACCGAGGGAAACGGGTGCTCCGATCTATGAAACCCGCCACCCTGAGTTGGGCGTTAGGGTCGGTCAAGCTTCTCAGCCCAGCGAGGTCCGCCCTCGACCCAAGGGCTTCTTCAATCGCCCACCTGTCCTTCCAAAAGGAAATGCAGTTGCCATCACCCAAAATCCAGCGGGCTCCCAGACTGATCAAATGTCGGGTTTGGAGCACAGATTTCCAAAATATCGATGCCACGGAGGATGTTTCAGCATCCAAGAAGGGAGTGGGGCCAAGATACTTCATTTTAACCAGCGTAACCCACTCCACCGGGTCGTTAGACATAATCCTCCAAGCGTGCTTCGCGATCAGAGCCAAATTCATAAGTCTTGATCTTCTCAACCCCAGGCCGCCTTGATCAATCCTCGAACACACCTTGTCCCAGGCTACAAGGGGAAGTCTAGACTTCTCTTCATTACCAGACCAAAGAAAGGTCCTCTGAATCTTCTCAATCTTGGAGTGAACTGCACTCGGAAGCATGAACACCGACATGAAGTAGGTCGGGATCCCCTGAAGACAAGCTTTGGTAAGGGTGGCTTTCCCAGCTTGCGATAGGAGTTTGCCCTTCCAAGTGCCGAGTTTCCTGTGAAGGCGCTCAAGAATCGAGTTCCACATGTCCCCACTGGCCCGCCCGCTATAAGATAGAGGCAACCCCAGATAGGACGTAGGCAGGGAATCAATAGTGCATTCAAGAATTCTAGCAATCCAAATTTGTCTATGCAGAGGAGTGTTAATAAAGTAAATTTTGCTCTTGATGTAATTGACCTTTTGCCCTGTAGCTTGCTCATAACGGAACAGGATCCTCTTGAGCGACTTGGCTTGAGCAACGGATGCCCCAGTGGAGATGAGGGTGTCGTCCACAAATTGCTGATGAGTGACAGGATTAATTCTAGAAGTCGGCAAGATGCCAAAAATCTTGTTCTGTCGAAGAGCCTCTTTCATGGACCAACTCAGAACCTCCGCCAGAAGAATGAACAGGATGGGAGAAAGAGGATCGCCCTGTCTGAGGCCTCTAGAGCTTTGGAAATACCCAGTTGGGGACCCATTGACCAAGACAAAAAAAAGGGAGTGGATATACAGCTGTAGACAAGGTCAATCCAGTGGGGATGAAAGCCGAACTTGAGGAGGACTGCACACAAAAAATTTTGGTCGACACGGTCGAAGGCTTTGTTCATGTCGAGCTTAAGAAAAAGAGCAGCATTCTTAGAGCGGTAAGCGGAATGAAGGGTCTCATGGACAGTGATAACACCATCAAGAATGTTTCTGCCTTTGACAGTGCTTCCATGACAAGGATCAATCGGGAGGGGGAGGACTGTTTTGAGTCTATTGGCTATAGACTTGGTAAGGATCTTGTAAAAAACATTGCACAGGCTAATGGGCTGATAGTCAGAGAAAATTTTGTGGGAAGGAGACTTAGGAATGAGGGCAAGAAAGGTGGAATTGAGTTTCGGGTGGATAGATCTGGACGCTTGGATAACCCGAATAGCATCACACACATCCGGGCCCACGACCTCCCACATGACTTGGAAGAATCGGGGGGGAAACCATCGGGCCCAGGGGCCTTATCTGGTTGCATGGAGAACAATGCTTCCTTAATCTCAGACGAGGAAAAAGGTTCCAGAAGTTTCATGCTTACCTCATGGGGAACTTTAGTCGAAAAATTGGCGAGCATAGATTTCTGGACCTGGAGGTTGCTATCCGGAGGAGTGCCAAGCAAATCCTGAAAGAAATTAACCGCTTCGCTCTTGATTTCCTCAATCTCCCTGGTAATGTGCCCATCCTTACAAGTCACTTCTCTGATCTTGTTGGCCCCCCTGTGCCTCATAGTAGACGCGTGAAAAAATCTCGTGTTGGAGTCTCCATTCTTCAACCACAGGTCACGAGATTTTTGGCGCCAGAACGTTTCCTCCCTAGCGAGAATAGAATGAAAGTCCACCAAAAGGCTCCGCTCTTCCTCCCTGAGACCCTCAGTGTAACCTTCGATAGCCATCCTTTCCTCCACAACCTTCAGGTTCTCAGCGATGGATTTTTTGGACTCAAAAATGTTGTCGAACACCTCTTTGTTCCAAATCTTCAGTTTTTCTTTGACCATTTTGAGCTTTAAAGCCACCCTCTTAGGAGCGCTTCCTTCCACCTTCGATTGCCACCACGCTGAAACCAATCCTTTGAAGTCTTTGTGGGAAATCCACATGGATTCGAATCTGAAAGGGGTCATAAAAATAGGCCCATCGTTCGCCTCCAAGAAAATAGGGTTATGGTCGGACCCAATCCTTGGAAGAGCCGAAAGGATAGCCCCGCCAAGGATGGGAATGGCTTCGGGGAAATGAAGAATCTGTCAAGTTTGACTTGAATCAAACCGCCCCCAATCCTTCTGTTACTCCATGTGAAGGAAGCCCCTTTGAGTTCGATGTCAAGCAGGCCATTAGCGAAGACAAAATCTCTGAAATCTTCCAAGTTGTGGCTGGAGTGGTCAGACCCTCCTTTTTTCTCCGAGGGATGAAGGGGACAATTGAAGTCACCCCCTAAAACCCAAGGAAAGTTGCTAAAATTCTCCCTCATCAGAGAGATAGCTTTCCACATTTCTGCTCTCTCTGTGGCAGAATTTGAAGCATAAACGTTGGACAGAATCCAGGAAAAATTGGATGTTTTGGACTGGAACAGTACATTGATGATTCTGTTGGAAGTTGACAGCGAGCTGCCCTCAAACCTCGAAGGGTCCCACAGAACCATGAGTCCTCCCGCTGTTCCCACTGTAGGGCTGGACAGACAATTTGCCTTGGCCCAAATGGCCTTCGCCACTTTGTCAGAGGAGATAGCATCAAGCTTGGTCTCTTGCAAAATAAGGATAGAAGGGTTAATCCTCCTACGGAGATCAGCCACTAACCTTCGCTTGGCTGCACCGTTCTGTCCTCTCACATTCCATGAGAGGACTTTCATCTGGAGAGTTTGAAGTTTTTCTTGCCTCCCCTTCCTTGTTGAGGGGGAGGTTTTGATGCATGTGCTTCGTCCGACTGTGTGTCACAGTCATCCAGAACCAACAAACGTTGGGTTCCATTTGCAACGTCAATTGCAGTCTCTTTGTCTCGCCTTTCCTTGTTAGGAGGACGGCCCTGCTTCCTCTCACTACCAAAATCCACACTTTGCTTTCGGCTCCTTGTATTTCGGGGGCTAATGTGACCGGACTGTTCACCCCTCCTTCCTAAGAGGTAATCTTCTAGCAGCGTCTGCGACTGACTAAAATTGGGAAGACCCGTATCTTGGAGCAGAGGAACAGCCTGAGGCAAAACTTGGGAAGGGGTCCGTTCCATCTCTTCCTGCGATTCACTTTCCAAGTGGGAGTCTGCTCCTTGTTGGTTGTCAGCCTCAAGATGCTCGGGGTCCGATTGGAGAGAGGGATTCTCTTCAGGCTGCGAGAGTCCACCACAGTCTCTAGAGGGGCCTGGGGATCCATGGCCCTTCGCGTCTGGAAGATTTGGTTGCTTTGCTTGGTCTTCCTTGTGCTCCAGGGGGTTGCCGTTTTCACGTTTCTGTTTTCCCAATTTTTGAAGAGGACACTGGGATTGGAGGTGCCCTTGGGACCGACACTGGGTGCAGAAAGCTGGTCTATTTTCATAGACAATAGCTTGTTTATGAAGAAAGGTACCTCCAGACCGAAGAGTGATGGAAGTTGGGAGTTCTGCCTCCAAATCTGCCAGAACGCAAAAACGGGCCTGGACGAACCTTGTTCGAGCTCGGGTGGGAGGGTCAATGGTGACCAACTCCCCAATGGAATGCGCAATACCTCTTATGACATTTTCATGCCAGCCAAAGAGGGGAAGATTCGGGAGCCTAACCCATACTGGGGCAATGTTGATGTTCTGGGTCTCAGGACTGAAATCCATGTCCCACTTCTTGAGAAATAAACTTCTGCGGCCCAGAAACCATGGCCCGCCAGCCAGAATTTTACAGTAATCCTCCTTATTGTTCAATCTAATGGCAAAAAAACCCCGGGATAGGGCCGCCAGCTCCAAATGGCCAGAAGTCCTCCATTTGCTTGCTGCCCATTTTTGGATAGTTTCCATGTCGGGACGGCCTCCAATGAATTTACCTATTAGGGTAAATTTCTCAAACTCCATGAAGCTTGAAAGAACTTCCGCCGGGATGTCCAGCTCATCCCCAACCGGAAACAATTCTTTGGTAAAAAACCCGTTTAGGGTTTCTGAGGCCGCTGCCTGGGCATAAGACTTTTGAGCCCCACCACCCCCTTTGTCTGGTGGGTCCTTACCTCGACCAATACCGTTGCCAGCCCGGTCATCTTCAATGGGCCCGGGCGTTTCCGCTCCACCGGAATCTTGATGCCCTCCGATTGATCCGCTGCGTCCAAGGACCGAACCACCGCCGCTCCCGATCTCCCCTGTAGACTTCCCGCCCATCGACATCCTCCGCTCTTCCATAATTATATTAATATTACTAATATGTAAAAAAATATAATATAATTATATTATATTAGAAGTGATTTTCTTCTATACTATTAATAGTACTATTAGCTATTATATTAGTTTATAATATTATTTCTATAATTATATTATTATTAAGTTTATAATAATATTATTATTTTATTAAGTTCATAACTATAAAATAATAATAATTATTAATTTATAATACTATACTTATAATTATATTATTATTATATTATAATATTATAAGTCTAATATTTTTTATAAATATTTTATTATTATAATAATAGTTTTTTTTTTGTTACATAGATGAATTGATTACAATCACAATTTTTAGTAACTACTAGTGCAGTTGGCAGGGTTCAAACTATCAATGAAGGCTTCCAACACACCCACCATCTCGTTAATGGTAACCCGACGTGAGATGGGGACCATCGGACGCACAGGGTTCACACCATCTTCGTCAGTCTGGTTCAACACATGGCATGAAGGGAGATTGCCTGACAAGCAGGAAACATATCACCGTCATCAGTAAGGTGCAACATGTAGAGGAGTCGGATCGGGATACTGGCTATGATAATAATAATAATAGTTTATTATTATTATAATAACCTTATTATATTTGTACTAGTTTATTATTATATTATTTATTGATTTTTTATATTTATTTATTTCATATGCTCTTGGTGATGATATTTCAACTGCTAGCAATAGGAAGAAAATAGATAAAGATATAAAAACTATTGAGCAAATCATGATCAAAGGTGCATAGAGAAACATAAAATAAATCCCTAATTTTGAAACTCGTTTTTCCCATAAAACACCTAGGGTAATACCTTGGTTGTTCAACAATGATTTCCCATGGAATTTAAATTAATTACACATGAACATGCTATACAAGGGATAGAATTGAGTATGTTGATTTCATACATTTGCACTATTTTCTCCATAAACAATTACAATGTTTTATTTTATACATTTGCAGAGTTATTTCTATAAAACCACAATATTTCATTCATTATATCTACAATGTTTCAATTATAAAATTTGTTGTATCTCATCTATAATATTTGTAATGTTTTATGTTGTGGTATTCAAAACTTGTATGCATGAGAACATGCATTTCCTTCAGTTTGGGGGAATGATGAGTGTCAAAGTGTTACATTATTTACACCTGATTTACTTATATATTTCTTTATACATGAATGGATATGAATACTTTTTACTGTTATTTTACCTTAATATTGTCATATATGTGTTAATTAGATCAATTATTATAAATGTTATTATATGTGTATTTTATATGGATTTTGTGTTTGTGTATTATTAGGTAACTATGTATGCAGTTGGATGAATGACTGTGGATGCTGAACCAAAACACAGATGAATGAAGACTGGTTGGACACATGGCACACCTACAAGCATTATGGATAAAGTATTATTGAAGCATTTACAAAGAAGAGCTACAAAAAAGTTAGTCAAAAGTTGACTAAGCATTAGTGCCACATCACTTATTTTGGATGTCCACATGACCAACAAAGAAAGCACCTTGCACAGTCACTCATTTTGGATGTCCACGTGATCAAAGGAATATTTGGTAAACTATTATTTTATTTGATAAAGTTGTAAATATTTATTAAAATTTGGAAAGGATCCAAACTTCTTATTTCTGCCAACTAAATATTCTCTTTCCTTGAGAATAGGGCATAAGACTATTTCTGTTGTCTCTTATATTAAGAAAAGTTGTTAAGATGAGTGCCACTTGGCCTCATAATGATTAGTCCAAGTTGTATTTGTTAGAAAGTCATGTTTGTTTAGAACAAGTTAGTTGCACATGTGTTAGCACTGATTAGTCAAAGTTACATCCTGTTACAAAATTATATTTATTTTAGAAAATTACTAGTACATAGTTAGGATTTAGATTTTGATTAGCTGGAGAAAACAAAGAAAGTTACAGAAAAGACTTCCTTGAAAATTATTGTATAAATTACAATAAGGAGGCCATTGAAAAGGCCCCTCCTTTTAGTTGTTCGTTTCCTCCTATTGACATTCTGTAATACAAATTGAAGAAGTCACTCTGTAGTTGTAATCTCCAGCAATGTACACGTTTGAATTCCAATAATAAAATAGTATTATTTTTCTTCCATGACTCTTGCAATATTATTCTATTTTCTATAATGATTTATTTATTTCTGTAATATCTTTACTTTCCTACAATCAATGAATAGTTAATAGTTAGAATAGATTAAATGAAATAAATAGTTACTAAAGTAAAAATAACATAGAGGGGAAGAGGTTAATACTAACCTTCCGGAGGCAAGGCCCACTCCGAAAGGTTAGTCCCTAAATCTCTTCCCCCACTAACATGGTAGATAAAATTAGAACATAGAGTAAAATTAAAACATAAACATTATTAAAATTATATATCATAAAACTGTAGAATACATTAAATAAATAATGCATTAGTAAATAATTACATGGATCCACATTAGACTAAGTCATAAATTTCATTTCTTTACATTAAGCACAATTTCATTCTTGCAAACCTTTATTTTTTGTAATATGATCTTAAGAAATTGAATTAAGTAAGTTGGTTAATGTCATGAAATAATCTATACGAGATTGTCTGTTCTTTAAATCGATTAACTTGGATTGACAAATTAAATGTAAGCTATTTTAGCATGACAGAGAGGAAGAATCTGAACCACTTAATGTTATACACTTGAGAGCATTCTATGCATGATTTTATTATTATATATACATGGCTAATACACAAAAACATTTGCATACATTTCATTCATAAAATTGCATCTCACTTGCATACACTTCATTTAGAACAAATGCATTCACCCACATTTCGCATTACATGTCACCAAATTACACATCATACATTGCATTCACAACCACATTTTATATTTCATATAGGGATCATTTATTAAGTTCAAGGTCTTAATTGGTCCTACAAAATTCATGTTGCCTTAATCAGGGGTACTTTCACAATGTCACCCACACCATTCCACAAAGTCAAATTTCCATCAGAACAAGTCAAAGCACAAATTCCTAGGTGTTTTCGGTCACTCAGCCACCCCTAGTGTTTTAAGCAACCTCCAAAATACATGTCGAGTTCTTCTTAGGACCATTGCACATATACACTAAGAAAAATCTTGAGTTTGGGAATTGATTCCAAAAACATTCTTGAACTAAGCACAACTTTCACATCTTAAAAACATCTTGTGTCAAAAAGAGATAATACCATACTTGGTATAAAATTTAAAGTGAAAAGGGTCATCCTTGCTAGTCCCATCATGCAACATAGTATATAAAAATTATGGTTCTCATCACTATCATAATTCTAAAAATAAAAGAAAGAGTAGGGATAAATCCCTAAAAAAAGCTCTAAACCTTTTACATCACACATCACTGATCATTGGGTTGTAAGGATTGTACTACATTTTTAGTCAAACGGTTAAGTAGTCATCCCCAAAACTTAAGAGATCAAAAAAAAAAGTCATGGACTATGGAGTTAGTCTCCATCAAATCTATAGATGCTTGACTAGAAGTGGAGTACACTCATGCATGGTGATATGTCTCTTTTAAAAGAAACCTTCGACCGCTCATACGAACAAGCTAGCTTCTTGGTTTCATCCATAACAGGTTTATCTAATTTACTCAAGATGAGTTAATGAACTCACTTGCACACACACTAGTTCTTGATTGCCTAGGGTTATTACCTTGCTCTTGATTCAAAAAATGAATTCACTACACACATATTTGGTCCTAGAAGGATTAGATATTTTTAGTGAGTTTTTTTTACCACTAGGATGTTTGAGTCTCTATAAAATAACTAATCTTCCATATCAACATCCATATCTTCTTCCATATCAACATCTATATCTTCTTCCATGTTAGCATCCATGTCAGTTGATAAGTCATTCACCCCATATGCCACCAAGTTTAGTATCCCTCATTAAACAACAATGCTAGAACTTCTACAAGGAAACCAAAGCAAATGGCCACCGTTGGCATCGATGGTGACTAACCCTCTACTGCATTGCTACACACAAGAAACCAAGTGGAAGCAGATGCACAACCAAATACACGAAACCGACCAAAGGTCTCCCGACATCACTGTGGTGAGCTTCCACAAGGCAACTGAATACAAAGGCCACCACCGCACGTTACTTGGACAAGTCATTGGCATCGATGGTGACCAACCATCTACCACATCACTGCTCGTAGGAAACCCAATGGAAGTAGGCGCACAATCGAATACATGGAACCGACCAAAGGTTGAGACCCGACATCTCTATGGTGATCTTGGTAATGACCAAAACAAAGATCTAAATCATATATGACCATTAGCATATCCACATATGTCATCTTGCATTAATCATCCATAACATCTCATATACATCAATCATAAACATAAACATGCATTCAACAAAAGCATTACGCAAAAAGAATTCACACAAATATACAACACAAAAGGTCAAAGCCAAACACAAAATATTTGTTAATAATGTAAAAAAAAACTTTGCATAATATATAATAAATCAAAGCCTTACCTCAATAATTTGCACCCCAGTAGTAGCCCTGACCTCCATACTAGCTCCCTCCGCTGCCATAGCTTTCGCGCTCCAAACACTTCACCTCATTTCACTTCTCACTCACCCTTCACTCATTAGACCCAACTTTTCAATCTTTGCATATGCACAAATGAGCCTGAATCTCACCCAAAAAGCTACTTCAAGTGCTTAGAGATGCCCATGGGCATTTCCTGGCATGTTGAAGCACCTACGAGCATTTATACAGATCGTAGGTGCCCAAGGATGTTTCATGTCAAAATGGATAAAAGACCAATCAGATAAAAATAGTAGTTGCCCCCAACCAAATCACTCCAAATTTCACTCCCAGTGCATTTCATAATTTTATCAGGTTTTGTGAAGATTCCAACTACTTGGGATGCATAAATCTCATTTGCGACCACATTGACCACAATTCACAAAATAGATTCCAAAAGCACCTAAAATGGCCAAAATCTTCACAAAACGACCATCATAATTCATGTCATCAATCATACATCATCGCCACATCATTTCACATCATCATTTCCATATTTACCAAGTTTACATAACATGCAAGTGAACCATGTATCTAGTGGGTTATTCTACACACTTGGTGATTGAAGTGATTTGGGTCCATGCAATTCAGTAATATGAATAACTTACAATAAGAACACTTTATCATGATCATCATCACTTATCTCCTTGATCAAAATTACAATCATAGTTGGTATTTCCTCATCATTAGAGTGAAACATTGCCAAGAATAATTTGCACAACTGCTATCATTGATGGCCTAGTTTGTGAGGCTTAAAACATGGACAAAAATTCAAATTTCATCATTCACAATCTCCTTAACACCTTAGAGATAAGTACTAGTTGGGATGATTGGTTCCAGTTGTAGGAATTATCCAAACAATCACTAGCAGGCCATCCACGGTTGATATTTTTTTTCTTTTGCATCATCATTTTGCATATCAATGATGCCAAAAAAGCAAAGAGTTTCAACAACATCAAATCATCCCAAATTTGGAGACAACCAGTTTTGGTTATGACTTTCCCACAACAAGATACATCTTACATGATCATGGCATCTACACTTGGCAAAAACCCCTTCCCAACCATTGGGGCAAAAATGGTATTAAATTTTACATCATTCATATCGTCTCGATCACCTAACATTTGAACAAAACCCTTCATCTGTTGGGGCAAAAATAGACACATCATATCACATTTTCCACTAACCCCCTTCCCACCGTTGGGGCAAAAATGGTATTGCATCATCTATTATTCATTTGCATAGATTTTTCAATTGGCTCGTGAGATTCATCCTTAATCTCATTTGCCAATTGAGGGGGTAAGCTACACAAAAATTTGAATTATTTTATTCTTTTATCTTCAAGTTTGTATTCCAACAAGAGAGAGAAGCTACTTTTGCACCCAACCAAAATAGGTGTCTTGTGTTTTTACACTGCATTGTGTTTCACACAACACAGTACAAAAATGGGCATCTGTAGACACCAAATCCTAGCCATTCGGCTTTGATATTTTCCTTCCTACCATTTCCACCACCTAATCCTAGCCAATTTACCCACTATTCCTATTTTCCCACCATTTGTGATCATTATTCACATTTATTTACATATATATTTATTTTATATATATATATTTAAATATAATATTTTATATTATATTTTAATATATATTTAATAAATACGTATTTATTTAAGTGAATTAATTCCAATCATTAGATTTCACCTAATTTCATCCGTTCATCCACCTTAATCCATACCACACCCCAAATTTAATATACAAAATGTTACATACAATTGAGCACCAAGGCTCATATACAAAAAGTGCATCTATGCACTAGTTACATCCTCCAAGAGGACCCTTGTGACTTAGTAGGAGTATTAGATCTAGCAGAAGTCCTAGATCGACTAGGATACAGATGAGGTTGGAGAATCAGGAAGTGGAATATGATGTTCCATTAACCTATCCTCCAATGCCTCAATATATCTATGCTAAGACTGAAAGTGTTGTATGTCGACCTCATGTCCTTTCTTCCTCTCTGCTAGCTCTACCTGGAGAGCTGCAATCCTCGTATCTTGCTCCACCACCTACTACTCTAGTTGTGCCCACTCCTCCTCGCTCCAGCTTGGGGGTACATTTGGAACCCCCTTCATCTCCTCCCTATTTTCATCGTCTCCCCCAACCTCATAGCCTACTAAGTTGCACCCTTCACTTTTCGAATTTTATTATTAGAGTGAAGGCATCACTACCTCTTATTAGTATCCTAGGTCCTCGCACCCTACGTCTTTGGGACACCCACATCTAGAGTCTCCTCACCCAAAGCCTCTCGACTACCACCCCCATCAGCATCTCCTCGAGGTGGTACCCATGGTGGTTGCACCGCAAACCATGCATCATACTCTACGATTGTCCTTGTTTCCTCCATATCCAAGATGACCACCTCCTCATCATCCTCCAAAGCCACCCTCCATGGCTCTGCACATGGTACCCTTACCTCCTCCCGATGTCTCCTATACCGTACGGGCTCATCCAGGACATCCTACCTCAATACAAATTGGTAGAGTACTCGGGTAAACTAGAAGTACTCCACCTCACTCCTGTACCTCCCAATCAACCACCTACCCTACCACACCCGTCGTAGATGCTCCCCATCCTCAGTACATTAGGCACCTAGCCATGGCCTCCATACCACTTGGGTGGATGTCAATCTGACCCATAAATCCTTGTACCAATGACTCGTCCTCATGGGATGACTCGACTGCACCTCCTCTACCAATGCCCATCACCTAGCGTAGGGCTAATCCTTACCAAAATCCTCTACAGGAAAGCCCTCCGATCGAGTAACTCTAAATTTCTCCCATCCCCACAATTGTTGTAGTATGTTACACTCCAATCTCTTTCGCCCTTGCCTCGTCACCTCATAAAGCTATTGGTACACCTGTGCTAATAAGGTGAGAGCCCATGCATACACCTGCCTCATGGTGAGCACATCACTCACCACCCCTATCAGGTTCCAAGAAAACCTGCTCCTAGTGTTGTTTGAGGCCATAATGTTGGCCAACATGAACATCACCAATTCTTGAAGGGGGTCCAACTCCTTGTACACATGCATGGATAGATAAGGGATGCCTTCACTCTCCACCTTCACCCCCTCCCAGGAATCCCAAAACATCCTCCTCATATCTATATTTTGGTTAAGGCCAACCTCAACCCGAAGACCCTCCATCGGCACCTTGAGGATGTGATACACATCCTCCAAAGTCACAATCACCTCACCCATGGGGATTTGGAACATCCCCATATCTGCATCCCACCTCTCTACCAAGGTAGAGAGGTAACTCTCATTCACCCTCACCACATCTAGTCGGGCTACCTCCACTAGCCCCACCTCCCTGAGTAGATCCCACTCATCCCCCGTAATCGCCTTCCTCATTCTAGGAATGAGAGACGAAAAATAGTGTTGAGCATCCAAAACTCTAAGCTGCAACACAACACAAAACATTTGTTAATAATGTAAAAAAAAACTTTGCATAATATATAATAAATCAAAGCTTTACCTCGATAATCTACACTCTAGCAGTAGCCCCAACCTCCACACTAGCTCCCTCCACTGCCATAGCTTTCGCACCTCCAAAAAATTCACCTCACTTCACTTCTCACTCACTCTTCACTCCTTAGACGCAACTTTTCAATCTTTGCATACGCACAAATGAGCCTGAATCTCACCCAAAAAGCTACTTCAAGTGCTTAGAGATGCCCATGGGCATTTCTTGGCATGCTGAAGCACCTACGAGCATTTATACAGATCATAGGTGTCCAAGGATATTTCGTGCCAAAATGAATAAAAGCCCAATCAGAGAAAAATAGTAGCTGCCCCCAATCAAATCACTCCAAATTTCACTCACAAGTGCATTTCATCATTTTATCAGGTTTTGTGAAGATTCCAACTACTTGGGATGCATAAATCTCATTTACGACCACATTGACCACAATTCATCAAATAGATTCCAAAAGCACCTAAAATGGCCAAAATCTTCACAAAACGACCATTATAATTTATGTCATCAATCATACATCATCGCCACATCATTTCACATCATCATTTCCATATTTACCAAGTTTACATAACATGCAAGTGAACCTTGTATCTAGTGGGTTATTCTACACACTTGGTGATTGAAGTGATTTGGATCTTTGCAATTCAGTAATATGAATAACTTACAATAAGAACACTTTATCATCATCATCATCATAAATCTCCTTGATCAAAATTACAATCATATTTGGTATTTCCTCATCATTAGAGTGAAACATTGCCAAGAATAATTTGCACAACTGCTATCATTGATGGCCTAGTTTGTGAGGCTTAAAACATGGAAAAAAATTCAAATTTCATCATTCACAATCTCCTTAACACCTTAGAGATAAGTACTAGTTGGGATGATTGGTTCCAGTTGTAGGAATTATCCAAAAAATCACTAGCAGGCCATCCACGGTTGATATTTTTTTTCTTTTGCATCATCATTTTGCATATCAATGATGCCGAAAAAGCAAAGAGTTTCAACAACATCAAATCATCCCAAATTTGGAGACAACCATTTTTAGTTATGACTTTCCCACAACAAGATACATCTTACATGATCATGGCATCTACACTTGGCAAAAACCCCTTCCCAACCATTGGGGCAAAAATGGTATTAAATTTTACATCATTCATATCGTCCTGATCACCTAACATTTGAACAAAACCCTTCATCTGTTGGGGCAAAAATAGACACATCATATCACATTTTCCACTAACCCCCTTCCCACCGTTGGGGCAAAAATGGTATTGCATCATCTATTATTCATTTGCATAGATTTTTCAATTGGCTCGTGAGATTCATCCTTAATCTCATTTGCCAATTGAGGGGGTAAGCTACACAAAACTTTGAATTATTTTATTCTTTTATCTTCAAGTTTGTATTCCAACAAGAGAGAGAAGCTACTTTTGCACCCAACCAAAATAGGTGTCTTGTGTTTTTGCACTGCATTGTGTTTCACACAACACAGTACAAAAAGGGGCATCTGTAGACACCAAATCCTAGCCATTCGGCTTCGATATTTTCCTTCCTACCATTTCCACCACCTAATCCTAGCCAATTTAACCACTATTCCTAGTTTCCCACCATTTGTGATCATTATTCACATTTATTTACATATATATTTATTTTATATATATATATTTAAATATAATAATTTATATTATATTTTAATATATATTTAATAAATACGTATTTATTTAAGTGAATTAATTCCAATCATTAGATTTCACCTAATTTCATCTGTTCATCCACCTTAATCCATACCACACCCCAAATTTAATATACAAAATGTTACATACAATTGAGAACCAAGGCTCATATACAAAAAGTGCATCTATGCACTAGTTACATCCTCCAAGAGGACCCTTGTGACTTAGTAGGAGTATTAGATCTAGCAGAAGTCCTAGATCGACTAGGATACAGATGAGGTTGGAGAATCAGGAAGTGGAATATGATGTTCCATTAACCTATCCTCCAATGCCTCAATATATCTATGCTAAGACAGAAGGTGTTGTATGTCGACCTCATGTCGTTTCTTCCTCTCTGCTAGCTCTACCTGGAGAGCTGCAATCCTCGTATCCTGCTCCACCACCTACTACTCTAGTTGTGCCCACTCCTCCTCGCTCCAGCTTGGGGGTACATTTGGAACCCCCTTCATCTCCTCCCTATTTTCATCGTCTCCCCCAACCTCATAGCCTACTAAGTTGCACCCTTCACTTTTCGAATTTTATTATTAGAGTGAAGGCATCACTACCTCTTATTAGTATCCTAGGTCCTCGCACCCTACGTATTTGGGACACCCACATCTTGAGTCTCCTCACCCAAAGCCTCCCGACTACCACCCCCATCAACATCTCCTCGAGGTGGTACCCATGGTGGTTGCACCGCAAACCATGCATCATACTCTACGATTGTCCTTGTGTCCTCCATATCCAAGATGACCACCTCCTCATCATCCTCCAAAGCCACCCTCCATGTAGCCTTACCTCCTCCTAATTTCTCCTATACCGTACGGGCTCATCCAGGACATCTTACCTCTATACAAATTGGTAGAGAACTCGGGTAAACTAGAAGTACTCCACCTCACTCCTATACCTCCCAATCAATCACCCACCCTACCACACCCGTCGTAGATGCTCCCCATCCTCAGTACATTAGGCACCTAGCCATGGCCTCCATACCACTTGGGTGGATGTCAATCTGACCCATAAATCCTTGTACCAATGACTCGTCCTCATGGGATGACTCGACTGCACCTCCTCTACCAATGCCCATCACCTAGCGTAGGGCTAATCCTTACCAAAATCCTCTACAGGCAAGCCCTCCGATCGAGTAACTCTAAAGTTCTCCCATCCCCAACATTGTAGTAGTATGTTACACTCCAATCTCTTTCGCCCTTGCCTCGTCACCTCATAAAGCTATTGGTACACCTGTGCTAATAAGGTGAGAGCCCATGCATACACCTGCCTCATGGTGAGCACATCACTCACCACCCCTATCAGGTTCCAAGAAAACCTGCTCCTAGTGTTGTTTGAGGCCATAATGTTGGCCAACATGAACATCACCAATTCTTGAAGGGGGTCCAACTCCTTGTACACATGCATGGATAGATAAGGGATGCCTTCACTCTCCACCTTCACCCCCTCCCAGGAATCCCAAAACATCCTCCTCATATCTATATTTTGGTTAAGGCCAACCTCAACCCGAAGACCCTCCATCGGCACCTTGAGGATGTGATACACATCCTCTAAAGTCACAATCACCTCACCCATGGGTATTTGGAACATCCCCATATCTGCATCCCACCTCTCTACCAAGGTAGAGAGGTAACTCTCATTCACCCTCACCACATCTAGTCGGGCTACCTCCACTAGCCCCACCTCCCTGAGTAGATCCCACTCATCCCCCGTAATCGCCTTCCTCATTCTAGGAATGAGAGACGAAAAATAGTGTTGAGCATCCAAAACTCTAAGCTGCAACACAACACAAAACATTTGTTAATAATGTAAAAAAAAACTTTGCATAATATATAATAAATCAAAGCTTTACCTCGATAATATACACTCTAGCAGTAGCCCCGACCTCCACACTAGCTCCCTCCACTGCCATAGCTTTCGCACCTCCAAAAACTTCACCTCACTTCACTTCTCACTCACTCTTCACTCCTTAGACGCAACTTTTCAATCTTTGCATACGCACAAATGAGCCTGAATCTCACCCAAAAAGCTACTTCAAGTGCTTAGAGATGCCCATGGGCATTTCTTGGCATGCTGAAGCACCTACGAGCATTTATACAGATCATAGGTGTCCAAGGATATTTCGCGTCAAAATGGATAAAAGCCCAATCAAAGAAAAATAGTAGCTGCCCCCAATCAAATCACTCCAAATTTCACTCACCAGTGCATTTCATCATTTTATCAGGTTTTGTGAAGATTCCAACTACTTGGGATGCATAAATCTCATTTACGACCACATTGACCACAATTCATCAAATAGATTCCAAAAGCACCTAAAATGGCCAAAATCTTCACAAAACGACCATTATAATTTATGTCATCAATCATACATCATCGCCACATCATTTCACATCATCATTTCCATATTTACCAAGTTTACATAACATGCAAGTGAACCTTGTATCTAGTGGGTTATTCTACACACTTGGTGATTGAAGTGATTTGGATCTTTGCAATTCAGTAATATGAATAACTTACAATAAGAACACTTTATCATGATCATCATCATTTATCTCCTTGATCAAAATTACAATCATATTTGGTATTTCCTCATCATTAGAGTGAAACATTGCCAAGAATAATTTGCACAACTGCTATCATTGATGGCCTAGTTTGTGAGGCTTAAAACATGGAAAAAAATTCAAATTTCATCATTCACAATCTCCTTAACACCTTAGAGATAAGTACTAGTTAGGATGATTGGTTCCAATTGTAGGAATTATCCAAGCAATCACTAGCAGGCCATCCACGGTTGATATTTTTTTTCTTTTGCATCATCATTTTGCATATCAATGATGTTGAAAAAGCAAAGAGTTTCAACAACATCAAATCATCCCAAATTTGGGGGCAACCATTTTTGGTTATGACTTTCCCATAACAGGATACATCTTACATGATCATGGCATCTACACTTGGCAAAAACCCCTTCCCAACCATTGGGGCAAAAATGGTATTCAAATTTACATCATTCATATCGTCCTGATCACCTAACATTTGCACAAAACCCTTCATCTGTTGGGGAAAAAATAGACACATCATATCACATTTTCCACCAACCCCCTTCCCACCGTTGTGGCAAAAATGGTATTGCATCATCTATTATTCATTTGCATAGATTTTTCAATTGGCTCGTGAGATTCATCCGTAATCTCATTTGCCAATTGAGGGGGTAAGCTACACAAAAATTTGAATTATTTTATTCTTTTATCTTCAAGCTTGTATTCAAACAAGAGAGAGAAGCTACTTTTGCACACAATCAAAATAGGTGTCTTGTGTTTTTGCACTGCATTGTGTTTCACACAACACAGTACAAAAAGGGGCATCTGTAGACACAAAATCCTAGCCATTCTCCTTCCATATTTTCCTTCCTGCCATTTCCACCACCTAATCCTAGCCAATTTACCCACTATTCCTAGTTTCCCACCATTTGTGATCATTATTCACATTTATTTACATATATATTTATTTTTTATATATATTTAAATATAATATTTTATATTATATTTTAATATTTATTTAATAAATACGTATTTATTTAAGTGAATTAATCCCAACCATTAGATTTCATCTAATCTCATCTATTCATCCACCTTAATCCATACCACACCCCAAATTTAATATACAAAAGCCTACATACAATCGAGAACCAAGGCCCATATACAAAAAGTGCATCTATGCACTAGCTACATCCTCCAAGAGGACCCTTGTGACCTAGTAGGAGTATTAGATCTAGCAGAATTCCTAGATCGACTAGGATACAGGTGAGGTTGGAGAATCAGGAAGTGGAATATGATGTTCCATTAACCTATCATCCAATGCCTCAATATATCTATGGTAAGACTGAAGGTTTTGTATGTTGACCTCATGTCGTTTCTTCCTCTCCGCTAGCTCTACCTAGAGAGCTGCAATCTTCGCATCCCGCTCCACCACCTACTACTCTAGTTGTGCCCACTCCTCCTCGCTCCAGCTTGGGGGTACATTTGGAACCCCCCTCATCTCCTCCCTATTTTCATTGTCTCCGCCAACCACATGTGCCTACAAAGTTGAACCCTTCGTTTTTCAAATTTTACTATTAGAGTGAAGGCATCACTACCTCTTATTAGTATCCTAGGTCCTCGCACCCTACGTCTTTGGGACACCCACATCTTGAGTCTCCTCACATAAAGCCTCTCGACTACCACCCACATCAGTAGCTCCTCGAGGTGGTACCCATGGTGGTTGCACCGCAAACCATGCATCATACTCTACGATTGTCCTTGTGTCCTCCATATCCAAGATGACCACCTCCTCATCATCCTCCAAAGCCACCCTCCATGGCTCTGCACATGGTAGCCCTACCTCCTCCTAATTTCTCCTATACCGTACGGGCTCATCCAGGACATCCTACCTCTATACAAATTGGTAGAGTACTCGGGTAAACTAGAAGTACTCCACCTCACTCCTGTGCCTCCCAATCAACCACCTACCCTACCACACCCGTCGTAGATGCTCCCCATCCTTAGTACATTAGGCACCTATCCATGGCCTCCATACCACTTGGGTGGATGTCAATCTGACCCATAAATCCTTGTACCAATGACTCGTCCTCATGGGATGACTCGACTACACCTTCTCTACCAATGCCCATCACCTAGCGGAGGGCTACTCCTTACCAAACTCCTCTATACGCAAGCCCTCTGATCGAGCAACTCTAAAGTTCTCCCATCCCCAAAATTGTAGTAGTAGGTTGCACTCCAATATCTTTTGCCCTTGCCTCGTCACCTCATAAAGCTATTGGTACACCTATTCTAATAAGGCGAGAGCCCATGCATACACCTACCTCATGGTGAGCACATCACTCACCACCCCTATTAGGTTCTAAGAAAACCTGCTCCTAGTGTTGTTCGAGGCCATAATGTTGGCCAACATGAACATCACCAATTCTTGAAGGGGGTCCAACTCCTTGTACACATGCATGGATAGATAAGGGATGCCTTCACTCTCCACCTTCACGCCCTCCCAAGCATCCCAAAACATCCTCCTCATATCTATATTTTGGTTAAGGCTAACCTCAACCCGAAGACCCTCCATCAGCACCTTGAGGATGTGATACACATCCTCCAAGGTCACAATCACCTCACCCATGGGGATCTGGAAGATCCCCATATCTGCATCCCACCTCTCTACCAAGGTAGAGAGGTAACTCTCATTCACCCTCACCACATCTAGTCGGGCTACCTCCACTAGCCCCACCTCCCTTAGAAGCTCCCACTCATCCCCCGTAATCGCCTTCCTCATTCTAGGAATGAGGGACGAAAAATAGTGTTGAGCCTCCAAAACTCTAAGTTGCAACACAACACAAAACATTTGTTAATAATGTAAAAAAAAAAACTTTGCATAATATATAATAAATCAAAGTTTTACCTCAACAATCTGCACTCCAGCAGTAGCCCCGACCTCCACACTAGCTCCCTCTGCTTCCATAGCTTTCACGCCTCCAAACACTTCACCTCACTTCACTTCTCACTCACCCTTCACTCCTTAGACACAACTTTTCAATCTTTGCATGTGCACAAATGAGCCTGAATCTCACCCAAAAATCTACTTCAAGCACTTAGAGATGCCCATGGGCATTTCATGGTGTGCTAAAGCACCTACAAGCATTTATACAGATCATAGGTGCCCAAGGATATTTCGTGTCAAAATGGATAAAAGCCCAATCAGAGAAAAATAGTAGCTGCCCCCAACCAAATCACTCCAAATTTCACTCACCAGTGCATTTCATCATTTTATCAGGTTTTGTGAAGTTCCAACTACTTGGGATGCATAAATCTCATTTGCAATGACATTGACCACAATTCACCAAATAGATTCCAAAAGCACCTAAAATGGCCAAAATCTTCACAAAACGACCATCATAATTTATGTCATCAATCATACATCATCGCCACATCATTTCACATCATCATTTCCATATTTACCAAGTTTACATAACATGCAAGTGAACTTTGTATCTAGTGGGTTATTCTACACACTTGGTGATTGAAGTGATTTGGGTCTTTGCAATTCAGTAATATGAATAACTTACAATAAGAACACTTTATCATGATCATCATCATTTATCTCCTTGATCAAAATTACAATCATATTTGGTATTTCCTCATCATTAGAGTGAAACATTGCCAAGAATAATTTGCACAACTGCTATCATTGATGGCCTAGTTTGTGAGTCTTAAAACATGGACAAAAATTCAAATTTCATCATTCACAATCTCCTCAACACCTTAGAGATAAGTACTAGTTAGGATGATTGGTTCCAATTGTAGGAATTAGCCAAATAATCATTAGCAGGCCATCCAAGGTTGATATTTTTTTTCTTTTGCATCATCATTTTGCATACCAATGATGCCAAAAAAGCAAAGAGTTTCAACAACATCAAATCATCCCAAATTTGGGGACAACCATTTTTGGTTATGACTTTCCCACAACAAGATACATCTTACATGATCATGGCATCTACACTTGGCAAAAACCCCTTCCCAACCATTGGGGCAAAAATGGTATTAAATTTTACATCATTCATATCGTCCTGATCACCTAACATTTGAACAAAACCTTTCATCTGTTGGGGCAAAAATAGACACATCATATCACATTTTCTACCAACCCCCTTCCCACCGTTGGGGCAAAAATGGTATTGCATCATCTATTATTCATTTGCATAGATTTTTCAATTGGCTCGTGAGATTCATCCGTAATCTCATTTGCCAATTGAGGGGGTAAGCTACACAAAACTTTGAATTATTTTATTCTTTTGTCTTCAAGCTTGTATTCCAACAAGAGAGAGAAGCTACTTTTGCACCCAACCAAAATAGGTGTCTTATGTTTTTGCACTACATTGTGTTTCACACAACACAGTACAAAAGGGGCATCTGTAGACACCAAATCCTAGCCATTCGCCTTCCATATTTTCCTTCCTACCATTTCCACCACCTAATCCTAGCCAATTTACCCACTATTCCTATTTTCCCACCATTTGTGATCATTATTCACATTTATTTACATATATATATATATATTTAAATATAATATTTTATATTATATTTTAATATATATTTAATAAATACGTATTTATTTAAGTAAATTATTCCCAACCATTAGATTTCATCTAATCTCATCCGTTCATCCACCTTAATCCATACCACACCCCAAATTTAATATCTACCCTTAGATGTGCTTTAATATTATCCACACGATTAGTGTCATTGAATCCTTAGCACTTCCTGGGTTAGATTATAAATAGGAGATATTTTGATGGCTCAACCCCTAAGTTTTTGAGTGCCTTGAGTCCCTAAGTGCTTGATTCCTATATCAGGCCTTTGGTGCCCTAAATCAATTCCATTCATCACATTTCACCTCCCTTGCTTGCCATATCTATTATCGTAACCTACGTCCTCGCCCAAACTGCTTCTATAAAATTCTCCATGAATCGTTAAGTGCCCACAAGCATTTCTTGCAGTTTCCAGGTACCCACGGGCATTTTACACTCTTATTTCTAAAGTCCCCCTAGCCTCCAAGCAATGCTAGAGCATTGCAACACCAACCACCTGCATCAGGCATCATGAATCAGAAGATAGCAAAAAGATAAAATAGATCAACCCTAAATTGATTTATTGCATAATCATGTGTTTTTGTTTTTGTCCACTTCATTTATAGTACTTAGTATTTTTATTATTGCTTACAGAGGGCCTCATGTTGTGGACCCCTCTCATATACTACTAACTATTTTATGTGTCCTTGTGTGCAGATTAGGAATATTAAATCAGCATCTAGAGTGGTACGATATTGGATATCCGAAAATCCCACTCAACCTTGTTGGGATCAAGACATGATTGAATACACCACAAACTTGCTTCTTAGGGTTTCGAAGAACCCTAAATTGTTGTATCATTGTATCAAAAAGGATTCAAGGATCCAAGATTATAACAATGGAGTTTCTAAGCTCCCCCCATCAATAAAGAATTTATTCTGTTGTGCAAACTTGTGTTATCTTGCATTTTATTTTGATCAAAGCATTGTTTGTAGTGTTGTGTTTTGCATCTTTCACTATTAATCTCATTGGATGTAAATTTCATGCCCTTGCTTTTTTTTTTTTTGGGGGGGGGAGGGGGCCTGGGAGGGTTCCTTCATTATGAACATGATATCCCACCCTTGAATATATAAAAAAATACAAGGGCTATTGATGTTTTGGAAAAAAAAATATATATGAAGAGAATTAGGGTATTTATATCAACAAGCTACAGTCTAAAAAAACATGTATTATGGAATTAAAAGAGAAATGAAACCTCTATTCAATAGTTATCTTAAGCTTGTGTTTTGAACTTGTTTCTACTACAATTTTTAGTAGATAGCTTGTAATCTTCCATCCAAGAACTAAACATGGTTTTTTTTTTTTTTTTTTTTGAATTTACATGGTGGAATAAGTAGCTACCATGAATCCGGGTAGGCTATTCAGCTTTTATGGCCGCCATAGTATTTTGCGTTGTCTACCCCAGATTCCACCACATAGTTCTTCGTGTAGTCCACCCCTCTAACCACCATGCCACAACCATTTTAAGCCTTTTACACTATTGAAAGCATCAAGAAAGGGACAAGCGTCCAGTCTGACAAGGCTCAAGATTTGAAACTTGGACCTCCACCCCCTTTATGGGGTTTGGTTGAACCAATTGGTCTACACCTCGGACCTAAGAACTAAACATGTTGATACAATGAAATAAAAAATTATTCAAAAAATTGATTAAAACTATTAAAAATTATAATGGAATTCTTTTGATATACCTTCAACCTATTAACAAAAGGGATACTCTTCTAATGCAATAAAATGTAGGTTCTAAAATAGGTTGGAATCATCAAACGATAAGCACTAATATGGATTTGGTCACTACGAAAATTGATGAGTGAGAAGAGAGAAAATAACTTTGCATGAAAATGTTAAGTTGTGTATTTGTCTAAAATAAATGGAAGGAAAATTCAAAGATCAGTTTTAAATTTTGTTAACTATTTTATTAGAATGTGTTATTCTTTCCTTGGGGATTACATCCACAAGATAATTTAACTAAACAAATTATAGTAAAAAAATAAATGAAAAAATATGTTAACCATGGTTAACATGGGTTATATGAGGGATAAGTTCCAATTTATGTTTAAATACTACAATTTTATTAAGAATAGGATATCACAATAATAAGCACATTCAACAATTGAACCCAATTAGGTTTGAGGTGTAGACCAATTGGTTTCCCCAAACCCCGTAAGGGGGACAAAGGTCCAAGGTTCAAATCTCGAGCCTCTCTAGACTAAATGCTTGTCCCTTTCTAGGTGCTTTCAACGTTGTAAAAGGTTTAAAATAATTATGGCATGGTGGTTATAGGGGTGGACTACACAGATATCTGTGTGCAACTTCCAGGGTGGACAACGCAGAATACCATGGCAGCCATAAAAGCTAGACAACCTACGCATATTCGTGGTGGCTACCGGTTCCACCATGTAATATAAGTAAAAAAATTAAAAAGAAAAAATAATTGAACCCAATTCTAACTCCATGAGTAGGCTAAATATTTTCCATTGATCATTTGTCTAGTTGGATTTTAAAAATATGGTTCAAAAACTAACCCCTAAATTGTAAAACTCAATCAACTAGCAAGGTCATCCAACACATTCTAAATGTCCTTTGATACACTCATCCATGTTAGTAGGTAAGTAGTTATATAAGATAATCCAAGAAAAATATACCCCTCCTATAATTAACACAACTAAGGAAATATTTATATGAAAAATTTGAAGCAGGGCATTAAGAAATTAGCATATAGATGATCTACAAGATGAAATATTTATGATTAAGCTTGTAAACCTTGTAAATTTTTTTTTTTAATATATTTTACCATTTAAATCTAAATTTTGATTACTTAACCTTGCTCTAACATGTAATTGGGTATAAATACTCCATCACACCAACCATTTCATTATTAGTTGGAGTTTCTTCTATTTTGCAATAGCAAAATTATTTGATGGTTACAAACACCTCTTATATCTTATCTTATGTGTAGCTCTTTCTTGGCAATATTAGTTAATATGATGATTCAATTTGTTTCTAGAAACTACTATGAAACTCAATATGGTATTAGAGTGGGCATCAATCTCCTTTACTTCATTTCTTGTCCTCAGTAATCAACTTCTAGAGGTTTTTCCAAGGGAAAAAATATTTGGAGCATTCAAAATAATTTTTGAAAGTTGAAGATAGTTTGTAAAAAGTCTTTTTTCGTAAAGCCCTAGGTGGACTTGGATCATGAAGATATTACTAGATTCAATAGTTATGCTCCAAGATAAATATTCATTGACAATTTTTTCCATTATTCTCTTGGAACTCTATCCTTCTATTTAGTCTTCTTATTTCTAACTAGATGGATGCCTGTTGGAGTCAAACTTGACTCAACATCAAATACCCCCAAATTTAAATTTTTTATTTCTAAAGCCTTCATCTAAAGTTGTTGGTCTTTGTTTCATTCACTTTTGTAGACATTGTTTTTAATTTTTGGCTCTTATTGGTCGTTTTAAAACATTCAATCGCCACTAGCCTTTAAGAAAATGACCGTTGAAGTTAACCGATTAATAAAGGGCTTATAAAAATCAAAATAATAAAAAGGAAGGTCCCTTAGAAATCCATAGGTTCATAAGGTTTTTAAATCAAAGCGTTCGACTTAAGTGGAGATAATTAAACCGAAGGTTTAATAAAAGAATTATTTTTGCCAAAGTCCTAAGGTTAAATTAAATCATTGAGGCAAATGATGATATGCACCCCATCATGATTATAGATCATGCAAGTCCAAATATCTAGATGGTAGTGCTTTACTCTTCGAAATCTGAATGGGTGCGCTCATACAAGTAACCTGAAAGTTAAGTCTAAAAGGTCCATGGTCCAAATCGTATAACCTAAAGTCTAAAAAACTTAATCAATTAAAACCAAGTGAGGGTTACTTGGGATAAATAATAAGTGAGTTGATTAATCTGGATGGTTGTGCTTGATCTAAGCCCAATCCAACGGATGCACGCTCTCCAAAAAGTTAAAATATTAAATAGTCAATGAAGTCCATGGTCAAAATATTATAACATAAAGTCTAAGACAATTGATTTTATTAAATCCAATTTAAGGGTCATGCGCCCATTTCGGCTAAACCTAAAACAAGTTTAAAATATCCAAAGGTAGCACTCGCTCCTATCCTCATCCGACAAATGTGCTCTCACTAAAGATAATTAAGGTTAATCATAAAGCTTTATTAAGAAATAATCCAAGGTCTAAAATTCTATAATTAGATGATTAATTTCATATTAAAATCAACCATGTTATAACAACTTCATGCTAAGTAGCTTGCATATTGTAATATCTAGATGGTGGAACATTATTTCAATGAGATCCAATGACTACGCACTACTCAGATCAACCATATTTAGCATTCGAAAGTATTAAGAACTTGATAATCAGTTTTTTAAAATTAATCTTCTTTAGCTTTCGATAATCAAGGTTAATGAGGGTCTTAACCATGTCACTAATCATTCCCATTCTATAATATCCATATTAAAAACCACCAAGGCCTAAATAAAAGTTGTAACATAAGATTTTAAGTTATTAACAGATAAAGGTATGCACCCCATGGATAAAATGTGTGTAGGTCTCAAGATATCAATGGTTACGCTTGAACCTCAGTCGATCTGATGGTAGCACTCGCAGCATATTGGCCGATTGTTAAAATTTTCATCCAAGCAAAGGATAATTGTATTGCATCTTCATTAGATCTAACAACAATGCTCGATCCTGCCCTGATTCGATGGTAGCACTTTCTCAAGGCATCTGAAGGTTAAATTCACAGTATTTTTATCGGATGATTAATTAAATTATTTTATTAAAAGCTAAACTCATTGAATAATCAGGATTAAGGAATGTCTAATACATTTTTAATAACCCACTTTCTTCTTGATTAACTTTTATGCATATTTGAAATATTGAACGAGCATGCATAGTAATTATTTGATCTAATAGTGAGTGTATGAAGGGGTAATCAGATCATAAGTACCTTTGGTTTAATTAAAGGTTATTAAACTATTAAAATTCCAATTATGTGGACTAATGCATTAATTAATAACGAGCACGAGTTGAATGATAAAATTTTCAAGCCTAAGTATTGTTAGTCAAATTATTTCTAACCCCATGGTTTTCAAGGTTAATCAAGTTAAGTTGGCACATGTTTATATCTTTGGACTAATGACCATGTAGGTCCTTGAATATCAACGGCTACGTCCGATCCCACCCAAATCCAACGACGATGATCCATCAAGGTGACCAAACGGTAGAACGATAAAGGTTATTGGGTAATCATAAGTTAAAATGGAAGCTAATCATGATTAGTAAGGGTTCTAAACATATGGTTAATCATCTCCATTTTTAATTACCACTATATAAATATTACTAAGACATAAAATAAGAATTATATCATAAGGCCTTAGGCACCTGGTAATTAAAGTTTTAATTAAACTACAATAAGATTGATTAGCGAGGATCTTAATACGTTGTTAATTTTTCCCCTTTCAGCTAAATCAAGCATTAATTAAAGCTAAGGATATACACCCATTGTTTAATTTCTATGCAGATTTAAGAAAATCAATGATGAAATTCAAATCCAGGTCGATCTGATGGTCGCATATCGTTCATAATAATCCAAAGGTTGGACATCAAATGGGTCAAAAGATATCAATGGTTGTGCCTAACCATCAATCAATACAATGACTATGCTCATTGTAGATCATTCAACCAATAAAATTCATTCATATGAATAAGGGTTAACAACCTTTCATCTTCACCAAATCCAATGACAGCGCACGCCCTAGATCGGATCCAACAGTTGTGCTTCAACAAAGTCATCAGATGTTGATAAGTCAAAGGTAGAAGCACACATCATAATTGATACAATGGTAGTGCTAGATCCTACCTAGATCATATGGTAGTGCCTCTCTAGAACAATTAAAAGAAAAAGAGCATCAATGACTGCACTTGATCCCAATTTAATCTAACAATTGTGCTTGATCAAAAGAATCAAAGGAATATAAAGTGCAAATTATTTTTAATCCAATGGTTGTGCTCTATCCTTGGATAGATCCAATGGTAGAACTTCATCGAGGTGACCAAATATTAATAAGTCAAAATTTGAAGATATGAAGTACATAGCTTCATCCGATCTGACATTGATCCTACCAAATTCAACGATGGTGCTTTGTCAAAAATAGTCAAAGATTAACAAGGTAATTGACAATAGGGTTATAGTCAAAGCCATATTTGATATTTGTGCTCTCTTATTCCCAGATCCAACAAATGAGTTTTATTAAAGGTCAAACTTTCCCCCCGTGAGATTCGAAGTGCATATTTTGGGCTATTTTGATAGCTACGCCCATCTTCACCTGGATACAACGATAGCGCATTTTAAAAAATGATCAAAGGTTAACTCATGATATTTGCGATCGAATAATTAAAAGTAATATTAAGGCTAATAAATAGTGCCTAATCAAGTTTTATAAAGGTTTAATACATTGATAATTTTTCCCCTTCCTTTTTGCTAACCCTTGCACAAGTCTGGAGAATCCAACGGATGCGCGCATCCGATTTTTGATCTAACAGTAAGCGCGTGGAGAGGTAATCTGATTATACAATGCCTATGTTTTAATGAAATGTTATTAAGGTTTTAAACCCCATATTAACCATGGTAAATCATGATTATATGTGGATATAATACCTTGATTTTAAGGTCAAGTTGATGATTATATAATTTTGAATCTAAGTATTTTGATTCAATATTGCTTCTAACCAGAGTATTTCAAACTTGATACATATGACTAACCTTAGTATACATATATTATGTCGTATGGCTAACAATCATGCAGGATCATAGAGATCAACGATGACAAATTGAAATCAACAAGGTCTAACGGTAAGCTTGGCATGGGATACTCATAAAGGTAAGTGTTACGACTAAGGCTCCTTAAACTTTGGTTATTCTCTAAATAATTATGATGATAAAACTTGGGTTAAGGTAATCCAGTTACATTGTCGACTAACCAAACATGCAGATTAGCAAATTTTGATGGGCACACGCTTCAATGAGTGGATCTAACAACCGATCCCCAGAATAATGACCACTTTTTAATGGTATATCTTCTTTCAAAAATTGACTCCTATAAAAGGCCAAGGTGGTAGAATGCCTCGTAAAAATTCCTATGAAAGCTATCACCACCACATTCATAATGCCACATCAGGAGAGGAAGCAGCTCAGTGACCAATAGCAACATTGTAAATGATTAAAGGTACACAAATCAAAGACCATCATGAGGGTACGAGCCAAGGAAGATCACAGGTCATAACTACCTAATTTTAGAAATAACACTATGGCAAGTATCCATTGGCCAATTTCAAAAGGTAGTTGGTGACATTGCATTAATAACACCTTGTGCGAAGATTGTGAAGCCACTCCTCTATAAATTACTTAAACCCCCACTCTCGAACACATTACCACCCTGGTTATCTCAGAGTAAAAAATTACTATAGATGAATAGAGAGTTGAAGAGTTGCCATAGATGAGTGAGAACTCAAAAAAGTGTGTTACTATGAGTTGAGCTACTATCTGTAAGAAAAATGGCCACCTAGGGAAATGCTTTCGCACCAAAGGACACCTTGGAGGCTATAAAATTCATCATAGATCAGACCCCATATGCTGAACTCTCCGAAAAAGCTATTGCCACAATGGGGATGTATGATTTCTCCAAACAATCTATGAAAGACAAGAAGCTCACACCAGCTCAATAGTATGAAATTGAGAACACCTGTATTCGGAGCTTCGAGTCCATCAAAGAGAATTTACAATGCTACCCTTGGTTGTTGGTAGATTTGTTCCACAAAGCAAGGAGATTACAAAACAAGAGACCCCTAGAAGCAATAGATGGATGAGCAATGTTGGGAAATTAATATGTCCCAGAGTATACTACTCCATGGACCTCATAGCATGGCTAGTAGTGGCATACGATGAGAACACCAAAACTTTCAAGGATAACAAGGACCGACCAATGTTCAGTATTGCACCCAGGCATATCAAGGAAGTTTTCAATCTTACGCCTTCGAACACGTCACTAATCCACTAGGTAATTCAGAGGTAGTCTAGTAGGTTAACTAAATTAGAGTCATTTAAAATACTTTTTGAAGCACATGAAGATGTTCAGTATGAATTCCCTATTAGAAAAACTGCATTTAAGCCCTGGGTCAGGGATTTTTATGATATGGTTAGCATCATCCTAGGAGTATCAAGACTCGATGTGGTTTGGATGGATGTATTGTATTTAGTAACATAAATTAATAGGAGTACAAACCCCCCATCTATGCCTAGGAAGAGGAGTTGAGCAAACAAATGCATGGGGAGTTGATAGAATTGAAAAGGGTAATTTTGGAGCAAAGGAGATAGATGCCCCATTTCTCCAACTACTCGATTCTCATGCATCTGTTGGTTGGAAAAATGGGAGAAGATAGTAAAAAGAGACTGAAGGCTATTGAGAGTCCATATGTTCAAACTAGATTTTGGAGGATACATGAGGGATGTACTCATCTAGGTTGGTTTTGTGATAACTTCATGGTGGAAATTCATTGGATTTTAATGGGTGACATGCTTGAGAGATTAGGCCCTAGGATAAAAGCATTTATCAAAGAAAATGAAATAGGAGATTATTTCTTCTTAGAAGGTTTCACGTATATTAGGCTCTATGGGGCCAAAATTCCCCCTAAGGTGTTACCTATGTACTACCCATTCTCCTTAGCCGCACTAGAAATAGTGAGACAGGTAACAAAAGAAGCCAAGATGAGATAAGCTAAGAAGCATGGTCGGGTCCCCTGGCTCAATGTCCCTATAAATTTGGATATTACATATTCATAGGATATCCGACCATGTTTAAAGGCATGTATGATTTAGAAAGCTTAGATTTTGAAGAAGTAACTTGGAGACCCTATGATCCTTTGAAAAAATATAGGGATATGATGAAATGCGAATATGCTTGGGTCAAGCATAGAAAAGACCAATATGAAGAAGCATTGTTAGAAGCAATAGAAAAGGGAGAAAATTTGCAAAAGGTATGGAGTGCTTTCCCATTTAATCAAAGGGGAAATTCACAAATTCACACACCATATGAATACCCCACAGAGCTGAACGCAATAAGGAGGATTATTGTAGATTCAGCAGCCCCAATCTTCTCCCCTCCTACTCAAGCAATCCGAGAAGATCCTATATTAGAAATTATAGAAGAACAGGGTATTGAATAAATAGAAGTTATAGTGAATACAATAGATATAGTGGAACACCAAATTCAAGTCTCAAAAGGCCACCAACTCAGTATAGAAGTGGCACCCAGTACTTCACAAGAAACTCCTACAAGGCTTCATACAGAGAAAGGAAAAGAGATTGTTGCAGTGTCATCCCAAGAGCTTGCAATTCTAGAAAAACAAGCTATGGCACCTATTCTTGATCAACTATTGGCCCTAACTAGTGTAAAGAAGTTAGCCCCTCAGGCTATTCCCACCTCGATGAAGATTAATGACAAAGAAATACCAATTCCATCTGTAACACAAATGAAAGCCGGTGGTTTTGGAGAAATCTTGAGAGATCATAGGGTAGAAAAGCAAGAGGTTGTATCTACCCCTGAGGCAAAGAGGCCTAAGCTGGCTCTGACCTCAACAAAGGTTACATTAAAAAGGGTCGAAGAAGAAATGGTTTTAGTGTTGCTAATGAAAGGGAACTAGTGAGGGATGGGTGGCATGGTAGAAAGTTCTACTGTAGAGATGGATAAAGACAAGCTCATGTCATCTATAGTAGAAATATCCATACCTGCTCCACAAGAACTAGTGATTCTCACAATTGATGATCAAATAGGGAAGATTTCAATGCGTGGGAAAGAAGATGACATGGTCAGAATGAACAAAGCTATGACTGCACAAACTTTAGACCATCTACATCAAACAAATAACGAATTGAGGAGTCAATTGGAAACCAGTGATAAGGAAAAGGTGGAGATGCAAGCCTTGATTAATAATCTGAAGGAATAGTTAGCTAAGGCAACCACCCCATCAGTACAACCCCCTCTGGTTGTGAAAATAATAAACTATGCAGACTATTTGTCTAAAATCAAAAAAGAAATATCATTTAAAATTAAGGATAGGATCCATGGAATCACAGAGATGTTTAGACAGATCAGAGTGATCCAATTTACTACCAAGGAAATGGAGAGTCTACTATACCAGAAAGAAAAGGAACTAGAAGTCATCCATCCCACTCTCCACCTGATGGTAGAAAATTTTGAAGAAATGCAGAATAAAGAAGTGATCTTAAAGGATGGCTCTGAGGTAAAAAATAATATTGAATTCATGAAAGCAGCAATGTTCGAAGTAAATAGAGAAAGGTGGTATAATGATGCTGTAGAAATGTTTGCCCTATTAAATGATATAAGAGAAAAGCTAGCAGAAATTGGGTTGTCATTGGAGGAATTCTTGGAAACTGCTAGCATAGAAGACCTTCTCATGAATAAGATCGAAGGGTTTGACTGTGAACCTGATGATGACAAAGCAATGGCTAGAGAGACTACCTTCTTGGTAAATACTATGGATTCCCTTGTTACCTAGTATGAAAAGAATAAGGTTTTTATCAGCATACAGAAGAATAAATCCTCCAAGAAATGAATATATTGAAATTTTTTGTGACTTTTAATATTTATGCTTGGAAGCTTATTGAAAAGCAAATCAAAGGGCTACAACAGAGCAAGAAAAATAAAGAAATCAAAATATGCAGTTTACAGCTAGAAATGAATTCACCCCTAGAAGAAGAAATAAAAATTACTCAGGGAGAAACTTCAAAAGTAGGAAGTCAGTCAGAGTGAAGAAGGAAAGAAGAAGACTATTCAGGCACTGAGATTACCGGTTGAACAAGTAAAGACTAAAAGAGTCCTAGTAGAGTATATAGTGTAAACAAAAGGGGATAATGGAAGATAGTTGTACAAGTTTTGAAGATCAAACCAAAAGGTGACAAGTGTAAGGCCCAGATGAGGCCAAAAATAATAGATTCAAGAACCTAGAGCTATAAATACACCAACTACGGTCAGAATCTACATCAAGCATTAGAGATAGCATATTTTGCTAAGAGGTATACTTGAGTGCCCTGTGAATTGTGTTGTTGTATCCTTTGTGTCTATTTTTCTCTATCATCCCTCATTCTTCCCTTTGCTGTGCAGGTTTTGGTAGAATTGTGCTTGAGAAGCTAAGAATATTTCCAGTCTTTTGAGCCTGAAACTCAGAGATTTTTCCTGTTACCATATTGGAATAGGAGAAGTTGAAGAAGTCTTGTTACATTATTTGAACAAAGATTTCTCATTGTATTAAGAGCTTTTAACAGAGTTTAATGGCATTCTACCAACTCTGCATGTAATTCATTTGGAAAATTAATACAATTATGGGGTTCAATTCTATCAATTTTTGTCTTCAGTTCTGTGTGTTTCCTCATAGCAGATTACATTATTTGAATGTGTTATGAGCATTTCTTTCGTTGGTTAACTTTTAGATTTATTATGATATTTGAATGAGTCTAATAGCACCAATTTCTCTTTTCCCCATTCTTTCTGTTCATATTATAAGCGTTGTTAAATTGCTATAACAACCCAATGAATCTAGGCACCGGTCTACATAAGGCATAATAATAGTTGTTGTCTTTGCTTGGTCATTTTAATATAAGTAGTGTATAACTAAAATTTGGAGTGCTTAAACTTGTAATATCTGAAGTTTATCACTAGGGTTTCCTTACCCATTCTGGTTATTTTCTTTAGCAATATATCTTTTATCAGAATAAAGAGGCAGGTTGACCAGAGCCTGTAATAGCTCGTTGGTTCCAAATGATTTCTTGTAGCATGACAATCGAATCCTATGGATGCAAGAAATTGTTCCAATAGTTTTTTGGCATCGTTGTTGGGGAGGACTTGTTAAAAATATTTGTTTATATTTTTAAAAGTTTTCTTTCAACGATTATATTTTAATCAATAGGTGATCAATTAGAATAAAGAACCTATGTTTTGATTTTTATGACTTTTATGTTCTTTATTTTCTTTTGCCTATAATTTTCAATTATCTTTTGAAGTGTTCTTGATGTTTCTTGATTTTCTTGAAATTCCTCCAAGAACCATCTCCTATGAGGTTGAGAGTTAAAAATCAAGCAATCTTGATCATACATTCTATTCTTTCTGCACTACCTGTGTTGGCGACTCTGTCTGGATGAACCCAAAAATCAAAAATCAAGAAAGGAGCAGAATGTGTTGGCGCACACTAGGAGAAGCGGTAAGGAGCTATTTCTAGAATTTGAGAACCCTGAGGTACTTACCTATAATAAAAAAGTACCACTTCTTAAGAGTATTGTGCATGAAAGTAAATCTTGTCCTACAAGTAGAAAGTACGTGAAGAAAAATAGAAATCAGAATATTACTACTACAGAAATAGTTGTTAATAGTGGGTTAAATTTTGTTGTAGATGATACATTTGATTATTCTCATTGCCCAACTAATAGTAATATTGTAGTAGATAATTCAACTAATTATATTAAGGTTACCCAACCCCATATTCCTGTAGGTAGTGTTTCTATGAATCCAAATCCCATTACACCTACAATCACAATGGCTCAACCAAATCAAAATAATGTTCAATTATGGAGAACTAATAGGTACATGCCTTTTACTTTACCTACAAATTTGAATGCCTTACCAAATAAAGCTCATAAGTATCTCCCCAAGTTTTTAGGAAATAATGCAGTAACTGGAGAAGATCATATTAAAAGTTTCTTATATGCTTTGGATAGCTTAGAGGTAGAACATGAAGATGTAGTCCTAAGGCTATTCCTACAAACTTTAGAAAAGGATGCCAGAGAGTGGTTCAACTCTCTCCCAACCAATGACATTCTAGATTTTGCTAAAATGGAAACTGTGTTTCTAAAGAAATTTGAAGAGAGGAAAAATGAACAATCCTTGTTAACTGAGTTAGCCACTATGAAGAAAAAGGAAAATGAAGTTGTCAATGATTTTAATAGAAGATTTTCCAAAACTAGGAATAAAATCCCTATTAACCTCAGGCCTAGTGACATCCAGTCAATTTGTTTCTATAAAAATGCTTTCCAAGGAGAATTCAATTATGAATTAAGGCAAGAACAAGCCACCACTATCGATGAATGCATGGATAAAGTGATTGAAATCGAAATAAATATGCTAGATAGTGGTAAAATGAAACCTTATTCTCTGGAGATAAATCAACCTGATAAAAATCCCAAAAGAGTAGCTTTTGATTTACAAAGAAGAGTTGAAGTAGATCCAATGGAGAAATTGACTAATCAGATGGTTGAGATGTTTAATACCATGAACAACAGGTTAGCAAGAATAGAAAGAAATAATGGAAACAATGGGAATAATGGTGAGCCATCACAACCAGAGAGACCACATGTTGATAATCGCCCTCCTTTCAAGAAAAATTTCAATAGGAATTGGGGAAACAATAATGGCTCTGATGAAGGAAATAGAAATAGGAACAATGGGAATAATAATTGGAAGAATAGAGAATCTGATAGAGATCAGAATAGTGTTCCAAACCCCATGCCATCTGCTAACATAACATAAGGTTTTCCTTATTTTTTCAACTTGTGATGCCCCCCATAACCTAGAAGGATGTGGTATTTACTTAAGTAAACAACACAATATAGATCTTAATGATGATTTAGAAGAAGACATAAGGATTAATGTCTGTTGGTCTCTAGAAGATGAGTCCAGAGAAAGGCTATTTGAAGAGAACATGGACAAGTATGCTTCAAATCATCATCCTCAGATCTTAGTAGTTGAAGGTACTAAAATATTGCAAAAACCACATGAGTCAAGATATGATAAAATGAAACAAGGGAAATTAATCCCCACTGCTAAAGAAGTGGAGGAATTAGAAGCTACCAATACTCTGAATTTAAGAAACAGAATAGTTCCTGACAGAACAGAGAAAGCTTCCACTAGTGAAACAAGAAAATAATCCTTCACAAACAAAAATATTAGTAAAGAGAAAACTGATAGAATCCCCAAAAAGGTAATCCCTGAGCTAGTAGAGTTAGAAGAGGAAACACCTAAAGAAGAATGCAACAAACCACTTGATATAAAAAATATAGAATTTGATGTTGGGTCAGAACTCAGTAAATAGAAAGTTAATATTACATTTGGTGAGCTTATGAAAGTTCAACAATACAGAGAACAAGTCTGTAGGGCATTTGGATTAATTGAACAAAAAGAAGATCCAACTTGCCATGCTGCTAGACAAAATCAACATGATACAAGGTCACCATCCTCAGTTAGACCCTTCTATGTGTCATTAAGATATAATTCTGATGAAGGAGAGAGGTATGTAATTCATAATTGTATGTTGGATAGTGGAGCTTCACATAATATCATGCCCAAAATGATAGCTGACCAAATGGGGTTAATCTGTACAAGAGATTCTACCCCTATTTCAGTAATGGATAGTAGGCAAGTACCTTGCATTGGAGTGATAACTGGATTATTGGTTTTCCTAGACCAACACCCCAAGAAAGGTATAGTGATGGATGTTGCAGTAGTGGATGTTGATCCTTTCTTCTCACTACTACTAAGCAGGCATTGGGCAGAACAATTAGGGGGATCAATTCAATTGGATTGGTCTTATGCTACCATTCCAATGTCAGATAAAGAAAATGTAACTCTACGAAGAGAACCTTTCAACAAATATTCTATAGAGTTAATTAAAATAGATGAAACCATGATAAACTTAGTAAATTCAATGGAAGAAAAAGGAATGGGAGTTTATTCAATATGGCATAACCCATTCTTAGTAGAAGTACCAGAGGCCAAAAACATGGATCCAAAAGTCATGAAGATGGTTGATGCTGAATCAGATAGAGTATTAACACAAGAAATGTGGACCATGACTTTTGATGGAGCTAAATCCCAATCTAGAGCAGGTGCAAGAGTTAATTTGACTGACATAAAAGGAAACTACCTTGGTATTCCTTACAGACTAGAATTCCCTTGCACCAATAATGTAGCTGAGTATGAGGCTCTATTGCTAGGATTGAGGAAAGCCAAAGAATTGGGAATAAATTACCTAACTGTAATAGGAGATGCAAAATTAATTATCCAACAGATAAGAGGAAAGTATCAAACTAAGCATCCTAGGTTAAAACAATATAGAACTACAATATTGGAAGAGATTGATAAATTTTTAGCTTTCAATATTTCATATATTCCTAGAGAACAGAATCATGTTGCTGACCTCTTAGCTGTAAATGCATCAGGCCTAGATCATCCAAAAATTACTACAGAATATATGGATAGGTTCCCAACCATTTCAGTCTATAAGCCTTCTGTACCAGATAACATTGTTTACTTACAAGTCTTTCAAGATGATGTGGACATAAAAGACTTCATGACCTTACAAAATCAGTATGCTGATATAATTTGTGATGAAAAGGATGAAGAAAAATTAAAATATCAAATAGGAGAACCAGTAGAAGTAATCCAACTAAAAACAAATAGAATACCAAAAGGATTAGTTTCTCTAGAAATTTTATTTGATGATTTTGATAAAGCTTTCAAACCTCTCTTGAAAGAGACTATAGCTGAAGATGTTAATATTGGTACAGTTAAAGAGCCTAAAATAGTGAAAATAGACACAACCTTACCAGAAAAGGAAAAAGTTGGATATATCAGTTTCTTAAAGAAAAATAAGGAACATTTTTCTTGGACATATGAAGATCTTAAAACCTTCAAAATAGATGTAATGTCACATATAATACCTCTGAAGGAAGATTCCAAGCCATTCAGATAAAAATAGAGGAAGTATAACCCTACTCTACACCCAATAATGCAAAAAGAGGTACAAAAATTGTTGGATTCCAAGATTATCAAAAAGGTAAGATTTTCATCTTGGATATCCAATTTAGTACTAGTCAAAAAGAAAAATGGGGATATTAGACTCTGTGTAGACTTTAGAAATTTGAATAAAAGCTCCTTAAAAGATAATTATCCATTGCCTAATATGGAACAACTATTGCAAGTTGTAGTTGGTTCATCTAGAATGTCCCTGTTAGATGGATTTTTTGGATATAATCAGATATAGATTAATCCAGAAGATAGACATAAGACAACATTCACCACACCCTGGGGTACTTTTGAATATTTGAGAATACCTTTTGGTCTAATGAATGCAGGTGCTACCTTTTAGAGAGCAATGGATTTTACCTTCAAAGGGTTGATGTTCAAAATAGTAGTGGTATATTTGGATGATATAACAATATTTTCTAAAAATCTAGAGGACCATTTAGAACATCTTGTTGTAGTCTTTTCTCGGTGCAAAGAGTTTGGAATTTCCCTAAATCCTAAAAAGTGCATATTTGGAACAACACAGGGGAAATTACTAGGACACATAGTGTCAAAAAAAGGGGTGAGTATAGATCCAGAAAGAATAGAAGCTATCTCAAAAATTCCCCCTCCTAGAAACATCAAAGGAGTCAGGTCATTCTTTGGAAAAATCAATTTTGTTAGAAGGTTTATTCCCAATTTTGTAGAGATGACCAAACCTATAAATGACATGGTTAAAAATACTAGAGAAATAAAATGGACAACAGAAAATATGGAAGCTTTTAAAAAGATAAAAGAGGCCATTTCTACTGCCCCAACCTTAACCTACCCCAATTACTCAAAATATTTCAATATCTATTCATTCGCATCTGAACATTCCATTGTTGTAGTCCTTTCTCAGAAGGATGATGAAAATAATGAAAGGCCAATAGCCTTCATGAGTTCAGGATTGAAAGGAGCACATCTTAAATATACCCTATTAGAAAAATATGCTTATGCAGTGATTCAATATTTAGAACATTTCAAAGGTATATTCGGTTCAAATAAAGTTTATTGTTGTATCCCTTTCATAACAATAAAGGATGTCTTCACCCAGTCTGAACCACTAGGAAGGCCTACAAGGTGGATGGTGAAACTATTACAGTATGATGCAGAATTCAAAATAGTCAAAACTGTAAGAGGGTAAGGCTTAGAAAAATACCTAGCATATAAAGGAGAAGACTCTAATAATATCATTACAGTAGATGAGATGCATGACATCAGGAGAGTTAATAATGTTGAATGTAAATGGTATGATGAAATATTAGCATACCTACAAACTCTGTCTTTCCCAAAGGACATGCCAATTAATAGAATGAGATCAGTAAAACTGCAAACACAAAAATATCATGTGCAGGATGGTGTGCTCTATTGGAGACACCTGATGGTGTGTTATTAGTCTTCTTGTATGAAAGTGAAGTCCCAGAAATAATGAAAGAATTTCATGATGGTTTCTGTGGAGGACATTTTTCTCCCAAAGCTACAACTAATAAAATTATGAGAGCAGGTTATTATTGGCCTTCACTTTTTAAAGATGTATATCAGTATGTTAGGAATTGTCATAATTGTCAGGTTTTTGTAGGTAAGAAACATTTGGCTGCTATGCCTCTCAAACCAGTGATCATAGAAGCACCTTTCACACAATGGGGCATTGATTTAATTGGGGAAATTAATCCAAACTCATCAGGTAGACATAAATGGATCATAACTACAATAGATTACTTCACAAAATGGGTAGAAGTTGCTCCTCTTAGAAGTTCTACATCTCAAACTATTATAAATTTCTTAGAAGAAAGTATTCTAACTAGATTTGGGGTTCCTCAAAAGATAGTGATAGATAATGGACAATATTTTGTATCATTTGAGATGGTAGAATTTTGTGCTAAGTATGGAATAGAACTCTCTCACTCTACAAATTATTACCCACAAGGAAATGGTCTAGTTGAGTCATCAAATAAGAATTTAATTACTAGAATTAAGAGATCATTGGGTAAAAATAAGAGAGGATAGTGAATTAAAATTTGCTCTATGGGCAGATAGATTATCTCTTAAAAGAAATACAGGGAGAACTCCTTACGAATTGGTATATGGAGAAAAAGCCTTGCTACCTCCTAGAATAGAGAAATTAGCCCTTTCCCTACTGTTACATGACCATGAGAACCCTGATGCCTTGCAGAGAAGATTAGACCAAATTGTCCAATTGCAAGAACAAAGAAGAGAGACCTTAAACAAAATAATTGATCAAACTCAGAAAACTATAAAATCATTTAACAAGAAAGCAAAGGGTACTCCTTTTTGTGAAGGTGATATAGTAATCTACTGGGACCCAAAAATGATAAGCATGGTGAGAAAGGGAAACTTGAACCCAAGTGGATTGGCCCCTATCAAATAGCTCAAGTTGTTGGTCCAAACACTTACAAGTTGCAAACCCTAGAGGGTGAACTGATGAAAATCCCTATCAATGCTATACATCTCAAAATTTATAACCCCTACCATGGGGTCAATAGGGAGTAAATGCCCTAATAAAAAGATAAAATAAAAAATAGAGTGATGTAATTTTTTATTTTTGTGTTGTTTTGTTTGTCAGTTAAGTAATTTCCTTTATGTTTTTGTTTTGCTTGGTGTGGTTTCATTTGTGTTGTTTCTCATGATTATCATAGGATGATGAGTATTCCTTACTGTCTATTTTCCTAAAGATAAATAGAGAAGAGGAAATTTATTTTAGTTTTTGATGATGCTTACAATTTTCAAATTTGAATGTTCATGCAATTGTCATATGATATGAAATAAAACAGAGTAAAATCAGAGTTGTTGGTCCATCATGACAAAGTCTCACATTACAAATCATACTAAAAGAATTTTAGGGTCCAAGGGATAAAATTATCTTTGGTAATATGGTTGAGCTAAAAATCATTACACTCTATCCTTTAGCCAAAATTTGGTCCTCAACTCAGGTACACTCATTGCACAATTTGCTTATATCCAAATATTTCTCAAAAAGAGAAAGAAAATTTAAATAATGCAGATTGAGTTTGTATCTGAGATATCTTGGAAAACCTCTACCGGGGCTATAGACACCTATGGTAGTAGAGTAAAACCATATGGGATCAATAGCATCTCCACCGAGGCTATAGATGCTTGACTAGTAGTGGAGCCCTACAAATGGTGAAAATATTAAAGAGTGAAATTACTTATTAGGCTTGACTATTTTCCAAACATGATGAAGTTCTGGAAGACTCAGAAATCAAAATGAATGCACTAACACACACTTAGGCCAAGGCATGATGGAGCAAGTGACTTTGATGCATTATGTATAATCATATCTTAGGACTTTGTAGAACAATCATAACAATATTCCAAAAGCTCATCTGAACTTAAAATTTTGATCCTTTGATTTAAATTTGACTGAGGAGAATAATAGTTTTTGGATACTCTATTGCTTTGATATCATGTTTGTTGTTGCTTTATTGTATCTTTTCAGTTTTAAGTTTTCTTTGTTTATGTTTTTGATTTTCTAATCAGGCTTGATGGTTTATGATTCTGTCCAAAGCTTAAAATAAAACCAGGAGATTCTGGAATTCTCAAGTGCCTCAGGTTTTTAGCACATTGTCCTAGTTAGAGCCTATGTTGGAGCTAAATTTGACTCAACATCAGATACCCCTAATTTTAAATTTTTGGCTTAAATAAATTTACCAAATGTTGTTGGTCTCTGTTGCATTCCCTTTTAAGAAATTGATTTTCAATGGTTTGGTCCTAAGAATAGTTATAAAAATGTTCATCTTAATAAAATCTAAAAATAGTCTTAATCGTTAATAATGCCATTAGCCTTTATGACCGTTGAAGTTATCCGATTAATAAAGGGATTATAAAATTTAAAGTAATAAAAAGGAAGGTCCCTTAGAAATCCATAGGTTCATAAGGTTTTAAATCAAAGGTTCGGCTTAAGTGGAGATAATTAAACCTAAGGTTTAATAAAAGAATTATTTTTGCCAAAGTCCTAAGGTTAAATTAAATCACAATAGGCAAATGAGGGTATGCACCCCCTTCATGATTAAAGATCATGCAAGTCCAAATATCTAGATGGTAGCATATAACCTAAGGTCTAAACAACTTAATCAATTAAAACCAAGTAAGGGTTACGCACCCCCTTTGGGTAAATAACAAGCAAGTTAATAAATCTAGATGGTTGCACTTGATCTAAGCCCAATCCAACAGATGCGTGCTCTCCAAAAAGTCAAAATATTAAATATTCAATGAAGTCCATGGTCAAAATATTATAACATAAAGTCTAAGACAATTGATTTGATTAAATCTAATTTAAGGGTCATGCGCCCCTTTTGGCTAAAACTCGAACAAGTTCAAAATATCCAAAGGTAGCGCTCGCTCCTATCCTCATCCGACGAATGCGCTCTCACTAAAGATAATCAAGGTTAATCATAAAGCTTTATTAAGGAATAATCCAAGGTCTAAAATTAATAATCAAATGATTAATTTTGGGATTAAAATCAATCGCATTATAACAACTTCATGTTAAGTAGCTTACATCTTGTAAGATCTGGATGGTGGCACATGATTTCAATGAGATCCGATGATCGTGCACTACTCAGATCAACCATCTTTAGCATCGAAAAGCATTAAGCACCCGATAATCAATTTTTTAAAATTAATCTGCTTTAGCTTTCGATAATCAAGGTTAATGAGGGTCTTAACCGCATCACTAATCATTCCCCCTTCTTTAATATCCACTTTTAAAACCACCAAGGCCTAAATAAAAATTGTAACATAAGGTTTTAAGTCATTAACGAATAAAGGTATGCACCCCATGGTTAAAATGTGTGCAGGTCTCAAGATATCAATGGTTGTGCTTGAACCTCAGTCGATCCGATGGTAGCACTCATAGTAGATTGGCTGATTGTTAAAATTTTCATCCAAGCAGAGGATAACTTTATTTCATCTTCATCAGATCTAATGGTAATGCTCGATCCCACCCTGATTCGATAGCAACACTTTCCCAAGGCATTTGAAGGTTAAATTCATGGTATTTTTATTGGATGATTAATTAAATAGTTCTATTAAAATATAAACTCATTGTATAATCAGGATTAAGGAGGGTCTAATACATTGTTAATGACCCCCTTTCTTCTTGATTAAATTTTGTGCATATCTGAAAGATTGAACGGGCGTGCACATCTATTATTTGATCTAACGATGAGTGTCTGAAGGGATAATCAGATCGTAAGTGCCTTTGGTTTAATTAAAGGTGTTATTAAACTATTCAAATGCCAATTATGTGGGATTAATGCATTAATTAATAATGAGCATGAGGTGAATGATAAAAGTTTCAAGCCTAAGTATTGTTAGTCAGATTATTGCTAACCCCATGGTTTTCAAGGTTAATCAGGTTAAGTTGGAATGTGTTTATATCTTTGGACTAACGACCATGCATGTCCTCAAATATCAATGGCTGCACCCGAGCCCACCCAAATCCAATGGTGATGATCCATCAAGGTGACCAAATGATAAAATGGTAAAGGTTATTGGGTAATCACGAGGTAAAACAGAAGCTAATCATGATTAGTAAGGGTTCTAAACACATGGTTAATCATCCCCCCTTTTTATTAATCACTACTATATAAATATTACTAAGGCCTAAAAGAAGAATTATATCATAAGGCCTTAGGCACCCGATAATTAAAGTTTTAATTAAACTACGATAAGCTTGATTAGCGAGGATCTTAATACGTTGCTAATTTTTCCCCTTTTAGCTAATCAAGCATTAATTAAAGCTAAGAATATGCACCCATTGTTTAAGTTCTATGCAGATCTAAGAAAATCAATGATGACATTCAAATCCAGGTTGATCTGATGGCCATGCATCATTTATAATAATCCAAATTTTGGACATCATATGGGTAAAAAGAGATTGAAGGTCACATCTAACCACCAAATAAATCCAATGGCTATGCTCGTTGTAGATCATTCAACCAATAAAATCTATTCATATAAACAAGGGTTAAAAACCTTTCATCTTCACCAAATCCAATGGCAGCACATGCCCTAGATCGAATCCAATAGTTGTGCTTACACAAAGTCATCACATGTTGACAAGTCAAAGGTAGGGATTATAAAAGCACACATCACAATTGATCCAACGATAGTGCTAGATCCCACCTAGATCAGATGGTAATGCTTCTCCAGAAAAATTAAAAGTAAAAGAGCATCAACAGTTGCACTTGATCCCAATTTAATCTGACGGTTGCACTTGATCGAAAGAATCAAAGGAATATAAAGTGCACATTATTTTTTATCCAATTGTTGTGGTCTATCCTTACATAGATCCAATGGTAGTGCTTTGTCAAGGTGACTAAATTTTGACAAGTCAAACTTTGGAGCTATGAAGTACATAGCTTCATCTGATCTGATGGCCACGCTTGATCCTACCAAATTCAACAACGATGCTTTATTGAAAATCGTTAAATATTAACAAGGCAGTCGACAACAGGGTTATAGTCAAAGCTAAATCTGACGATCATGCTCTTTTATACCTAGATCCAATGGTTGAGTTTCATCAAAGGTCAAACTTTCCCCTAGTGAGAGTTGAAGTGCACCTTTAGGGCTAATCCGACGGCTACACCCATATCCACCTGGATCCAACGGTAGTGCATGATTAAAAATGATCAAAGGTTAACTCATGATATTTGCAATCAGATAATTAAAAGCATTATTAAGGCTAAGAAATAGAGCCTAATCAAGTTTTATAAGGATTTAATACATGGATAATTTTCCCTTCCTTTTTGCTAACCCTTGCACAAGTCTGGAGAATCCAACGGACATGCGCATCCAATTTTTGATTTAACGGTGAATGCGTAGAGAAGTAATATGATTATACAATGTCTATGTTTTAATGAAATGTTATTAAGGTTTTAAACTCCAGATTAACCATGGTAAATCATGATTATATGGAAGTTTATACCTTGCATAATTGTAAAGTCAAATTCATTATTATAGTTTCTAATTATAAATTACTGCTAACCATAGTTTTTGATCTAGAACATATGGCTACCTTAACATATGAATATTATGTTGTATGGCTAACAATCATGCAGGATCATAGATATCAATGATGACGAATTGAAATCAACAAGTTCTAACGGTAAGCTTGGCATGGGATACTCATAAAGGTAAGTGTTAAGACTAAGGCTCCTTAAACTTTGGTTATTCTTTAAGTAATTATGATGATAAAATTGGGTTAAGGTAAACTAGTTATACTGTCGACTAACCAAACATGTAGATTAGTGAATTTTTATGGGCACACGCATCAATGAGCGAATCTAACAACCGATCCCTATAATAATGACCACTTTTTAATGGTATATCTTCTTTCAAAAATTGACTCCTATAAAAGGCCAAGGTGGCAGAATGCCTCGTAAAAATTCTTGCGAAAGCTATCGCCACTACATTCATAATGCCACGTTACGAGAGGAAGTAGATCAGTGACCAATAGCAACACTATAAATTATTAAAGGTACACAAATCAAATACCATCATGGGCGTACGATTCGAGGAAGATCATAGGTCATAACTACCCGATATTAGAAACAACACAATGGCAAGTATCCATTGGCCAATTTTAAAAGGTAGTTGGTGACACTAAATTAATAATGCCTTGTGTGAGGAATGTGAAACCACTCCTATGTAAATTACCTAGACCTCCACTCTCAAACACATTACCGCCCTAATTGTTTCAGAGTAAAAAAATTGTTGTCGACAAACAAAGAGCTGAAGAGTTATCATAGATGAGTGAGAATTCAAAAAAGTGTGTTACTATGAGTTGAGCTACTATTTGTAAGTAAAATGGCTGCTTGGGGAAATTATTTCACAACAAACGATACCTTGGAAGCTATGAAATTCATCACACATTAGACCCCATATGTTGAACTCTCCAAAAATACTACGACCAAAATGGGGATGTATGATTTCTCCAAACAATCTACGAAAGACAAGAAGCTCACACTGGCTCAAAAATATGAAATCAAGAACACCTATATTCGGAGCTTTGATTCCATTGAAGAGAATTTACAATGCTACCTTTGGTTGTGACATATTTGTTTCACAAAGCAAGGAGATTGTAGAACAAGAGACCCCCTAGAAGTAATAGATGGATGAATAATGTTAGGAAATTAATATGTCCTAGGGTATACTACTCCACGGACCTCATAGTGTGGCTGGTAGTGGCATACAATGAGAACACCAAAAATTTTAGAGATAATAAGGACCGACCAGTGTTCACTATTACACTTAGGTGATAGGAGTACAAACCTCCTCATCTATGCCTGGGAAGAGGAGTAAAGCAAACAAATGCATGACAAGTTGACAGAACTGAAAAGGGCTATTTTGGAACAAAGGAGACAGATGCCCTATTTCTCCAACTACTCGATTCCCATTCATTTGTTGGTTAGACCCTTATGAAGAAGCATTGTTGGAAGCAATATAAAATGGAGAAAATTTGCAAAGGGTATGGAGTGCTTTCCTATTCAATCAAAGGGGAAATTCACAAATCCACAAACCATATGAATACCCCATAGAGTTAAACTCAATAAGGAAGATTATTGTAGAATCAATAGCCCTAATCTCCTCCCCTCCTACTCAAACAACTCGAGAGGACCCTATATTAGAAATTATAGAGGAGTAGGGCATTGAACAAATAAAAGTTACGGTGAATACAACAGATATCGTAGAACACCAGATTCAAGTTTTATAAGGCCACCAACTCAGTATAGAATCGATGCCCAGTACTTCACAAGAAACTCCTACAATACTTCATACTGAGAAAGGAAAAGAGATTGTTATAGGAACGTCCCAAGAATTGGTATTTCCAAAAAAAACAAGCTATGGTCCTTGTTCTTGATCAAATTTTGGCCATAACCAGTGTAAAGAAGTTGGCCCCTTAGGCCATTCCCATCTCAATTAAGATTAATGACAAAGAAATACCAATTCCATCTATAACACAAATGAAAGTCAATGGTTTTGGGAGATCTTGAGAGATTATAGGGTAAAAAAATAAAGGGTTGTATCTACCCCCGATGCAAAGTGGCCTAAGCTAGCTCAGACCTCGACAAAGGTTACATTGAAGAGGGTCAAAGAAGAAATGATTTTTAGTGTTGCTAATGAAAAGGAACTACAGACAATAGCAGGGATGGGTGGCATGGTAGAAATATTTTCTGCATAGATGGATAAAGACAAGCCTAGGTAATCTAAAGTAGAAATATCCATACCTTCTCCATAGGAACTAATGATTCTCACTATTGATGATCAAATAGGGAAGATTTCAATGCGGGGGAAAGAAGCTGACATGGTCCAAATGAACAAAGCTATTACTGCATAGAATTTAGACCATCCGCTTCAAACAAATCATGAATTGAGAAGTCAATTGGAAATCAGTGACAAATAAAAGGAGGATATGCAAGCCTTAATCAATAATATTAAGGAGCATTTAGCTAAGGTAGCCATCCCATTAGTGCAGACCCCTTTGGTTGTGAAAATAACAAACTATGCAAACTATTTGTCCAAAATAAAAAAAGAAATGTCATTTAAAATTATGGATAGGATCCATGGAATCACAGAAATATTTAGACAAATCAGGGTGATCTAATTCACTGCCAAGGAAATGGAGATTCTGCTATAGTAGAAAGAAAAAATTAGAAGTCATCTATCCCACTTTCTACTTGATGGCAAAGATTTTTGAAGAAATGTAGAACAAAGAAGTGATCTTAAATAATGGCTTTGAAGTAAAAAAAAATATAGAATTCATGAAAGAAGAGATGTTCAAAGTGAACAAAGAAAGGTGGTATAATGACGTTGTAGAAATGGTTGCCCTATTAAATGATATAAGAGAGAAGCTAGCAAAAATTGGGTTGTCATTGGAAGAATTTTTAGAAACTACTAACAATAGAAGACCTTCTCATAAATAAGATCGAAGGGTTTGACTATGAACCAGACGATGGTAAAGCAATGGCCAGAGAAACTACCTTCTTGGTAAATACTGTGGAGTTCCTTATTATCCAGTATGAAAAGAATAAGGTTCTTATCAGCATACAAAAGAACATAATCCTCCAAGAAATGAATATATTGAAATTTTCTACGACTTTTAATATCTACACTTAGAAGCTTATCGAAAAGCAAATCAAAGGGTTGCAGCAAAGCAAGAAAAATAAAAAAATAAAAAAATGCAATTTACAGTTGGAAATGGGTTCACCCCTAGAAGAAGAAATGAAAATTACTTAGGAGGGAGAAACTTCAAAAGTAGGAAGTCAGTCAGAGAGCGAAGGAGAAGACTATTCAAGCACTGATATTACCGGTTGAACAAGTAAAGACTAGAAGAGTCATAGCAGAGTATACAGTGTAAACAAAAAGGGTTAATGGAAGATAATTGTACCAATTTTAAAATAAAATCAAACCAAAAGGTGATAAGTGTAAGGCCTAGATAAGGCAAAAAATAATAGATTCAAGAACCTAAAGCTATAAATACACCAGCTGTAATCAGAATCTACATCAAGCATAGAGATAGTATTTTTCTAAGAGGTATACTTGAGTGCCTTTTAATTTGTGCTATTGTATCCTTTGTGTCTTTTTCTCTATCATCCCTTATTCTTCTCTTTACTGTGTAGGTTTTGATAGAATTGTGCTTGAGAAGCTGAGAATATTTCTAGTTTTGTTGAGCTTGAAACTCAAATATTTCTCCTCTTACTAGATTGGAATGGGAGAAGTTTAGAAGTATTGTTACATTATTTGAAAAAGATTTATTATTGTACTAATTTTTTAAAATAGAGTTTAATGGCATTCTACCAACTCTACATGCAATTCATTTGGAAAATTAATACAATTATGGGGGTTAATTCTATCAAATTTTGTCTTTAGTTCTGCGTGTTTCCTCGTAGAAGATCAAATTATTTGAATGTGTTATGAGCATTTATTTTGTTGGTTAACTTTTAGGTTTATTAAGGTATTCAAATGCGTCTAAAAGCACAAATTTCTCTTTCCCCATTCTTTCTGTTCATTTTAAAGCATTGTTAAATTGCTATAACAGCCCAATGAATCTAGGCACTGATCTACATAAGGTATAATTATAGTTGTTGTCTTTGCTTGGTCATATGAAATATAAGTAGTGTAACTAAAAATATGGAGTGCTTAAACTTAAAATATTTGAAGTTTATCACTGGGGTTTCCTTACCCATTATGGTTATTTTCTTTAGCAAATAAAGAGATGAGTTGACCGAATCTTGTAATAGCTCATTGGTTCCAAATGATTTCTTGTAGCATGATAGCTTAACCCTATGGATGCAAGAAATTGTTCCAACAGTGCCCTAGTTCTAGTATTGAGTTTCTTGAGGTTTTTGAAAAACTTAATTTATCTTTTACAAATTATTTCAAAAATTCTATCTTCTTTTCTCTTTACATATTTTGTGTCCAATAGCAGCACAAATGAAGGTATATATTATTTATCCATGACAAAAGAAGAAAATAAAAGGTTGAAAACCTTTTGACAAACCCCTAGTTCCAAAGAAGTCATGGGCAAGTTTTCTTGCATAGAAAGACCTTTGAGTTGCTTGACAAGGTTTCTAAAATGGTCTAATAAATTTTTTGTTGTATAAGTGTGAGAGGATATCCTAATTGATTGTGTTTGATAAAAAAATTGTATAGGATAAGATTTCAAACTATCTCAAATTATAAACCTTCTGTACCAGATAATATTGTCTACTTGTAGGTTTTCCAAGATGATGTTGATATAAAGGACTTCATGACATTACAAAATTAGTATGCAGATATAATTTGTGATGAGGAGGATGAAGAGAAACTAAAAGATCAAATAGGAAAACCAGTAGAAGTAATCCAACTAAAACAAATAGAATACCCAAAGGATTGATTTCTTTAGAAAGTTTATTTGATGATTTTGATAAGACGTAAAAACCAATTCAAAAATAGATTGTAGTTGAAGATGTTAATATTGGTACACTTAAAGAGCCTAAAATAATATAAATCAACAAATCTTTACCAAATAAAGAAAAATCAGGATACATAAGTTTCTTAAAAAGAAAAAAAAAACATTTTTCTTGGACATATGAAAACTTGAAAACCTTCAAAATGGATGTTATGTTACATATCATACCCTTGAAGGAATATGCCAAGCCTTTTAGATAGAAATAAAGGAATTTTAATCCTACTTTACACCCAATAATGTAGAAGGAAGTACAAAAGCTGCTAGATTCTAAAATTATCAAAAAAGTAAGATTCTCATCTTGGATAGCCAATTTGGTACTAGTAAGAAAGAAGAATGGGGATATCAGACTTTGTATATATTTTAGGAACCTAAATAAAAGATCATTGAAAGATAATTACCCTTTTCTAATATGGACAATTGTTACAAGCAGTACCAAATAAAGGTTAATGTCATTGTTAGATGGATTTTTTTAATATAATCAAATACAGGTTAATCCAGAGGATAGACACAAAACATCATTCACTACACCATGGGATACTTTTGAATATTTGAGAATGCCTTTTGGTCTGATGACTGCAGGGGCAACTTTCTAGAGAACAATAGATTTCACTTTCAAAGGTCTAATGTTCAAAATAGTGGTTGTATATCTAGATGATATTACAATATTCTCTAAAAATCCAGAAGATCACTTGGAACATCTTGTTGTAGTTTTTTCCAGGTGTAAGGAATTTGAAATTTCCTTGAATCCTAAGAAGTGCATATTTGGAACCATACAAGGAAAATTATTGGGCCACATAGTTTCAGAAAAGGGAATAAGTATAGATCCAGAAATAATAGAGGCTATCTCAAAAATTCCCCCCCTAAAAACATTAAATAAGTTAGGTCTTTTTTTGAAAAAATAAATTTTGTAAGAAGGTTTATTCCTAATTTTGTAGAGATGACCAAGCCTATTAATTATATGGTCAAGAAGACTGGAGAAATAAAGTGGACACCAGAAAATATGAAAGTATTTAAAAATATTAAAGAATCCATTTCAATTGCCCTAGTTTTAACCTGCCCTCATTATTTAAAAAATAATAATATATATTCATTTGCATCTGATAATTCTATTGTTGCAGTCCTTTCTAAAAAATATGATGAAAAGAATGAAATACCAATAGCTTTTATGATTTCAGGTTTGAAGGGAGCACATCTCAAATATACTCTGTTAGAAAAACATGCTTATGTAGTAATCCAAGCCTTAGAGCATTTCAAGAATATATTTGGTTCTAATAAAGTTTTATATTGCATTCCTTTCATATCTATAAAGGATGTCTTTACTCAATCTGGATCATTAGGAAATCCTACAAGATGTATGGTAAAACTACTTTAGTATGATACTGAATTCAAAATAGTTAAAACTATAAGAGGGCAGGGCTTAGATTAGCTTATAAATAAGGAGAAGGCTTTAATAACATCGCTATAGTAGATTAAATGCATGATATCAGAAGGACTAATAATGTGAAATATAAGTGGTATGATGATATATTAGTTTATCTTCAAACTCTATCTTTCCCTAGAGGCATGTCAGCTAGCAAAATGAGATCAGGAAAACTACAAGCACAAAAATATCATGTACAAGATGGTATGCTTTATTGGAGACACCTTGATGGTCTATGTATGTCTTTTTGAAAAAGAAGTCCTAGAAGTAATTAAATAATTTTGTGTAGGACATTTTTCACCAAAATCCACTGCTAACAAAATTATGAGAGTAGGTTATTATTGGCCTTCTCTATTTAAATATGTATATCAATATGTGAGAAATTACCATAACTATCAAGTTTTTGTAGGTAAGAAGCATTTGGCAACATTTATACCATTTATACAAGCACAATTTATACATAAAAGCACCATTTATACAATGGAACATCGATTCGATTGGGGAGATCAATCCAAATTCATTAGGTAGTTACAAGTGGATCATAACTGCAATGGATTACTTCACTACGTGGGTAGATGCTGCTCCTTTGAGAAACTCCATAGCTCAAACTGTTATTAATTTCTTAGAATAAAGTATTCTTACTAGATTTGGAGTTCCTCAAAAACTAGTAACAGATAATGGGAAATATTTTACATCATTTGAGATGATAGAATTTTATGCTAAGTATAAAATAGAACTTTCTCACTCTAAAAATTATTATCCTCAAGGAAATGGTCTCGATGAATCCTCAAATAAAAACTTAATAACAAGAATTAAAATATCATTGGGTAAGAATAAAAAGAGTTGGGTTAGTGAACTAAAATTTGGCTTGTGGACAGATAGATTATCAATCAAAAGAAATACAAGAAGAACTTCTTATGAAATGGTGTATGGAGAAAAAGCTTTTTTGCCCCCTAGGACAGAAAAATTAGCATTGTCCATGTTGTTTCAAGATCATGAGAATCCTAATGCTTTACAAAGAAGTTAGATCAAATTGCCTTGTTATAAGAATAGAGAAGAGAAACTCTTAACGGGATGATTAAACAAATTTAGAAAACTGTGAAATTGTTTAATAAGAAAGCTAAAGGTACCCCCTTATTTGAAGGAGATATAGTAATCTACTAGGATCCTAAAAATTATAGACATGGTGAGAAAGGAAAGCTTGAACCTAAATGGCTTGGCCCATACCAGATAGTTCAAATTATTGGTCAAAATACTTATAAGTTGCAAATCTTAGAAGGGGAACCAATGAACATTCCTATAAATTGTCAACATCTCAAGATTTACAACCCATGCTATGGGTTTAGGAGGAAGGAAACGCCCTAATAAAAAAAAATCAATATATCAAAAACAGTTTTGTGTTTTTATCAGAATGTTGTTTTGTTTGTTACCACAAAATAGATCATGTTTTCTCATTTTGTTATAAGATTGTGGAGTATTCCTTAATGTTTATTTCTCTAATACAAGAAGGAGAGGAGGAAATTAATTTTAGATTTTGATGTTGCTTACAATTTATAAATTTGAATGTTTATGCAATTATCATAATGTATGAGATAAAACAAAGTAAAATCAGAGTTGTTGGTCCATCATGGCAAAGCCTCACATTGCAAACAATACTAAAAGAAATTTTAGGGTCCAAGGGATAGATAGAGTTATCTTTGGTAAAATGATTAATTAGCCCAAAAATCATTACGCTCAATCCTTTAACCAGAAACTGATCCTAAACTTAGTAAACACTCTCAAACAACATTTGCAATTATTCATCAAGATACTTATCCTAAAGAGAAGGAAAATTATTCATAATGCAAATTGAGCCAGTTCTTGAGATATATAGAAAACCTCTATTGGGGCTATAGATGCTTGATTGACAGTAGAGTAAAACCATATGGGATCAGTGGAATCTCCATCGGGGCTATAGATGCTTGACTAGTAGTGGAGCCCTACAAATGGTGAAAATATTTAAGAGTGAAATTACCTAATAGGCTTAACTATTTTCCAAACATGATAAAGTTTTGGAAGATCATGAAATCAAAATAAATGCATTAACACACACTTAGGCCAAGGTATGCTAGAACAAGTGACTCTAACAAATTGTATATAATCATATCCTAAGACATTTCTAAAACAATCAAAATAATATGAGAAAGGAACATCAGATTTTAAAATTCTAACCCTTTAATCCAGATTCCCTAAAAATAAGTAACAACTTTGGAAGTTTTTATACCTTTCTTGTATCTTTTCAGTTTAGAGTTTTTATGTTTCATATTTCTAATCAGGTTTAACGATTTCTGATTCTGTTTAAATATCGTAATGAAACCAGGAGATTCTGGAGTCCTCAAGTGCTTCAAGTTTTCAACACATTGTCCTAGTCAGAGCCTATGTTGGAGCCAAAATTGACTCAACATCATATATCCCGAAGATGAATTTTTGATCCCCATATTTGTACCCTAATTTGCTGGTCTCTGTAAAATTTTGAATCTTTCTAAAAATTTGTCTCCATAATTTTTATGATAAAATAATGATCAGGGATAGTCCATTCAAATTTTTGTTCTATGAAAACTTTTAAAATTCCTATTTCAAATAATTGGAAGTCATCTTAAGAAGAAAATATCTGATGGTCAAAAGGTCAACATTTTTATTTCACCAAGGTTTTAATGTCTGGCCCTTAGGAGTCATTATAAAAAGGTCCATATTTCCCTAAGTAAAATAGTTAAATCAGAATTAAGCCTTAGCCAAAGATCTTTAAGTTGAATATAATTTTTGGTCATTGAGTGAAACCATTATTGAAATTTTCTCTATTATTAAAAGACTTATAAATTCTAGGAAATAAAATATTCACTAAGAAGGTCCCTCTAGTCCTTTGGTCCCTAAGAAAAATTAAATGAAGCATTTGGTCCTAAGTGGAAAGAAACAAATTTTCAAATCCTAAGGTTTAACTAAGATTAAATTTTCCCAAATGAGGGTATGCGCCCCTTTTAGCTAAACATCGAGCAAGTTTGGTCATCTTAATGACATCGCTTAATCCCATCCTAATTCAATGGAAGGCACTTGTAAAATGATCAAAAGTTAATTGCAAGCTTCATTAAGAGCAAACCAAGCATTAACATTAATAATTTGATACTTATAAAGGTTTTAAATCATCAACCATTTATTAAAATATTTGCAGCTTTGTCAATCCATATGAGTGCACGTGAATCCTTGTTAATCCAACGATGCATGCTCCCAGATGTGCAAAGTCTTTAAGAGGTCAAAAATTTAAGGTTGGTCAGCATCAGTAAAAGCTTGATTAGCCCATCTAATTTTAAAGTCAATCTCACAATAAATCCTGAAGATAACTCATGCACAACTTCTCAGATCTAAATGATAGAGCACAACTTGAATAAAATCTATTGGCATGGGTAACCTATCCTTAATGTCAAAAGTCTTAATAACGCCCAAGAATCAATTTTTAATTAATCCTCATTAGCTTTAAAATAAGCATGATTAAATAAAGGTTGAAAGTGGAATTATAACTTAATGTTTTGTGTAAATTAAAAATGAGGGTAATGTGCCCCTTTTAGATAAATATCATGCATCTTGTATATTTAAACGGTAGCACATGATCCCCATTTGATCCAACGATAAATGCTCGTCGTAGTGGTTGGACGATAACAGTCAAGTATCCATAAACTTAAGTCAAATAATGTTAAAGAAAAGCTAATTACGATTAATGAGGGTTCTAAACGCATAATAAATGACCCCCTTGGGGAAAAAAGTGTGTAGTTCTAAGATCTTGATGGTGGTGCTCACTCCCGCCTAGATCTGATGGGGTGCACTCCCAAATATGCTCGAAGGTTAATAAATCAATATTATGTGGGTTTAATACACTAATAAATGTTTTCTTATTTTAGAGAATGAGCACACCGAGCGTTTTAAATTTTAGGCCTAAGTTTTTTAAATAAATTTAATGTAACCTAAGGTTTTTGACCTAATACTCGAGGTTAATCTAAAACGAAGTGTACTTTTATCATTGGAATAATGACCATGCAGGTTTTGGGATCTCGACGACAATGTGCAAGGTGAACTAGATCTAATAGTAAGTGCTCTCCTAGGTGCTCAGATTTTAACTGATAAATATTTTTCCTAGATGCTTTAATTCTTGATTAACCATTGATCAATTTTAAGATAATCAAGTTTAAGTAAGGGTCTAATACATTGTAAATGTTTTCCCCTTTCGACTTAATTAACGTGTAACTCTATGGATCTGGGCAGTCGCACACTCTCTAAAATGAATCTAATGGCATACACTCTTAAAGAAGACTAAAAGATAAGCCAAAAAATCAATTAAAAATCTTATAAAAATTTAAAAAGCTAAGAGGTTTAATTTGCCTAAGGTTTGAACATGAATTATTGAATTAATGATTGTTTTAATTTGACTTTCATCGAGGGCCTAAGTTATAGAAGATTTAAATGAATTAACTAAGCTTAAAGTCTGAACATTAGTTTTCATATATATATATATATATATATATATATGTGTGTGTGTGTGTGTAGTATAGTTTGAACTAACCCTCATGCAGGTTTGCGTGATCTAATGGAAGCACTCACCTCAAAGAAAAATCTATGGATGCGCATGTTCAAAACTGCAAGGAAAATAAGAGTGTTTATTTTAAGTGTGTTTTCTAAGGTCAAAATAACATCGAATACATTTATTTGTTATACATCAAAAGTTTCATCCTTGGCTAATCCTCTTGCAGGTGTAAATGATCTAACGGAACCACTTCATTCAAAGTAAATCCGATGACATGTGCATCGTAAGATGAACTATTTTTATCCTCACAAACACATAGTTAGCAATGACATTGATAGCAGATCAAACCAAAGTACAATCAAAAGCTCAGTGATAGAAATACTATAAATTCAGACAGTAGCCAAGGAAAGAAATGTTTAGACGATCAAACTGAATCCCACAAACTGTACCAAGATAAGTAAAAGCAAGCTACTCAAGTAACAAATCTGATACTCAAAAACCAAATCAGATCTCTTCATATCTTCAGAACGTGATCACGTACTGGGCAAAAATAAAATAAATTTGCTCAGAATGGACTTATGCAAAAATATTCTCAACTTGAAGGATAAAGATAGACTGAAGTGAGCAAGAATTATTATTCATGAGAAATTTAACAATAGCGATAGAGTGTAAATTGCAAACTCAAATATTTGAGAAGAAGTTTAACAATAGCGATAGAGTGTAAATTGCAAACTCAAATATTTGAGAAGAAGTCTTGGTGGTAAAACCAACTCAAATATTTGAGAAGAAGTCTTGGTGGTGCAACCAGTTCCTGTATTGCACACTAAAATGCAAGAAGCACAACAAGAGTGAGAATATACTTAGCTTGCATAAAGTTTATTCACTCAGCGCTTTGATGAAATATAGTTACAGAGGGGTCACTTCGATGGAGTATAGTTACAAAAGTACATCATGATTTCCACTCCATTCATTTTATGTACTTCTAGATCTTGTTTTCCATTCTATCCTTCTTCCTACCTATCACTGCCCTCCTCTTTCTAGGCATTCTCTCTTGGCCATCGTAACCCTTCACCCCACAAAGCGTCATCTCACCACCATCCCATGCATAAAACTACTCCCATTTTATCCACCTATTTCATTACCATTCTGTAATCTATTTCATTTCGTCCTACTATTTTCCATATCTCATTCCCTCTCCTCACCATCACATCGGGTCCCCCTCTGTTTCACATCAAAAATCCACTACAACAAACTAGTCTAATCCCAACTGATAAAATTAGATGACTAGGATAAACAGGAAAACAATTATATATATATATATATATATATATATATATATATATATATATATATATATATATATATATATATATATATATGTTCACCATTTGTCTGCACAAAATATAAAGCATAAAAAATGCCTGGCCCACCATATTTTGAGAGCTCCCTTCAAATCAAGAGCAAATTGTGACAGGAAAAGCCATAAGAACTAAGTTGCGAACAACAAGCATCAATTGGTTTCTAGTGATAGGAAGCCCAGTTCTAAGTGGTTCAGAACAGTTGGATAGCACATAGATCAAGCCAAAGAATGACAACTGTAAGACCCATATGAGGCTAAAAATAACTGAATCAAGAACCAAAATCTATAAAGATACCAACTATGGTTAGAATCGACATCAAGCTATAGAGATAGCAAAATTTTGCTAAGAGGAATACTTGAGTGCCCTGTATTTGTATTGTTGTATTCTCTTTGTGTCTATTTTATTTTCATCCCTCATTCATCCCCTTTGTTTTGCAAGCTTCTGATAGAATAGTGCTCAAGAAGCTAAGATCATTTCCAGATATATTGAGCCTGAGGTCCAAAGACTTTTCTATTACTAGATTGGAATGAGAGAGTAGAAGGATTTTTTTACATAATTTCTTCATTGTATTAATATATTTTATAGAGTTAAATGACATTCTGCCAACTTTGCATGTAACTTTCTTGAAAATTAATACAATTTTGGACTTCATTTCTGTCAATTCATTATCTTCAGTTTTGTGTGTAGCTTCATAATATATTACATTATTTGAATGTGTTATGAACATTTCTTTTATTGGTTAACTATTAGGTTTATTGAGAAATTTGAATGAATTTAATAGTGCCAATTTCTTCTTTTTGCCATTCTTTTTATTTATTTGAATGTGTTATTAAAATTGTTATAATAGCCCAATGAATCTAGGCACCGATCCACACATAAGGCATAATTAGAATTTTTATCCTTGCTTGGTCAATTTTATAATAGTTTAAATCTAAAATCTGGAAGTGCATAAACTTATAAAATATTTAAGTTTACCACGGGGGTTTCCTTACTTATTTTGGACCTTTTAAATGTAATAATAAAATATTTTACCAAAATGAAGATGCAGGTTGTCTAGAGCTTGTAATAACTCGTTGGTTTTAAACAATTCTTGCAGCATGATAGCCTAATCCTATGGATGCAAGAAATTGTTCCAACAAGGGCATTCGTAATGATATTGGTAATTAATAAATTGTCTACCTTATACAAGAGAGAAGCGATCCTGTTGGAGCCAAATTTGACTCAACTTTTGAAACCCCTAATTTTAAAAAGTTTGGTTTCATCAAAATAATAAGCATTGTTAATCCCTATTGCATTTTATTTTTTTTTTGAAAAATTTGAAAAAAGCTTGCATTAAAACAAATTACAGTTACAAGAGGGAGAAAGGGCATCCCAACCAAGAGCAAAGAGACCAGAAGAACAAAGGGCGCGAAAACGCGACATGTCGCGAAAACGCGACATGTCACGAAATCGCGACACCTAACCTAACAACCGCCGCGCCACAACAACCAGTCGCGATAACGCGACATGTCGCGAAATCGCGACATCGCGACAAAAAGCGCCGAAGCCACAACACTCAAAAAATGTCGCGAAATCGCGACAGCACAACACCAAATCACCCAAACGCCAAAAACGTCGCGAAATCGCGACGAGAAAGCCTGAAGGCACCTGCTCCCCAAAATTGTCGCGAAATCGCGACGAGTTCTCCTTTAATCAGCAACTTTGAGAAAGTGTCGCGATATCGCGACGGCTTTTCCTTGAAGCCCCAGTTGGCCGGAAGTGTAGCGAAATCGCGACAAGAATTCCAATGGGCGCCCCATCCGCAAAAGTGTCACGAAATCGCGACATGTTCTCCCCCATGGTGCCCTTTTCTTAAACTAGTCGCGAAATCGCGACGTTTTTCCTTCATGCAGTTTATTCTCCAGAACTGTCGCGAAATCGCTACAGGTTTGCCCCTTTGCTTCCTTTCCTTAAAAATGTCGCGAAATCGCGACAGGTTATCCTTTGGGAAGCTTTTCACAAAAAAGGTCGCGATATCGCGACGGTTTTTCCACTTAACGTAATTTTGCTCAAAACGTCGCGAAATCGCTACAGGTATGTCCACGAAATCGCGACAAATTTTCCTTAGAGTAGCTTTTCACAAAAATTGTCGCGATATCGCGACGGTTTTTCCCCTTCACGCAATTTTTCTCAAAGCGTCGCGATATCGCGACACTTTTCCTCCAACAGAAAAAACCAACCAAAAAGGTCGCGACATCGCGACACCTTCTCATCAAAGACCGCGACGACGCAACAAGTCACGAAATCGCTACAATTTTCCTCCCAAGGCCGCGGCAACAAAAAGGGTAGCGAAATCGCTACAGTTATCCAGGATAGGTCGCGACAGAGCAACATGTCGCGAAATCGCGACAGATTTCCAAACAAGGTCGCGACGGCGCAATATGTCGCGATATCGCGACAGAAACTAACCTTAGTCATTTTTGAGCTCATGGATGCAGGGATCGTTCCAGACCACTCCGAATCTCTTCATCTATCATAGGCATATCACTGTGCAACCGAACACCTACCTCTTTCTCAGGACCCATCTTCGCAAGGAAGTCAGCTACCGTGTTCAGATTTCTACTCACATACACAGGGATAACATCATCTAACTCCCTCCATAACTCCTTGATTTGGGATATCAACATCCGCAGTCTCCAGGCTTTTAATGAGAAATTCCGCAAGCAATCTAGAGCGCCGATCGAGACTTGAGAATCCGATTCAAGAATTATCCTCCCGTAACCCTGCTAATGACCCGGATAGACGCTGACTTAATGGCAAAGGCTTCGACTTCATTGTTCGTGGCTCTGCCCAATCCCCGCAATTCCCAATAAAGAACCGCACTCGAGTGATCCCGACAAACAACACCAATTCCTGCGTTGCCCGGTTGCCTTTTGCAGCCCCATCAGTATTGATCTTGATCCAGCCTACAGGGGGAGGTTTCCAGCATGCTCTGCCTTGCCTCTCATGTCCCTCAACCCCCTCTTCAGGATGCCCAAGAGTAGCCTGATTCTCTTCATTAACAAAAATAGCAACAGTTTCTGTGACTTTGCTCCAGATGACCTGCCAAACGCCGTCAATCGAGGAGAAAGTGTTTCTAAAGATCCGGGCGTTTCTCTCCAACCAAACTTGCCACCAAATGAAGAGAAAGCCTAACTGCCAGCCAGTTCGGAGAGCTATGGAATTGAACCTGCCCCTTTTCCATTTTTCCCAAATATTGGTACGGTTGAAAACACCATTAGCCTGGAGTTTAAATTGAGAGAACCAGCGTTCCCAAATCTGATGAGTAAAAGGGCACTCAAAAAACAAATGATCTGCAGTTTCCTCATGTTGGAGGCATAAAGCACATTGAGAGGGGCCATTGAAACCCCTACGTCTGAGATTGTCAAAGGTGAGAAGACCATTATGCATAAGTTGCCAAGCGAAGAAATTCACTTTCGACCAACCCTTTGAATGCCAAATCCTTCTCTAATGCCGAAAAAGAGTGTGGGGGAGGCTCAGGGAGGATCTCTTCATATCCAGCCTTAACCGAGTAGACCCCAAGGCTTCCATAGCCCCAGGCTAATTCATCTTCCTCATCCTTCCCCGTGAGGAGCCTTTTTGACAAGATTTTTTGCAGGATGGGCGCCAACTCCGGAGAGACAGTAATTGGCCACTCCTCCCACCGCTTAAACTTTTTAAATTTATACCCCCCCAATTGACTGGTAAGAAGATAATTATCAATATGGATCCAGCCCTGGGCTTCTAAGGCGGTCATGATTGGTTGTAGCTCAGGGAACATGACAATAATGGGCGGATGTTGGTCCCAAGAGTCAGTCCAGAAACGAGCCTTGTCTCCTCTCCCCACTTTCCAAAATAATTGATCTTTGATAATCTGGGACCCAAGCTTGAGAGTCTGCCACACTAAGGATCCAGTACCTTCCAAGGGAAAGCGACCCACCTCATTGGGATGAACATGTCCCAAATATTTACCGGAAAGAATTCTCATCGAAGAGGGAGGATGGCTGAGAAATCCACCTCCAATACGAGTTTTCCAGCCAAAGCTCTGTTATTAAGCATAGAACTTCTCAAGCCCAGCCCTCCTTTGTCCTTAGGCTGGGTAACTTTGTCCCACCCAACCAAGGCCCATTTTTTCTTCCCTTTTGCGCCTTCCCATAAAAATCTTCTAGCCATTTTGTCCAGCTCTTTCCAGATGGTATGAGGGGCAGCCAGTATTGAGAATTTATAGATCGGCAAAGCCTGTATAACCGACTTCAGGAAGGTTAATCTACCCCCGTAGCTTAGCCATTTATGGGCCCAATGATTCATTCTGTCTTTGATGCCTGCTAACAGATTCTTCCAGATGTCAATTTTTAACTTTTTGAAATGAAGGGGAACGCCCAGGTAAACAATTGGAAGAGAAGTCCTTGTGAAGCCCAGGATCTCAATAACACGCTCCTGTAGCCGTTGGTCAAGATTGAAAAAGACCACTTTGGACTTCCTGACATTTAGAACCCGATTTGAAGCCCTTAGGTAGAAATTCAAAGTATCTCTGATTCCTCTAGCTTCCCGAAGAGTGGCCGCACCAACCGAGGCCAAGTATCGTCCACAAATTGCAAGTGAGTCAGAGTTTCCTCCCCAACCTTGATACCAGAAAGCAGACCTTGTTGCCTTCTCCTCAGAAACAGTCTGCCCAAACCTTCAGCCAAGAGAAGGAAGAGATAGGGAGAACAAGGGTCTCCCTGGCGGAGACCACGTGTGGCGCCGAAAGGATGCGAGGGAAGGCCCTTGATGAGAACAGAAAAAGAGGGAGAAGAAACACAACTCATAACCCAATCAATCCATTCCTGAGAAAAGCCAAAGGCAGCCATCATTTTCGACAAGAAGCACCACTCCACCCGGTCATAAGCCTTGGACATATCCAGTTTAATGAACATTCCTTTGTTGCCCGAAGTTTGCATTGAATGGATGGCCTCCTGGGCCAAAACCACCCCATCCAAGATTTGTCTTCCCTCAACAAAGCCCCCTGCTCAGGAGAAATGATGCTGTGAAGAAGGGGTTTAAGCCTCTCAGCCATTATCTTAGTGATGATTTTGTAGATCACATTGCATAAAGCAATAGGCCTGAAATCAAAGATATGAGTCCCCGCTTCCCCTTTTGGAATTAAAGCAATGAAGGTGTGATTGATCGCCCTGAGCATTCTTCGATTGGATCTGGATTCCTCAAGAAAAGCCAGAACATCCTCCTCCAAGGTGTCCCATAAAGCCTGAAAAAATTCAATAGGAAAGCCATCTGGACCAGGAGATTTTCAAGTACTCATACCAAAGACCACATTTCTCAGTTCATCCCTTTCAATGGGTCTAAGCAGGGCCTGATTGTCCTCTTCAGAGATAATAGGAGGAATAACATTAAGAACTTCGTTCTGAGCCTCAACATCTTGCTGCATACTTTCCTTAAAAAGTTTAGAAAAGTAATCGATAGCATGGGAATGCATGCCAGGAAGAGTATCGAAGACATTTCCATGTTCATCTTTGAGAACTTCCATATTGTTCATCTGTCTCCTAGCACAAGCTGACCGATGAAAAAATTTGGTATTTCTGTCCCCCTCTAATAACCAAGTATTTCTAGCCCTCTGTTTCCAATATATCTCCTCTTGGTTGTCAATGTCCTCAACCGCTTTACGCAGTTCATCATCTTCAAATTTGAGTTGCTCAGTAATTGATCCTTCCCTAAAAAGTTTCTGAACCTCCTCCCATCTAGCCACCAAGGGGGCCCTTTGGGACTGGAAATCCGACTTGTTTCCTTTCCTCCACTGTTTCAATTGAATTTTGACAAATTGAAGCTGTTTATGAAATTTGAACATTGCTGTCCCAAAAGGTGGACGGCCTTCTGTCCACCATTGAGTAATTTTCTGTCGAAGGTCCTCCTTTTGTAACCAAAAATTCTCAAATTTAAAAGGCCTATGGTGCTGCCCTCTCGAAGTCCCTCCCTCAAGCAAAATGGGAAAATGATCCGAAATAGGGCCCTCCAAAATCTGGAACTTAAAAGTCCATTTAACAAAAGCCTCCTCCGAGACCAAAAAGCGATCTAACTTGACCTTCCTGCTATGTGGCTCCTTTCTCTTGTTTGTCCAAGTGAAAAAAACACTAGGGCCTTGAACGTCCACTAAATTAAAGGCCTAAACTTGGGCAATCAGAAGCCGGTCCCCTGGATCCAAAACAGGGGTGCCACCTTCCTGGTCCCGAACAGATAATTTTGCATTAAAATCCCCTGCAATAATCCAGTCATAACACTCCCTGTATGCTCTCATGTTGTGAACAACGTCCCATTGGAGCCTCTGGCCATCAAGATCTTGGGCCCCATAAAAGTTGGTGATTAGGACCTACTCAGAATTGAAGTTATTTCTGAAGAGAGAAGTAAGTACACCCCTGCAAGCTATATGTTCTAAAGCAGTCCAGACCAGAGGGTTCCAAAGGGTAACAATTCCACCTGAAGCTCCTTGGGCAGCCACGTCCATATACCCAGCTCCTCGCCAGATTTTAGTAGCAGTTTTACTCATAATATCTAAAGACATTTTGGTCTCCTGAAGAAGCAAAAAGTCTGTTTTACGGTTTTCTAAGAGTCTTTGAACAGCAGATTGATGGGTTCTACTGTTTAAACCCCTAACATTCCAAGATTGAATAATCATTGAAAACCTTGAGAGCAGTAAGAATCAATGGTCCTCACCAATCCTCCATTGATTAGCTTATCTCCTTGCGCTGTTAGTAGTTCCTTATTGGATTTTCTTCCCGCTCCTTGAGAGTTATTGTTTCTAGATCTCTTTTCCACCTGGGTAATCCCTAAAGCAGGCCTTTCTCTATTTTTATCTGCATTTCCCATGGTGACATCTTTGATAGCCGACTGTGCTGGGGAGTGTATAACCAATGCCCCTGGATTCTCTGACTGCAGGTTCTCAGCTGGCACAGTCACCTGTTCTACTACAGGAGTGAAGGAAGGAGAAACAAGAGGTGGAGTGTTGACATTCTCACCATTCCCAACCACTCCCTCCATAGATTGGTCCTCCAGATCCACTAATGACTTAAAAATTTCATACCGATTGTTTGGCTTGAGCTGTACCTGCTCCTTGCCATTTTTCTTTTTGTTTCTCTTTCGTTTCACCTGTTCAAAGCCATCCTGCTGAGCATCAGGACCTGGAGAATTGCTAGAGGGTTCATTGACCGGACTGGACTTACCCTCTCTAGGGCGGTTTGACATTCCGCTCGGAGCCTCCGTTTTTGTGCTCACTACGTTTGGGCAGAACCTTGCCAAATGTCCATGCTTATGGCATACTCGGCACCTGAAAGGTAGGGCCTCATAGTCTAACTTCTGGATCCAGGGTACTCCTGCAAGCTCAAGTTCCACCTCAGCTGGTAGAGGCTGACTAATGTCCATCTCTACACATATTCTAGCAAAGACAGCAGTATTACCCTCTATGGTATCTTTGGAGACTCCCAAAAATCTGCCTAGGGAATTACCTATTAGTTCCAACACCTGCTCACCCCAAAACTCCATCGGGAGAGCGTACACCTCGGATCCAGACCGGGACAGCCGTGGGTTCGATGCGGGGTCGAAACCCACTCTCCAGGGTTGGACAAATAACCCTTCTGGTCCGTGGTTTCTCTTTTCTCGATTCAAATGCTCGTTTCTATCCGCTAAAGAAGAGAAACTTATGATGAAATACCCATTGCTTATAGGCCATAAAGAGTACTCACCGTGTGGCTCCCAGTTCTGGCGAACCCAGGTATGCAAAAAATTCGGTGTGGGCCGGATGCCCATGAATTTGCAGATCAAGTCGTGATTAGCTCGGTAGACGATTGTATCTTCGACCAGCATTGGTTCTATTACAATCTTAGGCCTGGAAGTGGATTGCGGGAGGCATCCATTAACGCGGTGAGCATTTGGGCCATTGGCAACATTCTTGAGTATCGTTTGAAAAGCATTCCGCTGAGCTCCATCAGTGGAAGGCGAGGGATTATCTTTCAACTTCTCAGCATATGAAGTCTTTCTCCCAAAAGGAGAAACTGGAGGAGACCCCATCGGGCCCTCCCGGGACCACTAATGAACCTTCAGACGAAATCAAAATCAACCCCCCAATGCCCCAGGCAAGATCTTCGGGCCAGAATCCCTCGAGCAACACCAGACGCCGTCACAGAAATTTTCCCGCCAAATCGCCAGAGCCCTGTTTTCCCGAGACACACAGAAATTCCTATTGCATTTTATTTTAGAGGTTGATTTTTCATAGATTTGTTGGATGAGTCAAACCTTAGTCGTTGCTAATATGTGCACTTAAAAATGATGATTTACCTTAAAAGGTTTGAATAAATCTGACTCTTAAAATTTGAAGCCATAAGTCCTAAAGTGTTAAAAATATTTAAATCAAAGTTTAAAGGCACCATGGTCTAAAAATCAAAAAAATGAAGGTTGGGGTAAAAGCCTAAATTAAAGTTTGAGGGTATGCGCCCCTTTCATTAACAATCAAGCCCCTCGAGCAAATCCGATGATTGCGCTCCATCAAGATGAAGATCCAATGGATGTGCCCTATTCGATGAGTCTAATAGTTAAAGCACCATAGTCTATAAACCTAAGACCTAAGGCTAAAATGATAATTTTAATTAAAATATTGAGGGTATGCACCAAGTGCCTTGTGCAAATCTAAAGGTAGCACCCAGATCCTCCTTAATAGGATGGATGCACTATGCTAAAACTAATCAATTTCTTAAAACAAAAGCACCATTTTCTAAAGGATTCAAAAGCCTAAGTATAGGGCCAATGGCTTTGATTTAATGTTAAGTTGCTTTGAAAAATTCAATGACAGCGATAGGCTTATGTTTTGATCCAATGGCTGCATTTGTTTTTGAAACTAACCCCGCAGGTTGAAAGAGATCAATGGCTGCAAAAACCCTCATCGGGATCTGACGACAACGATCGAGTCAAAGTCAAAACAATGGAACAAGTCGTGGAAGATCCAACATTTGCACTTCATCCAAGAGTAATCCAACGAATACGGTTTCTCCCAAGGATAATATTCATGAAAAACCTATAGTCAGATCCAACGGCTGCACCATATTCACATTTGAATCCAATGGACGTGCTTTCACCCCAGCTTACCAAAGATGATCGAGATTATACACAAATCTAAACAAGATCAATGACTGCATTCCCTCCTGAAAGAATCCAATGGTAGCAACTATTTCAAGTAAACAAAGATAAAACCGGTAAGACAAAGTCAAATTTTGATTAACCTAGGTTAATCGCATTTAGCAAGGGTTCTAAAGCATTATTAATTGCCCCCCTTTTGCACTTAACCAAGATTAATAAGAATTTCAAAGTATACATTTTTTGTTATCTAAGCCTGCAGGTTATAGGAAGATCCATGACTGCGATAAAAGAAGGATCGATCCAATGATGGTGGTTCAACCACAAATAATCAAGGTTAACTTGAGAACTTTACCTGTTCTAACAATTAAAACATGTGTAGGATAAATAAGATCAATGAAGGCACCGTCTCTAGAGAAAAATCAACGGTGTTGCAAGTCATAAAAAGGTCTAATGTTAAAAAGACTCCCACTCAGGTCCAAAGTCAAATCGACCACAAGTTCGACTAGATTCAACGATCGTGGTTAGGCTCGAATGATCTAACGGTCCCATGCAAAATAAAATTGCTCAAAGTTTAAAAGAGGATTCCTTTAGAGAGATAACCAACACAGATCAATGATCGTATTATAATTAACATCAATCCGATGGCTCGGTCCATTCAGAGAACAAGTCTAAGCGGGTAAAATCAATGGACACGTTTAACCCCTAGCGGATCTGATGGTCGTGACTTAATCAAGGCAATGTGAAGGTTGACAAGTCAAGGGATCGAAATGAATTAATGGCTGCAAACACGCTAACCAAATCAGATTATAGATATTCGATCAAGAGTAATTAAGGATTAAAAAAAAATCAACGGACACGTTTTAATCTATCGAGATCTGACAGCCATCACTTAATAAAGATAACCCAATGGCAGATCCAATGGTGTCAAGTCAACCAAAGGCCCAAGGGATAAAAAGAAATCAAGGTTTGCAGTCATGCCCAATCTGATCGAACGACTATGCTCGCTCATGATTATTAAAGGTAACTAATGCTCATAAGAAATAGATAAGAATAACCCAACATATGTATAGATGATTGGACAACTACACTTTATCAAGCATTTAATCTGACGATGAACTACTAGCAAGTTAATCAGATCAATTACGGTTAGTAGCTTCTTAATTACTATTTAATAACCAGTGAAGATGGAGGATCCGATTAAATTTTAAGTTGTCGAACTATGAAAATTTTAAAAATGAACACAACCACTACTGACCTATGCCTTCAACACCTTGTAGCTAACATCCTTGTAGATCTAGAAATATCAGTAGCCATATGAAGCATATCCCATCCAATGGTCATGAAGAGTTGACTAAACCAACGTTGATCACTAGTCGACAGATCCAAGGGGTACATTTCCCAAAGAACAAATTCGACGGTCCAACTCCCGAAAATGAGCGATCATTTCACAACATGCCCAAAGCAAGAACAAATGCAAAGATTAAGGTGGTGACTTATTTATGAGGAGATACACTGAATAAGGAGCACTATAATGGATAACAACTACAATGAAGCTGAAGTAAATAGTACACATAAAAACTGTAAATCCAGATGAAGATCAGTTAAAATACCAGATAGGTGAACCAGTAGAAGATATCCAGCTGAAAACAAATAGAATACCCAAAGGACTGGTTTCCCTAGAAATTAAGTTTGATGATTTTGATAAAGCTTACAAGCCTTTACTTAAATAAGTGATGCATAAAAATATTAACATCGGTTCAATGAAAGAACCCAAAATAGTCAAGGTAGACGTAACTTTGCTAGCTAAAGAAAAGGCTGGATACATCAGTTTCTTAAAGAAAAAAATAAGGAACATTTTTCTTGGACTTATGAAGACTTAAAAACCTTCAAGATAGATGTAATGACACACATAATACCCTTAAAGGAATATTCCAAGCCATTCAGACAAAAACAGAGGAAATATAACCTGACTCTGCATCCAATAATGCAAAAAGAGGTATAAAAATTGTTGGATTAAAAAATAATTAGAAAGGTAAGGTTTTCTTCTTGGATATCCAACTTAGTACCAGTTAGGAAAAAGAATGGTGATATTAGACTTTGTGTTGACTTCAAAAATTTAAACAAAACTTCATTAAAAGATAATTACCCACTGCCTAAAATGGAGCAACTGCTATAAGCAATAGTAGGTTCATCCATATTGTCCCTGTTGGATGGTTTTTCTGGATACAATCAAATCCATATTAATCCTGAAGACAGACATAAAACAGCCTTCACTACACCATGGGGCACATTTGAATATTTAATTATACCTTTTGGATTGATGAATGTAGGTGCTACTTTTCAGAGAGCAATGGACTTTTCCTTTAAAGGATTAATGTTCAAAATAGTGGTTGTTTACCTAGATGATATTACAGTTTTTTCTAAAAATCCAAAAGACCACTTAGAACATTTAGCTATAGTTTTTGCTCGTTGCAAAGAATTTGGAATATCTTTGAATCCCAAGAAATGCATATTCGAGACAACTCAAGGAAAATTATTGGGTCATATAGTTTCAAAAAAAGGAAAATATGTTGATCTAGAAGGAATAGAAGCTTTTTCTAAAATTCCTCCTCCCAAAACTTAAAAGGAGTTAGGTCTTTCTTTTACAAGATAAATTTTGTTAGAATATTTGTCCCAAATTTTGTAGAGATGACCAAACCTATAAATGACATGGTGAAGAAAACTGGAGAAATAAAATGAACAATAGAAAATATGCAAGTATTTAACAAGATCAAAGAAGCCATATCAACCACTCCAGCCCTAAGCTGCCCTGATTATGCAAAAGATTTTAGTATCTACTCTTATGCATCTAAAAACTCCATTGTTGCAGTTCTTTCATAGAAATATGATGAAAATAATGAAAGGACAATAGCTTTCATGATTTCAGCCTAAAAGGAGCACATCTTAAATACACCTTGCTAGAGAAATATGCTTATGTAGCCATCCAATCTTTAGAACACTACAAAGGTATATTTGGCTCAAATAAAGTTTACTGTTGTATCCCTTTTATTTGTTTACTCAATCAGAGCCATTAGGAAGACCATGAATATGAATGGTAAAGCTCTTGCAGTATGATGCTAAATTCAAAACTATCAAAGGGTAAGGTTTGGCTAAACTGTTGGCCAACAAAGAAGAAGAAGGATTTGAAAATGTTCTCACAATAGATGAAGCATATGATGTCAGAAGAATCAATAATACTGAATGCAAATGGTATGAGGAAATTTTGTCATACTTACAAACCCTGTCATTCCCTAAAGATATGTCAGCAAACAGAATGAGGTCAGTCAAGCTTCAAGCCCAAAAATATTATATACAGGATGGTGTGCTCTACTGAAAACACCTTGATGGAATATTATCAGTCTATTTATATGAAGTGATGTCCCATAAATAATCAATGAATTTCATGATGGTTTTTGTGGGGGAAATTTTGCTCCAAAAGCCACAACTAATAAAATTATGAGAGTGGGATATTATTGGCCTTTCCTTTTTAAATATGTATATAAATATGTTAGGAACTGTCATAACTGCCAGGTTTTTGCAAGAAAGAAGAAGTTTGTAGCCATGTATCTTAAGCCAGTAATCATTGAATCACCATTCACCCAATGGGGTATTGATTTAATTGGAGAGATCAAGCCAAATTCATTAGGCCAACACAAGTGGATCATAACTGCAATAGATTACTTCACCAAATGGGTGGAAGTTGCTCCTCTAAGGTCATCCACAACCACCACCATTATCAAATTTTTAGAAGAGAATATTCTGACCAGGTTTGGAGTTCCTCATAAACTGGTAACAGATAATGGACCATATTTTATTTCATATGAAATGATAGATTTTTGTGCTAAATATGGAATTGAACTTTCCTAGTCTACTAATTATTACCCCCAAGGAAATGATCTTGTTGATTCATCTAATAAAAATATAATAACCATAATTAAAAGATCATTGGATAAAAACAAAAGGGCATGGGATAGTCAATTGAAATTTGCTCTTTGGGTAGATAGGTTGTCTATAAAAAGAAATATAGGCAGGACTCCCTTTGAAATGGTATATGGGGAAAAGGCCTTATTACCCACTAGTGTTGAAAAATTTGCATTGTCCCTGTTATTACAAGATCACGAAAATATTGATGCACTACAGATAAGATTAGACCAAATTATTTATTTACAAGAACAAAGGAGGGAAACATTAAATAGAAACTATGAAATCATTTAACAAAAAGGTAAAAGGTACTCCATTCTTGGAAGGTGACATAGTATTATACTAGGATCCTAAAAATGATAAACATGGTGAAAAGGGTAAACTTGAACCTAAATGGATTGGTCCATACCAGATAGCCCATGTTATAGGGCATAATACTTACAAGTTGCAGACTTTACAGGGAGAACTAATGGCTTTCCCTATTAATGGCCAACACCTCAAGATGTACAATTCTTGTTGAAGGTGATAAAAAAAATGGAAAAACAAAAATCCCAAAAATAGAGTGATGTATTTTGTTATTATAAGCTTTTCTTTCATTGTTAGTATAGTTCTGAGTCTACTGTTACACATGGTATTCTTATTTTTATGAGTATACATTACTATTGATTCCTCCAAAAACAATAGAAGTAAGGATATTTATTTTAGACTTTGATGAGATTTACAATTTTACAATAATGAGTGTTTATGCAATGGTTTTTTGATATGAGATAAAACAAAGTGAAAATAGAGCTGATTGAAATGCTATGTCAAAGTCTCACATTACAAATGATACCTAAGGCGACTTCAAGGTCCAAAGAACTGAGTTATATTTGAGAGGGTGGTTGAGCTAAAAATCATTACACTCATCCTTTTTAGACAAAAACTAATCCTCAACTCAGGCATACTCTTTACATAATTTGCTTATATCAAATACTTCTCAAACGAGAAAAAAAATAAAAAATAAAGTAAATTGAGTCACTGCCTGAGATATCTTGGAAAACCTCTACCGGAGCTATAGATGATTTACTGGCAGTAAGGTAAAACCAGATGGGATTAGAAGCAACTCCCCACCAAGGCTATAGACTCTTGATTGGTAGTGGAGCCCTACTTGGTAAAAATATTTAACAGTGAAATCTTACATTAGGCTTAACTATTTTTTTTAGATATGGCAAAGTTCTAAAAGACTTAGAAATCAAAATGAATGCACAAACACACACATGGGTCAAAGCATGATGGAACAAATAGCTTTGATAAATTTTGTATAATCATATCCTATGACTTAGCTAAAACAAGCATAACAATATATCTAAAAATATCATATGTTTCTAAAATTCTGACCCTAGTTTCCAAATTGAATAAAAGGAATTACAGTTTTCAATACTCTATTGCCTTGATATCCTATTGTTTGTACAATTTTTCAGTTGTTTTGATTTTCAAAGCTTTGCTTATCTATCTTGATGATTTAAATTTTTATCCAAAACTGCAGTAAAACCAGGAGATTCTAGAATTATCAAATGCTTCATGTTTTCAACACATTGTCCCAATTAGAGCCTATGTTGGAGCTAAATTTGACTCAACTTTTGAAACCCCCAATTTTAAATTTTTTTGTTTCATCAAAATAATAAGCATTGCTGATCCCTATTGCATTTTATTTGAGAGGTTGATTTTTCATAGATTTGTTGGATGAGTCAAACCTTAGTCATTGCTAATGTGTGCACTTAAAAATGTTGATTTACCTTAAAAGGCAAATAGAGGTCAACCTTTGAATAAATCTGACTCTTAAAATTCGAAGCCATAAGTCCTAAAGTGTTAAAAAGATTTAAATCAAAGTTTAAAGGCACCATGGTCTAAAAATAAAAAAAACCTAAGGTTGGGGTAAAAGCATAAATTGAAGTTTGAGGGTATGCACCCCTTTCATTAACAATCAAGCCCCTCGAGCAAATTCGACGATTGCACATCAAGATGAAGATCCGACGGATGCGCCCTATTTGGTGAGTCTAATAGTTAAAGCACCATAGTCTATAAACTGAAGACCTAAGGCTAAAATGATAATTTTAATTAAAAGCTTGAGGGTATGCACCCCCTTTAATTGAAAATCGAGTGCCTTGTGCAAATATAAAGGTAGCGCCCAGATCCTCCTTAATCAGACGGATGTGCTCTGCTAAAACTAATGAATTTCTTAAAAAAAAAGCATCATTTTCTAAAGGATTCAAAAGCCTAAGTATAGGGTCAATGGCTTTGATTTAATGTTAAGTTGGTTTAAAAAATTCAACGGCAGCGATAGGCTTATGTTTTGTTCCAATGGTTGTGTTTGTTTTTTAAACTAACCCTGTAGGTTGAAAGAGATCGATGGCTATGAAAACCCTCATCGGGATATGACGACAATGATCGAGTCAAATTTAAAATAATAGAACAAGTCACGGAAGATCCAACGGCTGCGCTTCATCCAAGAGTAATCCGATGAATGCGGTTTCTCCCAAGGATAATATTCGTGAAAAATCTATGGTCAGATCCAACGGCTGTGCCAAATTCACATTTAAACCCAATGGACGTGCTTTCACCCTAGCTTACCAAATATGATCAAGATTATGCACAGATCTAAACAAGATCAATGACTGTGTTCTCTCCCAAGAGAATCCAACAGTAGTAACTGTTTCAAGTAAATAAAGGTAAAACCAGTAAGACAAAGTCAAATTTTGATTAACCTAGGTTAATCATGTTTAGCAAGGGTTCTAACGCATTATTAATCACCCCCCTTTTGCACTTAACCAAGATTAATAAGAATTTCGAAGCACACATTTTTTGTTATCTAAGCATGCAGGTTATAGGAAGATCCACGGCTATGATAAAACAAGGATCGATCCAATGATGATGGTTCAACCACGAATAATCAAGGTTAACTTGAGAACTTTACCCATGCTAATGAATAAAGCATGTACAGGATAAATAAGATCAACAAAGGCACCGTCCCTAGATAAATCAACGATGTTGCAGGTCATAAAAAGGTCGAACGTTAAAAAGACTCCCACTCAATTCCAAAGTCAAAGCGACCACAAGTCCGACTAGATCCAATGATCGTGGTTAGGCTTGGATGATCTAATGGTCCCATGCAAAAGAAAGTTTCTTGAATTTTAAAAGAGGATTCCTTTAGAGAGAACCAACACAGATCAACAGTCACATAATAATTAACATCAATCTAATGGTCATGGTCCATTTAGAGAACAAGTCCAACCAGGTAAAATCAATGGATGCATTTAACCCCTAGCTAATCTGACGATCGTGACTTAATCAAGGCAATGTGAAGGTTGATAAGTCAAGGGGTCGAAACGAATCGACAACTGCAAACATGCTAGCCAAATCTGATGGCAAAGATTCGATCAAGATAAATTAGGATTAAAATAAATCAATGGTCGCATTTTAATCTACCAAGATCTAATGACCATCGCTTAATCAAGATCCAATGGTGTCAAGTAAACCAAACGCCCAAGGGATAAAAAGAAATCAAGGGATGAGGTCATGCCCAATCTGATCAAATGACTGCACTCACTCATGAATATTAAAGGTAATTAATGCTCTTAGGAAATATATAAGGATAACCTAAGGTATATATAGATATGGCTATGCTTGATCAAACATTTAATCTGATGATGAGCCACTAGCAAGGTAATTATATCAACACGGTCAGTAGCTTCTTAATTACTATTTAATAACCAGTGAAGATGGAGGATCCGATTAAATTTTAAGTTGCCGAACTATGAAAAATTTAAAAAAGAACACAACCACTACTGACCTATGCCTTCAACACCTTGTAGCTAACATCCTTGCAGGTCTAGAAATATCAAAAAGTAGCCATACGAAGCATATCCCATCCAATGGTCATGAAGAGTTGACTAAACCAACATTGATCACTAGTCGACAGATCCAAGGGGTACATTTCCCAAAGAACAAATTCGACGGTCCAACTCTCAAAAATGGGTGATCATTTCACAACATGCCCAAAGCAAGAACCAATGCAAAGAGTAAGGTGGTGACTTATTTATGAGGACATACACTGAACAAGGAGCACTGTAATGGGCAACAACTACAATGAAGCCGAAGTAAATAGTACACATAAAAAATGTAAATCCAGATAATACCCAGGGAAGGAAATATTCGAGTGATCAAAACAAATCCCATGGATAGTACCCAGATAAGGCTAATGTGGACTGATCAGAAGATAAATCCTGACACTCAAGCATGCAATCAGATCATACACATCCACTGAGAATGATAGCATACTACGTGAAATAATAAAATAATCCTGTTGAGCATATTCATACCCAAAGTTCATAGCTTATAAATAGAGATAGTAAAAGGGAGCTAAAGGGCATCAGTGAGAAAAACAATGGAGTACAAAGAGTATGAACACATTCATTTTCTGTTTTGTAAAAGAGTAAAACATGGTTTCGGCTTGTAGAAAGCCATTTACTCCACGCTTTGACGAGAATATAGTTACAAGGGGAACACTCTAACGGAGTATAGTTATGGAAGCAACATATAGATGCTTCCAGATCTTGTTTTCCATTCCTGCCTTCCTCCTACTTATCGTTGCCTCCCTCTTTATAGGCATTCTCTCTTGACCACCCTGACCTTTCTCCCCACAAAGTGGTATCTCGCCACTGTCCATTGTGTGAAGCCACTCCCTTTCCTCTTTTATCCCTTCAATTCATCACGTAATCTATGACATTCCATCTGTTTACCACTAGCATGCCACCTCTTGTCTTCACCATCACGTCGGGCCCCCCTTCATCCTTCGTCAAAATTTTATGATATCAGTCTGGTCAATCCCCAACAACATATCATAATGACCAGAACAAGCAAAAGAAATAAATTGTGTATAAGTATAAATCCTTCGTTTAAAAGAGCAGAAGAAGAAAAACAAATAGGCCAACCCATTTCAGTGGAAAATCTCCCTTCAAACCAAGAGTGAACTACAACAGTCGATTCAGAGCCACACCAACTAGACAACATACATAATAGATTCAATCAGATACTAACAAGTGTAAGGCCAAGATCAGGCCAAGAATAATAGATTCAAGAACCCATCCTATAAGAAGAAGTGCCCAAGTTCAGAATCAGGATCAAGCATTTAGAGAATATCATTTTTTTCTAAGAGGTATACTTGAGTGCCCTTTAGAGTTGTGTTGTTGTATCCCCTTTTGTGTCTTAGTTTTCTCATTCATTCTTCTTTCTTCCCTTTATTGTGCAAGATTTTTGATAGGAAAGTACTCAAGAAGCTGAGAATATTTCCAGACCTATTGAGTCAAGAGATACTATTATCTGATTGGAACAAGGAGAGTAGGAGAGTTTTGTTACATTATTTGAACATAATGTCTTCATTGTATTGATAATTTTTCTAGAAAAATAGAGTTTAAAGGCTTCCTGCCCACTCTGCATGTAATATTTTCTTTTAAATCAATACAATTCTGAGTCTTTTTCCTGTTATATCATTGTATCAGTTTGGTGTGTTACTACGTAATGGGTTACATTATTTGAATGCATTGTGTATGTTTCTCTCATTGGTCAACTTTTAGTTTTATTACGATACTTGAATAAGTCTAAGAGCATCAATTTTTCTTTTCTACCGTATTTTTGTTCTTGTCAAATATGTTGTTAAATTTCTATATCAGCCCAATGAATCTAAGCATCGGTCTATATAAGGCATAACAAATGGTTATTTTCTTGCTTGGTCATTATTAATACATCTAGTATAATCCTATTCTAGAGCTTGTAAGTAGTGTTTTATCATAATTTACCACTAGGGTTTCATTACCCATTATGTAGTTTTTCTTTAGCAATATTCATGTTTATCAAAATGAAGAGGCAGGTTGACCAAAGCCTGTAATAGCTCGTTGGTTTTAAATGATTTCTTGTAGTGTGATAATCGAATCCTATGGATGCCAAAAATGGTTCCGACGGTCCTCTATACTAAAGATATGAGATTTTTAAAGAATTGAGATGAGAGATGAGGCAACCTCTCTATTATAATATCGATGATCAGCCTTGAGAATTGAGATGATATATGAGTAACCATATCTTTAATAGGAATTCTCTCCCTTTAAATTAAAAGGTCCATAATTAATAGCTTTGGAATAGCTCCCAATGAATAAGAATAGCTTCTCCGGTCTCCGATGAATAGGGATGAGTAGGAATAGCTTTGATGGTCTTGTCCTTAATGAATAGGAACCTTCTCGCTCTTTAATAGACTTCTTTTCAATGAATAGGAAGATCGAATGAATAGACTTCTTTGAATAGCCCTTTAAATTAAATAGCCATGCGCGGCCTTTCGCCTTTAGCCTTTTAAGAGCCCTTTTGAATGGTGGGGGAGGGGGCCATTAAAGGGTTGGGATTGGAGACTATACGAATACTGGCATTAGATCTTCTTCCGGCATGATCGGGGAAAACGGGGTTCGAACCCGCGACTTCTGGCGTGACAGACCAGCACTCTAACCGACTGAGCTATTTCCCCTCTCCCTCTCCCGGATAGAGAGGGCCAAACACCAACCTGGCTATTTTAAAGGTAAAGGTATAGGTAGAGGTCCTCTTCTTTACGTTCTCATAGTCACATTGGATATGTATTTTGATCTCATACTCATCACTGCCCCCTCCTATCTAAAAGGTCGAGTGCAATCTCTCAATCTTAAGAATGCTTATCCTTACCTTACCTTATAAAAGTGGGGGTGGGGGTGGGGGCTCGGGTTCCCTTTTAAAATAGAGGTTGTTTTGTTGCTTTTTCAATAAGGGCATATACAAAATGACCTTAGAGTTTCAAAGAGGAAGCAGGTACTTTCACCCATATAAAGTATCGGAAAGCTCATTGTCATACTCTCTTTAAAAGGTTGATCCTCCCCCTCTCTATTTTAAAAGGTATGGTTTGGTTAGTTCAACACTCTTCTCTGTGGTTGACCCAACCCCTTATCCTGGGTGCCTATTGTAAATGTTCCCCAATTTAAGCTTGCAGACAAACTCCCACCTTCAAAAGCTTTTAAAATCAAAGTTTTCACACTTTAAAAAATGATTGAACCAACCTCCCCTTTTTTAATAGAGGCTGCTAAGAGGTAATTTGAGTTAGTTGGCCATTCCCCTCCCTTCCACAATTTTGAGATAAAAAAGTGCATTCACTCTCATAATAGAGATGGTTGGACGACTACTTGGTCTAAGAGCTCACACGAGCCCCTTACCTTAAAATGCAAGAGCCCTAAAAAAGCTATCTATCTCAAAAGGGAGGGAGCTGCCCTCGGATGGATTAATGAATGTTGACAAGAATTTTAAATTAAATGGCATGTTATTAAATATTAGATTAATTTTATTAATGCTCATGAGTGTTTAGGCTGGGCCTTTGAAAAAGAGAGCTCTGCTCCTCCTAAAGCAAAGTGCACCCTTATATAAGAGAGAGGCTTGACTCCAGTTAGGCACTTGGATTGAGACGAGTCGGGTGTCTCATTCACTCATGGACCAGGGCTTTCAATATTACCTAGCTTTCCACTCTTATCCGTGAGAGCCATATATAAAGGTTAGGTAATAGGCGCTTTATGATCCGTATCCGACCCCTTTTCCCAACTTCACTCCTTCTATATCAGCTAAGGTCCTCTTAAGGCTAGAGAGAGCTTACCTTAGAGGGTCCACTTTAGGACAAAAGAATGATCCCAAGAAAAAGCAATACCTCTTAGGAGGGAGAGGGCTCGACGTAAGAGAAGACCTATTATGCGACTAGTGAGTTGGGAGAGCACTCTTAAGACCAAATTCTCCATATCCATTGAGGACCATGAGCACTCTTAATAGCCATACCTAGCCTAGGTTATTATAAAGCATGGGATCAACCTTTTAATTTAAAGAGAACCTCTTTCTTTAAGAGCTCTCCATCCTGCCCTCTATTCTAAAAATGCTCTCTAAAAACTTTGGGAGAGGGGTTTGAAAAGTGCTTTTAAAAAATCCTCTCCTTACCGCAGAGGCACCTCTTCAGGATAACAAGCCTCTCACCATAGAATTTCTTGATGATGTAGTCTTTGCATTATCAGACCTACCCGAATTTAAAGAACCTGAGAAATAAAGAGAAATGACATTATTCTTCGATGGTTCAAAGTGTGAACAAGGGGGTGGAGCAAGGATTGTCTTTATCACACCGCAAGGTGCTCCATTGCCCCTATAATTCAAACTAGACTTCCCTTGCACAAACAATAACACAAATTATGAGGTCCTGATCTTGGGACTCCAAATAGCTATCGCAATGGGTATTAAAATATTGAACATCTTTGGTGACTCCTTGCTTATAGTAAATCAATTCAAAGGATTATTCCAATGCAGGTACCGACTCCTAAAATATTACAAGGAGCTTGTTGACACTTACCTAGCTTGACTAGAATGGTATGACATCAAGAAAATCCCTCGTATGTCAAATAGATTTGCAGACACCATGGCGTCTTTAGGACCCTTAAACCCTCAGAATCCATCTACTAATTTCACAACCGTTTACATTAAGGTGCTCGTGCACTCGGCAATACAATGTGAGGCTATTAATAATCTAGAATCAGTCAACATGATAAATATTGAACCAAATCAAGAGTGGTCCTTCAGAGCTAGAGAGTTCTTACATATGGCACCTTGGAAATATTTGATCTCCTAGGGTCCTACAGAGTGTGGTGCGACCATTCACCACAGGGTTGTCTCTTAGTCTGTATTCATGAATTCCAAGAAATAGGAGGAACAAGCCATCTTTTCTATAGAAACTATGGCTTACCAGGATTGGCTTTCTCAAGTGTGGGATTTCCTAAAGCTTGGAATGGTATCACAAGGTCTATCTCATGTCGAAAGATAAAATTTTAAATAGAAGGCAACAAGGTACATCTTGTTGGGGGAGATTCTTTATAGGTGAGGTTACGATGGAATGCTCCTTCATTATCTTGAGCCACAAGAAGCATCTTGGGAAATTTTGTAGGCTCATGATGGTACGTGTTTTGGTCACTTCAGTGGCATGGCCATCGTTAAGCGCATCTTGAGAATGGGTTATTATTCGCACACTATGGAAAAATATTGTTGCAAGTATGTCAAGAAATGTATTAAATGCCAACATCACATGAACCTCACACATTTACCATCACAAGCCTTACAACCCATCCAGGCAGCATGGCCCTTCTTGTAGTGGGGACTAGACTTAGTTGGGAAGATCTCACCCCTATCCTCAGGCTGATACGCATTCATCATAACGGCCACAGAGTATTTCACCAAATGGGTCGAAGCAATCCCCTTGACATCGACAAATGGACCAAGGATTGCGAAGTTTATACTCCAAAATATCATAAGTCATTTTTCAACACCCTATTATCTGCAAGAAAATGGGCAAGCAGAGGCCTCAAACAAAACAATAGTCGCCATATTGAGGAAGACGGTGAAAGATAATCACAAGGATTGGCATCTATAATTTTCTCATGCATTATGGGCATACAAGACTAGTGTGCATACAGCCACTGGGGCAACACCATTTTCACTTGTATATGGCACTGAGGCCATCATGCTCCTAGAGTTGGAAATTCCAACCCTACGCATAGTGTTACAGGACTTCATAGATGATGACACTACGCGACAAGCCTACATTTATCAATTAATGCTTCTTTATGAACATCAAGTCAATGCCTTGGAGTATCTCCACATTTATCAAGATTGCCTTGCACGAGCCTACAATAGTAAATTCCACTCAAGGGAATTCAAAGTTGGAGATTTTGTGCTCAAAGAAAACCAACAAAACTCAAAATTGCCACCGCACCTACGAGACAATTTGCAGAAAATTGGATGGGTCCATACTTGATCTCGAAAATATTTGGGCCTGGAGCATATCGCCTCACATCATTGGATGGTGTTGAAGAGCCTGAGCCTCTCAATATCATCCACTTGAAGGTATTTTATACATAAAATACAAAAACAGGGCTTACAGATACCTCCTTCTCCAAGTCTAGTTCCTAGAGGGATCCTCTTGCTTTCGTATGTTGATAGCCTATCCAGTGAACCTGTAGCCCTGCAAGCATGAAAAAAATAGAAAACGCTCAGCTATATGAGATTGCCTCCCCGGATAAGGTTGTTAGTGATAACCCTAATAAACAGAAATATACCCAATGACAATAGAAACTAATTTTATGAATGCAAGTACATGAAATAAATCAGATCTATGCTAATGGTATAAAAACATGTAATAGGCTAAATGAAAAGACCTAATGCTAAGAACCCTAGACTAGGCCTGTGGGACATTGAATGAGACAGTGGCCGCTAAGATGAAAACCTATATCTATTGGTCCAAGGCTATGGATCTAAGCTTGTTGCTGATGTTGAAATGATTGTCACTTTTGTCTGATGTATTGAATATCCTATAGATGATAACCCCTCAGTCGGCTAGCACTTTGTTGCTCCTAAAAGGCGCTCCAATTTTCTCTTCGATCTGACAGGGCTTCGCTACAAGGAAAGTTCTTTAAGTATCAAAAGATCTCCAAGATGATAAAATAAAGTCCTCAATTGATTCTAGCTAATCTGTGGTGCTCTTAGGTTTGCACCTTATATTGTGTTGAGGTCCTAGGTTTAGGTATAAAAAACCCTAGGACTGAATCCTACATACAAAATGTTTGTTAGCATGAGAATTTGAGTCTTTGCCTACCCTTGAGGGCTAGTTAACTGATGTCTAAATATAGACTTTGAGTCTTTCATGTAGACTAGTTATGAGGAGGAATGCAAAGTTGTTCCCGCTCGGCCTTATTGCATGCAAACTGCCACTTCCACCTGAGATTGGGCTGCATTATAGGCAAGTACCATATTCAGCATAATTTTTCAATATCCTATTATCCACAAGAAAATGGGCAAGCAAAGGCCTCAAACAAAAAAATAGTCATCATATTGAGGAAGACGGTGAAAGATAATCACAAGGATTAGCATTTTCAATTGCCTCTTGCATTATGGGCATACAGGACTAGTGTGCGAACACCCATTGGGGCAACATTGTTTTCAATTGTATATGGCAATGAGGCCATCATGCCCCTAGATTTAGAAATTCTAACCCTACGCATAGCGTTATAGGACTTCATATATGATGACACCATGCGGTGAGCCCACCTTGATCAATTTACGCTTCTTGATGAACGTCAAGTCAATGCCTTGGAGCATCTCCGTGTTTATCAAGATTGCCTTGCGTGAGCCTACAAATAGTAAATTCCACTCAAGGGAATTCAAAGTTGGAGATATTGTGCTCAAAGAAAACCAGCAAAACTCAAACCTACCGCCGCACCTACGAGACAAATTTATGGCAAATTGGATAGGTCCATACTTGATCTCAGAAAGGGTTGGGCCTGGAGCATATCGCCTCACATTATTGGATGGTGTTGAAGAGCCTGAGCCTCTCAATATCATCCACTTGAAGGCATTTTATACATAAGACACAAAAACATTCAAAAACTAATCGTAAAAACATAAAATATTCAAAAATAAAATGCTCCAAGGGTATCTTCACACCGCTTGGTCAAAATTCAATAAAAAATGCTCCAAGGGTATCTTCACACCGCTTGGTCAAAATTCAATCAAAAATGCTCCAAGGGTATCTTCACACCGCTTGGTCAAATTCAATAAAAAATGCTCCAAGGGTATCTTCATACCGCTTGGTCACCTTAATAAAAAATGCTCCAAGGGTATCCTCATGCTGCTTGGTCAAAATCAATCAAAAATGCTCCAAGGGTATCTTCATGCTGCTTGGTCACCTCAAATAAAAAATTCTCCAAGGGTATCTTCACATCGCTTGGTCAAAGTTCAATAAAAAATGCTCCAAGGGTATCTTCATGCCACTTGGTCACCTCAAATTAAAAATGCTCCAAGGGTATCTTCACACCGCTTGGTCAAAGTTCAATAAAAAATGCTCCAAGGGTATCTTCACGCCGCTTGGTCAGCATCAATCAAAATGCTCCAAGGGCATCTTCATGTCGCTTCACCTCAATCAAAAATTCTCCAAAGGTATCATCATGCCATTTGGTCAACCCCTAAAAGCCCCAAAGGCACAATAAGCCCTTTGGTCAAAAAATAATCAAAAACACAAAAACATTCAAATATACTTAAAACACAAAAACATTCAAATATATCATAAAATTACAAAAAAAATCATTAAAATATAAAAGATTCAAAAATAAAATGCTCCAAGGGTATCTTCATACCGCTTGGTCAAAATTCAATAAAAAATGCTCCAAGGGTATCTTTACATCGCTTGCTCAAAATTCAATCAAAAATGCTCCAAGGGTATCTTCACGTCGCTTGGTCAAATTCAATCAAAAATGCTCCAAGAGTATCTTTTTACCGCATGGTCACCTCAATAAAAAATGTTCCAAGGGTATCTTCATGTCGCTTGGTCAAAATCAATCAAAAATTCTCCAAGGGTATCTTCATGCCGCTTGGTCACCTCAAATAAAAAATGCTCCAAGGGTATCTTCACTTCGCTTGGTCACCTCAATAAAAAATGCTCCAAGGGTATCCTCATGCCATTTGGTCAACCCTAAAATCCCCAAAGGCACAATAATCCCTTTGGTCAAAAAATATTCAAAAACACAAATACAATACAAAATAATAAAAAACACAAAAACAATGCAAAACAATCATAAGCAAAAAAACAAATGCAAAATAATCAAAAACACAAAAACAATACAAAACAATCAAAAGCACAAAAATAATGCAAAATAATCAAAAATACAAAAATATTTGCATCTTACATTTGCATCCACATAGCTGCATTACATTCATATTCATTGCATTTGCACATGTTATGATCACAATCTTGCAAACAATACCACAGTTTGTATCATAACCACAAATCCATCTTCATCCATTCACCCATGTATGTAACTGTGTTTTTCAACACAACCATTTAATGTTGCTATACATAATAGGATAAGGTTTTTTGGTCATTCAACCATATCTAGTGGTCTTATCAGCTTTTGTGGAGAGCCATCTTGATTAATAGAGGGCAAGGTCTAGTGGTGATAGTGCCTAGCATACTTCAGAATCCCATCACTAATTGAAAACAATAAAATTCTAATTGGTACAAGGGAAAGATAAAAGCTGCCAAAGTGGTCTAGGTTACCTTAAGCAAAAAGGATCTTCCTTGCTTATCCCACTATGCGACTAATTTAAAGGTGTTGAGAATTGGCAAAAGGACAAGTTCCGCCCTACCCAGTTAAATCCCTTGCTTTCATTAAAACAAGCAAAATCCCAGAGTCAAGCAAAATTCAAAAGCAAAACAAGTGATTATCATCACTACATAAATCCCTTGCTTTCATTAAAACAAGCTAAATCCCAAAATCAAGCAAAAGTCAAAATCAAAACAAGCAATCATCATCTCTACCTAAATCGAGAAAAAAAAATCAATAAAAAATAAGGGAATGGAGCATGAGCAAGTATCCCAAAGAAAATGAAGAAAAGAAGGGAATGGAGCTTGAATCCTTGGAATTCTCAGTATTGTACAAAACTCGAAGGTGATCCCCATTACAGGTTTGGTGTATAGCCATGCCTAGCAATGGTGATACCCTTACGCATGACGATATGTCTATCACATTAGGTAACCCAATGTGATGACCAATCTTGCATTTGTATAGACCAATAATTTGCATGTGGATGAGCTAGCTTTAGGTAACCCAATACTACCTAAAATGGTCTAGACCATAGGACTTATGACTGAAATAAGTCTGGAATGGTGGGAGACCTATAGTAAGGAGAAAAATATCAATGCCATTCATTTAAAGTAGGAGGACTTCGTGAAAGCCTTAAAAAAAGAGTTTCCTTACAGAGTAGATCTATATGAAGAAACTTGATGAGTTTGTTCAACTCCACCAAGGGACTCAGTTCGTAGAAGGGTATTATAGGTAATTATTGAAACTTTTTAAATATGCACCATCCTTTGATAAGGATAACAAAATAAAAGTGCATAAATTCCTCTCTAGAGCTGGATATCATATCAAGAATTTAAACCTGGTGATCTGGAGATCGCTTACAAACTAGCTTGCCAATTAGTACCCTAGTAAGAATTTTAACAACTCTTAAAATGGGTCAAATAAGGAACATTGTCACTAGAAAAAGAGGAAGTGGAGGCTTGAACCAAGTCAAAAAGGAAAGGAAGATCCCAAATTTGTAAATAAGAACAATGAGAAACCTAGGCACTTTAAGAAGAAGTTCCATCTAAGGAATAAAAGCAACAATAATGCTAAAAAATTACAACCTCTAAAATAGGCAGGACCACATCCTACTAATGAGGAGGATAAACCAGATCAAGGGACATGCCAAAATCATAAATTAGGATGTTATGAATGTGGAGATCTGCAATATGATAGGAATTATCCCCTTCATGTAGAGTCTAGCCAGAAGGTAAATGGGAAGGGTCACAAGATCTATGTGGCCATCGGGAACTAGAATCTAGAAGGACAAGCCACTCCTTTACTCATAAATGGTAAAATATATGGTAGATATGTTAAATTTTTTATAGATAATGGAGCTATAGATAGCTTTATTTCTAATAGTATAATAAGGTACATGCTGGAGAAACTTGGATCTTTGGAATAATGGTGGAAAGTGAAGTATGCGTCAGGTTAGACCTACTCCATGGATCAATGCTTCTCCATACCTAAAATTTTCCTACACACTAGCTCTATCATTTGGCACCTATATGTAGCACCGCTACATGCCTTTGACATCATCTTCCGCATGGATCGGCTAAAATCTCACAAAGCTTTGATCAATTTCCAAGATCGATGGATTGATTTCACTAATGACAAGAAATAAAGGGTAAAAATGGTTAATGAATAAGGTTCCTTTAATCCTATGCTATTATCCATATGAAGGCCATAAGGAGAAGAGGAATGGTCTACGTAGTTAAATTGAAAGAAGTTGAAGATGTCAATGAGGAGGAAGTACTTTAGAAATTCCCAATTTTGCAAGAATATAGGCAAGTATTTACCTCATAACTTCCTGAAATACCTCCTAGAATTTGAATTCACCATTGATCTAGTACTAGGTGTAGAACCCATTCATAAGGCTTCTTATAGGATGAACCCTATAAAGATGCAAGAATTGAAGGTGCAAATTCAAGAATTAATTGGCAAAGGGTTAATCAAACCAAGTGTATCCCCATGGGGTGCACTGGTACTATTTTTGAAGAAGAAATATGGTTTGTTAAGGCTTTGTATAGACTACATGATGTTGAAAAAAGCCACCATCAAGAACAAATATCCTTTGCCAAGGATAGAAGATCTATTTGATCAACTAAAATATGCCACCATATTCTCCAAGATTGATTTGAAATCAGGATATAGGATGAGGATACTCACAAAACTATTTTTAAAACCTGGTATGGACACTATGAGTTCATAGTCCTACCATTCGGATTGACCAATGCATCGGTAGAATTCATGAATGTGATGAATAGTGTGTTTAGAAATTACTTGGACTAATTTGTATTGGTATTCTTAGATGATATTCTAATCTATTCCCATAGTAAAGAAGAGCATGATAGACACTTGAAAATCGTGCTAGGTTTATTAAAGAGAAATCAACTCTATGGGAACCTATCCAAATGTGATTTTTATGTGTTGCAAGTACACTACTTGGGACATATAATCTCCACAATCAGGATTGCAATATATCCTTAGAAAATAAAGGTCATTTTAAATTGGCCACCTCCCACTAGTGTAACAGAAGCGAGGAGCTTCATGGGTTTAGTATGGTACTATCAAAGATTTGTGAAGATTCTAGGATAGCCTCCCCAATAAAAAATATTCAAAGGAAATGAAATGTGTTCATATGGACGGACAAATGTGAAGTCACCTTCTAGTTTCTTAAACAAAAACTCACTTCTACACCCATAATAAAAATCCCAGACCCCAAGGTAAATTTGTAGTGTGCATAGATGCTTCTTTGGAAGGATTGAGAGGAGTGCTATCCCAAGAAAGCTTAAGAAACATGAGGCTAACTATGATACTCATGACTTAGAACTAGATGTTGTAGTGCATACCTTGAAAATTTGGTGACACTATATTGTGGGTATATCCTTTGAGTTGAGAACTGATCACTAGAGTTTAAAGTATATATTTACTTAGCCTTTGCTAAATGCAAGATAGAGAAGGTGGATTAAGTTTTTGCCGAATATTATTTTGGCATAGAATACATCAAAGGTAAGTAAAACAAGGTTGTTGATGCTTTGAGAAGAAGAACGCACATTACCGCACTAACCCGAAGTCATATAAATCTTATGGATCAAGTTAAACAAGCCCAATATTAGGATCAATTTTGTATTGAAATCCAAGCCAATTTGGCACAAGATCCTAAGGTTGCTATAGATTATGGTCTCATGGATGGACTTTTGTGTTTCAAGAATCGGGTAGTCATCCCTAAAGTTGGCAATCTAAGAAGGGCAATCATGAGGGAAGCTCATAGATCCCAATACTCTACTCATTTTTGAGGGGCCAAGATGAGGGAGAACATGAATAATATCTTCTATTGGCTTGGTATGAAGAAGGATGTCATTGAATTTGTTACTTGATATTTGGAATGCCAAAAAGTGAAGGCAAAACATAAGCACTCAATAGGTCGGTTATACCCACATGATGTACCCGTGCAAAAGTGGCAAGTGATATCAATGGATTTCATAGTTGGATTGCCTAATACCAGGTACCAAAATGATGCGATACTTGTCATAGTGGAAAAAATTACCAAGGTAGCACACTTTGTACCAAGTAGCACCAAGGATGATGTGGTAGTGGTCACCAATAGATTCACCAAAGAGATATTAAGGTTGCATGGATTTCCTAAAGAAATTATATTTGATCGAGATTCTCGTTTCACATACAAATTCTAGAAAGCCCTCCATAATGCAATTGGAACTACACTAAATATATGTTATTCTTACCACCTGAAGACAAACAGGCAGACAAAAAGAGTCAATCAAATCTTAGAAGACATGGTTCTCTGTATTGCATGGATTAAAAGTTTTGATGGGAAGACTTCCTACCTTTAGTAGAGTTTACCTACAACAAAAAATACTATGCTTCCCTAAAGATGGCTCCTTTTGAGGCTTTGTATGACCAAAGATTTAGAACACCATTATCATGAGACAATCCAGAATATCGAGATATTATTGGGCTCGATATACACTCAAGGAGATGGAGGAACAAATGAAGGTAATACAACAAAGGCTTAAGGAAGCTTTGGATTTCCATAAGAGTTATGTTGACTTAAAGAGAACTCCTCAAAAAATTTCTATGAGAGATAGGATATTCTTTATGGTAAAGCCTATGAAAAGTGCTATCAATTCAACAAAACTAGACCCAATATATGTTGGACCATTCACCATCCTGAAAGGAATTAGACCTGTTGCCTACAGACTCAAATTGCCACCCAATTTGGAGAAGATCCACGATTCTTTCTATGTATCCCTTATTAGAAAATATCTTGATGATCCTAATCATGTGTTGGATGTCTCAAAACAATAGATGGTGGATCCAATGTACATTGAAGTGAAACCGATCAGAATCCTCAAGTTTTGCTCCAAGACCATGAGGAAGCGAAACGTAGAGCAGTGCAAGATCCATTGGGACCTATATTATGAAAGTAATACCACCTAGGAAAAGGTGGAGGACATGAGGAATTACTTTCGTTATTTATTTGAAAACAATGTGTAATATTATTTCAGATAGACTTTGTGTGATGCATAGATAGATACTCTGATAGAGATACTTATGCATTGATGATGGTATGTATGCACTGATTTATATCTCATTACTTTATGATGATAGTTATATTTTATGCTTTGATCTTACCATACAAAAAAAATCATTGATGAATGATTTTCATGCAATATACATGTTTTATTTCTTGAATAATATGGTATTGCTAATATTTTATTGCATCACAGGTCCAGGAGCTCTCGTGGGTGGAAGAAGTTGGCCTTCTCATAGGAAGAAGGAGTTGTTCGACCACCAAGAATAAGATACTAGAAAAAGGGAAAGGATGATGAAGATAACCCATGGGTAACACATATAATTACCTGCATATAGGTATACTCATGACTGCACCATTGGGCAATCATATCTGAGACTAGCCTCTTAGATATGATGATGATAGCAAGCCTATCTTAAAGAGGCCATCCACAAGATAAAACAATGGTGTGGAATATTGAGATTGCATGGTTGCCTGTGATTGCAATTTAGTAAAAAGCATTATGGTTATTTGCTTATTTTTCTATGTTTTGGTTATGCATTAATATTTTATTGATTGCTAACTATGATAACACAAGGGACTGTGTTTAGTCTAAGGGGGGGAGTATGTCACATTACACCTCGAACCGAACCCTTGTGCTTGGAAAAATAAAATTTATGCTTAAATTATGAAGGCCTAGAAAATATTTGAAATTTTCAAGGTATTAAAAATAGTGGTTTTTTATTTAATATTTTTGAAAAATGCATCCAAGAAAGAAATAACTTGTATTTTAATAGAAAAGGAATTTTTCATGTAAATTTAATTATTAATGTGCTTTGCAAACTAGTATGGTGTTAAGATACTTTGAGGAAAGTATTTTGGTCCTAAAAATCCAGTAAGAGCCATGAGGAAAAATAATATATACCCTCCATATTCTAGAAAGAATTTAAAAATAATATTAGTCATTCAAAGTCCTCCAAAACACTATTGGCTACCCTTTGATGTGCATCATGTCCTCAAAGCTGCAAAAAAATACTATGCCACTAATTTACCTACATCACCTTCCACTAACCTCTCCAAAAGGTCATTACCTAGACTACCCTTCACCTTTTGAGAAGGCACCCCCTGAATGCTATAAAAAGCCACCATGGGTTAACAAAAAAGAGTGTGATGGATGCTGGTAAAAATATTGGAGAGATATTGGTAGGAGAACTTGGGCTTAGGGATTATGATCTTTATATTTTGGTAAATCAAAATTCAAACAACCTTAAGTTTGGTCCAAGACATTGAAAGAGTGTGGCCCAAGAAGGAAGGGTTGGTGAACTTAGAAGACTAGGAAGAAAGGCTTGAAGCTCTTACAAATTTCACAGGTCGAAGAAACTTTCCCACTTATCATTTATCTATCTTGAAGGACTACAAGTGGTTGGAAATCTCTACCCACAAAACCTTTTCATAGGCCACTTACCGAGTTACTGTCATCGGGCTCAATGTGTATTAACCAATGTGGTGGTAATTAACAATGGAATATTGTCAACGTGTTTTTGGGATTTACCTAAACTATGGAAAAGACCTCTAGATACATTGGGTATGAATTTGTCAAGTGTGTATAAAACTTATGGAAATTGTCGTTGAATAATTTGGTATTTAATTGTAATTAAATCTATATGTTTAATTAAACTTGACAAATGCCATAGGTAAAAACCAATCTTCATAATGAAGATATGGGATAAATTTTAGGACTACATTTTGTATATCTTGAAGCAAATTACTGAAATGAAATTGTACATCTTGAAACAAATGATAGAAGTAAACTTGTATGACTTGCATAAGTCCCTTTTAAAAGGAACAATTTATAATGTGGTGGAAGATTTTGTATAAACCATAATAATTACTTGCTTAAGGATTTGAGATAAATAGTAAACTTTTGTTTTGGATAAAAAAATATCCCTTATAAGAACTATAGTTTATCTTGATAAGAGATTGGTAAATAAACCTCTTTTGCTAATATAATGTATCTATAGTGTATGTCTTGAGACAAAATTTAAGGGCCAAGTTGGTAACCTATAGTGTAATATTGTGATTAGAATACGAGACCAACCATAGCTAAACTTGAGTAATCTTCATGGTAGATTGCAAATCTTAGGACAACTATAATACAATATTGGTAATAGATCATGAGGTAACTTGGTAGCCTAATTTTGTAGAAAGACTACTATAAAAATTAGCAAAAACATTCATGAAGGAACTATAGTATAACCATAATGATGGAATGTAGAATAAATCCAGTTTACAACCTTAACATAGGTTAAGATTAAACGCTTGGAAGGATTGGTAGATCTACAATTGAATCCATTTGGTTAAATGTTATTTCCGTGTGAAGAAATATGAGATACTTGTGAAAGTATATTTTGTTTAAATGCTATTTTTGTGTGAATAAATATGAGATACTTGTGAAAGTATGTTTTGTTTAAATGTTATTTCTGTGTGAAGAAATATGAGATACTTGTGAAAGTATGTTTGGTTTAGATGTTATTTATGTGTGATTAAATATGAGATACTTGTGAAAGTATGTTTTGTTTAAATGTTTTTTCTGTGTGAATAAATATGAGGTACTTGTGGAAATACGATATGTATTACTATATGCATGAAAGGGATCTCATTTATGAATGAATTTATGTTTTTCTCTTCAAAAAATATTAGCAATAGATGACTGTAGTAATACTTTTTTCAAAGACATATCCTTGTGAAGAAGGAGATGAGATAAAAATGTGATTTTCAATCTTAGGAAAGTATGGGATTTTCTTCCTTTGAATGATTAATAATTTAGATAATTACATTGTGTAGAATGTATTGTGTTTAGTCACATTAAATGAAGAATTATTACATGCTATTATTTGTCTAGAATGCATCTCATATACATGTAATGGGTTGTCCTAATCCCGAAAACACCTACAATTTAGTACTGGTGGCTCAAACAGAACCAAGCAAAAGTTGAAGTTAGGAAACTCTTATTGATTATGTATATATATTGTAACAAGGGCCTCTTTAATGAAAATTCCCATTATTGTAAAATGTAATTATTGAGATTAATTGTAATTTGATTATATCACTCCTTGAGAGGATGTGTATGCGATGTATTACTTGAATTTAAATAGTTTTAGAAGGAAAAATAGAGTTACATCATGATATGAAGTTATCTTATGATAAGGTTTGAATATATATAAAAAAATGAATCAGAAATTGTGTTTATTTGACATAGAATAACCTTAAATCCAAAAGGAATGTATGATTCATGCACATCACTTAGAACTTAACTCTAAGAGTGATTATAGAGGGAAACATTGAAAGTTATCTAATTCATGGATATTATAGATGGTCATATCAAATAAGGAAATGGTAGACATTCACAAGTCTATGTGGGTTTGTGTGATAGCCCCCTTAGCTTCCTATGGTTGATAAAGAAAGTTTAAGCATTGCAATGAATTATTATTCTATCTTTAAGGAAGAATCAACTAATCTTCAAGGCATACGCCTAATGTACGGGTTGAAAAAGACCTCACACAGAATCTAGTTTAATATTTGATTTAAACTAGCAAGGGAAAGAGGGTATTCCTATTTGAGATAGGATTTTTCCCAATTGCAAGGTAAAGAAACCTTACTTGCAAGTCACTATAGGGGTTGGGTAGTCCTATCCACATGATAGATACTGACCATGTTGGATTCCTATGAAGTGCAACCTTGAACTTACTTAGAAAACTAATCTATAAGAGAACCATATGGAGAGACTTTTAGTTCACTCATAAGAAAAAAAAAATTCCTAAGTTTGGTTGGTCCTGAAATTGAGGACTTTACATAATAAGTTGCTTCAACACTTTATTCCAAATGACATGACAACATAATAGAATGTACCCCAAGATATATTAAAAATCATCTTAGATTGATTCTCAAAGGAAAATTTGATTTGGTTACAACCTAAATAGTCATCCATTAGGGACACCATCTTATACCTTGTAGTAGAATCGATAATGGAGTCTATTGAAGGTAGAGGCAATTTATCCTTACAACAAACTAGACTTATATTTCTAGAAACATAACATATTTTTATAACATTCTTATTTTTATTTTTAATAAGGATAGTGTTAGAAACCCATATTGAATAGTCAATAGGTCTAATAAATTTTAAGTCTAATTTTTTTTGAATTTCTATTTTGCATATATCTTGGATAAGAGTGTTAGAGTAATATTACCTTACTTGGGTAATTACCATATGATGTTAGAGTAATATAGTTATTACACTTATTTTTTACTTTACCTAGAAGATATTCATTGTCACAAATATCTTATGGTTAGTAGGTTAGCGCTATTTGATTATTGTTAGCATGATTTCCTAGGCTGTTAGTAGTTAGTGACAAATCCTAATTTGTTAGCTATATTTTATCCCTAGGCTATTTCAAGCCTAAGGTTATTGTATAAATAATTGTAAGTTATCAATATATTTTCCTAATGGCTCATGATCTTCATTGGTATCAGAGCTCTTTTTGAGGATTTTTAGCTTTTAAGTCATTGGCGTCGTAAGTAAAATCTACTCTTGTAATGAGATCACCTGTGCTACAACTAATATCTACCATTGAAGGTAAGAGGTCACTTGTATTACAATAAGCATTGACCATCATGATATTAAAGTCACTTGTGTCATAACAAGCATTTACCACCATGGGCTTAAGGTCACTTGTGTCACAACAAGCATTCACCACCATGGGCTTAAGGTCACTTGTGTCACAACAAGCATTCACCACCATGGGCTTAAGGTCACTTATGTCACAACAAGCATTCATTACCATGGGTTGAAGATCACTCGTGTCATAACAATCATTCACCACCATGGGCTTAAGGTCACTTATGTCACAACAAGCATTCATTACCATGGGTTGAAGATCACTTGTGTCATAACAAGCATCGACTGTTTGAATCATGACCTCCGATTCCTCATTGATTTCCATTTTCTTTTTATGCTGAGCAATGTCAAGTGAAAAAAATGATATATATATTGCCCTTACAATGCTAATAGCGATTAGAGAACCATTTTTCTGAATATCTTCACAAGCTTCAGAATCTCTAAGAATATATTTTACACCACTGCATAGTGTGAGAAATTGTCCATCCTCATAAAAATCTATTCCTTCCAACCCTGTTGGAAAGTAAGGACCTTTAACTAATTTGGCTTTTTCATCAATTTGTTTAGGGGTATTTTTATTCTTTTATCTACCCATTTTATTAAGGTGTTGGTATCGAACATGCACCTTTTACAATAGAATTTTGCAAGAATTTTGACTAAGGTGTCGGTCGCTGCCGAAAATGCAAGTTTTCTAGGAAATTTTTGAAGTTTTCACCCTTTAGTGCAAAACTTTACCTCCTAGGAAAATTATCAAAAAGTTCACCAAAAAATCCCCCCTTATTGCAAGTACTTCAAGCAAAAATTTGTTGTTATGAAGCCTAAAAGAAAAGGTACAATTTGATGACTTCTTCCTTTTTGATTGCCTTTACAAGTTTTATTTTTCGCTTTTACCTTATTTTTTACCCTAAATAAAATTTTACGCTTTTCTTAGACATGAGCTATATACTCATAAAACAAGATCCTCATTGATCCTAGGCATGCCAAAATATTCTCAGCCAAACATATATTTTTATTATCTAAGTTATTTAGTAAATATGGAATGATCCTCTGTAGATATATTTCCCTAGTTATGGAATATCTAGGAATATATGTCAATCAATATGGCCAGATCAAGATTCATGATATTTCCATTTTTGAAAAGGTCTAAATAAGAAGAGAGGTAATTAATATCAGGGGTAAGTTTGACAAGGAAAATATAAGCAAATAATTTATGATGGCCCCAATTAGGATTAGGGTCCTTTAGTAACCCTTTATTATGATATTGATATGGGATCCATTCCTATCTAGCATACAATAACTCAAGGATAACTTCATTATTAGTTAAATTTAGGATAAAGAGGATATTGCCTAGTATATCTAACTAAAAATCAATGTATTACTCCTTTCCTTTTAGCCTAGAGATGAATTAAGCATGTTTTTGGAAATTCTAGAATATAAGAATATAAGAACCAATATATGGATCTAGGTATTTATAACCCTTCATAAAGAAGGTCATGAATGCCTTGGATTTTAATCTAAAGAGAAGTTTTCTTAAATGAGTTGTCTAGATAGATAAGGGAATGTAGGATCAACAAATCTATCATGCCACTTGTGTAATGGCCTCTCTAAATAGAAAATCTCTAGGTGTGAAAGAGGGTAGGATGAAATAGATAAAACATTGTACTTAGATCATATACCTCATAAATCTATGCAAACTATGATCATCTCATTTAGTAGTGATCATGGTTTAGTATAATCTAGTTTAAAAAAGTCCAACAAATATAATGTTATGTATAAAATTAAGAGAAAAAAATCATTCTTAAACCTATAATTAACAAGAATAAACCTAGAAAATATAGGTAAGTTAAGTTTAGATGATATCACCACTTTAAGTGGTGATTACAATATTATAGAATAAAGCCTAATTTTTTTAGGGTAGAAAATGATAACAAGAAGAAAACATTCTAAAAATATATGGAAATAAAAGAATTAGACTTAGAGGAGATAGAAAAACCAACCAATTTATTACATAATACTTTTGGAATTGACATTTTTTGGCTTGAGTTAAATATTGCAACAAGTGTATTATTCCTATTTCATTACTAAAGTGTGAAGGTCTAAAAACAATATAAACATAAATATTTTGATGCCTATATGGCTTATATTTATAACTAATATATTCATTATTTCTAAGAATGCAATAGGTATATCAATTATTGTTGTCTCTACTAGACACATCACATACATTACTATCTACACAAAAATAATTATTATTCAAAATAGTGACTTCTATTGAACCTACTTGCTAATACCCCATCCCAATATCAAAAATATGAGTATCAAATGAAGCATTCTTTATTCCAATGTTATATGCATGATTCATGTTATTTGTTTTAGTTTTGAATATTTCTTATAAGTTCTATGTTAATTTATCTAAGATTTGATTAAAATAAGACAAGAACTTCTATTTTTTTGGTATTTAATAATGGTAGCAACTTGTCAACTATTTTATATGGGAGAGGAGATCTAACATCCATGTTATATTGGTTATCCTTTGATTCATATGACATATCATTCCTAAGGGTATTGCAAATAAAATTGTGGATGTCCCTTGTATAACTTCCTCCTAGAAGTTCATTGTTGTTCATGTTAAAAAATGAGAGATTTTTGAATTTGATCCATAGAAGAAATAAAATAGCTTTCTTAATTTGGAGGGGAAGGACCCAAAGGATCTAAATCTTCTTCTATGATGAACACTTAAGTAAATTTGACATATTGACATGTGAAGAAGGCAATTTCTCTCATTTTATTTGTCCAAAGCCTATCACATAACATATTATAATTGGTGTTAAAGTCAAATACCATATATTTTGTTCTTACTTGTCTATGAATTATAAAAATAGGAAACCAAATGCAATCAACAAGGTCTCAAGGAGGACCATTGTAAGTATAACAATGATTTATAGTGGGTAATACATGCTCTCGAGGAATCATAAGGTAGTCTATCAATTACAATCACATAAAAAAGTAACACTCCTTTAATAAATACCTTATGGATAGTATTAACATTTTTAAACATAATTATTATTAATGGAAAATCATTAGTGCTTGATAAATAATGTACAACAACCATATTTTGAGAGAAAATTTATGACCAAATAAATGCTAGTAGGTGCATTATTGTAAATATTTTCGTATGGGACTTAATAGATTACACTTCATAAGACCCTAGAATGGTAGATATTACATTAGTAAACCTATCTATTGGCATCTTGTAATGATTTTGCTTTCATAAATTAACCAAAACTAGAAATAAATTTACACTAAATATAAAATTGCAATTATTATATTGATTGCACTAAAGAGCTACAAGTATCATAGTCCACTTTAAGGAGGAAACATCCTTAATGAGTAATAATACTTTACAATATAATTAGCTGACTACCTTCATTTCTTAAAAATTAGTATATAAAGATAACTTTACTCAAAATAGCTTATAATGCAAAAAATATATTAAAATCAAAATAGCTATTTGAGCTAGCTAGACCTAACCCTAATGATTGAGTGTCACCTTTACATTAAAAAGGGGGTACCCACTCATTACTAAAGTATTATAATAAATAATAAGGGTTAGGATTTCAGGTCCTAACACTACCTACCACTTCAAAATAAGCTTTGTCTTCAAAGTTAAAAATGGGGGAATTGTTGTGAGTTGTAGCAGTTCCCATGTGGTAGCCTTAAGATACAATTTCTAATATCACACCAAGATATTTTTAATTGTTTGATTGCATAATTATCATGATTGTTGATCTAAAATAGATTTTGGTTGGAGAATGATAATGACTTTATAAAATTATTGCTATCATTTGATTCATGAGATAGATATGCTATGGCTATAGATTATTTTTAGAATAGAAGCCTCATTTTCGCAATGGAACTATAATTAGTTCAAGCTCTGATACTAGATGCAATGATTTTACATTTATAAATTAACTAAAACCAATAATGCATTTACATAAAATATAAAATATAAATTATTTTATTAATTACATTAAATAATTACAAGTATTGCAGGCCACTTTAAGGGGGCAACCTTATTTATGAGCAATGCTACTTTACAATATAATTTTTCAAATACCTTCCCTTTCTTAGAATGCAGTATTCAAAAATCACTTTACCTAAAATAGCTTACAACACAAAAATATATTAAACCCAAAATAGCTATTTGAGCTATCTAACCCTAACCCTAATGATTGAGGATCACCCTTACATTCAAAAGGGGGTGCCCACTCATTACTAACTAAACTATTACAATAAAATAAGAAGTTTTAGGACATGCCAAGTACCACTCTCTTCTTTAATCAAGGCCTTATGGATAGTCTTAACATTGTGAACCACAATAAACATCAATGGTAGATCATTAGCACTTTCTAAATAATTCTACAATAATCATATTTTTGAGAAATAAGTTTATGACCAAATCAAGGCTAGTAGGTGCATAAACACAAAGGTTTTTCCTATGGGATTGAATATCACATTAGGAACCCTAGATCCTAGCATATCCATTTCATTTAGTAGTTATTTTAGTATTTATATTTGATTGGAAGATATTATATGTAATTCCAGATAAGGGGCCTTATAGGGTATCATACACAATTCCTCCATAACATCCCATGTTTTTGTCTTATTCATAATTATTTTGAGCAATGATTCTTTGGGATGACATGAATATTTTTCTACTATAGGATCTGAGATCACTACTTTAAAAGACAATAATGGTTTATCAATATTTTCATTAGCAAAAATATTTATAGAATTTATTGAGGTATTATTGTAAATATTTTCTATATTAATAAATGTTTCTATATTTCTACTTGATTCCTTGTTGACCAAAGTAGAGTTTGAAATGTTTCCACTAATTTTTGGATATACAACTACTTGCAATACTCCTTAGAATTGTATTTATTTTCTTTTTCCTCTTTAAAAGGTTGCTTGTTTCTTATATTGAGGTGCACTTCTAGTAACAACAATAATTTACTATTCTAAGAATATGATTATTTCATGTTGCACCTCAAGTATGTTGAAATAATAAGTCAAATCTGGTTTGTCCCCAATGCATTTTCCATTTGGACCTATTTGGGAAAAGACCTAATTCACTTGGGGAGCATCTTATGCTTTGTTAGGAGTAGGATTTTGGTTTAGGGGATGAGTATACTTTTGATTTGAATTAATTTGACTACCTCCCTAATTGTATCATTGATTACTTTGTATGAGATTCCACTTATATCCCTAAATTACTAGTGAATCACTTATATGTCACTTTTAATTTGCATAAACTTGCTAAACTATGTGTCTTCTTTTATATAGTTTATCTATATTTGTATATATTTCTTATATTTGATCACATAAACAAAAGGTTTTTTTGTTTTTTTTGAGAAAAAGGGGTTGTACTTAGGTCCCCAACCTTGAAAAATCATAATTATTTATTAAAATATTTAGAGTTTATAGACATATTAAATTCTCATCTCAATTGAGATGCTATAACTAATACCTACATCTTTTTTATAAAAAGTCTGAATTTTTATATTAAATTTTTTGGGTCTTCAATTTTTTCGTAAAAGTAAACATTCAACATCCTTCTTCTTGACATTTTACAATACTTTTCATCCATCCATCCATGTGAAATATTGATAATGGCGGTCTTTGATGATGCCAAGCTATCATTGTGCCACTTGAATATCCATAACTACTCTATTCGCTCTATACTTCTGCTGCTCTACTTTGATATTTTGAATAGTTGATATTGTTGTTCCTTGATGTTGTTACCTCTAAAATTTTTGTCACTTAGGGTGGTGTGGGTGTTGATATGCTGCAATTTTAACCTAACATTCCATTTCCTTTGATTATTTAGAATTTTTTTTTTTTTTTAATTCTTCTTCACAATATTCTCTCTTATACCCTTCTTTTGGTGCATCCTTATGCACTTCTACCAGGGCTTCCTTGGACTTGTTGCTACTTCTTCCATGGAATTTGTTGGTGCTACCATAAATTCAACTTTTGAGTATTCTATTGGTTCTTCAAATTGTTCCCCTTCCATAACTACTTTTTGCTTCTCCTTGGGTCGTTAATATTTTCCTTCTAAATGCAACTATGAAATTACATATTATCATTTGTATTTTTTTTGTTATATCTTCTTTATTAATTTATTTTAGTTCCCTCCAAAATCTTTTTATTTCTTCATATCCTTTTATGGTGACCTTCAAACTAGGTATATTTTTATAAGGGTTCCATTGATTCAAGAATACATGATCCATTTCATACCAAGTGAAACACTTATAATTCCTTTTCTTAGAAAGACATTTTCACCAATCATAAGCTTCCTGTCTTAAAATTTAATAAGTCAACATTTCAAAACACTTTCCCTAGAATATAGAGATTTAAAAATCATCCACCATTCTTGAGCATAAATGACATTCTTTCCAATAAAAATTGGTAAATCCATGATCTCAACCCTAAAAATTCTTAAAAGCAAATAGGGATTTGGGAAAAAACTAGGGTTTTTCATTTTTTTTAATATTCTCTATTCCTTGCTATCAAAAAATAACTTTGTAGATTTTCTTCAAATAAAAATTACACTACAACTAATTTGCTTACCTTAAAGGGCTGTAACATCTCTCAATACTCATAAAAATTCCCTAAATCTTTCTCTCCACAATATTTCCCATCGTAATCCTCCATTCTCAATCAAATTTTACCTCAATTTAAAAACTTCTGCAATGACATCGCTTATAAATTTTGAGTCCCTTCCATTCACATTTAACCATCCAGAACATTCAATCAGTTCACATTTCCTATTGTAGTGAAGGACAAATCACTTCAACACCAGATAAACTAAATTTATTGATAAAAAATTATTTTACTATAAATATTAGAAATTTTGTATGTTTTTAGAACTAAGTGATCTTAGATAACTATATGGTTATGTTTGTGGTGAAGGCCATTATGTTTTTGTAGTAAGTCACTCTAACCCTTGTGCTATAGAAGATTTTTTTGCAAATTTGACTTAGAGTTACTATAGATAGCATCATGTGGATGTATCTACTATGATACGATGACAAGTCTCTAATGCTTATCAATTTAACCAAGCAATTGCATATGCAAATAAAGAGAAAATATAGATATTTTCTACCTCAAAACACTATGGGTGATATGAGCATAAAATAAAAAATAGATATGATACAAACCAAAATGTAATATTTAGTGCTAAGTTGGATGCACAATTACGACCTAATAACATGTATTTCCAATGCATAGATGGCAATAAAAAATATATTTTGTAAATACTTGACTACCAATTTTATTGTAGATAGTGATGATTATTGACTATTGATTTATTTGATAATAAAACAAGATGAATGACATTGTAGTAAAGTGCTACACCATGTTATAATTTACTTAGAAAATAAGAATATAGATAAGAATTATAGAAATAGAGTTACACCAAGTTATCCTTTCTTTATGCTAATTATTTATAACAACTATAGATATCATGAATATGTATAAAGCCATAGTCTCTATGCATGTAATAGAGTTAGCAAAAATAGATAGTGGATATTAGGCTAGCCCAAGATAGTATCTTCTTGTTATAACTTTCATTTATATCAATTGAAATCGAATTCAAATAATTCTAATTTTATGTCAACCTCTACCATGTCACCACTTACCATGTCACTCACCACGTTAGCATTGAATATATATGGATTACCACATCTTCAACTATATGAAATTACATGCCATAGGATGCCACATCAACATTATTCGATGAAAATATTGTGACATCACTAGGTTCCACATAATCATGTATTGCCATATTATTTTTTCTTACATCAATTTTTTTTAAAATAAGCAAATGGCATTCAAACCTTAGAACTCCAAGTTCTAATGCCTTATAATGGGTTCCTCTAGCACTAGGGTGGAGGCCCATTTGATATATAGAGATTAGCCAAAAAAATATCAATGTTGTATTTATCAACTACCTCCTACACATACTATTTACATGTGCATGAAAGTATGCATCATGATGATGAGCATGCGCAAGTGCCCCTATTTTTCCTACCTTCTAGATATTTTTTTGGAATATTAAAAATATTTAAATTTAAAAATTTTGATATTTGAGGAAAACTAGAAAACTTTTTGATACAGAAAAAGAGGCACTTGGAGACAAAGTGGGAAAATGCTAAACTAGTACCTCCCTTAAATTTTGAAAAAAATAAAAACACTAACAATTTATTCATATTGATCATAGTTTGTCCATATACTTTGTAGTGATTTATGGATTATCCAAATGGTTGTAGCAAGATGCTCCAAATGGTTGTCTGGATTTTTAGAGAATATTGTAATATCCAGACAACCATTGTTAGTGTTTTTAGCAAGATGCTCCAAATGGTTGTCTGGATTTTTAGAGAATATTGTAATATCATCCAGGTGTATCAACCAATATTTTGAATATTAGACCTTTGGAGGCAAAATTCATTGCTCTCTATAAAGTTGCCCTTGTGTTTATTAGACCAAAAGGCATTCTCAAATATTCAAAAGTACCCAATGGTGTAGTGAATGTTGTCTTATGTCTATCTTCTGTATTAATCTATATTTGATTATATCTAGAAAATCCATTTAATAGTGACATTCTAGATGACCCAACTACTGCTTGTAACAATTGTTCCATATTGGGCAAAGGATAATTATCCTTTAGTGAGCATTTTTTTCAGGTTTCTAAAATCTACACAGAGTCTAATATCTCCATTCGTCTTTCTTACTGGTACTAAATTGGATATCCAAGATGAGAACCTCACTTTCTGATCATTTTAGAATCCAGCAACTTTTGTACTTCCTTCTACATTATTGGGTGTAAAGTAGGATTATACTTCCTTTGTTTCTATCTAAAAGACTTGGTATCTTCCTTTAGTGGTATGATATGTGACAGAATATTTGTATTGAAGGTTTTGAGGTCTTCATATGTGCAAGAAAAATGTTCTTTATTTATTTTTAGGAAACTTACGTATATTGCTTTTTCTTTTTCTAGTAAATATTTGTCTATTTTTACTATTTTAGGATCTTCAACTGTACCAATGTTGACATATTTAGCTATAATATCTTTTTGAAGTGACTTGTAAGCTTTATCAAAATCATCAAATAGATTTTCGAGAGAAACTAATCCTTTCGGTATTCTATTCGTTTTTAATTGTATTACTTCTACTGGTTATCCTATCTGATCTTTTAGTTTCACTTCATCTTCTTTATCATAAATTATATCAGCATATTGATTATGTAATGTCATGAAGTCCTTTATATCAACATCATCCTGAAAAACCTTTAGGTGGACAATATTATCTGGCATAGAAGGTTTATAAACTGAGATAGTTGGAAATCTGTCCATATACTCTAAGGTGATTTTAGGATTATCTAGACCTGATGCATTTACAGCTAATAAGTCAACAACATGGTTTTGTTCTCTAGGAATATATGAAATATTGAAAGCCAAAAAAATCAATTTCTTCTAATACTATAGTTTTGTATTATTTTAACCTAGGATGTTTGGTTTGGTATTTTCTTCTTATTTATTGGATAATCAATTATTCATCCCTAATTACAATTAGATAGTTTATACCCAACTCTTTAGCTTTTCTTAGTCCTAGTAATAAATCCTCATACTCGACTATATTGTTGGTGCAAGAAAATTCCAGTTTGTAAGGAATGCTGAGGTAATTTCCTTTTATGTTAGTCAGATTAATTCCTGCACCTGCTCCAGACTGAGATTTAGCTCCATCAAAAGTCATTGTCGATATTTCTTGTGTCAATACTCTATCATATTTGGCATCAACCATATTCATGGTTTTTGGATCCATGTTCTTGGCTTTTGGTTATGCCATACTGATTATACTTCTATTCCTTTTTCTTCTACCAAATGCACCAGGTTTATCATAGATCATCCGACTTAACCAACTCTATAGAGTATTTGTTAAAAGGTTCTCTTCGAAGAGTTACATTTTCTTTGTCAAAATAGTAATGGTAGCATAAGACCAATCCAATTGAATAGATCCCCCTAATTTTTCTACCCAATGCCTACTTAGTAGCAATGAAAAGAAAGGATCGACATCAACTACTGCCACATCCATGACTATACCTTTCTTAGGATGTTGGTCTAGATAAACTAATAATCCAGTTATTACTCCAACACAAGGTACTTGCCTACTATCCATTACTGACACAAGAGCAGAATCTCTTGTACAAATTAATCCCATTTGGTCAGCTATCATCTTGGGCATGATATTATGTGAAGCTCCACTATCAAGCATACAATTGTGGATCACATACCTTTCTCCTTCATCTGAATTGTATATTAAAGAAACATAAAAGGGTCTGACAGAGGATGATGATCTGGTATAATGCTGAATTTGCCTAGCAACATGGTAAGATGGGTCTTCTTTTTTTTTAATGAGGCCAAATGCTCTGCAGACTTGTTCTCTGTATTGTTGAAATTTCATGAGCTCACCAAATGTGATATTTACCTTATGTTTTCTAAGTTTTGAACCAACATAGAATTCTATATTTTTTACATCAAGTTGTTTATTGCATTATTCTCTAGGCATATTTTCCTCTAATAACATTCTTGTTAGTGAAGGATTGTTTTCTCATTTCACTGGTGGAAGCTTTCTCTGTTCTATCAGGAACTATTATGTTCCTTAAGTTCATAGTAGTGGCTTCTAATTCTTCCACCTCTTTAGCAATTAGAATTAATTTCCCATGCTTCATTTTGTCATATCTGGATTCATGTGGTCTTTGCAAAATTTTGGTACCTTCAGCCACTAAGATTTGTGGATGATGATTTGAAGCATATTTGTCCATGTTTTCTTCAAAAAGTCTTTATCTTGATTCATCTTCTAAATACCAACAGGTATTGATTCTTCTTCTGAATCATCATTAAGATCTATATTATGATTTGTACTTAAATATATACCACATCCTTATGGGTTATGGGAAGAATCACAGGCTGAGAAAAAGTAAGAAAAACTTTTTGTGAGATTAACAGATGGAATAGGATTAGGAACATTATCTTGGTTTCTATCAGATTCTCTCTTCTTCCAGTTATTATTCCCATTGTTCCTATTTTTGCTATTTTCATTTGAGTTATTGTTGTTTCCCCAAATTCTATTGAAATTATTTTTGAAAGGTGGACAATTATCAATCGAGAGCCTCTCTGGTTGTGATGACTCACCATTATTCCCATTATTTATTTCTATTCTTGCTAACCTGTTGTTCATGGTGTTAAACATCTCTATCACCTGATTAGTTAATTTTTCCATTGGATCCACTTCAGATCTAATTTGTAAATCGAAGGCTACCCTTTATGGCTTCCTATTAGATTGATTTGTTTATGAGAAAAAGGATTTATTTTTCCACTATCTAACATATTTTTGTCAATATGTATTACTTTATCCATACATTCATCAATAGTGGTGGCTTGTTCTTGCCTTAACCCATAATTAAATTCCCTGGGAAAGTATTCTTATAGAAATAAATTGACTGGATGTCATTAGGCTTGAGGTTAGTAGGGATTTTGTTCCTAGTTTTGGAAAACCTTCTATTGAAATCATTGACAGGTTTGTTTTGTAGCTAATTTGGTTAACAAGGATTGCTCATTTTTCCTCTCTAAAATTTATTGAGAATACAATTTCCATCTTGGCAAAGTCTGCGATGTCATTGGCTGGGAGGGTGTTGAACCATTCTTGAGCATATTTTTGTAGTGTTTGCAAAAACAACCTTAGGACTATATCTTCATTTTCTATTTCTAAACTATCCATGGCATATAAAAAACTTTTGATATGGTCCTCGCTAGTAACTGCATTATTTCCCTAAAAAATGGGTAAATACTTATGGGATTTGTTATGTAGGGTATTCAAATTTGCATATAGAATGAAAGGTCTGTATCTATTAGTTCTCCACAACTAAACATTCTGATTATTTGGATTTTTTTTATCTACTTGAGCCATCATGACCGCAGGGGTAGCAAGATTTTGATTTATAGTAGCACTGCCTACAAGAATGGAGAGTTGGGTAATCTCAAAATAATACACTAAGCTATTTACCATAGTATTACTAACAATTGGGCTATGAGACTGAGAAGAATTTGATGTATCATCTACAACAAAATTTAAAATACTATTTATAGTATTTTGATTTTGATTTTTCTTTACGTACTTTCTACCAATAAAGTAAGACTTATTTTCATAAAAAGTACTCTTCAGAATTGGGATATTTTTATTGTGGGTAAATACCTCAAGGTTCTCGAATTCTAGAAATAGCTCCTTACCACTTCTCGTATGTGCCAACACGTTCTACTCCTTTCTTGATTTTTGATTTTTGGGTTTGATCAGATAGAGTCGTCAACATAGGGAGTGTAGAAAGAACATAATGTAGTATCAAGATTGCTTGATCATTATACTCTTAGCCTCATAGGAGATGGTTCTTGGGGATTTTTCAAGAAATATTGAAAAAATCAAGAACACTACAAAGGACAATTGTAACTCTCAAACAAAAAGAAACAAAGAACACATACGATGTAGAAAATTAAAATGAAGATTATTTATTTCAGTTGGTCGCCTGTTGATTAAAAATACAGTTGTTAAATCTAGGTTTAGAATTTGAAAATTATCCTCGACAACGGTGCCAAAATATTGTTGGAATGAGTTCTTGCATCCATAGGATTGAGTTGTCATGCTGGAAGAATTTGTTTGAAACCAACGATATATTATAGGCTCTGGTCAACCTATGGATATATTGCTAAGATTTAAATGGAGCAAAATGGGTAAGGAAACCCCAGTGGTAAACTTAAGATATTACAAGTTTAAGCACTTACATATTTTAGTTATAAAATACTACTTATAAAATTGACCAAGCAATGATAACAACTCTTACTTATACCTTATGTGTAGATCGGTACCTAGATTCATTGGGCTATTATAGCAATTTTAACAACACTTTCAAATGAATAGAAAGAATGAGAGAAAGAAGAAATTGATGCTATTAAACTTATTTGAATATCGTAATAAATCTAACAGTTAACCAATGAAAGAAATCCTCATAACACATTCAAATAATGTAATATGCCATGAAGTCACATACAAAATCGAAGATAAAAGTTGACAGAAATGAAACCCAAAATTTGTATTAATTTAAAAATGAATTACATACAAAGTTGGTAAAATACCATTAAACTCTGTTAAAAGCATTAATACAATGAGGAATCCTTGTTCAAATAATGTGACAAGACTTCTTCAACTCTCCCATTCCAATATGGTAACAGGAAAAATTCTAGATCTTAGGCTCAATAGATCTAGAAATAATCTCAGCTTCTTGAACACTATTCTATCAAACCTGCACAACAAAGGGGAAGAATGAATGATGAAAAAAAATAGATACAAAGAGGATACAACAACACAACTATAGGGAACTCAAGTATACCTCTTAGCAAGAATTTTCTATCTCTAAAGCTTGATGCCGATTCTAATTGTGCCTGCTTTCTTTTATATCCTCTAGTTCTTGATTCGGTTATTTTTGGCCTCATCTAGGCCTTACAGTTGTACTGATCTCCTTCGATATTCATTGTATGTTGTCTAGCTATTTTGAACTTGGCGAAACTCAACTTCCAATTATAATTTGCTCTCGATTTGAAGGGAGCTCTCAAGATATGGTGGGCCACGTATGTTTTTGTTCTATCTTGCAAGCAAACAAATTGTGAACCTGTATGTATATTTTATTATTTTCTTGTTTATCATAGTCGTTTTGTTTTATCAGTTAGGATTAGACTAGTTAGTTGTAGTGTATTTTTGATGAGAAACAGAGGGGTCCCGACGTGACGGTGAAGAGAGACAATGAGGTATGGAACACAGTAGGGCATAATAGCATAGATTACAAAATGGTTATGAAGTAGGTGGGAACAATGGGAGTTGATTTGTACATGGGGTCATGGCGAGATGACACTCTATGGGGTGAATAGTTATGATGATCAAGAGAGAAAACCTAGAAAGAGGAGGGCAGTGATAGGTAGGAAGAAAGACAGAATGGAAAACAATAGTTGAAAGCACATAAAACGAATGGAGTGGAAATCATGGTGTACTTCCATAACTATACTCCATTAGAGTGACCTCTCTGTAACTATATTCCATCGAAGCACTGAGTGAATAACTTTTTTGTGACATGAGCATACTCTCACTCTTGCTACACTTATTTCATTTTCTGAGTTTGCAATACAAGAACTAGTTACACCATTGGGACTTATTTTTAAATTTTTGAATCTACACTTTACTTTCTACCGCCATTCCTATAAACAATGATTCTTTCATGTTCTTGTTCGTATTTATCCTTCAAATTAAGAGCCTCTTTTTGTATAAGTTCATTTCGAGCAAGTTCATTTTATTGTTGCTCGATACGTGATCATGTTTTTAAGATATGAAGAGATTTGATTTGGTTGTCAAGTGTTAGATTTGTTGCTAGAGTAGCTTGCTTTTATTTATCTCAATCACTATCACTGTCACTGAGCTTTCAATTATACTTTGGTTTGATCTGGTTTTGATGTCATCACTGACTATGCATTTGTGAGGATAAGATAAATTTTCTTATGAAGTGTGTGCGCTTGGTTTTACTTTTGATGAAAACACCTTTGTTGGATTGTTTAAACCTACGTGAGGGTTAGTTCAAAGTGTAATGTATATATGAAAATTACAGTTTAGCCCTAGGGTTGAGTCAATTCATTTAAATCTTATGTAACTTAGGCAAACCGATTCAATTGATCTTCTATTTTTCATTAGAACGGATGATTCATGGTTGCATTCAATTTACCTTGTGTGCTGTCGTCAAGATTTTAAAACTTGCATGACCATTAGTTTAATGGTAAACATATGAATGCATGATTAATTGGGTTAATCTCGATTATTAAGCCAAAAACCTTAGGTTAGCGGCAATTATATTAAAAAGACTTAGGCCCAAAGCTTTATAATTCTTGGTGTGCTCATCATTAATCATTGCATTAATCCCACACATAATTTAGGTTCATTAAGATTAATCGATGATTAAAACTCTTATAGTCTTTGATTAAACCACTAACACTTATAATATTATTATCTCCTTACACGCTCATCGTTAGATCAAATAATGGAAGCGTGCACCCATTCAATCCTTCAGATATGCATAAAAGTTAATTGGAAAGAAGGGGATCATTAACAATGTATTAGACCCTTAATAACCCTAATTATGCATGATGCTTAACCCTTAACAAAATAATTTAACTAACCACTTGCTAAATCCTTACATAATTTACCTTCAATCATTTTGGAAAAGCGCTGCCATTGGATTTGGGCAGGGGTGAGTGCTGCTGTTGAGATCTCGAAAGCTGTGCACTTTTTATCCCAAAGGAGAAACATTTAACATGCACTTAGATCCTCGCTAATCATAATTAGTTTTGCATAACCATGCTTTGACCGTTAGCTTTACCTAATGATAGACTTTGTTAACATCCGACCACTTCGACGAGCACTTGCCATTAGATCTGATGAAGATCACATGTTGTCATTGAGATTTACAAGGCACACGATATTTACCTACTGGTTAGATGGGAGCTTTAATGGTCATGCAACTTGGTGTGCACACTCCGTTGGATCAACTAGGGATTGAGCACAACCATTCAAATCATGTGATCTGCATGATTTTTAACCAAGGGGTGCATACCCTTATCTTTAAATGATTTGAAACCTTATATTATAATTTTTCTTTAGACCTTGGTGATTTTAAATGCATTGATTACTAAATAGGGAATGATTAACAATGTGGTTAAGACCCTTATTTAATCAAGCTTATCGAGAGTTAATGTGGTTTAATTAAAAATTAATTATTGGGTGCTTAAACCCTTCGATGCTAAGGATCGGTTACTTTGAGTTGTGTGCGGCCATCGGATCTTATCAAAGTCATGTGCTACCTCTCAGATCTAGGAAGTTTCATGCCCTTTATCTTTTAGGATCCATCGAGACGTTAGTTTTAATATGAATTAAGTAATTAGGTAAATTAAGCTTTTAATAGTACTAATCGGTCTTAGAATTTGACTTCTTAAAGACCTTGCACATCTGGGAGCACACATCATCGAATTAAAAAAGATTCACATGCGCTCGTCCGGATTGGCAAAGCTGTAAGTCTTTTAACATGTGATCGGTGATTTAAGACCTTTTTAAGCTTTTTATTATTAATACTAAGCTTATATTATTATTTAATAAAGCTTACGGTTAACCTTGATTATATTTAATGAGCGCGCATCCATCGGATTGGAATAGGAGTGAGCACTACCCTTAAGATCTTCGAACTTGCTCAATGTTTAATTTAAAGGAACGCATGACCCTTGAATTTATTTATGCAAAAACTTAGGTTATGACCAACTTTGATTTTAGATTTTAAAGATCATACAACCTAGTGCACACACTCCATTAGATCAAATAGGAGCGAGTGTAGCCATTTAGATCTTACGATTTGCTCAATACTTAACCAAGGGGGCGCATGACCCTTAATTTGGGTTTATCAAATTTAATTGCCTTAGACCTTTTATGTCATACGATTTTGACCATGACATTATGGACTTAACCTTTGATTTGCTTATGAGCATGCATCTGTTTAGATCTTGGGGGATGAAGTGTGTCTATCCATATTGAAAAAGTTGCACGAGTTTTATCACAAAGGGGACGCATACCCTCATTTGGCTGTTGGAATTTTATTAAACTTTAGGATTATTTTTTACCACTTAAGCCCAACTGTTCCAATTAATTTTCATTAGGGACTTATGAACTTAATGGATCTTCTTAATGAATATTTTATTTCCTCAAGTTTTATAAGCCTTATAATAATTGAAAAACCTTAACGGTCATTTTTATTAACGACTAAAAAGGTATTCAATTCGATTCAATGATCAAGGCCATGACTTTTAATTTTGATTTAGCCTTATTACTTAGGGGAAGATGAATTTTTTTTTATAACAACTCCGAAGGGTCAAAAATTTAAAAACCAACCTTTTCAGAAGTTTGAATCCAACAGAGACCAACAAATTGGGTGAATTCATTGAAGCCAAAAGTTCAAAATTAGGGGTATCTAATGTTAAGTCTATTTTGTCTCCAACACTACCTTATTCTACTCTCTTTGTACATGGGTGTATATCACCTCTGCAAAATTGCTTTGTATTCATTTAATTTTCTCTACAATATTTTGAATTCTCTAACTAGCATTCTTGATTCTCAATGGGGATTTAAGGTATCTGATTATTTTTGCTAAAGGTTTGTAAGCTTTGTCAAAATCATCAAATATACTCTCCAAAGAAACTAATCCTTTGGGTATCTATTTGTTTTTGGTTGGATTACTTCTACTAGTTCACCTATTTGATATTTTAGCTTGTCTTCATCATTTTCATCATAGATTATATCTGCATACTAATTTTGTAAAGTCATGAAATATTTAATATCCACATCATCTTGAAATATTTGTAAATAAACTATGTTATCGAGCATAGAGGGTTTATAAACTGAAATAGTTGGGAACCTATCCATCAATTTTGTAGTTATTTCTAGATGATCTAGGCCTGAGGCATTTATAGTTAAAATATTTACAACATAATTTTTTTCCCTTGGAATAAATGAGATATATATTTTCTTTTAACATGGTGGAATCGATAGCCGCCACGAATCCGGGCAAGTTGTCCAACTTTTATGGCCGCCATAGTATTCTACGTTGTCTGCCTCGAAAGCTGCCACATAGATCTTCACGCAGTCCACCCCTATAACTGCCATGCCATAATCATTTTAAACCTTTTACGCCGTTGAAAGCACCAGGAATAAATGAGATATTGAAAGATAAGAATTTTTCAATTTCTTCCAATACTACATTTTTATATTGCTTTAGCCTATGATGTTTGGTCTGTTATTTATGTTTAATTTACTGTATAATTAGTTTTGCATCCCCTGTAAAAATCAAGTAGTTAATGCTTAATACTTTTGCTTTTTTAACCTTAGCAATAAAGCTTCATATTCAGCTACATTGTTTGTACAAGGGAATTCTAGTCTGTAAGGGATACCAAGGTAGTTTCCTTTTATGACAATTAGATTAATTTATGCACCTGCTCCAGATTGGAACTTCGCTCCATAAAAATACATGGTCAATATTTATTGAGTTAATACTCTATCTGATTCGGCATTTACCATTTTCATAACTTTTGGATCCATGTTCCTTGCTTCTAGTACTTCCACCAAGAATGGGTTGTGCCATATGGAGTAAACTCCCATACATTTTTCTTCCATAGAGTTCACCAATTTTATCATAGTTTCATATGTTTGAATTAATTGTACTGAGTGTTTGTTAAATGGTTCCCTTCGTAAGATTACATTTTCCTTATCTATTCATTGGGATAGTAGCATAGGACCAATCCAATTGGATTGAACCTCCAAGTTGTTTTACCCAATGTCTATTGAGTAATAGTGAGAGGAAATGATCAACATCAACTACTGCAATGCCCATTATTATGCCCTTTTTGGGATGTTGGTCTATAAAGACCAATCTAGTTATCACCCCTACATAAGGAATTTGTTTGTTTTCCATTACTGAAATGGGGGCATAATCTCTTATACATATTAATCCCATTTGGTCAGCTATTAATTTGGGCATGATATTATGTGCTTCACTGTCTAGCATATAATTATGGATCACATACCTTTCTCCTTCATCTGAATTATACCTTAAATGATACATAGAAAGGTCTGACAGAGAATGGTGATCTTGTATCATGTTGATTCTGTCTAGCAATATGGCAGGTTGGATCTTATTTTTGTTCAACTAGTCCAAATGCTCTGCAAACTTGTTCTCTATATTGTTGAACTTTCATAAGCTCTCCAAATGTGATGTTAACTTTTTGTTTACCTCAGTTCTAACCCAACATCAAATTCTATATTTTTTATATTAGTGGTCTGTTGCTTTCCTCTTTGGATGTTTCCTCTTCTAATTCTACTATCTTAGGAATAATATTTTTGAAATTTTATCTGATTTCTCTTTACTGGTATTCTTATTTGTAAAATTTTGTTTTCTTATTTCACTTGTTGAAGCTTTTTTTGTTCTGTCAAGGACAATTCTATTTCTTAAACTTAGAGTATTGGTGGCTTCTAATTCTTCTACTTCCTTAGTAGTGGGGATTATTTTTCCTTGCTTCATTTTGTCATATCTTGACTCATGTGGTTTTTGCAAGATCTTAGTTCCTTTAGCTACAAAAGTTTGAGGATAATGATTTGAAGAATTCTTATCCATATTTTCTTCAAACAACCTTTCTCTAGACTCATCTTCTAGAGAAAACCAGCAGACATTAATTCTTATATCATCCTATGAATCATCATATAAATATACATTGCGCTGATCACTTAGGTGTATTCCACATGCATCAGGGTTATGAGGTGCATCACATGTAGAGAAAAAATAGGGAAAACCTTCTGCTACGTTGGTAGATGGTATAGGATTAGGAAAACTATTCTGATATTTGTCAGATTCTTTGTTTTTCCAGTTATTATTTCCATTATTACTACTCCTATTTCCTTCTTTAGGGCCATTGTTGTTTCCCCAATTTCTATTGAATTTTTTTTGAAAGGAGGGCGGTTATCAACATATGGTCATTCTGTTTATGATGTCTCACCATTATTACCATCATTTCTTTCAATTCTTGCTAAACTATTATTCATGGTATTGAACATCTCAGCCAATTGATTCCATTAGATCTATTTTAGTTCTTCTTTGTATAATGCTACTCTTTTAAGGTTTCTCTCGTAGGTTGAATTCTAGAGAGTAAGGCTTCATCTTAACACTATCAAACATTTTTCTTTCTATATCCATTACTTTCTCCATATAACTATAAATGGTAGTGGCTTGTTCCTACCTCAGCTCATAGTTAAAGTCCCCTTGGAAAGCATTTTTATAGAAACAAATGGACTGAATATCACTAGGTCTAAGGTTGGTAGAGATTTTGTTTCTGGTTTTTGAGAACCTTCTATTAAAGTCACTAACAACCTCATTTTTCTTTTCTTTATCAACTCAGTTAACAAAGATTGTTCATTTTTTCTTTCCCCAAATTTCTTTAGGAACACAGCTTCTATTTTGGTGAAATATAGAATATCATTATCCAGAAGAGAGTTAAACCACTCTCTGGCATCTTTTTACAGGGTTTGCAGGAACAGTCTCAGGACTATGTCCTCGTGTTCTACTTCTAGACTATCCATTACGAATAGAAAACTTTTGATGTGATCTTCTCGAGTTACCACATTATTTCATAAGAACTTTGGGAGGTATTTGTGGGCTTTATTAGGTAAGGCATTAAGATTTGTAGGTAAAACAAATGGTCTGTATCTATTAGTTCTCCACAAATGGACATTATTTTGATTTTGATTTTGCTGATTTGCCTGGGCCATTGTTACTGTAGGTATAATGGGATTCAAATTTACAGTAGCAATGCCTACCGAGATATGGGTATGGGTGGCCTGGGTATAATATGAAGAATTATTTACCTCTGTATTATAATCTAAAAGACTATGGGACTGAGATGAATCTGATGTATTTTCTATCGTAGTATTTAAAACTTCATCTACAATAATATCAACAGTAATAGTATTTTGAATTCCATTTTTCTTTACGTACTTTTTATTGCTAAAATATGATTTATTCTCGTATACGATACTCTTAAAAGTGGGATTTTCTAGTTATGGGTAAATACCTATGGATTCTCAAATTCCAAGAATAACTCCTTATCGCTTCTCCTGGTGTGCACCAGCATGTTCTGCTCCTTATTTTTTGATTTTTGCTTTTTAGGTTCATCCAGACAGAGTCGCCAGCATGTTGGTGTGGAAAGAACAGAAAATGTAATCAAGATTACTTGATTCTTAACTCTGAGCCTCATAGGGGATGGTTCTTTGGAAGAAATTCAAGAAAATCAAGAAATGTTAAACACTTCATAATACAATTGAAAACTAGGAGAAACATAAAATAAAGAATGTAAAAAACAAGACGTAGGTTCTTTATTCCTATTGGCCACTCGTTGATTAAAAAAAATCATTCAAAAGAAATATTTTAAAAGACCAATCATCTAATTAATAAGTCCTCCCCAACAACTACGCCAAAAAACTATTGGAACCATTTCTTGCATCCATAGGATTTGATTATCACGCTATAAAAAATCATTTGAAACCAACGAGCTATTACAGGCTCTGGTCAACCTACCTCTTTATTTTGATAAAAGAAGTATTGCTAAATAAAACTTAACAAAACGGGTAAGGAAACCCCAATGGTAAACTTATGATTTTACAAGTATTACACACTCTAGATTTTAGTTATACATTATCTATATAAATTTGACCAAGCAAAGATAACTTAATTATTATGCCTTATGTAGACCGGTGCCTATCCAATTGGGTTGTTATAGCAATTTAAAAACATTTATCACATGAACAGAAAGAATGGAAAAAAGAAGAATGAGTGTCATTAAATTCATTCGAATATCATAATCAATATAAGGGTTAACTAATGAAAGAAACGCTCACAACATGTTCGAATATCATAACCTATTATGAGGAAACACACATCACTAAAAACAAAGAAATAATAAAGCTGGAACCCATAATTATATTAATCTTTTCAATAATGATTACATTTAGAGTTGGTAGAATGCCATTAAACTCTATTTTCATAGCTTAATACAATGAGAAAGCTTTTTTCAAATGAGATAGGACTGCAGCAATGGAATTTTTAGATACAAATGAATAGACATTGAAATATTTTGAGTAATTAGGGCAGGTTAAGACTGGGGCAGTAGGAATGACTTCCTTAATCTTTTTAAAAGCTTCCATGTTCTCTAGTGTCTATTTTATTTGTCCAGTCTTCTTGACCATGTCATTGATAGGTTTGGTTATCTCTACAAAATTAGGAATGAATCTTCTAACAAAATTTATTTTGCCAAAGAAAGACCTGCTCCCTTAATGTTTTTAGGATGGGGAATTTTTGAGATAGCTTCTATTCTTTCTTGATCTATACTCACCCCTTTTTTTGAAACTATGTGTCCTAGTAATTTTCCTTATGTTGTTCCAAATATGCATTTTTTAGGATTTAGGGAAATTCCAAACTCTTTGCACATGGCAAAGACTGCAGTAAGATGTTCCAAATGATCTTCTAGATTTTTAGGAAACACTATTATATCATCCAGATATACAACCACTATTTTGAATATCAACCCTTTGAAGGTAAAATCCATTGCTCTCTAATAGATAACCCCCACATTCATTAGACCAAAAAGCATTCTCAAATATTCAAAAGTACCCTGAATGTTGTCTTATGTCTATCTTTTGGATTAATTTGTATCTGATTATATCCAGAAAATCCATCCAATAGGGACATTCTAGATGAACCAATTGGTACTTGCAATAGTGGCTGCATATTGAGCAATGTATAATTGTCTTTCAAGGAGCTTTTATTCAAGTTTCTAAAATCTACACAAAGTCTAATATCCCCATTTTTATTTCTAACTGGTACCAAATTGGATATCCAAGATGAAAATCTTACTTTTCTGAAAATTTTGGAATCTAATAGTTTTTGTACCTCTTTTTGCATTATTGGGTGCAGGGTAGGGTTATACTTCCTCTGTTTTTGTCTAAAGGGCTTGGAATCTTCCTTCAAAGGTATGATGTGCAAACATGACATCCATTTTGAAGGTTTTAAGATCTTCATATGTCCAAGCAAAGTGTTCCTTATTTTTTTTTAAGAAACTTATGTATCCAACCTTTTCTTTTTCTGGTAAAGCTTTATCTATTTTTACTTTTTTCGGCTCTTTAACTATACCAATGTTAACATATTTAGCTATTATTTCTTTATGAAGAGGTTTGTATGCTTTGTTAAAATTATCAAATAAACTTTCTAGAGAAACTAATCCTTTAAGTATTCTATTTGTTTTTATTTGGGTTATTGTTGGAGCCAAAATTGACTCAATATCTGAGAACCCCAATTTTAAATTTTTGACTTAAATAAATTTAAGAAAGTATTGTTGGTCTGTATTACATTTTCCTCTAATAAAAAAACAATTTTAAAATGTCCTAGTCAAATTAAAAGTTAGAGCTTTAGCCATTAATAACATTACATTTGTGACCGTTAAATATTATTTGATAAATCAAACATCCAATAAAGGTCTTTAACAACTAAAGGTTCATTAATCGTAAATCAAAGAAGTCCCCCTAAAATACCTTGTTCCTTATTTTAACATTAATCAAAATGTTTTAGCCTAAATAAATAGATAAAACCTTAAGTCCTTAGTTAAAAAATAATGATGATAAAACATTTTAACCTAGATACATGAGCCAAAGTTCTAAATTTTATATTATATGGGCTAATGAGGGTATGCACCCCTTTTGGTTAAGCATCAAACTTTTTTTGAGAAAATCCAAGGGCAGCGCTCGATCCAACCTGATCCAACGTATGCACTTTCATAAAGCAACCCGAAGTTTAAGTTAGAAGAGAATGGTCAAAAACATTATCACCTAAGGTCTCAAGTGTTTAAATTGAATAAAATCATTTGAGGGTATGCCTCCTTCAGTTAAAAATCAAGCAGATAAAAAATATCTATTGATAGCGCTTGGTATAAAACCAATTTGATGGATGCGCATGCTTTAATTTCACCAACACTTAAAAAGCTCCAAGTATAAATAGAAATTTAATTAAGGGTCATGCACCCTCTTAGTTTAAACATTGTACAAGTCCAAATATCTGGACGGTAGCACTCCACTATGATGAAATTGAACGATCGCACTTGATTCAAGTATAAGGTGCTAAGCTTTGAAACTATTAAATACTTTAAGATTAATCAAATTACTAAATGTGATCAGCAAGGGTCTTAACACATTGATAATCATGGATTAATCAAAATTAAAAAAAATATGCACACCTTATGTTTTTGGTCTTGTAGGGTAGAATAAAATCTACGATCATGCTTTCTACTAGGTTAATCTAATGGCAACACTCAAGACAACTTGATAGACCATTAATAGCTTGTATTTGAGTCAAAGTCAAACCCCCATCTTTGACAAATCTGAGAGTTACACTTGCTTCAAAAAGATACAACGATCGCACTTGCTCTAAATGTAAAAATATTGGTTTGAAAAGGTTTAGGCACCCAAATTAACCAGATCATTAATTGAGATTAGTGAGGGTTTAATACGTTAGTGATTTTCCCCCTTCTATTTAATCAAAGTGACTTAAGTTTTAATTATGAACCTCCTTAGTTATTGAGCTTGTAGGTCGACAAAGATCAATGGTGGTGCCTAGTCACCGATCAATCCAATGACCATGCTCTTTAGCAGATCGCTGACCAACAAAAGTCTTTCATCTGAATAATTTTTTTGTGGGTCAAAATAAGATCAATTGACATCGATAGATTTCGACAGAGTCGACGATCGCACTTACAGCATACCAAATTATGGTTAAAAGCTCATATCTAAGTCAAATTCAAAATCCATGTCTTTGGCGAATCTAATAGTTGTGCCAATTTCAAACATACCTAACGGTTGTGCTCACTTGAAATATAAATATGTTGGTTTAAGTACCCTCAGGATAATTAAGATTTGTTAATCATTATTAGTAAGGATCTTAATACATTTCTAATTTTTCCCCTTTCTTTGATCACCTTATGTTGTTTATAGTTTTACAGGTTATGGAAGATCAATGGTCGTGCTTCATCATGATAAGATCTAATGAACGCGCACTATCTAGAGAAGTCAAGATCTAAGGCGATCAACAATTGCATCCAAATACAAGTCGATCCAATGATTGTGCATTTTCCATGATAATCCAAGGTTTTGACATAGGATTGGCGAAAGATAATCAATGTCTAAGTGCACTCCAAATCAATCTAACGACAATGCTCCCTCAAAGGTATTATAAGCCAAAGAAAAATCTATAGTAGCATTTCAATCCGCCCAGATCTAACATTTGTGATTTAATCAAGATCGCATAAAGGACATAAGTGCACATCGTGGGCTAATCCAATGATTATGCTTGTTTCAAAAGAAGATCTGACGGTGATGCTTCATCGAAAATAAGTCGAATAATGAAAAAGCAATCACCGATAGAATTATGGTCAAATAAAGATCAATGATCTCGTTTGAGCCTATCAGATCTAATGGTGGCACCTTACCAAAGATGATCAGAAGATAACAAGGAAGTCATTGACCAAGCTATATTTAGGACCAATGGAATAGTCATGCTCATCTCTCCTAAAAATCTAACGTTTGTGCATGATCGAGACTATAAAAAGAGAAATAAAACGGTGTAAGAAGCACACATCTCTACCCAATCTGATGACGATGATGGACCCTGCTTAGATCTGACAGTTGCGCATAACCAAGATACCCGAAGGATAAGGTATGTGTTTTGTTTTATTTTTACCGAGTAAATACTTCTTATACATATACATATCCATCTTGGAGATTGAACCCGGGTCACATCACCGATAATGCAAGTGGCATCCTTGTCGATAGACCACATCACGTGGATATATGTTTTGTTTTACGATCGATGACTAATTAATTAAGGTGAATATCACTAAACCATTCGCCTAATTAAATTTAGTTAAGGTTTTAATACATTGCTAATGATCCCTCTTTTTATTGTTTAAACCCGGTGCATATCTAGAATATCGGATGAGCGCGCAAAATAGGATAATTGAGCAAAAAGTGGATCCTTAGAGACATGAGCATGGTTTAAAGGATTAGGTTTTAAATGATATTGGAAATTTATAATCACCATGCAGATATTAATAAAACAAGAGTTTATATGACTAACACATGGGTAAAATCAAGTCTAAATTTATATAAAGCTAGGTATGAGTGATCAATTTATTGTGAATTTTAAATTCTCACTTAGCATATATGGCCAATATTTATTACGTATGTATTATATCGCATGACTAACAATTATACAGGGCCATAGAGATCAATGACAAAAATTAAGATTGATAGATCTAATGGTAAGCATGATGAGAGATGCTCGAGAAGGTAATATCATGACTAATATACCTTAAGCCTCAAGCAGATTAAAGGTTTTCAATGGACGTATGCCTCCATGAGAAAATCTCATGAATGACCAAGAGAAAAGGGGTAACTTCATAACGATATGTATTTTTAGACTAACACCTAAGCAGCACTAAGGTGGCAGATCATCCACGGGAACAACCATTGAACAGAAGTGATCTACAACAAACAACAACCACTACAAGGTAAATTAAAAGTACAGGCAAAAGACCAGAAGAAATGACTAATTCAAGTAGTAACCAGGAGATAAAACAAGTAGACTATCAAATAGAATCACATAGACTGTACCAAAACAAGGATGATATAGACTATTCGAGTGACAAGTTTTGTACAAAAGAATAAAATGAGATCTTTGTATATCCACTAAAGGTGATCGTGTACTACATGGAGAACAAGATAACCCGATATGAAATGGGATCATGCATGAACTCTCTTGACTTATAAATAGGGACAGTAAAAGGTGATCCATGAAAAAAGCAATAGAGTGCAAAATACATAAACATGACCATTTCCTACTTTGCATATTCAAAATATGTAGAAAGTGCAAGGAGAATAAGACATGGATTTAACTCATCAAGGGCTGCATACTCAGCATTTCAATGGAATATAGTTGTAGAGGGTTTACTCCAATGGAATATAGTTATGGAAGTGCTATATAGGCACTTCTAGATCTTGTTTTCCATTCCATCCTTCCTACTACCTATCACTATCCTCCCCCTTCTAGGCATTCTCCCGTGGCCATCATCACTACCCACTCCACATAGCGCCATCTCTCCACCATCCACTGAGTAAATCAACTCCCATTGCTCCCTCCTCCCTCATATCCATTGTGTTATCAATGCCATTCTATTCGTTTGCCACCCACACTCCATCTCTTCTCTTCACCATCATGTCGGGTCCCCCTCTGTCTTACGTCAAAATTTCACTATAGCAACCTAGTCAGTCCCAAACAGTATAACTGAATGACTAGGATAAGTAGGAAATAAAAAATTATATACATGTATAGGTTCATCGTTTAACTAAGTAGAAGAAGAAAAATAAAGATCTTCTAATCCATTTAGTATAAGACCTCCGTTCAAACCAAGAGCAGATCATGATAGGAAATCCAGGTTTGCAACAGTTGGATAACACACTGAGAAAATAAAATCTGAAGGTGACAAGTGTAAGGCCAAGATCAGGCCAAAAATAATAGATTCAAGAATCCAAAGCTATAACTACACCAGCTGTGGTTAGAATCTAGATCAAGCATTTATAGATAACATTTTTGCTAAGAGGTATACTTAAGTGCCTTGCTAGTTGTGTCATTGTATTTCCTTCGTGTCTTTTTTCCTGGCATCTCTCATTCTTCCATTTTGTTGTGCAAGTTTTGGCAGAATTATGCTTAGGAAGTTGATAATATTTCCTGACTTTTTTAGCCTGAAATTAAGAGATTTTTCCTATTGCCATATTGGAATAGGAGAAGTTGAAGAAGTCTTGTTACATTATTTGAACAAGATTTCCTCATTGTATTAAAAACCATAACAAAGTTTAATGGCATCCTACTAACTCTACATGTAATACAATTCTGGGGTTCAATTCTATAAATTTTCTCTTCATCTCTATGTGTTACTTTACAACAGATTACATTATTTGAATGTATTGTGAGCATTTCTTTCATTGGTTAACTTTTAGGTTTATTGCGATATTCGAATAAGTCTAATAGCACCAATTTCTCTCTTCCCCTTTCTTTCTGTTCATGATAATTATGTTGTTAAATTGCTATAACAGCCCAATTGGATAGGCATTGGTCTACATAAGGCATAAATTATCTTTGCTTGGTCATTTTTATATAGGTAATGTATAACTAAAATCTGGGGTGTGTAATACGTATAAAATCATAAGTTACCACTAGGGTTTTCTTACCCATTCTATTATGTTTTCTAGTAGCCATATTTCTTTTATCAGAATAAAGAGGTAGGTTGACCAGAACCTGTAATAGCTCGTTGGTTCCAACAATTTTTTGGCATCGTTTTCGAGGAGGACTTGATAGAAATATTTTATTATCTTCTTAATAGTTTTCTTTCAACAATTATATTTTAATCAACAAACGACTAGTCAAAATGAAGAACCAACGTCTTTAATTTTTACGTCTATAGTGTTCTTTATTTCTTGTGCCCATGATTCTTTTTAAATTACCTTTTGAAGTGTGTTTTTGAGTTTCTTGATTTTCTTGAATTATCCTAAGAACCATCTCCTGTGAGGTTGAGAGTTAAAAATCAAGCATTCTTGATAAGCACATTTTGTTCTTTCTGCACCACCATGTTGGTGACTTTGTCTAGAGGAACCCAAAAATTAAAAATCAAGAAAGAAGGAGCAGAACATGCTAACGCACACTAGGAGAAGCGGTAAGGAGCTATTCCTAGAATTCGAGAATCCAGAGGTATTTACCCATAACTAGAAAATCCCACTTCTTAAGAGTACTACTGTCTATGAGAATAAATCATATTTTAGCAGTAAAAAGTATGTAAAGAAAAATAGAATTCAAAATACTATTGTTGTTGATATTGTTGTAGATGAAATTTTTAATTCTATTGTATAAAATACATCAGATTCATCTCAGCTCTATAGTCCTGTAGAGGTAAATAATCCTTCAGATTATATTCAGGCTACCTAACCCCAAATCCCTGTAGGTTGTGCTATTGTGAATTCAAACCCCATTGCACCTACAATAACAATGGCTCAACAAAATCAAAATAATATTCATTTATGGAGAACCAATAGGTACATGCCTTTTGCCTTACCTACAAATTTGAATGCCTTACTTAATAAAGCTCACAAATACCTTCCCAAGTTTATAGAAAATGATGTAGTAACTGGAGAAGACCATATCAAAAGTTTTTTGTATGCAATGGATAGTAGCCTAGAGATTGAACACGAAGACGTAGTCCTAAGACTACTCCTGCAAAATTTTAAAAAATATGCTAGAGAATGGTTCAATTCTCTCCCAGATAATGATATCCTAGATTTTACTAAAATGGAAGTTTTTTTCCTAAAGAAATACGAAGAAAGGAAAAATGATTTGTTAACTGAGTTGGTAACTATGAAGAAAAAAGGAAAATGAGGTTGTTAGTGACATTAAAAAAAGGTTATCAAATACCAAAAACAAAATCCCTATCAACCTTAGGCCTAGTGACATTCAATCCATTTGTTTCTACAAAAATGTTTTTTTTAAGGAGAGTTTAACTATGAATAAAGGCAAGAACAAGCCACCACCATTGATGGTTGTATGAAAAATGTAATGGATATTGAAATAAACATGCTTGATAGTGGTAAGATGAAGCCTTACTTTTTGGAAGCCAATCTACCTAAGAGAAAATCCAAAAGGGTAGCATTTGATTTACAAAGAAGAGCTGAAGTAGATCCAATGGAAAAACTAATTGTTGGAACCATTTCTTGCATTCATATGATTTTATTGTCATGCTATAAGAAATCATTTGAAACCAATAAGCTATTACAGGTTCTGGTCAACCTGCCTCTTCATTCTGATTTAAAAAAGCTATTGCTACAGGAAAACTACATAATGGGTAAGGAAACCCCTAGTGGTAATTTATGATATTACAAATATTACACACTCCAATTTAAAATAATACCCTAGATGTATTAAAGTGACCAAGCAATGAAAATAACTATTTATTATCCCTTATGTGGACCGGTGCCTAGACTCATTGGGTTGTTATAGCAATTTAACAACACTTGTAAAAACAAAAAGTATGAAAGGGACTGAGAAAGAATTGGCACGATTATGTTCATTCAAATATTATAACAAACATAACAGCTGGCCAACGAGAGAAATGTACATAACACATTCAAATAATGTAACACATTACATAATAATATACAGTGCTGAGACAAAGAAATTATAGAAATGAGACCTAGAATTATATTGATTTCACAAAATATTACACGTAGAGTTGGTAGAATGCCATTTAACTCTATTTTTCAAGGAAATACATCAATACAATGAAGAAATTATGTTCAAATGATGTAACATAACTCTTCTAGTCTTCTTGTTCCAATCTAGTAACAATAGAGTCTCTGAACCTCAAGCTCAATAGATTTGGAAATGATCTCAACTTCTTGAACACTTTCCTATCAAAATCTTGCACATTAATGGGAGGAATGAGAAATGAGCAAGAAAAATACACAGAAGAAAATACAACAACACAACTCAAAAGGGCACTCAAGTATACCTCTTAACAAAAATGCTATCTCTAATGCTTGATGCAGATTCTGGCCCTGGATGCTTCTTTTTATAGCCTCTAGTTATTGAATCTATTATTTTTGGCCTAATCCTGGCCTTATATTTATCACCATATCCCCTGATTTTTTTTTTTGTATGTTGTCCAGTTGTATAGACCTTGGATCTCCTGTTGAGATTTTTCCTTGGATTTAAGGGAGCTTTTATACTAAATATATTTAGCAAACTTGTTTTTCTTCTTCTGTGATGTATACTCTCTTATTTCCTGTCTATCCTATTTATTTGATTATGTCGTTAGGTGTAGTGAATGTTGTTTTATGGATTAATCTAAATTTGATTGTATCCAGAAAAATCCATCTAATAGGGACAATCTAGATGAACCAACTATTGCTTGCAATAGTTGTTCCATATTGGGTAATGGGTAATTTGTCTTTTAATGAACTCTTGTTTAAATTTTTTAAATCTACACAGAGTCTAATATCACCATTTTTCTTTCTAATTGGCACTAAATTGGATATCCAAGAAGAAAATCTTATCTTTTTTATTATTTTGGAATCTAGCAATTTTTGTACCTCCTTTTGCACTATAAGGTGTAGAGTAGGGTTGTATTTCCTTTGTTTCTATCTAAATGGCTTGGAATCTTCTTTCAAGGGTATTATATGTGTCATTACATCCGTTTTGAAGGTTTTAAGGTCTTCATAAGTCCAAGAAAAATGTTCTTTATTTTTCTTTAAGAAACTGATGTATCCAACCTTTTCTTTTGTAGGTAAGGCCATATCTACCTTCACTATTCTGGGTTCTTTCATTGTACCAATGTTAATGTCTTGAGATATTACTTCTCTACATAAAGGCTTAAGATTTGTCAAAATCATCGAATAAACTCTCTAGAGAAACCAATCCTTTGGGTATCCTATTTTTTTCAACTGGATTACTTCTACTGGCTCTCCTATTTGGTCTTTTATCTTGTCTTCATCCTTTTCATCACATATTATATCTACATATTGATTTTGCATGGTCATGAAATCTTTAATGTCTACATCATCTTGAATGACCTTTAGGTAAACTATGTTATTTGGCACAAAAGGCTTATAAACTAAAATAGTTGGGAATCTGTCCATATATTCAGTATTTATCTCTAGATGATCTAGGCCTGAGGCATTCACAACTAAAATATCTACAACCTGATTTTGTTCTCTTGGAATAAATTAAATATTAAAAGCTAAAAAAATTTCAATTTCTTCTAATACCGCATTTTTATATTGCTTTAGCCTAGGATGTTTGGTATGATATTTACCTTTGATTTGATGTATAATTAATTTTGCATCCCTTGTTATTTTTATTTTTTATTTTTTAATTTACATGGTGGAATCGGTAGCCACCACGAATCCGGGCAGGCTGTCCAACTTTTATGGCCGCCATAGTATTTTGCACTATCTACCCCAGAAGTCGCCACACAGATCTTCGCACAGTTCACTCCTATAACCACCATGCCACAATCATTTTAAACCTTTTACGCCGCTGAAAGCACCAGGAAAGGGACAAGCGTTCAGTTCGACGATCTGCATCCCTTGTTATAGTTAAGTAATTAATGCCCAATTATTTTGCTTTCTTGAATCCTGGCAATAAGGCTTCATATTCGGCTACATTTTTTGTGCAAGGGAATTCCACTCTATAAGGAATGCCAAGGTAATTTCCCTTTATATCAGTTAAATTAACACCTGCCCCTACTCCAGATTGAGATTTAGCTCCATCAAAATACATGGTCCACATTTCTTGGGTTAATACTCTATTTGATTCAACATCTACCATTTTCATAACTTCTAGATCCATGTTCTTTGCTTCTGGTACTTCCACCAGGAATTGGTTGTGCTATATGGAGTAAACTCCCATATTTTTTTCTTCCACAAATTTTACTAAATTTATCATGGTTTTATCTATTTGAATCAACTCTACTAAGTGTTTTTTAAATGGTTCCCTTCATAAGATTATGTTTTCTTTATCTGTTATTGGGATAGTAGCATAGGACCAATCCAATTGGATTGAACCTCCCAGTTGTTCTGCCCAATGTCTGCTGAGTAATAGTGAGAAGAAAGGGTCAACATCAACTACTACAACATCCATGACTATGCCCTTTTTAGGGTGTTGGTCCAGAAAAACCAACAATCTAGTTATCACCCCTACACAAGGAATTTGTTTGTTGTCCATTACAAAAACAGTGGCAGAATCTCTCGTACATATTAACCCCATTTGGTTAGCTATTAATTTGGATATGATATTATGTCAGGCTTCACTGTCCAACATACAATTATGAATCACATACCTTTCTTCTTCATCTGAATTATACCTTACTAATACATAGAAGGGTCTGACAGAGGATGGTAATCTTGTATCATGTTGATTTTGTATGGTAGCATGGCAAGTTGGATCTTCTTTTTGTTACACTAGTCCAAATGCTCGACAGACTTGTTCTTTGTATTGTTGAACTTTCATAAGTTCTCCAAATGTGATGTTAACTTTTTGCTTACTAAGTTTTGACCCAGCATCAAATTCTATCTTCTTTATATCAAGTGGTTTGTTGCTTTCTTCTTTGGGAATATCCTCTTCTAATTCTATTACTTCAGAAGTAATCTTTTTGTGGGTTCTATTAGTTTTCTCTTTACTGATATTCTTATTTGTGGAAGTTTGTTTTCTTGTTTCATTTGTAGAAGCTTTCTCTGTTCGATCTGGGACAGTTTTGTTTCTCAAACTTAGAGTATGGGTAACCTCCAATTCTTCCACTTCCTTAGTAGTGGCATTTAGTTTACTTGCTTCATTTTACCATATTTTGACTCATGTGGTTTTGCAATATTTTAGTTCCTTCAGCTACAAAAATTTGAGGATGATGATTTAAAGAATACTTATCCATATTCTCTTCAGATAACCTTTCTATAGATTCATATTTTAGAGACCAATAGGCATTAATCCTTGTTTCTTCTTTTGAATCATCATGTATCTACATTACGTTGATCACTTAGGTGGATTCCACATGCATCGGGGTTATGAGGTGCATCACAAGTAGAGCAAAAATAGGGGAATCCTTCTGCTATGTTGGTAGATGGTATAGGGTTTTGGAACATTATTCTGATCTCTATCAGATTCTCTATTTTTTTAGTTATTGTTTCCGTTATTTCTACTCCTATTTCCTTCTTCAAGGCCATTGTTGTTTCCCCAAATTTCTATTGAAATTTTTCTTGAAAGGAGGGCGGTTATCAACATAAGGTCATTTTTTGTGATGTTCTTGTTAAATTTTTGTTCATGGTATTGAACATCTCAGCCATTTTATTAGTCAACTTTTCCATTGGATCTATTTTAATTCTTCTTTGTATATCAAATGCTACATTTTTAGGCTTTCTCTCAGGTAAATTGACTTCCAGAGAGTAAGGCTTCATTTACCACTATCAAGAATATCTCTCTCTATGTCCATTGCTTTCTCCATACAACTATCAATGGTAGTGCCTTGTTCCTACCTCAGCTCATAGTTAAATTCCCATTGAATTTTTTTTTTATAGAAATAATTGACTGAATATCACTAGGCCTAAGGTTGGCAGGGATTTTGTTTTTTATTTTTAAAAATCTTATGTTAAAGTCCTTGATAGCCTCATTTTATTTTTTCTTCATAGTGGCCAATTCAGTTAATAGAGATTGTTCATCTTTTCTTTCACCATAATTCTTTAGAAAAACAGCTTCCATTTTAGAGAAATCTGGGATATCATTGTCAGGGAGAGAATTGAACCACTCTCTAGCATCATTTTCTAAGGACTACATCTTCATGCTCAACCTCTAAGCTATCCATTGCGTATAGGAAACTTTTTATGTGGTCTTCTCTAGTTACCACATTATTTCCTAAGAACTTTGGGAGGTATTTGTGAGATTTATTAGGTAAGGCATTAAGATTTGTAGGTAAAACAAATGGCCTGTATCTATTAGTTCTCCACAAATGGACATTATTTTGATTTTGATTTTGCTGATTTGCTTGGGCCATTGTTACTGTAGGATTTAAATTTATAGTAGCAACGCCTACAGGGATATGGGTTTGAGTGGTCTGGGTATAATATGAAGGATTATTTACCTCTGTATCTAAAGCATCATCTACAATGATATCAACAACAACAATATTTAGAATTCTATTTTTATTTATGTACTTTTTATTGTTAGAGTATAATTTATTCTTGTATATAGTACTCTTAAGAAGTGGGATTCTCTGGTTATGGGTAAATACCTCTGGATTCTCGAATTATGAGAATAGCTTCTTACCATTTCTTTTGATGTGCGTCAACTTGTTCTGCTCCTTATTTCTTGATTTTTGATTTCTGGGTTCATCCAAATAGAGTCGCTTCTTTATTCTAATTTAACCACTCGTTGATTAATATATGTCATAAAATCTAGGCTTAGAACGTAAATTCTCCTCGGTAACGATGCCAAAAAACTATTGGAACCATTTCTTGCATCCATAGGATTCGATTGTCACACTACAAGAAAATATTTGAAACCAACGAGCTATTAGAGGTTCTAGTCAACCAGCCTCTTCATTATGATTAAAAATAGCTATTGCTAAAGGAAAAGTACATAATGGGTAAGGAAACCCCTAGTGGTAATTTATGATATTACAAATATTATACACTCCAGATTTAAAATAATACCCTAGATGTATTAAAGTGACCAAACAATGAAAATAACTATTTGTTATGCCTTATGTGGATCGGTGCTTGGATTCATTGGGCTATTATAGAAATTTAACAACACTTGTAAAAATGAAAAGAATGAAAGGGATTGAGAAAAAATTGGCACTGTTACGTTCATCCGAATGTCATAATAAGCATAACAATTGGTCAACGAGAGAAATGTATGTAACACATTCAAATAATGTAACACATTATGTAATAACATATGGTGCTAAGACAAAGAAATGATACCTAGAATTGTATTGATTTCATAGAATATTACACGCAAAGTTGGCAGAATGCCATATAATTCTATTTTTCAAGGAAAAACATCAATACAATGAAGAAATTTTGTTCAAATGATGTAACAGGAACTCTTCTACTCTTCTCATTCCAATATGGTAATATCAAAGTCTCTAAACCTCAAGCTCAATATATTTGGAAATGATCTCAGCTTCTTGAGCACTTTCCTATCAAAATCCTACACAATAATTGGAGGAATGAGAAATGAGCAAGAAAAAGATACATAAGGGAATACAACAACACAACTCAAAAGGGCACTCAAGTATACTTCTTAGAGAAAATGTTATCTGTAATGCTTGATGCAGATTTTGGCCCTGGATGCTTCTTTTTATAGCCTTTAGTTCTTGAATCTGTTATTTTTGGCCTAATCCTGGCCTTACATTTGTCACCATATCCCCTAATGTTTTTATTGTATGTTGTCCATCTGTATAGACCCTGGATATCTTGTTGAGATTTTTCCTTGGATTGAAGGGAGCTTTTATACTAAATAGATTTGGCAAACTTGTTTTTCTTCTTCTGCGATGTATACTTTCTTATTTCCTATCTATCCTAGTTATTTGATTATGTTGTTATAGATTGACTAGGCTGCTATAGTAGAATTTTGATGTAAGATAGAGGGGGACCCAACATGATGGTGAAGGGAGAGGAGGCAGTATGGAATGCAGATAGATAGAATGGCATAGATTACAAAATGGTTAAGAAGTAGGCGGGAGTAATGGGAGTTGATTTGTACATGGGACGGTGGTGAGATGATGCTCTATGGAGTGAATGGTTACGATGGACAAGAGAAGATGCCCAGAAGGGGGAGGGCAGTGCTAGGTAGGAGGAAAAACAAAATGGAAAACAAGATCTAGAAGTGCCTATATGGAACTTTCATAACTATATCCCATCGAAGTGAACCCTTTGTAACTATATTCCATCGAAGCGCGGAGTGAGCAACTCTTGGTAAGCTAAAGCCATGTTTCACTCTTAACGTGCCTTCTTCATCTTCTAAAAATGCAGAACAGGAAATGGTTATGCCTACGTATTGTGCTCTCCATCGATTTTCTTAGTGATGTCTCTATTTTACCTCTAACCACCCTTATTTATAAATCGATGGCTTTGATATGAGCTTGCTCAAACAGGATTATTTTATTTTCTGCATGGTATGCTATCTTTCTTGGTGGGCATGCATGATCCAATTTTGTTTTGGGATGTCAGGATTTGTCTTCCAATCAATTCACCTCATCTTCACACTAGTACAATCCATGTGATCTTTCTTTATTGTCTATTCATTTTTTTCACTGGTCATGGCCTGAATTAGTCATTTCTTTGGGTCCTTCACCTTACAGTGGTTGCTATTTTCTATGGCTTATTTTGGTTTAATGGTTGTACTTGTTAATGATTCGCCACCTTAGTCCTGCTTGCATTGTTTATGGAATATTTCTCTTTTTCTCTAGTTGTAGTCTGTCAGATTTACATATGGAGGATCGTGTCCATTGGATACATCAACTCATGATGATCGTTGGATGGGATTCGCATCACACACCTATGTTCGATACTCTTGGACCTACAATAATGTTAGCTTTATAATATGGAAGGTATATATCAATGGTGGTTATGCACATTATAGAGGATATTCTAACCTCTAATTGGTTAGTCAATTCATGCTTTAGTAATAATCATTGAATTAGGGTTTTCACCCTTCATTTAATACTTATTATTAAAGAGTAATAAAAGAATTACTAACCTTTAGTTAATACATGACCTTTAATAACCAGATTACCTTGCTAATGATTTATCATTCGATCAACCATACGGTCTTGCACATTCGTCTGATCATCCAAAAATATGCTAGCAGTTATCAAAGAGAGGGGGTCATAATCGCATGTTTAGAGCTTTTATTAACCTTAGTTGGCAAAATAAACCATGTCTCTTATCGTCCAGGTAGATTGTTCATGCGCAACCATCCGATCTGGTCAAGATTCATCATTATCGTTAGATCTTGTTGAGTTGTATACTATTTATTTGTCTTAATTTCTCTTTGATGGTCATGGGCAACCATAACCATTGGATTAAATTGGGGATAGGTGCGGTTGTTCGATCTTGGTCAAACACGACTTAGTTAATTAACCATTTGTGACATCGTTCACCTTTTAAATCCAATCACTATAGTTGGATCCCGCAAGAAAGAGCGCGGTCATCTAATTAAGACACAATTGTTCCCTTTTTATCAGATGATTACTTTGATAAAGTGTTATCATCAGATCCTATCTTGGAATGAGTGCGGCCATTAGATCGACCTACGATGTGCACTCTTGTATTTTATAAAACTTTTATCTGATCATGTTTGTTAGATCTCGGTAGGTTGAGCATTGTCATCAGATTGGGATGTAGTTGTATTCTTTTTAACATGTGTTGGCTCTAATAAAGCACTACCATTAGATCTTTCCCGATTGTGCACGATCATCGAATCCCATTTTGTCTTTATTCGACTCGTTAACTTATAATGGCTTCGTGAAAATGTAGCCATTGGATTTGGATGGGATCAAGCATTCTGTTGATTTTATTAGCTTTGATTTATATTTTGAATGAAGTGCCACCATTGGATCTTCCTAGATTTCACACGATCGTTGATCTTCATTGGTTATTATTTTAATGAGCCCTCTTTTAATCTTTGAGCAACTCTTTTGGAGCGCGACCATTAGATCAACCAGGCTCAAGTGCAATCGTTGGATCTGTTTGAACGCAGGGCGTTTGTCTTTGAGCAGGAATTGTTTTAATGGATGATCATCTTGAGACGCGTGCTGTTGTTGGATTACCTTTAACGATGGCACATCCGTTGATATTCCTTGATCCTACACATGCTTTAATCATGAGTGCGAGTAATGAATTTAAACTAACCTTGGTGATTCATAGAAAAAATACATCCGTTAGATTAGATGTCGATCAAGCACAATCGTGGATCTTTTGTAATCTGCAAGTTAGGTAACCGAAAAGTGCATGCTACTAATTTTGATTAACCTAAGCAAAAAGGGGATGATTAGTAACGTGTTATACCCTCACTAAATATGATTAAATTTGACTAATCAGGTGTTGACTTAGTCTTACCGATAGATTTACCTTTGTTTACTTGAAGTGAGCGTTGTCGTCAGATTATCTCGGGACGGAGCGCATCCACGGATCTTCTTTAGATTTGTGCAGAATTTAAAAATAAGCTAGGCTATCTTTGGTAATTTATGGCAAATGTGCATCCATCAGATTAGATGTGAGTTGTATGCAACCATTGGATTCAATTGAAGATACTCTTTGCTTTAATAGATAGAGTGCACATTTGGAATTGTTATCTTTGGAAAAAGCACATCCGTCCGATTTCTCTTCGATGAAGCGCTACCCTTAGATCTCCTGTAATCTGCAAGCTTGATAACCGAAAGGGGTGCATCATTTTATTTTGATAATCCTTGATTAAGCCGAAAGGGGGTAATTAGTAACATATTAAAGCCCTGGCTAATGCATGATTAATTCTAGGTTTACCTTTATGTTACCTAATACTCTTACCATTCCATTGTTGGATTTTGACTCAAGCGCTATCGTCAGATTAATTCTTGGTGAAGTGCAATCATGGATCCTCCACAACCTATTAACTTCATAATCACAAATAAATCTTGTATTAGTAAGAAGGGGGAGAGCTTAGCGATGCATTAGATCCTTGCTAATCAAGCTTAGCAATTTTAATCAGCACTTAACTCATTTAATGATACTTGACGAGTTTCAAAAGAGCACGGTCATCCTATTTGATGACAATTGAGTGCAGCCCTTGGATTTCTTAAAATAGCTCAATGTTTAATTCAAGGGCGTGCATACTCGCAAGGCTTTAATTATGATCTTCGCTCAAAACTTAGCTTTTTGGACTTTTAAATCATGGTGATCTCTCATTAGACCTCAAATTATCTCCTTTTAATACTTTAGGACTTAGGGGTTTATTCATTAGGCTTAGGTCTGATTATTATTTTTAAAAGGAAGGCTCACATTAGATTCATGGGTCATAATCCTTACTTTAAAATTTAGGTATTTTTATGATTTTACCATGGTAGTGGATGCTTATATAATTTGACCTTTATGGATTTTTAAAGGATAAAACAATGGTCATAAGATCAATCCAAAAAATGGCTAAGGTTAATTTCATGAATCAAAAATATGGAAATCAACTTCTCAGATGAAAATGCAACAAAAGCTAGCAACTTTTGTTAATTTTGAAAACTAAAATTTTAAAATTGGGGGTTTTTAGATGTTGAGTCAATTTTGGCTCCAACACTAACTAATCAAATGGATGAGATGTTTAATACCATGAATAATAGGTTAGCAAGAATTGAAAGAAATAATGGTAATAATGGTGAGACATCACAAATAGAGCGACCACATGTTGATAGGAATAGGAACAATGGAAACAATAATTGCAAGAACAAATAGTCTTACAGAGATCAAAACAATGTTCCTAACCCTATACCATCTGCCAATATAGCAGAAGGTTTTCTCTATTTCTGCTCTACTTGTGATGCACCTCATAACCTAGATGGATGTGGGATTTACCTAAGTCAACAACACAATGTAGATTTAAATGACGATTCAAAAGAATATATAAGAATTAATTCCTGCTAGTCTCTAGAAAAATGTTGTTTGAATAGAATATGGACAAGTATGCTTCAAAAAAAATCCTCAGATCTTAGCAATTGAAGGTATTAAAATTTTGAAAAAAACACATGAGTCAAGATATGACAAAATGAAGCAAGGGAAATTAACCCCCACTGCTAAGGAAGTGGAAGAATTAGAAGTTACCAATACCCTAAATTTAAGAAATAGAATTGTCCCTGACAGAACAAAAAAAGCTTCTACTAGTGAAACAAGAAAACAAACTTTTACAAATAAAAATATCAATAAAGAAAAATTGATAAAATCTCCAAAAGGATTATTCCTAAAATAATAGAATTGGAAGAGGAAATATCCAAAGAAGAAAGCAATAGAACACTAGATATAAAAAAAATAGAATTTTATGTTGGGTCAGAACTCAATAAATAGAAAGTTAACATCACATCTAGAGAGCTTATGAAAGTTCAGTAGTATAGAGAACAAGTCTACAGAGCATTTAGTTGAACAAAAAGAAGATCCAACTTCTCATGCTGCTAGACAAAATCAACATGATACAAGATCAAAATCAAATGAAGGAGAGAGGTATGTGATTAAAAAATGTATGCTAGACAAAGGAGCTTCACATAATATCATGCCCAAAATAATAGCTAACCAAATGGGGTTAATTTGTACAAGATACTTTGCCCCTGTTTCAGTTATGGATAGTAGGCAAGTACCCTATGTTGGAGTGATAACTGGATTACTGGGTTTTCTAAACCAACACCCCAAAAAGGGCATGGTAATGTATGTTGCAGTAGTAGATGTTGATCTGTTATTCTCACCATTATTAAGTAGACATTGGGTGGAACAACTAGGGGGGTCAATTCAATTGGATTGGTCTAATGCTACCATCCCAATGTTAAATAAAGAAAACATAACTCTACGAAGAGAACCATTTAACAAATATTATGTAGAGTTAATTAAAACAGATGAAACCATGATAAATTTAGTGAATTTTGTGGAAGAAAAAGGGATGAGAGTTTATTCCATATGGCACAACCCATTCCAGGTAGAAGTGCTAGAGGCAAAGAACATGGATCTAGAAGTTATGAAAATGGTTGATGCTGAATCAGATAGGATGTTAACCCAAGAAATGTAGACCATGACTTTTGATGAAGCTAAATTCCAATCTGGAATAGATGTAGGGGTTAATAATTTGACTAACATAAAAGGAAACTACCTTGGTATTTCTTACAGACTAGAATTTCCTTGCACAAATATTATAGTTGAATACAAGGATTTATTGCTAGGATTAAGGAAAGCAAAATAATTGGGCATTAATTACTTGACTGTAATAGGAGATGCAGAATTAATTATCTAGAAAATCTAAGGTAAATATCAAATCAAACATAATAAGTTAAAATAGTATAAAAATTCAGTATTGGAAGAAATAAAAAAAAATTAGCTTTCAATATCTCATTTATTCCTAGAGAACAAAATCATATTGCAGACCTTCTAGCTATAAATGCATCAAACCTGGACCATCCAAAAATTACTACAGAGTATATGGATAGGTTCCCAACCATTTTAGTCTATAAGCTCTCTGTACTAGATAACATAGTTTACCTACAGGTCTTTCAAGATGATGTGGACATAAAAGACTTCATGAATTTACAAAATCAATATGCAGATATAATCTATGATGAAAAATATGAAGAAAAACTTACAGACCAAATAGGTGAACCAATAAAAGTAATCTAGATGAAAACAAACAAAATACCAAAAGGATTAGTTTCTCTAGAGAGTCTATTCGATGATTTTGATAAATATTTCAAACCACTCTTGAAAGAGACCATAGCTGAAGATGTTAATATTGGTACAATGAAAGAGCCCAGAATAGTAAAAATAGACACAACTCTACCAGCAAAATAAAAAGCTGGATATATCAATTTCTTAAAGAAAACCAAGGAGCATTTTGCTTGGACTTATGAAGATCTTAAAACCTTTAAAAAAGATGTAATGACACACATAATACCCCTGAAGGAAGATTCTAAGCCATTCAGACAAAAACGGGGGAAATATAATCCTACCCTGCACCCAATAATGCAAAAAGAGGTACAAAAACTATTGGATTCCAAAATAATCAAAAAGGTAAGATTTTCTTCTTGGATATCCAATTTAGTACCAATCAGGAAGAAAAAAGGGGATATTAGACTCTACATAGATTTTAGAAATTTATATACAGATTCATTAAAGGACAATTATTTATTGCCAAATATGGAATAACTATTGCAAGCAGTTGTTGGTTCATCTAGAATGTCCCCATTGGATGGATTCTCTAGATATAACCAAATCCAAATCAACATAGAAGATAGACATAAAACAACATTCACCACACCTTAGGGCACATTTGAATATTTAAGAATACCTTTTGGCCTAATGAATGCAGGTGCTACCTTTCAAAGAGCAATGGACTTCACCTTCAAAGGATTAATGTTCAAAATAGTGGTTGTATACTTGGATGACATCACAGTATTTTTTAAAAATCTAAAAGACCACTTAAAACATCTAGTTGCAGTCTTTGCTCGGTGCAAAGAATTTGGAATTTTCCTAAATCCCAAGAAGTGCATATTCAGAGAAACACAAGGGAAATTATTAGGTCACATAGTTTCAGAAAATGGGATAGCTATTGATCCAAAAAGAATAAAAGCTATATAAAAAATTCCCCTCCTAAAAACCTAAAAGGATTTAGGTCATTCTTTGGCAAAATAAATTTTGTCAAAAGATTCATTCTTGATTTTGCTAAAATGACTAAACCCATAAATGACATGGTTAAAAAGACTAGAGAAATAAAATGGACAGTAGAAAACATGGAAGCATTCAATAAGATAAAAGAAGCCATTTCCTCTAGCCTAGCCTTAAACTACCCTAATTATTCTAAAGACTTTAACATTTACACATATGCATCTGAACACTCCATTGTTGCAGTTCTTTCATAGAAAGATGATGAAAATAATTAAAGGCCGATAGATTTCATGAGTTTAGGATTGAAAGGAGCACATCTTAAATATACCCTACTTGAAAAACATGCTTATGCAGTAATTCAATCTTTAGAACATTTCAAAGGTATGTTTAAATAAAGTTTATTGTTGTATCCCTTTCATAACAATAAAAAATGTCTTCACCCAATTTGAGCCACTAGGAAGGCCTACGAGATGGATGATAAAATTATTACAAATGCAGAATTCAAAGTAGTCAAAATTGTAAGAGGTCAGGGCTTAGCAAAGTACCTAGTATATAAAGGAGAAGATTCTAATAATATCATTATAGTAGATGAGATAAATGACATCAAAAAATTTAATAATTCTGAATGTAAATGGTATGATGAAATATTAGCATACCTACAAAATCTGTCTTTCCCAAAGAACATGCCAATTAATAGAATGAGATCAATTAAAATACCACAAAAATATCATATGCAAGATGGTGTGCCCTATTGGAGATACCTTGATGGTGTGTTATTAGTCTGCTTATACAAAAATGAAGTCCCAGAAACAATGAAAGAGTTTTATGATGGTTTTTGTGCGGAAAATTTTGCCCCAAAAGCCACAACAAATAAAATCATGAGAGTAGGTTATTATTGGCCTACACTTTTTAAGGATGTATATCAATATGTTAGAAATTATCATAACTTCTAGATTTTTTTAGGTAAGAAACTTTTAGCAGCTATGCCCCTTAAGCCAGTAGTTATAGAAGCACCATTCACACAATAGGGCATTGACCTAATTGGGGAAATTAACCCAAACTCATCAGGAAGACATAAGTGGATCATAACCGCAACAGATTACTTCACAAAATGGGTAGAAGCTGCTCCTTTTAGAAGTTTCACATCTCAAACTATCATTAAATTTTTATAAGAAAGTATTTTAACCAGGTTTGGAGTTCCTTAGAAAATAGTAACAGATAATGGGCAATATTTTGTGTCATATGAGATGGTAGAATTATGTGCTAAGTATGGAATAGAACTTTCCCAGTCTACAAATTACTATCCTCAAGGGAATGGTCTAGCTGAGTCATAAAATAAAAATTTAATCACCAGAATTAAAATATCATTGGGTAAAAATAAGAAGAGTTGGGACAATGAGTTAAAATTTGCTTTATAAGCAAACAGGTTATCACTAAAGAGAAATACAGGAAGGACTCCCTATGAAATGGTATATGGAGAGAAGGCCTTGTTACCCTCAAGAATATAAAAATTAGCACTTTCCCTACTGTTACAAGATCATGAGAACCCTAATGCCTTGTAGAGAAGACTAGACCAGATTGCTTAGTTGTAAGAACAAAGAAGAGAAACCTTAAACAGGATAATTGATCAAACTAATAAATTTTAAATCATTTAACAAGAAAGCTAAAGGTACTCCTTTTTGTGAAGGTGATATAGTAATATATTGGGATCCTAAAAATGATAAGCATGGGGAAAAAGGGAAGCTTGAACCCAAGTGGATTGGCCCCTATCAAATAGCTCAGATTGTCGATCAGAATACTTACAAGTTACAAACCTTAGAATGAAACCTAATGAAAATATCTATCGATGGTATACATCTCAAAGTCTATAACCCCTATCATGGGGTCAACAGGGGATAAAAGTCCTAAAAATAAAGGAAAAATAAAAACAATAAAAAAATAAAAAAATATCTATAATAATAAAAAATATATAATAATACAATATATAAAAGCCCAAAAATAGAGTGTTGTTCCTGTCATGATGTTTTGTTGTTTGTTTTGTTCAGTGTCTTTCTTACTATGGTGTCCAGTTTTGCTTTATATAGTTTTCCTTCATGACTATCATAAGAAGAAGAGTATTCTTTGAAAATTAATCTGTTGTGTCCTATTTTGCTTTATATAGTTTTTTATTTCTCTAAAAGATAAATAGTGAAGAGAAATTTTATTTTAGATTTTGATGATGCTTACAATTTTCAAAATTGAATGTTCCTACAACTATCTTATGATATGAAATAAAATAGAGTAACATCAGAGTTGTTGTAACATCATGCCAGAACCTCACATTGCAAATACTCTTGAATGAAATTTCAAGATCCAAAGGATAAAATTCTATTTGGTAAGGTGATTGAGCTAAAAATAATTACACTCTATCCTTTAGCCAACAAATTGATCCTCAACTCAAGACATACTCATTGTACAATTTGTTTATATCTAAATATTTCTCAAGAAGAGAAAGAAAACTAAGATAATGCAGATTGAGTTTGTATTTGAAATATATTGGAAAACCTCTACTAAGGCTATAGATGCCTGACTGGTAGTAGAGTAAAACTAGATAGGATCAATAACATCTCCATCGAGGCTATAGACGCTTGACTGGCAGTGGAGCCCTACAAATGGTGAAAATATTAAGGAGTGAAATCACTTATTAGGCTTGATCATTTTCCAAATAGAGTGAAGTTCTGACAGACCCAAAAATCAAAATGAATGCACTAACACACACTCATGCCAAGGCATGATGAAGCAAACAACTTGGATACATTATGTATGATCATATCTTAAGACTTCATCGAACAATCATAATAATATTCCAAAAGCTCATCTAAACTTAAAATTATAATCCCTTGATCTAAATTTTATTGAAGAGAATAATAGTTTTGAATACTCTACTTCTTTGATGTTATTTTTTTGTCGTTTTATTGTATCTTCTTAGTTAAAATTTTTTCTTTGTTTTTATGTTGATTTTTTTAATCATGCTTGATAGATTACTATTTTGTCCAAGGCTGGAAATGAAACCAAGAGATTCTAGAATTCTCAAGTGCCTCATGTTTTCAGCACATTGTCCCAGTTAGAGTCTATGTTGGAGCTAAAATTGACTTGACATCTAATACCCCCAATTTTAAATTTTTGACTTAAATAAATTTAAGAAAATATTACTGGTCTGTGTTGCATTTTCCTTTGAGAAATTGTTTTTAAAATAATTTTAAAATGTCTTAGTCAAATTAAAATTTAGAGCTTTAGCTATTAATAATATTACCTTTATGACCTTTAAATCTTATCTGATAAATCATACATCCAATAAATATCTTTAACCACTAAAGGGTCATTAGTCGTAAATCAAATAACAAGTCCCCTTAAAATACCTTTTCCCTTATTTTAACATTAATAAAAAGGTTTTAGCCTAAATAAATGGACAAAACCCTAAGTCCTTAGGTCAAAAATAATGATGATAAAGCATTTTAACCTAAATATATGAGCCAAAGTTTTAAATTTTAAATTGTATGGGCTAATGAGGGTATGCATCCCCTTTTGGCTAAGCATCGATTTTTTTTTAAGAAAATCCAAGGGCAGCGCTCGATCCAACCCGATCCAATGGATGCGCTTTCACAAAGCAACCCAAAGTTTAAGTCAAAATTCAATGGTCAAAAAAATTATCACCTAAGGTCTTAAGTTTTAAAATTTTAATAAAATTATTTGAGGGTATGTGCCCCCTTTGGTTAAAAACCAAGCAACTAAAAAATATTTATCGATAATTCTTGATTTGCAACCAATCTGACGGATGCACATGCTTTAATTTCACCAAAACTTAAAAAGCTCGAAGTATAAATAAAAATTTAATTAAGGGTCATGCACCCTCTTGGTTTAAACATCGTACAAGTCCAAAGATATGGATGGTAGTGCTCCACTATGATGAAATCGAACGATCGTGCTTGATTCAAGTATAAAGTGCTAAGCTTTGAAACTATTAAATACTTTGGGATTAATCAAATTACTAAATGTGATCAGTAAGGGTCTTAACATCTTGATAATCGCTCCCCCTTTTGCTAATCATGGATTAATTAAAATAAAAAAAACATTCACTCCTTATGTTTTTGGTCTTGCAAGGCAGAAGAAAATCTACAGTAACACTTTCTCCTAGGTTAATTTGATGGAAACGCTCATGACAACTAATCAACCATTAATAGCTCATATCTGAGTCAAAGTCAAACCCTCATCTTCGATAATTTTTTTATGGCTACACTCGCTTCAAAAAGATCCAAGGTTGCGCTTGCTCTAAATGTAAAAATATTAGCTTTGAAAAGGTTTAGGTGTCCAAATTAACCAGATCGTTAATTAATATTAGTGAGGGTTTAATATGTTAGTAATTTTTCCCCCTTTCGCTTAATCAAAGTGATTTAAGTTTTAATTATGTGCCTCCTTAGTTATTGAGCTTGTAGGTCGACAAAGATCAACGATGGTGCCTAGTCACCGATCAATCCAACGACCACGCTCGTAGCAGATCAGCCGACCAAAAAAAGTCTTTCATTTAAATAAAAGTTTTATGGGTCAAAGGAAGATCAAACGGTAGTGATAGATTCTTACAGATCTGACGATCGTGCTTACAACATACCATCCAATGGTTAAAAGCTCATGTCTGAGTCAAAGTCAAAATCCACGTCTTTGGTGAATCTAACGGTTGTGACAATTTCAAATAGATCTAATGGTCATGCTCGCTTGAAATATAAATAGGTTGGTTTAAGTACCCCAAGGATAATTAATATTTGCTAATCACGATTAGCAAGGGTTTTAATACATTGCTAATTTTTCCTCTTTCGTTAATCATGGATTAATAAAATATTAAAAGCATATGCGCCTTATGTTGTTTATAGTTTTACAAGTTATGGAAGATCAACGGTTGTGCTTCATCGTGATAAGATCTAATGGATGCACACTATCCAAAGAAGTCAAGATCTAAGGTAATCAATGATTGCATCCAAATACAAGTTGATCCAACGGTTGTGCATTGTCCATGATAATCCAAGGTTTTGACATAGGATTGGCCAAAGATAATCAATGGGCGCACATGCTCCAAGTAAATCAATGGTAGCACTCCCTCAAAGGTATTATAAGCCAAAGGAAAATCTACGATAACATTTCAATCCACCCAGATCTAACGATCGTGATTTAATAAAGATCACATAAAGGACATAAGCACACATCATGAGCTAATCCAATAGTTGCACTCATTTTGAAAAAGATATAGCAACGACGCTTCATCGAAAATAAGTTGAATAATGACAAAGCAATCACCGATGGAATTATGGTCAAAGGAAGATCAATGATCGTGTCCGAGCCTATCAAATCTAATGATGGCATCTTATCGGAGATGATCAGAAGATAACAAGGAAGTCATTGACCAAGCTATATTCAGGACCAATTGAACGGTCATGTCATCTCCACAAAAAATCTAATGATTGTGCATGACTGAGACTATCAAAAGAGAAATAAAGCGGTGTAAGAAGTACACATCTCTACCCGATTTGATGATGGCAATGGACCTTGCTTAGATTTGATGGTTGCACATAACCAAGATATCCAAAGGATAAGGTATGTGTTTTGTTTTATGATCAGGTGACTAATTAATTAAGGTGAATATCGCTAAACCCTTCACCTAATTAAATTTAATTGAGAGTTTAATACGTTGCTAATGATCCCTCTTTTTATGGTTAAAACCCAACGCATATCTAGAATATCATACAAGCTTGCACAATAGGACAATTGATCAAACAGTAGATCCTTAGAGACATGAGCATGGTTTAAAGGAGTAGGTTTTAAATGATATTAGAAATTTATAATCACCATGTGGGTATTAATAAAACAAGAGTTTATCTAACTAACAAATGGGTAAAATCAGATCTAAATTTATATAAAGCTAGGAATGAGTGTTCAATTTACTGTGAATTTTAAATTCTAACTTAGCATATATGGCCAATATTTATTATGTATGTATTATGTCACATGACTAACAATTATACAGGGCCATTGAGATCAACGACATAAATTAAGATTGATAGATCTAATGGTAAACATGATGAGAGATGCTTGAGAAGGTAATATCATGACTAAGATATCTTAAGCCTCAAGCAAATTAAAGGTTTTCAATGGACGTACACCTCCATGAGCAAATATGGTGAACAACGACCAAGAGAAAAGGGTAACTTCATAACGATACATATTTTTAGGCTAACACTTGAGTAGGACTAAGGTGGTAGATCATCCACGGGAAAAACCATTGAACAAAAGCGATCTCCAAAAAACAACAACCACTACAAGGTAAATTAAAAGTACAACAAAAGACCAGAAGAAATGACTAACTCAAGCAGTAACCAAGAGACAAAACAAGTAGACTATCAAATATAATCACATGGACTATACTAAAATAAGGATGATATAGACTATTCAAATGACGAGTTTTGTACAAAAGAATAAAATCATATCTTTGTATATCCACTGAAGGTGATTGCATACTACACGAGGAACAAGATAAGCCGATCTAAAATGGGATAATGCATGAACTCTCTCGACTTATAAATGGGATAGTAAAAGGCGATCCGTGAAAAAAGCAATGGAGTGCAAAATACATAAACGTGACCATTTCCTTCTCTGCATATTCAGAATATGTAGAAAGTGCAAGGATAATAGGACATTGATTCAGCTCATCAAGGGCTGCATACTCAGCACTTCGATAAAATATAGTTTACAAAGGGTTCACTCTGATGAAATATAGTTATGGAAGTGCCATATAGGTGCTTCTAGATCTTGTTTTCCATTTTGTCCTTCCTCCTATCTATCACTGTCCTCCCCCTTCTAAGCATCCTCCCTTGGCCATCATCATTGTCCACTCCACATAACATCATCTCTCCACCATCCACTGAGCAAATTAACTCCTATTACTCCCTCCTCCCTCATATCCACTGTTATCAATGTTATTTCATCTATTTACAACTCACACTCCATCTCTTCTCTTCATCATCACATTGGGTCCCCCTTTGTCTTACATCAAAATTTCACTATAGCAACCTGGTCGGTCCCAAAATGTATAATTGAATGACTAGGATAAGCATGAAATAAAAAATTATATACATGTATAGGTTTGCCATTTAACTATGCAGAAGAAGAAAAATAAATATCGTTTGATCCACTTAGTATAAGAGCTCCCTTCAAACCAAGATTAGATCATAACAAGAAATTTAGGGTTTAGTTTTGTTAATTTTGTCTTCAGCTCTATGTGTTACTTTATAGTAGATTACATTATTTGAATGTGTTGTGAGCATTTCTTTCGTTGGTTAACTTTTAGGTTTATTACGATATTTGAATAAGTCTAATAGTGCCAATTTCTCTCTTCCCCTTTCTTTTTGTTCATGATAATTATGTTGTTAAATTGCTATAACAGCCCAATTGGATAGACATAGGTAGGTCTACATAAGGCATAAATTGTATTTGCTTGGTCATTTTTATATAGGTAATGTATAACTAAAATTTGGGGTGTGTAATACATGTAAAATCATAAGTTACCGTTGGCGTTTCCTTACCCATTATGTTATTTTTTCTGTAGTAATATTTATTTTATCACAATAAAGAGGCAGGTTGACAAGAGCTTATAATAGCTCGTTGTTTAAAAATGATTTCTTATAGTGTGACATAAAAGCTATGGATGCAAGAAATGGCTCCAACAGTTACTTCCATTGGTTCTCCTATTTGATCTTTCAAATTTTTCTCATCTTTTTCATCATAAATTATGTCAGCATACTGATTCTATAATATCATAAAGTCTTTTATATCGATATCATATTGAAACACCTGTAAGTAGACAATATTGTCTGGTATCTAATGTTTATAGATTGAGATGGTTGGGAACCTGTTCATATATTTTGTAGTAATTTTGAGATTATCCAGACCTGATGCATTTACAGCTAAAAGGTCAATAAGATGATTTTGTTCTCTAGGAATGTATGAAATATTGAAAGTTAAGATTTTTTCAATTTCTTCCAATACTGCAGTTTTATACTGTTTTAACCTAGGATATTTGGTTTGATACTTTCCTCTTGTTTGTTGGATAATTAATTATGCATCCCAGTTACAGTCAAGTAGTTTATGCCTAACACTTAAGCTTTTCTAAGACCTAGTAATAAAGCTTCATACTCAGCTACATTGTTAGTGCAAGGAAATTCTAATTTATAAGGAATATTGAGGTATTTTCCTTTTATATCAGTTAAATTGACTCCTACACCTGCTCTAGAGTGATATTTGGCTCCATCAAAATTCATGGTCCACATTTATTGTGTTAATACTCTATCTAATTTAGCATCAACCAATTTTATAACTTTTGGATCCTTATTTTTTACTTCTAGTACTTCTACAAGGAAAGGGTTATGCCATATTGAATATACTCCCATTCCTTTTTCTTCTACTAAATTTACTAAATTTATCATGGTATCATCTACCTTAATTAACTCTATAGAATATTTATTGAAAGGTTCTCTACATAGAGTTACATTTTTCTTATCAGACATAGGAATGGTAGCATAAGATCAATCCAATTGAATAGATCTCCAAATTGTTATGCCCAATGTCTACTGAGTAGGAGTGAAAAGAAAGGATCAACATCCACTACCACAACATCCATCACTATACCTTTCTTGGGATGTTGGTCTAGATATACCAATAATACAGTTATCACTCCAACACAAGGTACTTGCCTATTGGTATAGGGGCAGAATCTCTTATGTAGATTAATCCCATCTATTCAGATATCATCTTGGATATTATACTATGTGAAGCTCCACTATCAAGATACAATTATGGATTACATACCTCTCTCCTTCATCTGAATTATATCTTAATGACACATAGAAGTATCTGACAGAGGATGGTGATCTGGTATCTTATTGATTTTGTCTAGCAGTATTGCAAGATGGGTCTTCTTTTTGTTCAATAAGTCTGAATGCTCTACAGAATTGTTCTCTATATTGCTGAACTTTCATAAGCTCACAAAATATGATATTAACTTTTTCTTTACTAAGTTTTGACCCATCATCAAAATCTATCTTTTTTATATCAAGTGGTTTATTGCTTTCTTCTTTGGGTATCTCTTCCTCTGATTATACTAGATTAGGGATTATCTTTTTGGGGGTCTTATCAGTTTTTTCTTTACTAAAATTTCTCTTTATGGAGGGTTGTTTTCTTACTTCACTGGTATAAGCTTTCTTTGTTCTGTCAGGGACTATTCTGTTCCTTAAGTTCAAAGTATGGGTAGCTTCTAGTTCTTCTACCTCCTTAGCAGTTGGAATTAATTTCCCTTGCTTCATTTTGTCATATCCAAACTCATGTGGTCTTTGTAATATTTTGGTACCCTCAGCTACTAAGATCTGGAGATGATGATTTGAAGCATATTTATCCATGTTTTCTTCAAAAAGTCTTTCTCTTGATTCGTCTTTTAAAGACCAATAGGAATTAAATGTCTTCTTCTAAATCATCATTAAGATTTATATTGTGTTGTGTACTTAAGTATATACCACATCCTTCTTAGTTATGGGGAGCATCACAAGTTGAATAAAAATAAGGGAAACCTTCTGCAAGATTAATAGAGGGGATAGGGTTTGGAACATTGTTCTGATCTTTGTTAGATTTTTTCTTTTTCCAGATATTATTCCTATTGTTCCTATTCTTGTTTCCTTCATCTAGACCATTATTATTTCCCCAATTCCTATTGAAATTTTTCATGAAGGAAGGGTGATTATCAACCTGTAGACTCTATGTTTGTGATGACTCTCCACTATTCCCATTGTTTCCATTATTTCTTTCTATTCTTACTAACCTATTGTTCATAGTATTGAACATTTCTCTCACCTTATTTGTCAATTTTTTCATTAGATCCACTTTAGATCTTCTCTATAAATCGAAGGCTACCCTTTTTGGCTTTATATCAGGTTGATTTGTCTCTAGAGAGTAAGGTTTCATTTTACCACTATCTAACATGTTTATTTCAATATCTATTGCTTTATCCATGCATTCATCAATGGTGGTGGTTTGTTCCTACCTCAACTCATAATTGAATTCTCCTTGGAAAGCATTCTTATAGAAAAATTGACTGGATGTCACTAGGCCTGAGGTTAATAGGGATTTCATTCCTAGTTTTGAAAAACCTTCTATTGAAATCACTGACAACTTAATTTTCCTTTTTCTTCATAGTTGCTAATTTGATTAATAGGGATTGTTCATTTTTTCTTTCTCTGAATTTTCTAAGGAACATAGTTTCCATCCTTGCAAAATTTGTAATGTTAGCTAGGAGGGTGTTAAACCACTCTCTGGCATCTTTTCTAATGTTTGCAGAAAAAGCCTAAGGACTACATCTTTGTGTTCTACTTCTAAACTATCCATAACATATAGAAAACTTTTGATATTATCTTCTCTAGTTACTGCATTATTTCCTTGAAACTTGGGAAAATATTTATGGGCTTTGTTAGGTAGAGCATTCAAATTTGTAGGTAAAGTAAAAGGTCTATATCTATTTGTTCTCCATAGTTGGACATTATTTTTTTGATTTGCCTATGCCATTGTAACTATATAGAGGTAATGGGATTTGGATTTACAGTAGCACTACCTACAGGAATGGTGGGCTGAGAAAATGTTGTATAGTCTAATGGATTATCTACTACAGTATGAAGAGTTACAGGGCTATGAGACTGAGATGAATCAGATGTATTATCTACAGTAGAATTAAAAACATCTTTTACAGTAATATCAGCAACAACTGTATTCTAATTTTTATTTTTTTTAAGTACTTTCTACTGGTAAAGTAAGACTTATTCTCATAAAAAGTACTCTTAAAAAGTAGGATCTTTTGATTATGGGTAAATACCTCTACATTCTTGAATTCTAGAAAAATATCTTTAGAACTTCTCCTAGTATGTGCTAACACGTTCTGCTATTTATTTCTTGATTTTTGATTTTTGGGTTTGATCAGATAGAGTCGCCAACATAGGTAGTGCAGAAAGAATAGAATGTATGATCAAGATTTCTTGATACAGGAGATGGTTCTTGGGGAAATTTTAAGAAAATCAAGAAACATCAAAAACACTTCAAAAGATAATTGAAAATCACAACCAAAAGATATAAAAACCAAAACGTAGGTTCTTTATTCTAATTGGTTGCCTATTGATTAAAATATAGTTGTTATGTATATAACTAGTAAAAATATGTCATAAAATCCCAGGCCTAAAATCATGAAGATTATATCCCCGACAACGGTGCCAAAAGATTGTTGGAACAATTTCTTGCATCCATAGGGTTGAGCTGTCATGCTACAAGAAATTATTTGGAACCAACGAGCTATTACAGGCTCTGGTCGACCTACCTCTTTATTCTAATAAAAAATATATTTTTAAAGAAAAAGAATCAGAATGGGTAAGGAAACCCTAGTGATAAACTCAATATATTGTAAGTTTAAGCACTCCAGATTTTAGTTACACACTACTTAGATTAAAATATGACCAAGGAAAGACAACTCTTATTATACCTTATGTAGACTAATGTATAGATTCATTGGGTTGTTATAGCAATTTAATAACGCTTTAAAATATGATATCGAGCTAAGACAACACACAGCAAAATTCAACGCAAAGCTCGAAAACACACAGATGAATTCCAACAATTTTTCATTAAACAGAGGTCTTCCTTCGAATACACAGCGATTCTATTCCAAACTACCCAAGAGTCCCTTTACAATGTATGCGCGGCCTTTTTTTATCCTCGGCCGCCACCTCCTTTTCCCATCATTACACTAAGTGCGGGCCTTCTCTAACCACCCGCATGAATGTTCTCGTCGCACCGCAAGATGCTGCCAGGAGCCCCGTGTTATCATGGTGCGGGGTGGCAGAGTGCGGCTGCGGCCGCTCGTCAATCCATCCGCCATATCATCATTCATAGGAGTGCGCCAAGTCACTTGTAATTTGATGCCACGTGTCCCCTTGCCAGAGTCCCTGTAACCGCTCCATACTCTCGGGCCACCTGTAACTTCACGCCACGTGTCCCTTTGCACTGGTCTCTACAATCGCCGGCTGGTCAACGTCGTGAGCGCTCTGGTCACGATATCGCGATATTTTTGCTCCAATACTTTCTCTCTCCTCTTTGGTCGCGATATCGTGACATTTTTGGCGTTAGGCTTCTCTCTCCTCCTTGGGGCCGCGATTCCACGACACGTCGCGAAATCACGACGTCTAGGCCTTTCTTACTCGCTTTCCTCCTTTGGGCCGCGAAACCGCGACATGTCACGATTTCGCGACATCTTTGCATTCCGTACTCGCTGCTTCGTTTCGGGCACGAAACCGCGACATGTCGCGATTTCGTGACCATTTCACGCCCTTGAGTCTTTGGCTTGGAAGTGTCGCGATTTCGCGACCACTTTGCGTTTTAGAACCTTTCCTCCGGAAGTGTCGCGATTTTGCGACGTCTTTGAGCTCTGCCTTCGAAGGTGTTGCGATGTCTTTATGCTTTCAAGTCTTGCCTCCCAGAAGTGTCGCGATTTCGTGACATATTTTAAACTTTGTCTTCGAAGGTGTCGCGATTTCGCGACGTCCTTTAAGCTTGCCTTCGAAGGTGTCGCGATTTCGCGACCATTCTTGTGCCTTAGAACTTTTTTGCCAAAGATGTCCCTGTGCTTTCAAATCTTGCTTCCCGGATGTGTCGCGATTTCGTGACCATTTGGCACTCAAGTGACTTTGCCTCGGAGCTGTCGCGATTTCACGACCAATTGGCGCTCGAACTGCTTTTCTCCGGAACTGTCATGATTTCGTGACCGTTTGGTGCCTTGATCTCTTCGACCCGAAAATGTCGCGATTTCGTGTCACGGCTGCGTTGCCTCAAAAAATGTCGCGATTTCGTGACAGTTTTGCACCTTGGCCCTTTTCATCAAAAAGCGTCGCGATATCGCGACGCTTTGGCCCGTTGGCGCCCTTCTTCAAAAAGCGTCGCGATATCGCGACAGTTTGGCCCGCTGGCGCCCTTCTTCAAAAAGCGTCGCGATATCGCGATAGTTTTAGTACTTAAAGAAAAAATACATTTTGGGTGATGCAAGATTGCAGCTTCGCCACTGGATGCTCCTGCATCAAAATATGAACAAAGAGAAGGGAAGAAAGAGAAATTAGCTCCATTAAACTCGTTCGAATATCGTAACGAAATTAATAGTTTAAACAATGAAAGAATCATTCCTAACACATTTAGATAATGTAATCTGCTATGAAGTAACACATAGAGTTGAAGATAAAAATAACAGAACTAAACCGCATAATTGTATTAGTTTTTCAAATAAATTACATGCGAAGTTGGCATAATGCCATTGAACTCTATTATAAATTTTTAATACAATGAGAAAATATTGTTTAAATAATGTAACAAGACTTCTTCAACTCTCCTATTCCTATCTGGCAACAAGAAGAATCTTTGGACTTCAGGCTCAAAAAGAACTGGAAATATTCTTAGCTTCTCAAGCATAGTTCTACCAAAACCTACACAACAAAGGGGAAGAATGAGGGATGACAAAGAAAAATAGATACAAAGGATACAACAACACAATTCACAAGGCACTCAAGTATACCTCTTAGCAAAAATGTTATCTCTAATGCTTGATGCAGATTCTGACCGCAGTTGGTGTATTTATAGCTTTGGATTCTTGAATCTGTTATTTTTGGCCTTATTTGGGCCTTACACTTATCACTCTTTGGTTTAACCTTCAAAAACTTGTACAACTGTCTTCCATTATCCTATTTTGTTTATATTGTACACTCTGCTAGAACTCTCTTAACTCAACTATTTAACTGGTAATATTAGTGCTTGAAAAGTCTTCTTCTTTTGTCCCATCTTCAACCTCTAACTAGCTCCCTAATTTTGAAGTTTCTCCTCCCTGAGTAATCTTTATTTCTTCCTCTGGGGGTGTTTCCAGATGTAAATTGTATATTTTTATCTCTTTATTTTTATTGCTCTACTACAACCCTCTAATTTGCTTTTCAATCAGCTTCCAAGCATAAATATTAAAAGTCATAGAAAATTTCAATATATTCATTTCTTGGAGGATTTTGTTCTTCTGTATGCTAATAAAAACCTTATTCTTTTCATACTGGGTAACAAGGGAATCCACAATATTGACTAAGAAAGTAGTCTATATGGCCATTCCTTTATCATCATTAGGTTCACAATCAAACCCTTCTATCTTATTCATGAGGAGGTCTTCTGTGCTAGCAGTTTCCAAGAATTCATCTAATGGTAACCCAATATTTGCTAGCTTTTCTCTTATCTCATTTATCAAAGCAAATATTTCTACAACATCATTGTACCACCTTTCCCTGTTTGCTTCAAACATTTCTACTTTCATGAATTCAATATTGTTCTTGACCTCAGAGCCATCCTTTAAGATCACTTCTTTACTCTGCATTTCTTCGAAGTATTCTGCCATCAGGTGGACAGTGGGATGGATAACTTCCAATTCTTGTTCTTTCTAGTATAGTAGATTTTCCATTTATTTGGCAGTAAATTGGATCACTCTGATGCCTAAACATCTATGTGATCCCATCAATCCTATCTAGAATTTTAAATGATATTTCTTTCTTTTTTATTTTAGCCAAATAGTCTACATAGTCTATTATTTTCACAACCAGTGGGGGCTAGGAACCATAGTGATTATACCCTAACACTCAAGTACTAGTTACTTGATTATCCTTTCTAGCTCACATGGAGTATGTTATGCCTGCCAATAGAGATTATAACGTGCCTTAGATAGATATGTTTTCCCAATGATTGATAAAGATACTGAGGAGAGGGATAAGATCTCCCACTAGAAATAGAGTTGTCTTCTTTGGGAACTCTCTAGGCAAATGGGAGCTCTCTATTCTAAGATTGAATGAGCCCTCTCTATTTTAAAAGAGTGAGGGATGATGCTCTTTGGCCCTTTATTTTAAAAGTAGATTGGTGTGTTTTAGAGGTGGCAACATAGAATAGCAATAGCGATGGAGGAAATATGCTGCTACCCGACTTTTCAAATAGAGGGGAGTCCATGTTTTAAAAAGGCCCTTTTAAATGCCCACTTAGGACTCATTTTCCTCTCTATACTCATAAGCCCAAGTATGGCTATTAAAGGAGATCGACCTTGACTTAAGGGAGATAGCTTTTAAATAAGCACTCAACCCCTTCGTTAAAGGACCTCTTATTTATATAGAGTGGAGCTCGAACCTTCAAAGATACATCATTTATGCTCTCAATTCTAATCCAGTGCCCTGTCTATTCAAAGTACTAGCCACTCAACTGATTTATTGATCGAGGGTCCACCAATTCATTGATCGAGGACCTTATTAATCTAAGAGGCGATGGCAGGTTCAAAGGGATAAATGTATGCTCTTTTTAAGAGCACTCTATCCATTTGGTTCGACTATAATGTAAATCATTAAAGAGTGTGTAACTCTCTATATGGAGTAAGGTTGTATGTTTATTTTTACTACATAAACAATCATGATATTGGTGTAAAATAAGGGAGTTGGGTTCTATTCATTTGTGAGTAAAGTGTGAGCAGGGAGTGAGATAAGTGCATCCATAAATCCAGAGTGGATGGAATAGGAAAATGTCATGGCCCCAACATTCGTATCCACTATCCCTTTGGATGTGTGCAGATAGAGAGTTTGATCCTCACATGAAAGGATGGAAGCAAAAATTTATAATTTAATTCGAAGGTCCTGTGGGTCCCTTATCCTGATTCAAGGAGTATGTATTCAATATGAGTCCATAATTGTGAGTATCTGGACCAAGGGATAGAAGGGTATCATGCAGCTCTTGGGAAATGTTTGGTGCTTAAAAAAGGATCCCCTATCCTCTTGGTGAATAATCTCGACCTATCAACAATGTGTGGCATGTGGTAGGGGAACCAACAATTTTGATGGTGTGTCATGTGGTAGGGGAACCAACCTTATAAAAGGTGTGTCAAGCTTTTATAATATAAGGGGGGAAGAAGCCTCAAAAGATGAATGATCCTTTCTAGACCTATCTTTCTAAGGTCGAGTGCTTATAACAGACCTCGATCTAGGTGTGTTGAGATTTTATAATTTAAGGGGGGAAGAAGTGATTTTCTCTTTTTAAGGTTGAGTGCTTAGGATGAAGAGCCAGTGATGTCGATCATTTCCTCTCCCTCAATCTTGATGGATGTTGGTTGAGTGGATCTTCCCAAAAATGATCGGATGAAGGTTAGTCGATTGAGGGCTCAAATTCAAAATCCCCCTGATCTCATGATCAATGCCAGAGCTTTCCCCTCCTTTGATCTCAAGGTTAGTCAATTGAGTTCCTCTCCCTCAATTTCTTGATCAAGGGCTCTTTATTTCTTTAAGCGGTTGAGTGGACTCGATCTCCCTCTGGATCTAGGGGTACCTATCCCTCTATATTATGGTAAATATAAAGGGTTGGGTAACTTTTTTATGGGGGAAGAAGAGCTAGGGGAAGAAGAGTTCTTTGGAGTCTTTACTAAGAGCTTTTAATAAAGAATGAAAACTTCACCCTTGTCCCTAGGGTTGTAGAAAAGGGCAACCCCAAGATGTTCTTTCCCTACCATTGTGAATTGATCAGCCTTAAAAGGGCTCTTAAAAGGCACTCGAAGATCCATGGATCACTTTTTATTTTAAAAGGTCTTGTTGGAGCCAAAATTGACTCAACATCTAAAAACCCCCAATTTTAAAATTTTGGTTTTCAATAAAATTAACAAAAGTTGCTAGCTTCTATTGCATTTTCATCTGAGAAGTTGATTTCCATATTTTTGATTCATGAAATTAACCTTAGCCATTTTTTGGATTAATCTTATGACCGTTGTTTTATCCTTTAAAAATCCAAAAAGGTCAAATTATATAAATATCTACTACCATGGTAAAATCATAAAAATACCCGACTTTTAAAGTAAGGGTTATGACCCATGAATCTAATGTGAGCCTTCCTTTTAAAAATAATAATTGGACCTAAGCCTAATGAATAAGGTATTAAAAGTCTAAAAAGCTAAGGTATTAAATCTCTAAGTTGTAAAGTATTAAAAGGAGATAATTCAAGGTCTAATGAGAGATCACCATGGTTTAAAAGTCCAAAAAGCTAAGGTTTGAATGAAGATCATAATTAGAGCCTTGAGGGTATGCACCCCCTTGAATTAAACATTGAGCTATTTTAAGAAATCCAAGGGATGCGCTCGATTGTCATCAAATCGAGTTGCCACGCTCTTCCGAAACTCCTCAAGTATCATTAAATGAGTTAAGTGCATATTAAAATTGCTAAGCTTGATTAGAAAGGGTCTAATGCATCACTAAGCTCTCCCCCTTCTTACTAATACAAGATTTATTTTCGTTTATAAAGTTAACAGGTTGCAGAGGATCCACGATCGTGCTTCGCCAAGAATTAATCCGATGGCAGCACTCAAGTCAAAATCCAAACAATGGAATGGTAAGAGTATCGAGCAACATGAAGGTAAACCTAGAATTAATCATGCATTAGCAAGGGCTTTAATACGTTACTAACTACCCCCTTTCGGCTTAATCAAGGATTATCAAAATGATGCACCCCTTTCGGTTATCAAGCTTGTAGATTGTAGGAGATCTAAGGGCAGTTCTTCATCAAAGAGAAATAAAACGGATGCGCTTGACCTAATAAAACACCATGGTCTAAATTTCGAAAGCCTAGGTACAATTGTCATGAAAGATCCAATGGTTGCATGCAACTCACATCTAATCCGACGGATGTGCATTTGCCACAAATTACCAAAGATATCCCAACCTATGTTTAAATTTTGAACAAATCCAAAGGAGATCAATGGATGCACTTTAGTCAACAAATCCAAGATAATCCAATGGCGGTATTCTCTTCAAGTAAATAAAGGTAAATCTATCGATAAGACTAAGTCAACACCTGATTAGTCAAATTTAATCATATTTAGTGAGGGTCCTAACACATTACTAATCATCCCCCTTTTGCTTAATCAAGGTTAATGAAAATTAGTAGCATGCACTTTTTGGTTACCTAACTTGCAGGTTACAGAAGATCCATGGTTGCGCTTGATCGAGAGTCAATCCGACGGATGTGTTTTTGCCACGAATCACCAAGGTTAGTTTAACATCATTACCTATGCTCATGATTAAAGCATGTGCAGGATCAAGGGGTATCAAAAAACATGCCATCACCAAAGATAATCTAATGATAGCGCGCATCTCAAGATGATCAACCATTAAAACAATTCTCGCTTGAGTTAAAGACAAATACCCTGTGTTCAAACAGATCTAACAGTTGCGCTTGAGCCTATTTGATCTAGCGGTCACGCTCCAAAAAAAGTTACTCAAATATTAAAAGAGGGCTCCTTGAAAAAAAATAATAACGAATGAAGATTGATAGTCGTGTGCAATCTAGGAAGATCCAATGATGGTGCTTCGTTCAAAATACAAATCAAAGCAAATGAAATCAATGGATGCACTTGATCCCATCTAGATCCAATGACTGTATTTTCATGAAGCCATTAAAGGTTGATGAGTCAAATAAAGACAAAATGGGATTCGATAGTCACACGCAATCGAGAAAGATCTAAGAGTAGCGCTTTATCAGAGCAAACACCCGTTAAAAAGAGTACAACTACGTCCCAATTTGATGGTAGCACTCGACCTACAAGAATTTAATGGACACGATCCAATAAAAGCTAAAGTTAAGAGCATACATCATAGGTCAATCCAACGGCCGCGCTCTTTCCTATCAGATCCAACGATAGTGATTGGATTTAGACGGTGTACAATGTCCAAAATGGTCAATTGATTAAGTCATGTTTGACCAAGATTAGATGACCATGTCTATCCCCGATTTAATCCAATGGCTACACTTACCCATGATCATCAAAGAGAGATGAGTACAAATAAACAGTATACAGCTCTACAAGATCTAACAATAGCGATGAATCCCGACCAGATCGAACGATCGCGCTTGAACAATCTACCTGGATGATAAGAGACATGGTTTATTTTGCCAACTAAGGTTAATAAAAGCTCTAAACACGTGATAACGACCCCCTCTCTTTGATAAATGCCGGCACAATTTTGGATGATCGGACGAACATGCAAGACCGCATGGTTGATCAAACGGTAAATCATTTGCAAGGTATTTTGGTTATTAAAGGTCATGTATTAACCAAAGGCTAGTAATTTTTTGATTACTCTTTAAATAATAAGTATTGAACGAAGGATAAAAACCCTAATTCAATGATTATTACTAAAGCATGAATTGACTAACCAATTAGAGGTTAGAATATCCTCTATAATGTGCATAACCACCATTGATATATACCTTCCATATTATAAAGCTAACATTCTTGCAGGTCCAAGAGTATCGAACACATGTGTGTGATGCGAATCCCATCCAACGGTCATCATGAACTAATGTATCCAATGGACACAATCCTCCATATGTAAATTTGGTAGACTACAACCAGAGGAAAAGAGAAATATTCCATAACAATGCAAGTGGGACTAAGGTGGTGAATCATTAACAAGTACAACCATTAAACCAAAATAAGCCATGACAAATAGCAACCACTACAAGGTGAATTGGAAACACAGGCAAAGGACCTGAAGAAATGACTAATTTAGGCCACGACCAGGGGACAAAATGAATAGACTATCAAGAAGGATCACACAGACTATACCAGTGTGAAGATGAGGTGAACTGACAAATCTTGACATCCCGAAACAAAATCAGATCATGCGTTTCCACCAAGAAAGATAGCATATCTTGAAAAAAAAAAAAATTGTTTGAGCAAGCTCATATCAAAGCCATCGATTTATAAATAAGGGTGGCTAGAGGCAAAGTAGAGACATCACTGAGAAAAGTGATGGAGAGCACAATACATAGGCATAACCATTTCCTGTTCTACATTTTTAGAAGATGAAGAAGGCACCTTAAGAGTGAAATATGGCTTCAGCTTACCAAGAACTGCTCACTTCGTGCTTCGACAGAATATAGTTATAGAGGGTTCACTCCAACGGGATATAGTTATGAAAGTACCATACAGGCACTTCTAGATCTTGTTTTCCATTATGTTTTTCCTCCTACCTAGCACTGCCCTCCCCCTTCTAGGCATCTTCTCTTGTCCATCGTAACCATTCACTCCACAAAGCGTCATCTCACCACCGTCCCATGTACAAATCAACTCCCATTGCTCCCGCCTACTTCTTAACCATTCTATAATCTATGCCATTTCGTTCGTCTACATTCCATGTTGCCTCCTCTCCCTTCACCATCACGTCAGGTTCCCCTCTGCCTTACATCAAAATTCTATTATAACAGCCTAGTCAATCTATAACGACATAATCAAATAACTAGGATAGATAGGAAATAAGAAAGTATACATCACAGAAGAAGAAAAATAAGTTTGCCAAATCTGTTTAGTATAAAAGCTCCCTTCAATCCAAGGAAAAATCTCAATAGGAGATCCAGGGTCTATACAGCTGGACAACATACAAAAATATCAGTGGATATGGTGACAAATGTAAGGCCAGGATTAGGCCAAAAATAACATATTCAAGAACTAGAGGCTATAAAAGGAAGCATCTAGGTCCAGAATCAACATCAAGCATTAGAGATAGCATTTTTTTTAAGAGGTATACTTAAGTGCCCTTTTGAGTTGTGTTGTTGTATTCCCTTATGTGTCTTTTTTCTTGTTCACTTCTCATTTTCCCATTACTGTGTAGGATTTTGATAGGAAAGTGCTCAAGAAGCTGAGATCATTTCCAAATCTATTGAGCTTGAGGTTAAGAGACTCTGCTATTACCATATTAGAACAAGAAGAGTATAAGAGTTATGTTACATCATTTGAACAACATTTCTTCATTGTATTGATGTATTTCCTTGAAAAACTGAGTTAAATGACCTTCTACCAACTCTGCGTGTAATATTTTGTGAAATCAATAAAATTTTGGGTCTCATTTCTATTATTTCTTTGTCTTAGCACTATATGTTATTACGTAATGTGTTACATTATTTTAATGTGTTATGTACGTTTCTCTCATTGTCAATTGTTATGTTTGTTACGTTATTCAAATGAATGTGATAGTGTCAATTCTTTCTCAGTCCCTTTCATTCTTTTCATTTTTACAAGTGTTGTTAAATTTTTATAATAGTTCAACGAATCTAGGCACCGATCCACATAAGGCATAATAAATAGTTATTTTTATTGCTTGGTCACTTTAATACATCTAGGGTATTATTTTAAATCTATAGTTTGTAATATTTGTAATATCATAAATTACCACTTGGGGTTTCCTTATCCATTCTATTGATTTCCTATAGCAATAGCTTTTTTTAATCATAATGAAGAGGCAGGTTGGGAAAAACCTGTAATAGCTTGTTGGTTTCAAATGATTTCTTGTAGCGTGACAATCGAATCCTATGGATGTAATAAATGGTTCCAACAATTTTTTGGCATTGTTGCTAGGGAGAATTTTTATGTTCTTAATTTTATTTTTTCCTGTGGTTTTCAATTGAATTTTGGAGTGTTTTTACGTTTCTTGATTTTCTTGAATTTTCTTCAAAGAGCTATCCCCTGTGAATTCAAGAGTTAAAAATCAAGTATCCTTGATAAACACATTTTGTTCTTTCTACACGAACGTGCTGGTGACTCTGTCTGGATGAACCCAAAAATCAAAAATAAATAAAGAAGAAGCAGAACGTGCTGGCACACACTAGGAGAAGTGGTAAGGAATTATTCCTAGAATTCGAGAATCTAGAGGTATTTACTCATATCCAAAAAATCCCACTTCTTAAGAGTACCGTGAACGAGAATAAATCATATTTTAGCAGTAAAAAGTACGTGAAGAAAAATAGAATTCAAAATACTATTGCCGCTGATATTACTGTAGATGAATTTTTAAATGCTACTATAGAAAACACATTAGAATCATCTCAGTCCCATAGTCCTGTTGATTATAATACAGAGGTAAATAATCTTTCATATTATACCCAGCCTGCTTATACTCATATCCCTGTAGGCGTTGCTGCTATAAATTTAAATCCCATAGTAACAATGGCTCAAGCAAATCAACAAAACCAAAATCAAAATAATGTCCATTTATGGAGAACTAATAGATACAAGTCTTTTGTTTTACCTATGAATCTTAATGTCTTACCTAATAAAGCCCACAAATACCTCCTAAAGTTCTTAGGAAATAATGCAGTAACTGGAGAAGACCACATAAAAAGTTTCCTATACACAATATAGCTTAGAGGTTGTGCATGAAGATGTAGTCCTAAGACCATTTTTGCAAACTTTAGAAAAATATGCTAGAGAGTGGTTCAATTCTCTCCCTGACAATGATATCCCAGCTTTCACTAAAATGGAAGCTATTTTTCTACAGAAATATGGTGAAAGAAAAAATAAATAATCTCTATTAACTGAATTGGCCACTATGAAGACAAAATAAAATGAGGCTATCAGTGACTTAAAAAAAAAATTCTCAAAAACCAGAAACAAAATCCCTACCAACCTTAGGCCTAGTGATATTCATTCCATTTGTTTCTATAAAAATGCTTTTTAAGGAGAATTTAACTATGAGTTGAGGTAGGAACAAGCCACTACCATTGACAGTTGTAAGGAGGAAGCAATGGACATAGAAATAATCATGCTTGATAGTGGTAAAATGAAGCTTTACTCTCTAGAAGTCAATTTACTTGAGAGAAAGCCCAAAAAGGTAGCATTTGATATACAAATAAGAACTGAAATAGATCCAATGAAAAAATTGACTAATCAAATGGTTGAGATGTTCAATACCATGAACAACAGGTTAACAAGAATTGAAATAAACAATGGTAATAATGGTGGAACGTCACAAACAGAACAACCTTATGTTGATAACCGCCCTCCTTTCAAGAAAAATTTCAATAGAAATTAGAGAAACAACAATGGTCTTGAAGAAGGAAATAGGAGTAGGAATAGTGGAAATAATAATTGGAAAAAAAAGAATCTGACAAAGATCAGAACAATATTTCGAACCCTATACCATCTACGAACATAGCAGAAGGATTCCCCTATTTTTCCTCTACTTACGATGCACCTCATAACCCTGATGCATGTGGAATCCACCTAAGTGATCAACATAATGTAGATCTGCATGAAGATTCAGAAGTAGAATATGAATCTCGAGAAAGGTTGTTTGAAGAGAATATGGATAAGTATTCTTCAAATAATCATCCTCAAATTTTTGTAGCTAAAGGAACTAAAATCCTACAAAAACCACGAGTCAAAATATGGCAAAATGAAGCAAGGGTAACTATTCCCCATTGCTAATGAAGTGGAATAATTGAAGGTTGCCTGTACTCTATGTTTGAGAAAGAAAATTGTCCCAAACCGAATAGAGAAAGCTTCTACAAGTGAAACGAGAAAACAAACTTTCACAAATAAGAATATTAGTAAATAGAAAACTGATAGAACCCTCAAAAAGATTACTTTTGAAGTAATAGAATTGGAATAAGAGATTCCCAAGGAAGAAAGCAACAGATCACTAGATATAACAAAGATAAATTTGATGCTGGGTCAGAACTCAGTAAGTAAAAAGTTAACATCACATTTGGAGAACTTATGAAAGTTTAGCAATACAGAGAACAAGTATGTCGAGCATTTGGACTAGTGGAACAAAAATAAGATCCAACTTGCCATACTACTAGATAAAATCAACATGATACAAGATCAGCATCCTTTGTCAGACCCTTCTATGTATCATTAAGGTATAATTCATATGAAGGCAAAAGGTATGTGATTCATAATTTTATGTTGGATAGTGGAGCCTCACATAATATCATGCCCAAATGAATAGCTAACCAAATGGGGTTAATCTGTATGAGAGATTCTACCCCTATTTATGTAATGGACAATAGAAAAATTCTTTGTGTAGGAGTGATAACCAGATTATTGGTTTTTTTGGACTAACACCCTAAAAAGGGCATAGTCATGGATATTGCAGTAGTTGATGTTGACCCTTTATTCTCACTATTACTCAGTAAACATTGGGTAGAACAACTAGGAGGTTCAATCCAATTGAATTGGTCCTATGCTACTATCCCAATAACAGATAAAGAAAATGTAATCTTATGGAGGAACCATTTTAAAAACACTCAATAGAGTTAATTCAAACATATGAAACCATGATAAATTTAGTAAACTCTATGGAAGAAAAAGGGATGGGAGTTTACTCCATATGGCACAACCCATTCCTGGTGAAATTACCAGAAGCAAAGAACATGGATCCAAAAGTTATGAAAATGGTATATGTTGAATCAGATAGAGTATTAACCTAAGAAATGTGGACCATGTCTTTTGATGGAGCTAAATCTAAATCTGGAGCAAGGGAAGGTTTTAATTTGACTGATATAAAGGGAAATTACCTTGGCCTTCCTTACAAACTAGAATTCCCTTGCATAAACAATGTAGCCGAATATGAAGCCTTATTGTTAGGATTGAGGAAAGCAAAAGAATTGGGCATTAATTACTTAACTGTAATAGGATATACATAATTAATTATATAGTAAATCAAAGGTAAATATCAAACCAAGCATCCTAGGCTAAAGCAATATAAAAATGTGATATTAGAAGAAATTAATTTTTTTTTAGCTTTTAATATCTAATTTATTCCAAGAGAAAAAAATCAGATTGTAGATCTTTTAGCTATGAATGCCTCGAGCCTATATCATTCAGAGATAAATACAAAATATATGGACAGATTCCTAACTATTTCAGTTTATAAGCCTTATAACATAGTTTACCTACAGGTCTTTCAAGATGACGTGGACATTAAAGATTTCATTACCATGCAAAATCAATATGCAAATATTAAGACAAGATAAAAGATCAAATAGGTGAACCAATAGAAGTAATCCATCTGAAAAAAAATACAATACCTAAAGGGTTGGTTTCTTTAGAGAGTCTATTTGATGATTTTGACAAACCTTACAAGTCTTTACATAGAGAAGTAATATCTGAAGATATTAACATTGGTACAATGAAAGAACCCAAAATAGTGAAGGTAGATATGACTTTACCTACAAAAGAAAATATTGGATACATCAATTTCTTAAAGAAAAACAAAGAACACTTTTCTTGGACTTATGAAGACCTTAAAACCTTCAAAAATGATGTAATGCACATATAAATACCCTTGAAAGAAGACTCCAAGCTATTTAGATAGAAACAAAGGAAATACAACCCTACTCTACACCCAACAATACAAAAGGAGGTGCAAAAATTGCTAGATTCCAAAATAATCAAAAAGGTAAGATGTTCTTCTTGGATATCCAATTTAGAGAAAAATGGTGATATTAGACTCTGTGTAGATTTCAAAAATTTAAACAATAGTTCATTAAAAGATAATTACCCATTGCCCAATATGGAACAATTGTTGCAAGCAGTAGTTGGTTCATCTAGATTGTCCCTATTAGATGGATTTTCTGGATACAATCAAATTCAGATTAATCCAGAAGACAAACATAAAACAACATTCACTACACCTTGGGGCACATTTGAATATTTAAGAATGCCTTTTGGCCTGATGAATGAGGTGCTACCTTTCAGAGAGCAATGGACTTTACCTTTAAAGGATTAATATTCAAAATAGTAGTTGTATACGTAGATGATATCACAGTTTTTTCTAAAAATCTAGAAGATCACTTAGAACATTTAGTTGTAGTTTTTGTTCAGTGCAAAGAATTTGGAATTTCTCTAAATCCCAAGAAGTGCATATTCGGGACTACATAGGAAAATTATTAGGCCATATAGTTTCAGAAAAGGGAATACATATTGATCCAGAAAGAATAGAAGCTATATCCATAATCCCTCCTCCTAGAAAGTTAAAAGGAGTCAAGTCATTCTTTGGCAAGATAAATTTTGTTAGAATATTTGTTCATAACTTTGAAGAGATGACCAAACCCATAGATGGTTAAAAATACTGGGAAAATAAAATGGATAGTAGAAAAAATGGAAGCATTCAATAAGATAAAAGAAGCCCCCTCTACCACTCCTGCCCTCAGTTGCCCAAATTATTCCAAAGATTTTAACATTTACTCATGCATCTGAACACTCCATTTTTGTAGTTCTTTCATAGAAATATGAGGAAAATAATGAAATGCCAATAGCCTTCATGAGTGCAGGCCTGTAAGTAGTAGCACAAATTAAATATACCTTTAGAAAAGCATGCTTATGCAGTTATTCAATCCTTAGAACATTTCAAAGGTATATTCGGTTCAAACAAAGTTTACTATTGCATCCCTTTTATAACAATAAAATATATTTTTACCCAATCAGAGCCATTAGGAAGACCAACAAGATGGATGGTGAAACTATTGCAATATGATGTTGAATTCAAAATAGTCAAAACTATAAAAGGATAGGGTTTGGCCAAATTTTTGGCTAGCAAAGAAGGAGAAGAATTTAACAATGTTCTTACAATAGATGAAATATATGACTCTAGGAGAATCAATAACGTAGAATGCAAATGGTATGAAGAAATTCTGGCATATTTACAGACTCTGTCTTTCCCTAGAGAGAAAACATTCTAACCAAGTTTGGAGTTCCTCAAAAACTACCACCACCAACAACATCAACAACTACCACCATCAACAAATTCTTGGAAGAAAACATTCTAACCAAGTTTGGAGTTCCTCAAAAACTGGTAATAGATAATGCACAATATTTTGTTTCATATGAAATGGTAGAGTTTTATAATGAATATATAATTGAACTATCCCATTCTACTAATTATTACCTCTAAGGGAATGGTCTTTCTGAGTCATCAAATAAAAATGTAATAACTAGAATAAAAATATCATTGGGTAAGAACAAAAGGGGATGTGACAGTGAACTCAAATTTTCTCTTTGGGCTAATAAATTATCTGTCAAAAGAAACACATGAAGGACTCCCTATGAAATGGTATATGGAGAGAAAGCCTTATTAACTTCAAGAATAGAAAAATTGGCACTTTCTCTCTTGTTGCAAGATCATGAAGATCCCAAACCCTTGCAAAGAAGACTAGACCAAATTGTCTAGCTAGAAGAGCAAAGAAGAGAATCCTTAATAGAATGATGGAACAAACTCAGAAAACTATGAAATTGTTTAATAAGAAAGCCAAAGGTACTCCTTTCTCTCAAGGAGATATAGTCATCTATTGGGACCCTAAAAATGATAAGCATGGTGAGAAAGGAAAATTTGAACCTAAATGGATTGGTCCATACCAAATAGCCCATGTTGTTGGTCAGAATACATACAATTTGTAGATTTTTCTATGAGAACCAATGGTTATCCCTGTTAATTTCCAACACCTTAAGATGTATAACCCCTATGGTGGGGCCAGATAAAATAAAGAAATAAAAAAATAAAAATAAATATAATAAAAAAATAGAAAAACAAAAACCCCAAAACAAAGTGATGTATTTTGTTGTTATTTTATTTATCAAATAAGTTTTTTTTTTTCTTGTTGGTATAGTTCTTATTCTTATTTTGATGAGTATACATTTTGTTGGTTCCTCCAAAAATAATAAGAAGAAAGGAGATTTATTTTAGACTTTGATGAGGTTTATAATTTTTCAAATATTAATGTTTACGCATGGGTCATATGATAATAGATAAAATAGAATGAAATCAAAGCTGATTGAAACACCATGTTAAAGCCTCACATCACAAATGATACCTAAGGTGACTTCAAAGTCTAAGGAACAGAGTTATCTTTGAGAAGATGGTTGAGCTAAAAATCATTACACTCATCCTTTTTAGCCAAAAACTAATCCTCAACTCAGACATACTCATTACACAATTTTATTACATCCAAATACTTCTCAAATGAGAAAGAAAATCAAAATAACGTAAGTTGAGTCACTGCTTGAGATATCTTGGAAAACCTCTACCGGGGCTATAGATGCTTGATTGGTAGTAGAGTAAAACCAGATGGGATTAGAAGCAACTCCACCAAGGCTATAGATGCTTGACTGGCAGTGGAGCCCTACAAAATGGTGAAAATATTTAAGAGTGAAATCATACATTAGGCTTAACTATTTTTCTCAAATATGGCAAAGTTTTGGAAGACTTAGAAATCAAAATAAATGCACAAACACACACATGGGCCAAAGTATGATGAAACAAATAGCTTTGACAAATTATGTGTAATCATATCCTATGACTTAGCTAAAACAAACATAATAATATATCTAAAAGACTCATCTATTTCTAAAATTCTGACCCTACTTTCCAAATTGAATAAAAGGAATTTATATTACTTTGATATTATGTTGTTGTTACAGTTTTTCAATTTAAAAAGTTAGTGTTTTATTTTTTAAGCTTTATTTATCAGTTTTGATGATTTGAATTTTTGTCTAAGATTGCAATAAAACCAGGAGATTCTATAATTCTCAAGTGCCTCATGTTTTCAGCACATTGTCCTAGTTAGAGCCTATGTTGGAGCCAAAATTGACTCAACATCTAAAAAACCCCAATTTTAAAATTTTGATTTTCAATAAAATTAACAAAATTTGCTAGCTTCTGTTGCATTTTCATCTGAGAAGTTGATTTCCATATTTTTGATTCATGAAATTAACCTTAGCCATTTTTGGATTAATCTTATGACCGTTGTTTTATCCTTTAAAAATCCATAAAGGTCAAATTATATAAGCATCCACTACCATGGTAAAATCATAAAAATACCCAACTTTAAAGTAAGGGTCATGACCCATGAATCTAATATGAGCCTTCCTTTTAAAAATAATAATCGGACCTAAGCCTAATGAATAAACCCCTAAGTCCTAAAGTATTAAAAGGAGATAATCACCATGGTTTAAAAGTCTAAAAAGCTAAGGTTTGAATGAAATCATAATTAAAGCCTTGAGGTTATGTGCTCCCTTGAATTAAACATCAAGCTATTTTAATAAATCTAAGGGTTGTGCTTGATTGTCATCAAATTGGGCAGCCACGCTCTTCCGAAACTCATCAAGTATCATTAAATGAGTTAAGTGCCAATTAAAATCGCTAATCTTGATTAGCAAGGGTCTAATGCATCGCTAATCTCTCCCCCTTCTTACTAATACAAGATTTATTTTTTATTATAAAGTTAACAGGTTGTGGAGGATCCACGATTGCGCTTTGCCAAGAATTAATCACGGTAGCACTCGAGTAAAAATCCAAACAATAGAATGGTAAGAGTATCGGGTAACATGAAGGTAAACCTAGAATTAATCATGCATTAGCAAGGGCTTTAATACATTACTAATTACCCCATTTTGGCTTAATCAAGGATTATCGAAATGATGCACCCCTTTTGGTTACCAAGCTTGCAGATTGTAGGAGATTTAAGGGCAGTGCTTCATTGAAGAGAAATCAGACGGATCCGCTTTACCTAATAAAACACCATGGTATAAAATTTGAAAGCCTACGTACAATGGTCATGGAAGATCCAATGGTTGCGTGCAACTCACATCTACTCCGATAGATGCACATTTGCCACAAATTACCAAAGATATCCTAACCTATATTTAAAGTTTGCACAGATCTGAAGGAGATCAATGGATGTGCTTTCTCCTGAGATAATCCGATGGTGGCATTTGCTTCAAGTAAACAAAGATAAATCTATTAGTAAGACTAAGTCAACACCTGATTAGTCAAATTTAATCATATTTAGCAAGGGTCCTAACACGTTACTAATCATCCCCCTTTCACTTAATCAAGGTTAATGAAAATCAGTAGCATGCACTTTTCGGTTACCTAACTTGTAGGTTACAGAAGATCCACGGTTGCACTTGATCAAGAGTCAATCCGACGGATGCATTTTTGCCATGAATAATTAAGGTTAGTTTAACATCATTACCCGCGCTCATGATTAAAGCATGTGCAGGATCGAGGGATATCAATGGATACGCCATCGCTAAAGATAATCCAACGGTAGTGCGCGTCTCAAGATGATCAACCATTAAAACAATTCCTGCTCGAGTCAAAGACAAACACCCTGTGTTCAAACAGATTTGACGGTTGCGCTTGAGCCTGGTTGATCTAACGGTCGTGCTCCAAAAACATTTACTCAAATATTAAAAGAGGGCTCCTTGAAAAAAAATAATAACCAAAGGAGATCGACGGTCGCATGTAATCTAGGAAGATTCAACAATGGTGCTTCATTCAAAATACAAATCAAAGCTAATGAAATCAACGAATGTGCTTGATCCCATCCAAATCCAACGACTGCATTTTCACGAAGCCATTAAAGTTTGACGAGTCAAATAAAGACAAAATGGGATCCGACGGTCGTGCGCAATTGGGAAAGATCCAAGGGTAGCGCTTTATCAGAGCAAATACCCGTTAAAAAGAATACAACTACATCCCAATATGATGGTAGCACTCGACCTAATGAGATTTAATGGACACAATCCAATAAAAGATAAATACAAGAGCACACGTCATAGGACAATCCAATGGTCATGCTCTTTTGTACCAGATCCAATGGTAGTGATTGGATTTAGATGGTGGACAATATCCAAAATGGTCAATTGACTAAGTCATGTTTGACCAAGATCGAATGACCGTGTCTATCCTCGATTTAATCCAATGACTATGCTTACCCATGATCATCAAAGAGAGATGAGGACAAATAAACAATATACAGCTCTATAGGATCTAACGATAGCAATGAATCCCTACCAGATCGAACGATTGCACTTGAACAATCTACCTAGATGATAAGAGACATGGTTTATTTCACCAAATAAGGTTAATAAAAGCTCTAAAAATGTGATAACGACCCCTTTATTTGATAAATGCTAGTGCAGTTTTGGATGATTGTACGAACATGTAAGACTACATGGTTGATCGAACCGTAAATCATTAGCAAGGTAATTTGGTTATTAAAGGTCATGTAGTAACCAAAGGTTAGTAATTTTTTATTGCTCTTTAAATAATAAGTATTGAATAAAGGATAAAAACCCTAATTCAATGATTATTACTAGAGCATGAATTGCTTAACCACTTTGAGGTTAGAATATCCTCTATAATATGTGTAACCACCATTGATATATACCTTCCATATTATAAAGCTAACATTCTTACAGGTCCAAGAGTATCAAACATAGGTGTGTGATGCGAATCCCATCCAACGGTCATCATGAGCTGATGTACCCAATGGACATGATCCTCCATATGTAAAATTGATAGACTACAACTAGAGGAAAAGAGAAATATTCCATGACAATGCAAGCGGGACTAAGGTGGCGAATCATTAACAAGTACAACCATTAAACCAAAATAAGCTATGAAAAATAGCAGCCACTACAAGGTGAATTGGAAACATAGGCAAAGGACCCGAAGAAATGACTAATTTAGGCCACGACCAAGGGACAAAATGAACAGACTATCAAGAAAGATCACACGGACTGTACCAGTGTGAAGATGAGGTGAACTGATTGGAAGACAAATCTTGACATCCCGGAACAAAATCGGATCACACATGCCCACCAAGAAAGATAGCATACCGTGCAAAAAATAAAATAATCCTATTTGAGCAAGCTCATATCAAAGCCATCGGTTTATAAATAAGGGTGGCTAGAGGTAAAGTAGAGACATCACTGAGAAAAGCGATGGAGAGCACAATACGTAGGCATAACCATTTCCTATTTTGCATTTTTAGAAGATGAAGAAGGCACGTTAAGAGTGAAACATGGCTTCAACTTACAAAGAGCTACTCACTCCGCGCTTCAACGGAATATAGTTACAGAGGGTTCACTCCGATGGGATATAGTTATGAAAGTGCCATATAGGCACTTCCATATCTTATTTTCCATTATGTTTTTCCTCCTATGTAACACTGCCCTCCCCTTTCTGGGCATCTTCTCTTGTCCATCGTAATAATCATTCACTCCACAGAGCGTCATCTCACCAGCATCCCATGTACAAATCAACTCCCATTGCTCTTGCCTACTTCTTAACCATTCTATAATCTATGCCATTTCATCCATCTGCATTCCATGTTGCCTCCTCTCCCTTCACCATCACGTCGGGTCTCCCTCTGTCTTACGTCAAAATTCTACTATAGCATCCTAGTCAATCCATAATGACATAATCGAATAACTAGGATAGACAGGAAATAAGAAAGTATACATCGTAGAAGAAGAAAAACAAGTTTGCCAAATATATTTAGTATAAAAGCTCCCTTCAATTCAAGGAAAAATATCAACAGGAGATCCAGGGTCTATACAACTAGACAACATACAAAAAAATATCAGTGGATATGGTGACAAATGTAAGGCCAAGATTAGGCCAAAAATAATAGATTCAAGAACTAGAGGCTATAAAAAGAAGCATCTAGGGCAAGAATCGGCATCAAGAATTATAGATAGCATTTTTACTAAGAGGTATACTTGAGTGCCCTTTTGAGTTGTGTTGTTGTATTCCCTTCTATGTCTTTTTTATTGTTCACTTCTCATTCTTCCTATTACTGTGTAGGATTTTGATATGAAAGTGCTCAAGAAGCTGAGATCATTACTAGATCTATTGAGCTTGAGGTTCAGAGACTCTACTATTACCATATTGGAACAAGAAGAGTAGAAGAGTTATGTTACATCATTTGAACATAATTTCTTCATTGTATTGATGTATTTCTTTGAAAAACAAAGTTAAATGGCCTTAGCCAACTCTACGTGTAATATTTTATGAAATCAATACAATTATGGATCTCATTTCTATTATTTCTTTTTCTCAACATTGTATGTTATTACGTAATGTGTTACATTATTTGAATGTGTCATGTACGTTTCTCTCGTTGGTCAAATATTATCTTTGTTATGATATTTGAATGAACCTGACAGTGCCAATTCTTTCTCAATCCCTTTCATTCTTTTCATTTTTACAAGTGTTGTTAAACTGCTATAAAAACCCAATGAATCTAGCAACCGGTCCATATAAGGCATAATAAATAGTTATTTTCATTGCTTGGTTACTTTTATACATCTAGGGTATTATTTTAAATCTGGAGTGTGTAATCTTCGTAATATCATAAATTACCATTGGGGGTTTCCTTATCCATTCTGTAGTTTTCCTATAGCAATAGCTTTTTTTAATTAGAATGAAGATGCAGGTTTACCAGAACTTGTAATAGCTTGTTGGTTTCAAATTATTTCTTGTAGCATGACAATCGAATCCTATGGATGCAAGAAATGGTTCCAACAGGTCTATCTCTCTCCTCTATGTTGAAAAGCTCTAAAATAGAGAGCGCCTTCGGAAACACTTCTTCCTCTCAATGATCGGCCATCCTTTTAATGCATTCCGATCCGACACGATAGGCATCGAACAAGCTGGACACCTTTTAAATTAAAGGTAGAGGACCTTTTCTCTCTATTTTGAAGGGGGTCAGGTAGGAATTATTTCAGAAAGAGGTCGCCCTTTAAAATAAAAGCTTGCCTTACGTATAAACTCCTTCTCAACCCGGAATAAAAGGAGACTACTAACTCCACGGAACCCGACCCGCTCCCATTCACCTTAATATAAGAGGGGACAGACTTCACCGCCGAACCATTAATTAGAACTGTTATATACGTAATAAGACTGAATTCGAGATGCCGGCCGTCCGTTATTAGAGATGGAGATGGAGATGCCTCGAAAAGAGAGGATGAATTTCGATTCCTTACTTAACCGCTTCAGCCGATATCATATACGCTCTTAATATGGCGGGTTGATTCATTATCTAAAATGACAATGGGTTCGAAGCTTCTCTTGTTCCCGGGATCAGGGCATCAAAAGGCACGCCGCCCCTCTCTATTTTGAAAGGGGAATAGAGAGCTTATGAATAAAATCTCGTTTAAATGACCGAGCTCTCTATTCTAAAGGGTTGGCTCGGGCGGATAGATAAACCCATGCATATTTTATTGAAGAGATTCTAATCCACGTTTCAATAGGTCTGGTTCGGTTCACGGAGAGGATATTTTAAAGTGCCGCAATTGAAAGGAAAAGTTCCTGCAATTCGAGAGTCAGCAGCTACCCTTAAGTGATCAGGCTCTCCATTCTTCCTCCCACCCGCACCTCGATAGAGCTTTTGGATAAGCACTGCCGATTGAAAATCTGCGCCTGGGGGGAAACATAAAACATAAAGTGGTGGATCCGGCTCTCTATTTAAAATAAAAGGCGCTCTTCTCCACTGGTTCGAGGAGAACGCCTGATTGTTTTGATTCGAGCCCTACTAAGCCTTAAATAGGGCGGGCCCCTCACGGTTTTTAAAAGCATGCGAGATTTTTAAGAGCGACGCTACCCACTCTTAATCTCCTCCTTTATCAGAGGAGGAGGACCGCCGTCATATCGCTCTGAAATAGAAGACATTATAGATGTAGAGGCGGGCTTATCCTAAGAGGATTTGAAAGCCCCTCTCTATTTTAAAAGGGCACTCGACCGCTCGACCAGGGGCCGGGGTCGTTCTGCATGAATCAGTGAATGGGAACGCTCTTAAATGCCTGCCCCACCTGCCCTCTTTGAAAAAAGGTTGCCTGCTTCAAAAAGAGAGGGGAGCGCCTAGCTTTAAAAGGAGAGGGCCGCCCCCCATGTTTAAAAGGGCCCTCTTGAACAAAAAACCTTGTTTTATTCCTTATAGATGTGTTCTCTCACCCGCCTCGACCTTTTAAAACCCCTTTTTAAAGCAAAGCCCCTCTTTTGTAAATCCCTTTTCAAAACAGTCCTCGCTCTCCCCGGCGAGAGCCCGGCCCGGGAGAGCTCGCATAAAATCAAAAGGGGAGAGCGCTCTTAAGATAGGTCGAGGGGGAGGCTCTCTATCTATAATCTTAAGAGGGAGCTCTCCCCTCCTCTCCCCTCTGTTTAAAAGGCAAAGGCCCCCCTCCTTTTTAAAAGCCAAACAGAGGGGCTCTTAAAAATCTCGGCGACCTCTTAAGATATAATTACGCCTTGTTCGTGTTTTCTGAACGGATATGAATGAGATGCCTTGTCCAACAGGAGAGATGAATACTCCACCCTAGCCGGCTCTAGCTTACGCACTTCTCTAGCCTTAGTACCGTACTGATATGCCTTAGTACCGACCGATATGCCTACGCACCGATCCGGCTGGCCTTAGTACCGTACCGATGTATGCGTTCTGTTCCTACCACCATGATACGCGTTCTTCCGAATACGTACGTGATATGTGCCCCACCCAGTGATTCCCGATATGCTACCAGATACGAATAACTCTTCTCGGCGCCCTCTTAAAATTGGAAGTAACCGCATAAAATTGAAAGGGCGGTTGGAGCTCTTTAAAAATTCCCGAGACTCTCAATTAAAAAAGGTCGAGGACTCGACGACCTCTTAAGAGATTTCTGAACGAGGGTATGGGGCTATGGAAGGGAGATCCCCTTAGGTCTCCTTACAACTTCTGAACAGGGGCACTTGATCTGAACAAGGGCACTCCTTCTGAACGAGAAAGGTATCCAAAACCCCAGCCCCTCTCTATTTTAAAAAGGGATGAACCCCTTACAAATAAAATAAAATAAAATTGTTCGGAAGAGCTGGGCACCGAACCCCTTCTCCACAAGGGCTTCGGGTTGGATTCCCCGATATGCGTACAGATATGAATGACCTCACTTGATTTGAGTAACCTCATCTGATCTGCCTTGTTCGTTCGAGGACTCGACTCCCCTCCCGCTCTCTATTTTAAGGTGCCTCGACTCCCGAACCCAGCCCCGTTAGTTAAGAGTGATGATATGTGTCCGGTGAGATGACTCTGCTCCCCCCTATTAAAGAAGCTCTCCCCTTTCAAAACAGAGAGCAAAAGGAGAGGCGTGCCCTCACCAACCCCAGCCCTCCGGAGTTCGCTTGAGGATGAAGGGCCGGATGAAGGTTCTTATCCCCGTTCTGGATGAAGGGCAATTCTCGACCCTTAAAAAGATAGGGCCGCGCTCTCAAAAGCTCTCTATCCATAAGCTGGGTATTTTTGTCTGATCGAGGCTCCGCTCCAGATTTCCTTTTAAAATAGAGAGGGGCTCTTTAAAAAAACGTGTTTTTCCTTACGCGATATTCTGTCACAGGGAGGAGAGCTGTATTGAACTGGGATGAAAGCCCCACCCCCACTTCTATAAGGTAAGGTAAGGTAAGGTAAGGTAAGGACACATAGAGAGCTTTTAGGAGAGCCCCTTCCTATGTTATAATACCGGGTTTTGGGGTGGTTTTTCGCTGTTGTTGATACGTATATAAAACGACTCCCAAAATGAGAAGAGCGGAGTTGTTGCTAATACGTATATAAGAGACTCGACTCGGCCTGGCTCTCTTTTTCAACAAGGGCCCTTTCAAAATAAAAGCCAGCCCATTTTGAGCCCTTTTAAAGCGTATATAAAACGACCTTAAAGAAATGGAGGGGAGAGCTCCGTTGGAGTTTTTTAAAGGGCTATAACGGAGCAAATCAAATCAAAACTTTAAGGCTCGCGCCCTCAATAAAAATTCATGGTTTCCCCAACCCCTGTATATTTCAAGCGACCATCTCTATGCAGCGACGGCGAACTAATGGATAGAGAAGAGAAGTAGGTGTCTTGATGATTCCTACCCTATTGACTGCAACCTCCGTATTTATTACCACTTTGATTGCAGCTCCTCCTATAGATATTGATGGCCCTTTTAGAATAGAAGAGTGAGGCCCTTTAAAAATTTGCTTCTCTTCTTTATGGAAACAATATTATCTCCAGTGCTATTATTCCTACCTTTGCAGCCCCTATTTGAAAAGGTCTGCATTTCTATCCCATCTGGGAAGCAGCGTTGATGAATGGCTATACAACTCTTAGAGTATAGGTCCCTATGAGCCTTATATAGAGGTTCTACACTTTCGTCAAGATAAGAGGTGTAGCTTACCCCTCTGTATTCTAAAAGGGATCATGAGTGGGAGCTTAGCTTCTATCTAGGTATGCATCCTTGGATTGTTGTTGCATACTCAGCTCCAAGAGATGAATTAAAGAAGAGAGCTTTCCTTATAAGTTTAGAGGCCTACTACTATTTTCTTGATCTACCCTTAAAATAAAGAAGGTTAAGGAAGCTTCTCTAATGACCTCTACGGATATCGAGTACTTTCAATTTCATGATTGCATTCCAGGCTGAGCTATTATTATGCACCCATTTCACATGTTAGGTGAAGTTGTCGTGACGAATCTCTATTTCTTTAGGTGCTATGCATGATTCCTTGGTAACTTCAGGTGTAATCAGGGTTTTGATCCATTTCTGAGTCTGCCCCCCATTTTTAAAATTTCCCTTTTAAAATAGGGAGGAGAGGGTTACCTCTCTATTTTTAAAGGGTGGCCAGGAAGAATAAACCGTATATAAAAAAGTTGCTGACAATTAGAAAGGCTGATTGATCTTCCTCTTTTAAAATGGAGAGGCTAGTTTCAAGCTTTAGAATAGAGAGATTAAAATCAAATTATAGGGCTCATAATTTCTCTTTAGTAGCTTGGCCTGTATACGGTATCTGGTCTACTGCTCTAGGTATCAGCACTAAAAAAATCTTTCAACTTTTAAGAAATATTAAAGAGCCTTTGCCTTTGCCTTTTAATAGAGGGAAAGGGAGGGGAGAGGGATTCCTCTTGAAAAAGAAAGAGAGCAACCTTTAAAATAAAATAGAGAGGCCCTCTCTTTTTAAAAGGGTGCAGCCTTTTAATGGCCTCCTCTTTTAAAAGGCACATGGCTCCCTCAACTTTTAAAAGCAAATGCCCCTTTAAAAATAGAGAGGGGTTTCAAGAGCACACCTCCTAAAAAGCTTTCCAAGGGTGATCCATGCACACAATCAAGAGGATATACCTCCGATGGGGGCCATCAAGCGCATCTAGACATATTAAGCCTTAAAAGGATTGATATCAGTGGATGGATCAGGGTTTTTATGGGCATATAATCGATTCACCTTATCAATGTTAATATATAGGTGGATGTTGGGCCCCTTGATTGAGATGTGCCCTTTCAATCATCGATACTTTCGAGAAAAAACAAATCCTTTTACCTTTGAAACATAGGGGAGAGGAGAGGCCCTTTATAATATACGTAAGCTATTGTGTACATATATAAAAGGTCACTTCTTTTTCATGCGATTAGAAGTAGTTCTAATCCTAGTTCCATAAACATTCCAAAATATCTTCCCCATCTAGAGAGGAGACATAGAGGTTATGAGAAGTAGTTCCTTGCCTTCGCCTTTCGAGATTAAACTGCAAAGGGCTTTGCCCCTTCCCCACTATTTAAAAGGGGCGTCTGCGAGACAATAGAGACGTGTCGAGTGGAGCATGATGCTTTATCTGGAATGGACCAGTGGAATGGCCCGGTTTCGGGGTCTCGTTCAATCAATATACAAAATTTCACTTGGTAGAAACGTACCGTTCATAGTAGCGTTGTAGGTTCGAGCATAAAAAATTTCCACCTGATAGAAAAGCTCCACCATGGTATCCTTCCAGTCCCAGGTTTTCTGCGTCCGATCAACCAGAGCAGAATGAATCGGTCCCTAAGGGATCATGGGGGGGTGGGGGTGATGCCAAGACATGTTCCTTACGAGCTACACACGAGCTATAATGGCAATGGGTTCGAGGGGGTGGGTATGTTTGCCCTTCTTATCTCTAGATCGGTATCAGAATAGCATGCTCCCCTTATTGAATGTATCACTAGGACTTTTGAGGAAGCTCTATACTTCCTTAAAAAAACAAAGAGGGCTTTACTTTTAATTTAATTGGTGGGAATATACTATAGATCCTCTTGCACCTACACGAAAAAGGGGAATAACACATATAGATATGGACTTCAGTAGAAGGATTCAACTACAATAGGATTATTTTATGAGACTTTGCATGTCAGTAACTTTTAAAAGCCTTACCTCTCCTCTCCTCTCTAAAAAAGGTTGTTAATACGTATATAAAATGACTCGACCTCCCAAGCCCTTCTCTTTAATAACCCGAAGGACTCAGATTTTTCAAATTCAAAGCTGTTATAAGGATAGAGAGCCTTTAAAGGTTATGGCCCTCCCCTCTTAAAAACCTGGGCTGGGGAGAGCTCTCCTCTCTATTTTAGGGTAAGGCCTTTACCTAGCTTTTAAGTAGAGAAATCTATAGGAGGGCGAGGATGGGGCCCTTTGCCTTTTTAAATAGCCAGGGAGGAGGGAAGGAGAGCTAGCCCTTTATTTCTTTTTGGTCAAGAATATTCAGGGTATGGCTATCTCTATTTTCAAAGGGGAGGAGAGGAGACAAAAAAATAGGGGGGCTTTTAAAACGTTCTAACATAAGAGACTTGATGATACTTAATTTGATCACTCAAGAGATCAAAACCTCTATAAAAGCATCCCTTTATTTAAGATATGTGTTTCTCTCCCCTCCATTTTAAAAGGGTAGGAAGAGAGGATCGAGAGAGAGCTTTCTTCCTTTCTTTAATTCTTGTGTTGTTGTCACTCCATTTTAAATAGCTTTTAAAAGGGGTGGAAGAGAAAAAAGACCTATCCCCCCTATCTATCTCAAGAGGTCGTTCCTTGGGGTAAGGGAGTTAGTTCCTTGGTTGAGGGATCCAAACGAGAGGGAGAGGTGCCTAGGGAATGGGAACGTACCTTGGCCCTATCTCTAGTAGCGGGCGGGGCACCCCTTTCTAGAGTAGGGCGATGGGTTGTGAGACAGACCTTGAGCACCTTTAAATATCCTCGACCTTCAAATTGATAGGTCCGGAGATCGCTTCAAAATTAGTAAGGAGATAGCCCTACCTATATAGCCCTGCACCCCTAAATAATAGAAAGCGACTACTCAATGCATTCTTGAACCGATGCATGCTAAGTACACCTGTAAAGAGTCGAGGATTGGCTCCGCAAGAATGGGCTGGGCATAGACGCAATCCTTTACTACCTAGTCGGAATAGTGAAAATGCACACTCCTCCATGTGTTGAACGAAATAACACCCATAATGAAAATAACATTGAGTGAGATTCTTTCCTTTCCGAAGTAATTTCGAATTGAAACTCGGATCCAATTGAATTGAAGCTAATGTAGGTTAAATCGATTCGAGTGAGTACTCGGTATACTACACGCGTTAGTGAGAGCAATTACTGAGAGCAATTATTGCATGATGAGCCCTGAACGAATAATTTTTATTCCGCTGGTGTGTTTGAATCCCGTTATCTGGTGTGTACGGAATCATCCCGATCCACGAACTCCTAAGGATTGCATCCCGCGCATATTAATTATTGGTATCCCGATCGCACTAGGGAGAATGGGCAAATTTGACATTCGTCGCCGGGTTTCGTTCTGAGCTTTTGATACCGTTGATGCGGATTTTGAGGCCCAAAACTTAACTGAGTATTTTGTACACGAGGTAACTCTTCCAGGCCAAGTATCGTTCGAAGCTTCAGACAAAAGTGCTGAGATATTGGGGGGCCCTTATGGTGGTATTTCGTACACATTCCGACTCTGCCAATAGATTCTCAAAAAATTGCTCCTGGCAAATCACATATTCAGCTATCTTTAGATAGAAATGGAGCTAGCTTTTGAACATGTTACAAACCTATCTTTGGAGCCATCCGAAAGAATAATCAATCAATTTGTTAGGTTCGGAATAATTGATCGATTCAATGATCTTTTACTCTTTCACATATATCTTATCCCCAAAGGTCAATGGCATCGATCGCACGATTCGATCCAAGTTTCCCGAGGGTTCCTTCATATAGTAGGAGTGATAGGATGGATAGGGGAAAACTCGACCAGACCCACCTAGAAACCAACCTGGAATGGAACGACTCGCTTAGTTAGTTCTGCACGTTCCCCTACTATAGAAAGGGCCCTATCCTCTATAGTGGGGGTGGAAGATGAGCTGAAACTGATCGATCTGCACCTGGGAGGGATTAATGCGGCTTGTGATGCCGAGCTTAATCGGAACTATCTCCATTCCTTCTATGGAAAAATGGACCAAAAATCTAGTTGATTTGAGTCAAGATCAAGCGGTCCTTGAGGAGAAAGCTCAACATGAGTGCCAAATGAACCAGATATGGGTGAATATTTTGGATCATATTCCTTCTATGGAGGTTAATGAGAGAGGTACAATGGTATTCTAGGCAATGGAACAAGGCCCTTGTAGGAATCTTGATCAGGTAAATCTGAAATACCTAGTCATAGAATCTCTCATTCCTTAAGATTTGTGTAAAACTCCTATTAGTGTCTGACTTCTCAAGAGCTAGTTTTAGAGGAAATTGACTCCCCTCATAAGCCCACTAAATTTGCAACCCCTGGGCAGAAGTCTTCAACCCTGCTTGAGCTGAAATGTTCTCTGTGCTTTGGTGAGGGTTCTTCAGGAGCATCCAAATCTAGACCCAAGACTAGAAGCACTCAAAAAGGCCAAATGGACATCGATGTAAACTAAAAAGTAGGCAAACCCTCTAATAAATTGGTCAGAAACCGAGAGGCAAAATAAAATATTGTAGATGGAATTCAACTCGGTTGAAGCAAATAGCTTAAGATGGAAACTTTTTTTTTGTCACCCCAATCTCTGAATGGAGGAAAAGGCACTAAATATTGTAAATGAAAATACTTTCATGGAATATAAGAGGCCTAAATGGGCCTACGAAGAAGAGAGTTTTGGCATATTTTAGGAAATATGTGTGACCATATATAAATTTTATTCAAGAGACAAAGATGGATAGACATAATGTAGAGGTAACAAAAAATTTAATTTGGAAGGAAACTGGTTTTATGGAAAATTTTGCAAATGGAGCTTTTGGGGCCCCCTTTGCTTATGGGACCCAGCTAAGTTATATAGGTCAGTTTTGTTGATATCTGATAGGGTGATTAGTATCCTTTTTTGTTGTAATGAGTTAAGATTCAGATGGATTACATCTAAGATTTATGACCCTAACTCGGGCCCTGATAGGGCAATCCTTTAGGAATCTTTAAGCTCAATGAGAGTGGTGTTTAGAGGTGAATTTTGGGTTATAGCAGGAGACTTCAATACTCCTCTATACCCATATGATAAAAATGGTGGTTCTAAAACTTACACGAGGAGCATGGAAGAGTCTACCTATTTTTTCAATAGTCAAGAGCTAATGGACATGGATCTTAAAGGGTCCGAGTTTACCTGGAGTAACAAGCGGTTAGAGGGAGTCAAAATATTCAAATCAATATGGATAGAGTGTTAATATCGAAGGAAGTTATTCCTCTTTTGTATATGTTATCCTTTTTTCTTTACCCAAAATAGGCTCAAACCACAACCCTTTAATTTTGGAGAAGATTCAAAATCAGAGTTTCTTTCCCAGACCATTTAGATTTGAGGCTATGTGGTTGTAGCATCTAGATTTGGAATCAAGAACCAATGAATGGTGGATGTGTGCTTTCTCAAGCCTACTAATATCTCAAGTGGCATCCAAGATGAGATATATTAAGGCCAACCTTAAAATGTGGAACAAATATATTTTTGGTGATTTATTCAGGAGGAAAAAAGAAAATTTTGACCAACTTCAGGAGTTTGAAAATGCTTTTGAGTCCAGGGAAGTGACTGAAAGAGATAGACTTAAAGAAAAAGAGTTGTTATCAAGGTTTCACAACTCTGTGGCTAAAGAAGAAATTTTTTAGTGCCAAAAGTCTAGATCCCTTTGGCTTCGGGAAGGTGACAGGAATACAAAGTTTTTCATACTTCCACCTTGAGGCATAGGAGTAACAATGGAATCAGAGTAATCCTAGGAATCTTGATCAGGTAAATTCGGAAGACCTAGTCATAGAATCAGAGTAATCCAAGGAATCTTGATCAAGTAAATCTGGAAGACCTGGTCATAGAATCTCTCATTCCTTTAGCTTTTTTGTAAAACTTCTATTAGTACCTGACTTCTCAAGAGCTAGTTTTAAAGGAAATTGGTTCCCCTTAGAAGCCCATTGAAGTTGGAACCCCTGGGCAAGAGTCTCTAACCTTGCTTGAGCTGAAATGTTCTTTGTGATTTGGTTAGGTTTATTTAGGAGCATCCAAATATAGACCCAATACTAGAAGCACTCAGAAAGGCCAAATGGACATTGATGTAAACTAAAAAGTAGGTAAACCCTCTACTAAATTGATCAGAAACTAAGAGGAAAAATCAAATATTGTAGATGGAATTCAATCTCAGTTGAAGTTCAAAAAAGAGGACAACAAAAGCAAACAACTTAAGATGGAAAATTTTTGTCTGTCACCCCAATCTCTGAATGGAGGAAAAGACACTAAATCTTGTAAATGAAAATACTTTCATGGAATAATTTTTGATATCTTTTAGGAAAATATGTACGACCAAATATAAATCTTACTCAAGAGACAAATATAGATAGACATATTGCAGAGGTAACAAAAAATTTAATTTGGAAGGAAGTTGGTTTTGTGGTAAATTTTGCAAATGGAGCTTCTAGGGGCCTCCTTTGCTTATGGGACCCAACTAAGTTATATGGGTCAGTTTTTTTGATATCTGATAGGGTGATTAATATCCTTTTTTGTTGTAAGGAGTTAGGATTCAGATGGATTACATCTAATATTTATGCCCATAAATTGGGCCCCGTTAGGGCAATCCTTTGGGACTCTTTGAGCTCAATGAGAGAGGTGTTTAGAGGTGAAGTTTGGGTTATAGCAGAAGAATTCAAGATGGATAGAGTGTTAATCTTGAAGGAAGTTATTTCATTTTTTGGATATGTTATCCTCTGTTCTTTACCCAAAATAGGCTCAAACCACAACCCTTTAATTTAGAGAAGATTCAAAATTAGAGTTTCTTTCCCAGACCATTCATATTTGAGGCTATGTGGTTGTAGCATCCAGATTTGGAATCAAGAATCAAGGAATGGTGGTTGCATGCTTTCTCAGGCCTACTAATATCTCAAGTGGCATCCAAGATGAGATATGTTAAGGCCAACCTTAAAATGTGGAACAAATATATTTTTGGTGATTTATTCAAGAGGAAAAAAGAAAATTTTGACCAACTTCAGGAGTTCAAAAATGATTTTGAGTCTAGGGAAGTGACTGAAAGAGATAAACTTAAAGAAAAAGAATTTTTTTAGTGCCAAAAGTCTAGATCCCTTTGGCTTCGAGAAGGTGATAGGAATACAAAGTTTTTTCATACTTCCACCTTGAGGCATAGGAGTAACAATAGAATCAGAGTAATCCTAAAATTCAATGGGTCTGTTTCTTAGGACATTGAGGAAATCAGGGATGAGACAGTTGCATATTTCAAAACCCTCTTGTATTCAAGAGAAGCTAGGGACATTCAAGCAGAGGATAGGCTCTTGCAAAATATTCATGTTCTGGTTTTAGAAGAAATGAATTTTGGGTTGGATGCTCCCTTTAGTGATGATGAAATTAGGACTGTGGTATTCTCCATGGGAGGGCTTAAGGCCTTGGGACCAGACGGTTTCCCTCCAATATTTTTTCAAAAAATTTGGCACATAGTGGGGAAATACATTTGTGAAGCATTGAGGGAAATCTAGTCGTTGAAGGTAATTTCATCGTACATCAACTCTACCTTCCTTGTACTCATTCCCAAGATAAAAGGAGCTAAGAAATTCAAAGAATTTAGACCCATAAGTAAATACGTTGTTCAATATTCTTACAAAATCCTTAGTGAATAGATTGAGAGTCCTTCTTCCAAATATTATCGACAAGGGAAGAAAATATATGTTCCAAGGGATAATTAAGGCTACGATGATTTGTCTTGAAGTGTCACCCTAATAAGTATGGTCACCAATGGAGGATGTAACAACAATGACCATCGCCTCCTTCTCATAAGTTGATTTTGCGAGATTTTCTAAGTCTAAGTTTATTACCGTAATAAATATTTTGAATAGCAATTTTTAGCATACACAAAATATTGACAATTATAAGTTAGATAATTGTTAGATTTTGTTAGTTGTTTGTTGTTATTTTGTAGTTATTGTGAAGATTGAGAATATTGTATTTTTGGCATCCATAATGACTATAAATGTTTGGAATATGAATAAAAAGACCATCTAGGATTTTCCCATATAAGAGTAGTTGCTCCTACCCTAAGAGGGGGATTTTCCTTCTTTCATTCCTTCTTTCATCTCATTTTTGCAATTGCCTTTTCAAGTGGTACAAAGAGGATTTTTCATCAACTATAATGCAGATGATGATAGGGCTGATCAAAGCATTTGCATCAAAAAATGGGTCACTAGCTTTCATAACATCTTTGCGACATGCTTGATGATATTCTCACAATATCCAAGGCCCAATTTTATGTCATAGTTGCTCCCCCTCTTCACACACTTGGTGCTCAACATGATTTTCTCTCAGATCAACCAATAAAGCTTTAACATTGTAGCATCATTTTCATTGAATAGGAGTCCCACCAAACTAGTTTGCATTTATCCCACAATCATCAATGTTGCTCGAAAACTTCTTCATAGTATCGATGTCACAAGCTATTAAAATGATTGAGAGGCAATCATTTTTTATCTTAGACATCGATGATTCCTTTTGCCTTTGTGGATGTTGATAGATAATGTTGCAAGTTGATAAGAGCTATCATGCATGGACTATGTTACACAATCAATCATAGACAATGGACATAGCAATACATCTATGTCTATATAGGTCAAACATGGCAATTGGGAAGCAAGAAATTTTTTTATCATAGGAGTTGCTTTTGATGAAAGTTTAGACATCATGTTGTGTGTCATTTTGGTGTTGACATTTTCAATGATGTTGCATTTCATCAATGAAATACAAAAGGAAGAGGTCTTAGATAAAACTTGGTTTATCCTAAATATGTTGTTCAACTCCACAATCAAATGATTGACTGCAAAAAAACACCATTTTTTTTGAAGTCCTAGTCATGTTCATCATGTGTTGTCATATTAGGTTAGTAGTTGTATGCAAATCTAGTTGTGTGCATTTGATCTCTGTGAGAGCCAAAATTTGCCTATTTTCAACTTAGGTTTGAAGTGCTCCGCTTAAGACAACTTCGACTATAGTAGCCCCTCCGAATTCGAACCTTGATGAAGCTGATTTACATTCATCTCAAAGTTCCAATGGTGGTATCTACCGTGAGGCAAAGATCAAATACACCATGGATAGGAGCGAAGCAATTAGATGTATTATCCAAGATGGCATGTGGCTGCATTCATTGAGGTTTCAACCATGGTTCGCTTAAGCGAGGCAGGACTTCATGTTGACCTTGGTGTCATTTCAGTTGGCTTGCTGCCTTTGACGATCCATGACCACAATGATGAAGGCATCATAAGACTTGTGTACAAGTCCCAAAACCCTAATTTTTTAAAGCATGTTTGCACGTATTCAAACATAAGCCGATTTGTTGACTTGGACAACTTTGAAATCTGCATCGAATTTGTGGTCGATGGCAAATGATGATTGTTGACCATGGATTATGGAGCACAATTTTGTGCCTATGAACACATGGAGTAAATATCCTATGAGTATACTCTAGGATATAATAGTTTCCCTAGGTTGTTGGTCCATCTATTGCTCTTGGGAAAGCCCTTGTTTTGTGACCTCTTTGCTTTGGAGAACAAGTTGGCCAATAGCCAATAGATTATACCATGGAGATTAATACTAAGCTTAGCTCAAGTTTCTTTTTCAGGTTTCATGTGTACAGGAAAGTAATAAACAAAATTAAATTTGGTGCAGAAATAAATGGTGCAGGGTATGATAAAATGATGCAATTATAATTTACCTTTACTGATGAATTGATTTACTGATGCACCTAATTACTAATGAATTGATTTACTAATCTACGGGGCTTGTTGCAAATTTTCCATGGTAGGCCCGAAGATTTAAACGTAAGTGTTCTTGATCTCGTATTGTTGGGCCAATGTGGGTTGCTTTTTTGGCCCGCACCGCTTGGCAAAATAATACATTGCAGTTGTATGTACAGTTTCTCTAGGAATCTCTTCGTACGATGATTGGTATGTGATAAATTTCATGGCCTCTTTGGTATCCTTGGGAATAAAAGTATTTCCCCAAGTGGCCATTTTGCTCCTCAAAAAATATTCCAACTAATAGACATACACTCTCCCAACTCTCTCCAATTCTCTGTTCACCGATAATAGTTCTTCGCTCTATAAGTCCTTTGCTTGAAACAACCAGGGTGGCAGTGACACTCGGGAGTGAGGGTTTAAGTACTTGAGGGTGGAGTGGATTCATTGATCCCACATGGATTATCATTAATGGAGTGTCACCAAATGCCCTTTGAATTAGATCAATGGATGTCTACCATTGTGTCATTTCTAAAATCAAATAGTTATAGTAGGTGATTTTCCTCGGCCTGTACATTCGTGAGGACTTTGGTTTGTGTACTTGCAATCATTTACAATTTTTCTATTGGTCACTGGACTGCTTCCCCTTCTAACGTGGAATTATGAAAGTGGTAGTAGTAACTTTCTTAGGAATTTTCGTAAAACATTCTACCACCTTGGCCCTACAGAAGAGTTAACTCGAAAATAGATATATCGTTAAAGAGTGGTCATCTTTATGGGGATTAGTTGTTAGATCTGATCATAGAGGCATCCATCAAGATCTACCAATCTGCACGTTGGTTAGTCCAAAGGAATAATATATCATAATTGGATTACCTTAGCCTAAGATTTATTATTATAGTTAATCAGAGACTAATCAAAACTTAAGGCACCTTATCCATAATACTTACCCCTTTAAAATCTAGCGTCAAATGCCATACTTACCATTAGATCTTGTTTGTTTCAATCACTACCGTTGATATCCTAGAACCTACATGGTTGTTATTCTACCGATATATACTGAGTTGATTAGGTTAAGCATGTTCATTAAGTCAAAAAAATTGGTTAGAAATAATTTGATCAACAATACTTACACCCAAAGTTTATAATCGTTGACTTGATCTTACAATTAACCAATGCATTAAATCTCATATAATCCCAATTAATCAAGGTTAATTTGGTGATAAAAACGTTAATAATCTTTTATCAAAAAATAGGCCTTTATTCCCATTATCTTCCCATGTGATCATCGTTAGATCTGGTTTACACCATGTGCTATCGTTGATATCTAGGAACCTATAGGGTCGTTAGTCCAATTATGTATAAACGCATGCTAAATCAGCTTGATTAACCTTGAACACCTTAGGTTAGCAATAATTTGATCTAAAAAGTAGCTTGCACCAAAGTTCAAATCTCGTGGGATTTAATTGGATGGCGGGAGCAGCAGGAGCGGTAGCAGGAGCAACAGGAGCGGCAGCAGGCACGGCAGCAGGAGCTCAACTTGGCGCAGATGCCGATGCAGGGCTGGAATCGAATCCAGCGCAGAGCGCTGGATTTTGGGCGGGCCCGGATCCTGGGGGCTCAGGCACGCCGGGCCGGGCCCGGGCCGGGCCCAGGCGGATCCGCGGCATGGTCGGCCGAAGGCCTAGTGTGCGATGGGTTCGGTGGGGTCGGGATTTTGGGCCCGCGGCCCATTCTCGGCGCTACCGTCTCGGAAGGCCTTGGGAAGGCCCCCCCCGCTCCAGGTCAAGGGCGGGCCCCGGGCGGGCATAAACCCTCTTATCAACAGGTTCTGGCGGGCAACAGATCCCCTGGTCGGGCCCTGGGAGTCGGGCTTTCCCTCCAAGGTACTCACATTTCCATCCAGGAGGAGGTTTACTCTTCCCTGGTTTCCGATTCTTCATCATCCCTGGTTGGGAAGTTCCTGGGCGGGCGCCCAGACATGGAGACGATCCGCAGATGGGCGGCCACCAAATGGAAGGTCTCTGGTCATATCCAGCTGGTTGCCCTGTCCAGAGGCTTTTTCATTATCAAACTCAACAACAGCGAGGATCCTTGAGAAGATCTGTCGGGCGGGCCCTGGTTCTTGGGTCGCAAAAGCCTTTTCTCGAGACGTTATGGTGCATACTTCCACCCCAGCACCCAAAGCATCAACTTCGCCCCGATCTGGGTCCGCCTCCCGGACCTCCCCTTCCATATGTGGCGTGAAGACGTCCTCAAGCTCATCGCCCAGTCGGTTGGAGATTTGGTGGCTTTTGATCCTGCGACCAAGGCCGGTTCTCGCATGGTGCATGCAAGGTTCTGTGCCAACGCCAACCTCGAATCTGAGCTCCCCTCCTCGGTGACCATCTCTTCTGGGTCCTCCTTCTGGCGCCAAACCCTGATCTACGAAAACAAACCTGCCTTCTGCACCTCTTGCAGTTCTCAAGGCCACCTCCCTCATCAGTGCTCGGCTTCCAGGAAGGCGGCGGGCCCTATTCCCAACCCCCCGCCCAGTTCTGGTCGGGCCCCCTCCCAGGATCCTTCCCGTCCTACCCCTAGCACTCCCCCCAAGGAGGTCTCCCCTTCGGGCCCCCAGGCCCTCGGGCCCAGCTCGGAGAACCCTAGCGACCCCTCCGGGGCCCCGATCCCCGATCCTCCCCCGCGAGGTCATTCTGGCTCCGCAAGCCCGGCTCCTTCCGAGATCCAACCTTCCCCCCCCAACCCCTTCTGACCCCGGCCCCCCAGCCCTTCCCGGAACCTACCCCTTTGGTTTGTGGGTCCGAACAATCTAATGATGAGACCGAAGGCAGCTCTCCGTCTGAGTCAGATGAAGTCAGCCCCAAGAGGACCCGGAGCAGATCCTTTGCCACAGATTTTGGCTCCAAAGGTAAACGAGGACGGCCCACCCGGTGTGAGCAACGATCAAGGATCACCGAGGATGATATCGCCAGCGGGTCCCAGACTACGCTTCCTGATGCTGTCTCGAATCTTCGCAAGGCGGATGACGCCCGATCCAAACCTCCCACCCGAGTGGAAAGGGGGCGGGCGACCCCAAAGGGTGCCAAATGAAGCTAATCTCCTGGAACATTAGGGGACTTAATGGAGTCCCCAAGAAAAGGATCCTCGGCCAACTCCGAAGGGATCACCGCCCGTCCTTCATCCTCCTCCAGGAGACCAAGATTGATGACGTCGCTGCTCGGCGAATAGCCCTTTCTACCTAGCGCAACTGCGAACTTCTCTCCACCCCCGCAGTTGGTTCAGCCGGGGGCCTCATGTGCATGTGGGACCCTCGATCTTTCGAGGGAAGGCTCATTTCTTCTTCGCCCAGAATCATGAACATCCTGATCCATTGCCTCAACTCTAAGCGTTCGTGGATCCTTTCCAACGTCTACGCTCCCAACAGTCCCGTTGAGAAAGCAAGGCTCTGGCAGGAGATCAGCTCGATGAGAGAAGCCTTCGCTCCCCTGCCCTGGATCCTGGCCGGGGATTTCAACAGCCCCCTGTTTTCCTCTGACAAATGCGGGGGCTCAGAGGCCAGAACCAAAAGCATGGATGATTTTGGGGCCTTCACTGCCCACAATGAGCTCATGGATGTCAGTCTGAAGGGAGCCCGGTTCACGTGGTCCAACAAGAGAGCGGGTCCCAATCACATCCAGGTTAGGTTGGATAGAGTGTTCTTGTCCAAGGAAGCACTCCCCACCTTTGCTGACGCCTCCCTCTTGGCCCTCCCCAAAATCGGATCCGATCATTGCCCCCTCCTCCTCGAGACTGATCATCGGCCCCCCCCAAGAGACCCTTCCGGTTTGAGTCCATGTGGCTTCACCATCCTGACCTCCGGGCCCAGGTCGGCTGCTGGTGGGCTCCCCCTGCCCCTGGCCGCCCCGTCGAGCAGGTCTCCCATAAGCTGAGACGCCTCAAGGAGCACCTCAAGACTTGGAACAAAGAAGTGTTCGGCAATATCTTCGAAAGCAAAGCGGCTATCAAAAATAAACTTGAGGACATTGAATCCAGATTCCAAGCTGGGTCTCAAGAGCCTGGCCTTAGGGAGGAGGAACGCACTGCCCTTTCCGAGTACCACAATGTCCTAGCTAGGGAAGAAACCTTATGGAGGCAGAAGTCGCGTGCTCTTTGGATCCAAGATGGCGATGCAAACACCAAGTTCTTTCATGCTTCGACCCTTCGCAACAGGGGCTCCAATAGAATAGCCGAGCTGGTCGACAATAATGGCAACATCATCAACAAGGAAGCGGACATCCAAGCCGAGGCAGTCCGCTTCTTCCAAGAGCTCCTGGGCGATGGACCTCCTATGTCCCCTGAGGCGGCCGACTCCCTCCTGGCCCACATCCCGACGTCCGTCCCAGCCGCGGCTAATGCTAAACTGGTCCAGGCCCTGTCGGACTCAGAAATCCATGCTGCCACCTTTTCCATGAAGGCTGAGGCGGCTCCGGGCCCGGACGGGTTTCCTCCCCGCTTTTTTTAGACTTTTTGGGATATCGTGGGCCTTGACGTTTGCTGCTGCCATCCGGGACCTGCAGTTTGCCAGATCCATCCCCAGGGGCATCAACTCTACATTCATAGCCCTGATCCCGAAGACCCAGGCCGCCAGGTCCCTGTCAGACTTCCGCCCCATCAGCCTGTGCAACGTCCTCTATAAAATTCTGACCAAAGCCATGACAACCCGCCTCAAAGACATCCTTCCCCTGATCATTTCCCCCTGCCCGGGGAAGCTCAGTCAAAGGCGGTGATCACCGACGGGGTCATCATCATGCATGAGGCCATTCACTCGGTTGTCCTATCCGAGAAAGGCCCATTTCCTGCTCAAGCTCGATATGAATAAAGCCTTTGACGGGGGTCGACTGGAGCTTCTGTCCAAAGTCCTCCTCAAATTTGGGTTTCACCCCTCCTGGGTCCATCTCATCAGCAAGTGCGTGTCCTCCCCCTGGTTCTCTATCCTGGTCAATGGGTCCCCGACCGGGTTCTTCCCCAGTTCCAGAGGTCTCCGCCAAGGTGATCCCCTATCCCCGATCCTCTTCATTATCCTGGCCGAGGCCCTGGGTCGCACCATTTCGAACGCTGTAACCCGCGGCCTTATCTCGGGCATCAGGCCGGCGCAGGATCTCCCCCCCGTGTCCCATCAGCAATTTGTGGACGACACCATTCTGGCCTCCTCGGCCTCGGTCCCTCAAGCTAAGGCCCTCAAGAGAATCCTTACCTTGTATGAGGAGGCGGCTGGGCAAAAGATCAACCTGCGCAAGAGCAAGATTTACTTCATCAACACCCCTGTGGCTAGGCAACTCAAAATCGGGGCGGATCCTAGGCTGCTCCCCCGGCTCCCTCCCTTCCTCCTACCTCGGGCTTCCACTGTTCACAGGGGCGTCTTCCAAAGGGTTGTGGAGTGGGTTGATCGAGCGGATCCAAAGAAAACTCGCCCCCTGGAAAGGCCACCTTCTTTCTCAGGCCGACAGAGCCACTCTCTTGGCATCCGTTCTCCAAAGCATTCCAATATACTTCATGTCGGTCTTCAGAATTCCGGCCTCCATTGCTAATCTCATCGAGCAAATCCAGAAACGGTTTCTCTGGTCGGGAGGCGAAGACAAAAAAAGGCTTCCCCTGGTCTCCTGGCCCCTAGTCTGCCGCCCCAAGGCTGAGGGAGGAATCGGGCTCAGACGGGTGGTTCCCATGAATCAGACCCTTTTGTCCAAACATGCCTGGAAGGTCCATACCAATACCCTTGACGAATGGGTTGGCATTGTTCGAAGGAAATACTGTCACAGTCACCCCTTCCTCGGGGATTCCCAGCCTCGCGACGGATCCGCCTTACGGAAGGCCACTGCTCTCCACCGGAGACATCGTTCGGCTTGGGACCGAGATGGCTCCTTGGGGACGGCGCCAAGATCGACTTACGGGAGGACGAGATGGATCCTCGACGAGGCCCTGAGCTCCGACAAGAGATCTCCTTCTTCTCGAGGCCTGGGCTAGCGGGCCGCGGGCCCAGAGTGTCTGAATACATGGCCCTGTGCCAGGGGCAGATCACTGGAAACCCATCCTGAACCCCAGGTTCCCGCTTCAAGCTGCCGGACTTCAGCGCATCCTCAGTGCGACAGTCATTCCTTCTTTTGGCGCCAGCGACAGAATCGTGTGGCATGGCTCTCCTAGCGGCATCTTCTCTGTCAAGTCTGCCTACCATATTCAGAGAACCCCTGGGGCTACCACCTTCCCGACCCAGATGGTCTAGGCCAAGAAATTAATCCCCAAAATTAGCCATTTCGTCTGGGCGGCCGCCCAAAACAAAATCCTCACGATCGAAAATCTGATCAAGCGTGGCTTCCAAATCCCCAACAGATGTTTCCTCTGCTGCGCCGCGTGGGAGTCTACCAACCACCTCTTCTTAAACTGCGCCTTCTCTTCCGTAGCTCTGGGCCTCATCCTTTCCCAGTTTTCCGTTCAGTGGGTGGCCCCCAATTCCATTTCCGACCTGCTACCCCAGTGGCCCACCCCCTTTGCCCATCCCCTCCTCCGCTTCCTCTGGAAGGCCTGCCTTCCCCATTTGCTCTGGCAGCTTTGGCTCGAGCGCAACCGGCGAGCCTTTTCCGCCCCGGCCTGCTCCCCCCAGAGGTTGGCCATCAAAGCGGTTTCCTTCGCCTCCGAGAATTCCCGCTTCATCCCCTTTTTTGCGGAGCCCAGGCGCTCGAGCGAAGCCTCCCTCCTCTCCTCCCTCGGCTTCCAGATCACCCCCCCTGTTTCCCCTCCCGCCCCTTCCCCCCGATCCCTGATCAGATGGACTCCCCCCCCTCCCGGGTGGCTCAAGCTCAACTTCGACGGCGCGTCCAAAGGCAACCCCGGACCCTCTGGGGCCGGCGGGGTTATCAGAGACAGCTCCGGGAATCTGGTCTCTGCCTTCGCGGTCCCGCTGGGCAGACAAACTAACAACTTTGCTGAAGCTGCTGGCATGCTCAATGGCCTGTCGGCTCTCAGGGGCCCCTCCCCAATTATTATCGAAGGGGACTCTCAAGTCATTATTAGAGGTGCCAGGCAGCCCGAGTCCTGCTCATGGCGATTTCAGAACTCCATCCGGGAGGCCCTCTTCCTGCTCCAGGGTTTTCCTGATCACACCTTCCAACATGTTCTCAGAGAAGGCAACAGGGCGGCTGACTTCATGGCGAACCTTGGCATCACCGTTGGAGAATTCACCAACTGGACCTCGCACTTCCCTGCAGGCCTAGTTCAAATTGCGCTGCAGGACCATCCCGATCATGTCGTTCGACCAGGTGTCTAATCTCCCCCGCGGCTGGGCGACGTTGTCCTCCCGGTCTGTGCCCCCGCTGTTCAGTACTTCCCGCCCCCGTGGCAGGCCTCCGACTCGCGGCCCTGGCAGCGCAAGGATCCTCCCCGCAGCGGCCCGCGTCACCGGTCTAGTCAGCTACCCTCGTCGGCCAGCTGGCAGCCCCGACAGTCTTTTTGCTCCGTTTTTTGGGATTGGTTTTGTGGAGGTTCGCGGCTGCGCCCGGTTTTGTTGGGGTTTTTGTTGTTTGTAGGCTCCAGGGCCCCGTGGCAAGGCCCTTATTGCTTTTGTCTGTTTCCTGGGCCCCGGTTTGGGGCAGTCAAGTCTGGTTATACAGCTTACTGCTTCGGCTTATATTGTAAATAAGGTTTTGGGATCCTTTTAAAAAACCTGCTGTAAATATTTCGTTAACTATCAAAAAAAATAATTTGATCTAAAAACTTAACCCTAAGGTTAAAGAACCTTATACTTATTGGTGTGGCATTATTAATTAGCGCATTAACATCTCTCATAATCTAGGTTTATTAAGCTTAATCAACAAATTAAAACTTTAATAATTTTCCATTAAAACATAGGTATTTAACAACCGATTATTTCCCCATGCGCTCACCATTAGATCAAATAACGGTTGTGCACGCCCGTCCAATATTTTAGATATACATAAATATTAGCAGGATGAAAGGGGGGGATTAACAACATATTAAACCTTCATTAATCATGATTATTCATTGAGCTTAGTCTTAATAATATCTTCAATTAATCATCCACTAAAATTTTGACGTGAATTAACCTTTGACGATTCTGACAAAGCATTATCGTCAGATTTGGGCGGGATCAAGCACTATCGTCAGATCTGATGAAGATGCGCACTTCATATTCCAAGGGGAAAATTTTAAATAGCACTTTAGACCCTTGTTAATCATGATTAGATTGGATTTAGTGATGCTTTGACCTTGCTTTATTGATGAAACCTTGACTTTCATTAATACCATATCACTTTGTAAAAGCGTTGTCATTAGATTTAATTTGGAGCATGCACCACCATCGGATCTCATGAAGATGCGAGCCTTTTTATCCACCACTTAAAGTGGATGCTTTATTCATTGGTCAAATTCCTATGCACGCGACTATCAGATCTTCTCAGGATTGGTCGTGGTCGTTGATCTCTTTAGATCTGCACAAACTTTAAACAATGGGCGCATACCCTTAGTTTCAAATAATCTTTGATTAAACGAAGGGGGATAGATTAGCAACGTATTAAGACCCTCGCTAATCATGATTATTCATTGCTAATGCAGTTTAATTAACCTTTGTGCACTCAGACCCTTCAATGTTGAGGCTCCATTACTTTGAGTGGCACATGACCGTCGGATCTCATCGAGATTAAGTGTAGTTGCTCAGATCTAGGAAGATGCACGCTTTTTAATTATCATATTCTAATGATTTAGCTTACCTTAAACCTATGTTTAACCATTAAATTATTAGCATTAAGCTTTGGGTTTTCTATTAATAAAGCTTCGTGATTAACCTTTATTATCTTTAGCTGGTGCACATACGTTGGATCGAGATGGAGTGAGCGTTGCCCTTAGATATTTTGAATTTTCTTGATATTTAACCAAATAGGTGCATGACTTAGGTTTAATTTAATTAGACTTGTACTATGACCATTTTTGACTTTTTGGCTTTAATGATTTGATATTTTGAAGAGCGCACATCCATTGGATTAGCCATAGATCAAGCATAACCATCCAGATCTATCAACTTAATCAATATTTAACCGAAGGGGGTGCATAACCCTTACTTGGTTTTAATCAATTAACTTGTTTTGGACTTTAGCTTATACGACTTTGACCATGGTGTTCCTTGACTTAACCTTTGGGCTACTTATGTGAGCGCGTCCATCTAGATCTCGGGGGATGAAGCGCTACCATCCAGATCTTCGAACTTGCATGAATTTTACCATTAAGGGGGCGCATACCCTTTTTTGCCCACGTGATTTAATTGAACCTTAGGTTTATTTTATTTCCATTTAGACCCGAATGTTTTGATCAATCTTATTAGAGACCTAAGGACTTAGGGGATTGCCTTTAGCAAAAATTTCATTCTTTTTGAATTTTATTACCCCTTTTAATAATCAGACAATTTCAACAGTCAAGGGGGATCTCTTTAGTGAATGTTTTATTTATTTTAATTTAATATGCTCTTTGATTTATCGGATAAGGTTAACGGTCACAAAAAGACAATTTATCAATGGTTAAGGCCACGACTTTAGACCTGATCAAGATGAACGCTTTTATAGCTATTTTTTTAAATCAAACAATAGAAAACCAATTCTTCAGGAGTGAATGCAACAGAGACCAATAACATTTGGTGAACTTATTGTACCCAAAAAGCTGAAATTAGGGGTATTTGATGTTGAGTCAAATTTGGCTCCAACATAGGCTTTGACTAGAACAATGTGCTGAAAACCTAAGGCACTTGAGAATTCCAAAATCTCCTGGTTTCATTGCAAGCTTTGGACAAAATTATAAACCATCAAACCTGATTAGAAAATCGGAAGCATAAACAAAGAAAACTTAAAACTAAAAAGATACAATAAAGCAACAACAAACATGATATCAAAGGAATAGAGTATCCCAAATTGTAATCTTCCTTAATCAATTTAAATCAAAGGATCAAAATTTTAAGATCAGATGAGCTTTTAAATATATTGTTATGATTGTTTAACAAGGTCCTAGGATATGATCACACATAATGTATCAAATTTGGTTGTTCCATAAAGCCTTGGCCTAAGTGTGTGTTAGTGCATTTATTTTTTATTCATCGGTCTTCCAAAACTTCATCATGTTTGGAAAATGGTCCAGCCTAATAAGTAATTTCACTCCTTAAGATTTTTCACCATTTGTAGGGCTCCACTACCAGTCAAGCATCTATAGCCTTGGTAGTATATTCAATATGGTATAACCCTTTCCTTGTAGAAGTATCGAAAGTAAAAAACATGGATCCAAAAGTTATGAAAATGGTTGATGTTGAATCAAATAGAGTGTTAACACAAGAAATGTGGACCATGACTTTTGATAGAGCCAAATCATAGTCTGGAGTAGGTGTAGGAGTTAATTTAACTGATATAAAAGGAAATTATCTCAGTATTCCTTACAGATTAGAATTTCCTTGCACTAACAATGTAGCTGAGTATGAAGCTCTGTTACTAGGACTTAGAAAGGCTAAAGAGTTGGGTATAAACTACTTAACTATGACTGGAGATGCAGAATTAATTATCCAGTAGATAAGAGAGAAGTATCAAATCAACCATCCCAAGTTAAAACAATACAAAATTGCAATATTAGAAGAGATTGAAATTTTTTTAGCTTTCAATATTTCATATATTCCTGGGGAACAAAACCATATTGTTAACCTTTTAGCTGTAAATGCATCAGGCTTGGACCATCCAAAAATTACCATAGAATATATGGATAGGTTCCCAACCATCTTAGTCTATAAGCCTTCACTACCAGATAACATTTTTTACTTACAGGTTTTCCAAGATGATGTAACTAATAAAAATTAAAAAATCAATATGCAAATATAATCTATGATGAAAAAGATAAATAAAAATTAAAAGATCAAATAGAAGAACCAATAGAAGTAATCCTGTTGAAAATAAATTGAATACCAAAAGGATTAGTTTCTCTGGAAAGTTTATTTTATTATTTTGATAAACCATTCAAACCTCCACACAAAGAAATAATATAAGAATATGTCAACATTGGTACAGTTAAAGAGCCCAAAATAGTAAAAATAGACACAACTTTACCAGAAAAGGAAAAAGTTGGATATATCAGTTTCTTAAAGAAAAATAAGGAATATTTTGCTTGGATATATGAAGATCTTAAAACCTTCAAAACAGATGTTATGTCACACATAATACCCTTGAAGGAAGATTCTAAGCCATTAAAAAAAAAAAAGAGGAAGTATAACCCTACTCTGCACCCAATAATGCAAAAAGAGGTACAAAAATTGTTGGATTCCAAAATCATCAAAAAGGTAAGATTTTCATCCAACTTAGTACTATTCAAAAAGAAAAATGGAGATATTAGACTGACTCTATGTAGACTTTAGGAACTTAAATAAAATCTCACTAAAAGACAATTATCCATTTCCCAATATGGAACAACTATTGCAAGCAGTAGTTGGTTCATCCAAAATGTCTCTGTTAGATGGATTTTCTGGATATAATCAGATACAAATTAATCCAGAAGACAGACATAAGACAACATTCACCACACCCTAGGGAACTTTGAATATTTAAGAATACGTTTTGGTCTAATGAATGCAGGTGCTACCTTTTAGAGAGCAATGGATTATGCCTTCAAAATAGTGTTTGGATGATATAACAGTGTTTTCTAAAAATATAGAGGACCATTTAGAACATCTTGCTGTAGTCTTTGCCTAATGCAAAGAGTTTGGAATTTCCCTAAATCCTAAAATTCGCATATTTGGAACAACACAAGGGAAATTACTAGGACACATAGTGTCAAAAAAAGGGGTGAGTATAGATCTAGAAATAATAGAAGCGATCTCAAAAATTCCCCCTCCTAAAAACATAAAAGGAGTCAGGTCATTCTTTGGCAAGATTAATTTTGTTAGAATATTCATTCCTAATTTTATAGAGATGACCAAACCCATAAATGATATGGTTAAAAATACTGGAGAAATAAAATGGACAAAAAAAAACATGGAATCTTTTAAGAAAATAAAAGAAGCCATTTCTACTGGCCCAGTCTTAACCTGCCCTAATTACTCAAAAGACTTCAATGTCTATTCATTCGCATCTAAGCCTTCCATTGTTGCAGTTCTTTCTTAGAAGGATGATGAAAAAAATGAAATACCAATAGCTTTCATGAGTTCAAGATTAAAAGGAGCACACTAAAGTATACCCTATTAGAAAAACATGCTTATGCAATGATTCAATTCTTAGAAAATTTCAAGGGCATATTTTGTTCTAACAAGGTTTACTTTTGTATTCCTTTCATAGCCATAAAAGATATATTTACTCAATCAGAGCCATTAGGAAGACCTGCAAGGTGGATGGTAAAACTATTACAATATGATGTTGAGTTTAAAATAGTCAAAACAGTAAGAGGACAGGGCTTAGAAAAATATTTAGCATATAAAGAAGGAGAGGACTCTAATAATGTTGTTACAATAGATGAGATGCATGACATCAGGAGGATAAGTAATGTTGAATGTAAATGGTATGATGAAATATTAGCATACCTACAAACTCTATCTTTCCCAAAAGACATGCCAACTAACAAAATGAGACCAGTAAAATTGCAAACACAGAAATATCATGTGCAGATGGTTTGCTTTGTTGGAAACACCCTGATAGTGTATTGTTAGTCTGTCTGTATGAAAATGAAGTCCTAGAAACAATTAAAAAATTCCATGATGGTTTTTGTGGAAGACATTTTGCTCCAAAAGCTACTACTAATAAAATCATGAGAACATGTTATTATTGTCCTTCTCTTTTCAAAGATGTATATTATTGTGTAAGAAATTGCCATAACTATCAAGTTTTTGTTGGTAAGAAGTACTTGTCTACTATGCCTCTCAAACCAGTGATCATAGAAGCACCTTTCACATAATGGGGATGATGATGATGAGTATTCCTTACTATTTGTTCCTCTAAAGACAAATAATAGAAGAGAAAATTTATTTTAGATTTTGATGATGCTTACAATTTTTAACAATTTTTAAATTTGAATGTTCATGTAATAGTGATATGGTATCAAACAAAACTGAGTAAACTAGAGTTATTGGTCCATCTTGACAAAGTCTCACTCTACAGACACTATTAAAGGAAATTTTAGGGTCCAAGGAACAAAATTATCTTTGGTAAAGTGATTGAGCCAAAAATCATTACACTCTATCCTTTAGCTAAAAATTGATCCTCAACTTAGGCATACTCATTGCACAATTTGCTTATATCTAAATATTTCTCAAAAAGAGAAGGAAAATCTATAATGTAGATTGAGTCAATGTCTAAGATATCGTGGAAAACCTCTACCGAGGCTATAGATGTCTGACTGACAGTAGAGTAAAACCAGATGGGATCAATAGCATATCCATTGGGGCTATAGACGCATGACTATCAGTGGAGCCCTACAAATGGCAAAAATATTAAAGAGTAAAATTACTTTTTAAGCTTGACCATTTTCCAAACATGATGAAATTCTAGAAGACTCAAAAATCAAATTGAATCCACTAACACACACTTAGACCAAGGCTTTATGGAACAACCAACTTTGATACATTATGTATGATCATATCCTAGGACCTTGCTAAGCAATCATAACAATATATTTAAAAGCTCATCTGATCTTAAAATTCTGATCCTTTGATTCAAATTGACTAAGGGAAAATAATAGTTTTGGGATACTCTATTGCTTTGAGATCATGTTTGTTGTTGTTTTATTGTATCTTTTCAATTTTAAGTTTTCTTTGTTTATGATTTTGATTTTCTAATCAACTTTGATGGTTTATGATTATGTCCCAAAAACTTGCAGTAAAACTAGGATATTCATGGATTCTCAAGTGCCTCAAGATTTCAACACATTGTACCAACCAGAGCCTATGTTGGAGCTAAATTTGACTCAACATCAGATACCCGAAATTTAAATTTTTTATTTCTAAAGCCTTCGTCTAAAATTATTGGTCTTTGTTGCAGTCGCTTCTATAAAATTGGTTTTTAATTTTTGACTTTAAAAATAGTTGTAAATAATGTTCATCTTAATTAGGCCTAAAGCTGTGACCTTAACCGTTAATAAAATTACCTTTTGGTGACCGTTAATCTTATCCGATAATCAAAGAGCCTATTAATTTCAAAGTAATCAAACGTTTGCTAAAGGGATCCTCCTTTAGTCATTAAGAAATTAACCATTAACATTATCTGATGTAATATCCACCAAAGGAAATCCCCTAAGTCCATAAGTCTCTAATAAGGTTGATTAAAATATTCGGGCATTAAATGGAAATAAAATAAACCTAAGATCCAATTAAATCATGTGGGCAAAAGAGGGTATGCCTTCATGGTGAAATTCATGCAAGTTCAAAGATCTAGATGATGGCACTTCATCCCCCAAGATCTGGATGGACATGCTCGCATAAGCAGCCCAAAGGTTAAATGAAGGAAGACCATGGTCGAAATCGTATAACCTAAGGTCTAGAAAAATTTACCGAATTAAAGTCAAGTAAGGGTATGCACCACCTTTGTTTGAATATCGAGCAGGTTGATAGATATGGATGACTGTGGTCAATCTATGGCTAATCCAACAGATGTACGCTTTTTGAAATGTCAAAATATTAAAGCCAAAGAGTCCAAAATGGTCATAATACATGTCTAATTAAATTGAACCTAAGTCATGCACCCATTTGGTTAAATATCGAGCAAATTCAAAAGATCTAAGGGTAATGCTCACTCCATCTCAATCCAACCGTTAAAAGTTTTTCATCTAAGCGGAGGATAACTACCTTCCATCTCCATAAAAATCTAACGGTAGCATCGATCCTCATCGGATCTAACGGTAGCACTTTTTTAAGTGATCAAATATTAATGAAGTAGTCATCGGCGAAGTTATGGTCAAAGCAAGATCTGACGATCGTGCTCATCTCTACCTAGATCCAATGGCAACACTTTATCAAAAGGTAATAAAGCAAGAGTTGTCAAGAAATTAATAGTTAAAATAGGTACTAATAAAAAACTAACAAGGGTCTAAGCATATATTAATGTTTCCTTCTATGGGATATCAAGTGTGCATCACAAGTTGATCTAACAGAAACACTCAATCCCACCTAGATCTGACGGTGACGCTTTTCCAAGGCTTCCAAAGGTTATTCAAGTCAAGTCCTTTTAGTTGGACGTTTAATTAAAGTTTAATAAGACTAAGCTTAATACCTAATCGAGGTTAATGAGGGTATAATACATTGTTAAGCCTCCCCTTTTCATCCCACTAACCCTTGCATAGGTTTAAAGGAAATCAACGAGTGCGCACGACTTAGACTTGATCTAACAGGGTGTGCGCAAGAATATGAACGAATTGTAAAAGCTTATGATTTGATCAAAAGGCTTATGATTTAATTGAAATTATTAAAGTTTTTAATCATTAATCAATCTAATAAATCAGAATTATGTGCAAGCGTAATACTTTGATTAATGACCACAATGAAAATTAATTTTTGGCCTAAGTATTTCTAATTAAATAGTTGCCAACCATGGTTTTTTCAACCTTATGCACATGACTAACTCATCATATGTTTATTATGTCATTAGACTAACAACCATGCCGGTGCTAGGATATCAATGGTGGTGATTGAAACAAACAAGATCTAACGGTGAGTGTGGTATTTGATGCCCAGATTTTAAAAGGGTAAGTATTATAGATAAGGTACCTTAAGTTTTGATTAGTCTATGATTAACTATAATGATAACCTTAGGCTAAAGTAATCCAATTACGATTATTCTTCCTTTGGACTAACCAACATGCAGATTGGCAAATCTAGACCAGTGTGCACCTACATGATCGAATCCATAGACAAGCATCCAAAAACATTCAATGTTTAACGGTATATATGTTTTGTGACTAATGGTCATTTATAGGCTTAATAAACCATGGAGGCAATCCACAAGGATCGTATGATCTAATGGAAGCGCCTACCTCAAAGAAAGGTCCCCAGATATGCAAAGCTGAAAGGAGAGTCCAAGTTCAAAGTGCTTATTCTACAAGCCATTAATTTATCCCTAGTTAATCCTTCCACAATGAATGAGCAAAGTACCATAAAAAACTTGGTAACACCTACAAATGCAGGCAACAAACAAGGGAGGAAAAGTTTAAATGATCAAACTAAATCCCATAGACAGTACCAAAAAAGTATAATGCTGATCGCTCGAGTGAAAAACCTAATACTGGAGAACCAAATCAGATCTATGTGTGTCCTCATCACATTATTACATACTAGGAGAGAATAAAATAAACTTGATCAAAAGGAATGGATACAAAAAATATTTTCTACTTGCAGGCTAAATAAGAGCAAGAGCAGGCCAAAGTTGTTGCTCATAAGAATGGTGATAAAGTGTAAAACATAAACTCTAGTCTCTGAGAAGAAGTTTCAATGGTGCAACTAGTTCCTGTTTTGTAAATTGAAAAGACGTTGGAAGCACAATAAGAGTGAGAAAATGCTCGATTCACAAGAAAGCTACTCACTAGGTACTTCGATGGAATATAGTTACAGAGGAGTCACTCCGACGAAGTTTAGTTATGGAAGTATCCCATAAGTACTTCCAGCTCTCTTTTTCCATTTCATATTTCCTCCCACCTATCACTGCCCTCCTCTTTCTAGGCATTCTCTCTTGATCATCATAGCCATTCACCCCACAGAGCGTCATCTCACCACCATCCTTCTCATAAATCAACTCCCATTGCTCCCACCTACTTCATAACCATTTGTAATCCATGCCATTACATCCATTTGTTTTTCATGCCATATTTCCTCTCTTTGCCATCATGTCGGGCCCCCCTTTGTCTTACATTAAGAATTTATTATAACAACCTAGTCTGATATCGAATGATAAAATTGAATGACTAGGATAAACAGGAAATAAAAATATATATATGTATTTATCAGTTCAACCATTGTCTACACAAAAGAAAAAACCATAAAAATTGCCACACCCAATATATATATTAAGAGCTCCCTTCAAGCCAAGAGAAAATTAAAACAGGAAATCCAACCCCATGTAATTTAGAACAATTGGATGGCACACAGAGCAGATCAAACCAGAAGATGACAAATGTAAGACCCAGATGAGGCCAAAAATAATAGATTCAAGAACCTAGAGCTATAAAGACACCAGCTACGGTCAGAATCTACATCAAGCATTAGAGATAGCAAATTTTGCTAAGAGGTATACTTGAGTGCCCTATGAGTTGTGTTGTTGTATTCCATTTGTGTCTCTTTTTTCAGTTCACCCTTAATTCTTCCCCTTTGCTATGTAGGTTTAGATAGAACTATGCTTAAGAAGTTGAGAACATTTCCAATTCTTTTTGAGCTTGAAGTCCAGAGATTCTTCTTGTTACCAGATTGGAATAGGAGAATTGAAGAAGTCTTATTACATTATTTGAACAATATTTTCTCATTGTATTAAAAGTTGTAAAATATTTCAACGACATTCTGCCCAACTGTGTATGTAATTTCATTGAAAAATTAATACAATTTTGGGGTTCAATTTTACCATTTTTATCTTTAGTTTTGTGTGTTACTTCATAGCAGATTACATTATTTGAATGTGTTATGAACGTTTCTCTCATTGGTTAACCGTTAGATTTATTATGACATTCGAATGAGTCTTAGCACTAATTTCTCTTTCCCCCATTCTCTCTATTCATATTATAAGCGTTGTTAATTTGCTATAACAACCCAATGAATCTAGGCACTAATCTACATAAGGAATAATAAGAGTTGTTGTCTTTGCTTGGTCCTTTTAAAATAAGTAGTGTATAACTAAAATCTAGAGTTCTTAAACTTGAAATATCTTGAAGTTTTTCACTGGGTTTCCTTACCCATTTTGATTTCTTTTTAATCATAGAAAATATATCTTTTACCAAAATAAAGAGGCAGGTTGACTAGCATGTAATAGCTCATTGGTTTCAAAAAAATTCTTGCAGCATGACAATCGAATCCTATGGATGCAAGAAATTGTTCCAATAGGTCTTCATGAACCACTGGGGTGGCTTCTAGGATGAGAGGAGTTGTTGACTCTATAGAAATCCTTATTAATGAAACCAAATCTAGGGGGTAGTCATACACATTTTGAATATGTGAATTAACCCTTATATCATAAGGGAAATTATTCCAGACGTTCTGGGAATTCTCTCCTTTCTCTATGGCTTCCAATAACACTTCTTCATACTGGTCTTGTCTATGCTGGACCCAGGCATAGTCACAATTTTTCATCACTCTTTCATACTTTTTATCTGGGTCGTAGGGCCTCCAAGTCACTTCATCAAAATCCATGAGTTCTAAATCGTACATCCCTTTGAACAGAGCTGGATACCCTAAAAATATGTAATGCCCAAACCTACTAGGGACGTTGAGCAAGGGGACCTTGTCATGTTTTTTTACTAGCCTCATCTTGGCTTCTTCGGCAACCTGCCTTACTAGCTCCAGGGTAGTCAGAGATAAAGGGCAGTACATGGGTAACAGCTTACAAGGAATTTTGACCCTATAAATCCTAATGTAAGTGAATTTTTTTGAAAAGAAGTAGTCCCCTATATCCTGTTCTTTAAGAAAAGTTCTGACTCTTGGTCGTATTCTCTCAGGGAGATCACCTGCTAGGATCCAGTAAATTTCTACCATGAAATTATCGCAGAACCATCCTAAGTGTGAGCATCCTTCATGTATCTTCCAGAACCTATTTTGGACGTAAGGGTTCTTAGTGGCTCCTAGCCTTCTTTTACTTTCACATCCTAATTGCCCAGCTAATAGGTGCATGAGAATTGAGTAGTGGGAGAACCGGGGCATTTCTTTCCTTTGCTCCAAAATTGCCTTCTTCAACTTTGTTAATTGGGTGTGCATTCGTCTGCTCAACTCTTCTTCCCATGCATAGATAGGGGTATTCATTCTTCTGTTACTCTGTGACACTAGGCAAAACACATCTCTATATACCACAATGAGCTCTTGCACTCCCAAAACGATATTAACCATATCACAAAAATCCTTGACCCAGGGTTTGAAAGAAATTTTTCTAACTAGGAAATCGAATTATACAGGCTCAAATGAATCAAACAATATTTTGAAAACTTCTAAATCAGTTATCCTTCGATACTTTCTTTAAATTACCTAGAAAATTAACTACGTGTTTGAAGGCATCAGGTTGAAGACTTCCTATATGTGTTTGGTAGCGATGCTAAACACTAGTCAGTCCTTGTTGTCTCAAAAAGTTCTAGTCCTTTCATTGTAGGCTACCGCCAACCATGCCATTAGGTCTAAAGAGTAGTATACTCTAGGAAATATTAGTTCCCCTATGTTACTGGTCCATCTATTGCTCTTGGGAAAGCCCTTGTTTTATGACTTCTTTACTTTGGAGAACAAGTTGACCAACAGCCATGAGGCTCGTTGCAAATTTTCCATGGTAGGCCAAAAGATTTAAACGTAAGTGTTTTTGATCTCATATTGTTGGGCCAATTGAGTTGCTTTTTTGGCCCACACCGCTTGGCGAAATAATACATTGCAGTTGTAGGTATAGTTTCTCCAGGGAACTCTTCGTACGATGACTAGTCTGTGATATATTTCATGACCTCTTGGTATCCTTAGGCATGAAAGTATTTTCCCAAGTGGCCATTTTGCTCCTCAAAAAATATTCCAACTGACAAAAACACACTCTTCCAACTCTCTCCAACTCTCTACGCACCGACAAAAGTTCTTCACTCTGTAAGTCCTTTGCCTAAAACAACTAGGGTGGCAATGACACTCGGGAGCGGGAGTTTAAGTACTTAAGGGTGGAGTGGATTAATTGATATCGCATGGATTATCATTAATGGAGTGTCACCAACTACCCTTTGAATTAGGCTAACAAATGCCTACCATTATGTCATTTCTAAAATCAGAAAGTTATAGTAGGTGATTTTCTTTGGCCTATATGTCCGTGAGGACTTTGATTTGCATACTTGCAATCATTTATAGTTTTTCTATTGGTCACTGGGCTACTTCCCCTTTTGACGTGGAATTATGAACATTGTAGTGGTAACTTTCATAGGAATTTTTCTAAAATATTCTATCGCCTTGGCCCTGTAGAAGAGTTAGATCAAAAATAGATATATTGTTAAAGAGTGGTCATCTTTCTCGAGACTGGTCATTAGATCTAATCATAGAGACACACATCTGTCAAGATCTACCAATCTGCATGTTCCAAAGGAATAATATATCGTAATTGGATTACCTCAGCCTAAGATTTATTATTACAGTTAATCAGAGACTAATCAAAACCTAAGGCACTTTATCCATAATACTTACCCCTTTAAAATTTGAGCATACAATGCCATACTTACCATTAGATCTTGTTTGTTTCAATCACTACCATTGATATCATAGAACCTGCATGGTTGTTAGTCTACCAATGTATACTGAGTTGATCAGGTTAAGCACGTTCATTAAGTTGAAAAAAAACTTTGGTTAGCAGCAATTTGATCAACAATACTTAGGTCCAAAGTTTATAACCATCGACTTGATCTTACAATTAACCAATGCATTAAACCTCATATAATCCCAATTAATCAAGGTTAACCTGGTGATAAAAATGTTAATAATATTTTATCAAAACATAGGCCTTTATTCCCATTATCTTCCCATGCGCTCACCGTTAGATCTGGTTTACCCCACGTGCTGCCATTGATATCTAGGAACCTATAGGGTTGTTAGTCCAATTATGTATAAACACATGCTAAATCAGCTTGATTAACCTTGAACACCTTGGGTTAGCAATAATTTGATCTAAACACTTAACCCTAAGCTTAAAGAACCTTATACTTATTGGTGCGGCATTATTAATTAGCACATTAACATCTCTCATAATCTAGGTTTATTAAGCTTAATCGACAATTAAAACTTTAATAATTTTCCATTAAAACATAGGTATTTAACAATTGATTATTTCCCCATGCGCTCACCGTTAGATCAAATAACGATCATGCACGCCCATCCAATATTTTAGATATACACAAAGGTTAGCAAGACAAAAGGGGGAAGGATTAACAACATATTAAACCCTCATTAATCATGATTATTCATTGAGCTTAGTATTAATAATACCTTCAATTAATCATCCATTGAAAACCTAACGTGAATTAACCTTCGATCATTCTGAGAAAATGCTACCATCGTATTTGGGTGGGATTGAGTGCTGCCCTCAGATTTGATGAAGATGCACGCTTCATATTCCAAGAGGAAAACTTTAATATGTACTTTAGAACCTTGTTAATCATGATTATCTTGGCTTTAATCATGCTTACCTTGTTTTATCGATGAAACCTTGACTTTCATTAATGCCAAATCACTTCGTGAAAGAGTTTTCGTTAGATCTAATTTGGAGTGTGCACCATCGTCAGATCTCATTAAGATGTGAGCCTTTTTATCCACTACTTCAAGTGGATGCTATATTCATTGGTCAACTTCCTGTGCACGCGGTCGTTATCTTCTTAATATTAGACATGGTCGTTGATCTCTTTAGATTTCACTAGTGTCACAACATGCATTAGTTGTAATAGGCCTTAAATTATTTGTGTCATAGAGACATCTTTCATCTTAGCCTTATTTTCAATTCTTCATTTTTTCTTGTTTTTTTCTCTTAAGAACATTTAGAGTGATTATTCCCTTGTATATTTTTTTCTATAGCCTAAAAAGTACTATAATGAAATTTTCACAACAAACATTAGCATCATGAAGAACACCTTGTATGCATTGTTGAAGTATTAAAAAATCTTAATTTTAATCCTTTTCATTGAATGGATTGTAATTATCCCATCAATTCGTTTGACACATATTATTTGTCGTTTTTTTTTTAAGCGAAAAACCCCTTGTGGGGCTGCCTTGGTCTGAGAGACCACGAACAGGGGGTTCTACACCGTCAAAGTTACCCGGGAGTCGCACCCGACCCTGCTCGCACAAACATTATCAATTAGATTTTGGATACCCAATTCAGCTTTTTGGTAGGGTGGAGATTTGAACCGGGGACCTCCCTTGGAGGATTGCCCTCTCCTCTCCAACTCACCTACAACACCTGGGTCACATATTATTTGTCTTCAATAGCTCTTTGAGAGATAGATTGTAAGAGATTTTTTACCATCATTCTTTGCTTTTTTCTTTAATTGCCACGTTGCAATAATTTCCTTTGAAAGTAACAACCTTATAACTCCAAAATTAATATTCATTTTTTCTTCAAAATTTTCACTCTATCATCAATTACAATTAATTTTTTAGTTCTCCAATTAACCATTCATTCAAATATCAATCAACTTTAAATAAATTAATAAACTTCTTATATCTCCCTTTTAAATTCAATCAATTCACTTTCAAATTTAAAATCAATTTCAAAAAATTAGATCTTCTTATAACTCTCAATCAATAATTTAATTTAATTTTTTCCTTCCAATTATTAGTTTAATTTCACCAAATTTTAATTAACTTCAATTATTTTTTCTCCTTATATCTCCCTTAATGTTTTCTTTTTCTAATAAATAAACTTCCCTTAATGTCTCCTCATAACTCATGTGATTTCTTCCAATTATTTATTCTCTTTATAACTCCCCTTAGCCTTATAACTCTTGTAACTTCCTTCAATAATATATATTTTTTTAACAACATTTCTAAAAGATAGAAACTTCATGCAAGACTCCTCCAATATTAATTTATTTCCAATAGAGTTTAATACATGCCAAATTTAAAATTGGACCATCTAATAATTGTTTTAACAAACCCAATTTAAAATCTATTTTAATAAATATTTTCTTTTAATTTACTTATAGTCATTTTAAATAAAAAATATGTATAATTTTTTTGTTATGCTCTATTAAAATAATCAAATATTTTTAGTACCTTTAATTTCCATGTTTTGTGTGCTCTAGTTTTTCACTATAATATCTGGTTGTTTCAAGTTTTGTGTGATTTGCTCCAATTCTTGTTGTAATGTCTGGTTTATTGCATGCAGTTATAGGAAAAAAAATTCTTATGAATGTTTTTCGACTACCATATATTTCCTCCTCAAACATTGTTGCACTCAAGCATTATTGTAGGCTATTATTACATTCCACCAAAATATTTTTTATTTAGAGTTATTCTCTCAATGCCTTGATTTTCATGTCTTTACATTTAGGATTCCACTATATCTTTGTTCATAGAAATATCCAAGGTAATGTGTTTCTTTTATGTTCTCCTTAGTTTGTAACTCGTTCTGTAGCACAACATGTTAGTGTCATCAAAATCTTCATGTCTACTCCAATCAAACATCCTCCTCCATCAAACGTTATCGTCTAGCAAATGTCACTCTCTAGTCAAATATCCTCCTCCAAAAAATGTTCTCCTCTTCAAGCAATATCTAATCCAATGCTATTATCTCGACAGTAATCATCCTCTAATATAATTCTCCTCCAAATATATTTAGTCCTTTCTCCTTCAACACCTTCCAATAACAAATATTTTCACTCTTATAAATCAAATATGTTCTCTATTGTTATGTGGCTCTAATACAACTATTACCAAATTAGCAAGATTATCTCAAAATATTCAATCCCCAAGATCATAAATTACTCATAATAATATCATCAATATTCAATCACATATCAAATAAATATCAATCTCATTTGAATCAAACTAAAATATTTATTGGAAATAAAAACCAAGCAATGCATAAAGCAAAGCTTATTCAAGACATAAATTACATAGCTTTATTTCGATATAAAGATACATGAGACTTTTCACATACATGACTCTTGCCTTTTTCTCTCTTCAAAATCATGGGAGAACTTGACTCTTCATATTACTTTCTTACACAATAAGTCCCACATATTATATAAATATAAACTATTTCATGATTTCATATTACTCCCTACTTCTAAACTAGATATCTCACTCAAAGACTCTTCACTACCTCACACACTTAATTACATGACAATTGCACACTCCTACTAACTTGACACATACTCTATACATAAAATAAAACTCGCACCCTAAACTAAATATATACAATGGACCAAAATAATGTAATACCTCCAACATCATCTCCAATGACTATATACCAAGGTTTTTCAAATACAAGTATTGATTTCATTTTATTTTTCCAAGAAGTGAACTTTGGTCCTTTAAGTAGTTGAGATTGTGAGAGAAATATTTTTGTATTTGACATGGTTGGGATTCCTTTCAAAGAATGGTTTCCTTCAATTGTTTTCCAATCCTCCAAATAAATATGGAACCCCTAAATGAAATGTGGTCTTTGAGATATTTTTATCTATTTTTCCTATTTTTTTATCTAAACTCTTGATTTTATTTTCCCTTGACTTTTATTTTAAAAAATTGTCACTTTAAAATTTCTTATGGACCCAATAAATGTTTTATTTTTCTCACTTTTCAATATTTCTTATGCAAAAATATTGATCTTTTAAACATTTACAAATTTTCTTTTATCTTTTAATTTTTTCTCTTCTCAAATATTTCCTTTGAATAAATCCTTTCAAATATTTCCTTTTTTTTTTATTATTTCATAAAATTTTCCACAAAAAAATGAGCCTTCTAACTTTTCCCTTTTAATGTATCTTTAAAAATATTCTTCTAAATAGTTTTATTGGTGGGAATCAACCTTGTAACATGGTTCTTTATTTTCTTTTAAATACTAACTCCCCACCATTCACCTTAGAGAAATAATTTTGAAACAAAGAACTTTAGAAAGTACCTTTCAATACTCCAAATTTGAATGGTGTATTTTCCTTCTCTTATTTTAATGGTGCCACATTTTCACGAACTCTTGCATTTGTTGTTTTGATTATGTGTCCAACATGTGAGCTAGCCAGGGTTATGCATAATGGGTTGGCCCTAAAATATATTTATAAAAATGGGGCGAATCAGTTTCGAAATCCAAAATTCTTTATAATTTCAAGGTAAAAAGGTCCCCTATTATTAAGGTAATATTGGAGATTTAAACTTAAAAATTTTCCAATTATTATAAAATTGGGGTGAATCTACCCCAAAAAAAATTACACCCAATTTTTTTTGGCTAATGGGCCTGATGGAGCCAAAATTGACTCAACATATGAAAACCCCCAATTTTAAAATTTTGGTTTTCAATAAAATTAACAAAAGTTGCTAGCCTCTGTTGCATTTTCATCTGAGAAGTTGACTTCCATATGTTTGAAAATTTGAAATTAACCTTAGCCATTTTGTTTTGGATTGAGCTTATGACCGTTGTTTTACCATTTGAAAATCCATAAAAGTCAAATTATATAAGCATCCACTACCATGGAAAAATCATAAAAATACCCAACTTTAAAGTAAGGGTCATGACCCATGAATCAAATGTGAGCCTTCCTTTTAAAAATAATAATCGGACCTAAGCCTAATGAATAAACCCCTTAGTCCTAAAAAGTATTAAAAGGAAATAAATCGAGGTCTAATGAGAAGACACCATGGTCTAAAGTCCGAAAACCAAAGATTCGATGAAAAATTAATTAAAACCTTGAGGGTATGCGCCCCCTAAAAATTAAACATTGAGCTAATCGGCTAAATATGATGGCAATGCTTGATTAAGATTTGATCAAATGACCGTGCTCTCATCAAAGGTTCATTAAAGGGGCTAAAGACCAAAATATTAATTAAAACTGTTAAATAATATTAGCAAGGGTCTAACGCATTAGCTAATTACCCCCTTTTGGCTTTAATCAAGGATTATTGAAATAAAGTGATGCACCCCTTTCAGTTATCAAGCTTGCAGATTACAAGAAATCTAAAGGCAACGCTTCATCAAGGAGAAATCGGATGGATGCACCCGACTTAATAAAGCATCCCGATATAAAGTTCGAAAGCCTAGGTACAATGGTCACGTAAGATCCACGACTGTGCTTGATCAAGAATTGATCCAACGGATGCGCGTTTGTCACAAACCACCAAGGTAAACCAAGGTATTATTATAAAATTATGTTTAAATTACACATAAAATTGAAGGAGATCAACGGATGCACTCTTTCACAAGATAATATGATGGCAGTGCTTGCTTCAGATAAATAAAGGTAAGTCAGGTGGTAAGACCATGTCAACACTTGACTAGTCAGATTAATCATGTTTAGCAAGGGTCCTAACATGTTACTAATCATCCCCCTTTCGCTTAATCAAGGTTAATGAAAATTAGTAGCATGCACTTTTTTGTTACCTAACTTGTAGGTTATAGAAGATCCACGGTTGCGCTCGATCGAGAGTCAATCCAACAGATGCGCTTTGCCTTGAATCACCAAGGTTAGTTTGAATTCATTACCCATGCTCATGATTAAAACATGTGTATATCTGAGGAATATCAATGGACGCGCCACCAGGGGTAATCCAACGATAGCATGCATCATAAAGTAGTCAACCAATAAAAGGGTCCCATCCAAGTCAAATTCAAATACCCATGTATCCTAGCAGATCCAACGGTTGCACTTAAGACTGATTGATCCAATGACCGTGCTCCAAAAGAGTTACTCAAATATTAAAATGAGGTTATTAGAAAAATAATCGATGAAGATCGATGGTCGTGGGCAATCTAGAAAGAACCAACAGTGACACTTTGTTCAAAAGAAAAATCAAAGATAATAAAATCAATGGATGCACTTGATCTCATCCAGATCCAACAATTGTACTTTCACGAAGCCATTAAAGGTTGATGAGTCAAATAAATATAAAATAAGATCCAACGGTCACACGTAATCGAGAAATATCCAATAGTAGCACCTTATCAGAGTAAACACCCATTAAAAAATACTACTACATCCCAATATAACAGCATTGCTTGGCCTACTAAAATATAATGGCCATGATCTAATCAGAGCCCCATAAAAGACAAGAGCACACATCGCGGGTCAATCCAATGGTCATGCTCATTCCAAGCAAGATCCGATGGAAGCACTTTGTCAAATTAATTATCTATTAAGGAGGGTTTGATTACATCTTAATCAGATGACCGTGCTCTTACCTATTGGATCCGATGGTGGTGATTGGATTAAAAAAAAGAGATGACAATGTCCAAATGATCGATTGACTAAGTGGTATTTGACCAAGATCAAACAATCGCGCTTATCCATAATTTAATCCAATGATAACGCTTACTCGTGACCATCAAAGGGAAATAAAGTCAAATAAAAAGAGCATAGATCCACCAGATCCAACGACGGTGGTGAATCCCAACTAGATCCAATAGTCGTGGCCTAGACGATAAGGGGCATGGTTTATTTCACCAAAGAAAAATTAATTAAGGTTAATAAAGGATCTAAACATGTGATAATGACCCCCTCTCTTCGGTAAACACCGAAAAAATTTGGATGATCGGATGAACGCGTAGAATCACATGGTTGATCAAACAATAGACCATTGTTAAGGTAATCTGGTCATTAAAGGTCATCCATTAACCAAAGGTTAGTAATTTTGATTACTCTCTAATAAGCGAATATCAAACATAGATAAAGCTCTACTTAAAATGTGAGACAAAGGTTAATATCCTTAGTAAAATAAAGGCATGAATCAACTAACCAATTAAAGGTTAAAATATTTTATACCTTCCATAGTATAGAGCTAACATTCTTGCAAGTCTGAAGGTATCAGACACAGGTGTACGACACGAATCTCATCCAACAGTCATCATCCGTTAATGGATCCGATAGGCACAATCCTCTATATGCAAATATGACAAACTACAACTAGAAGCAAAGATAAATATTCCATGACAATGCTAGTAGGAGTAAGGTGGTGAATCATCAACAAGTACAACCATTAAACCTAGATAAGCTATGATAAATAGTAGCCACTATAAGGTGAATTGGAAACACAGGCAAAAGACTCGAGGAAATGACTAATTCAGGCTATGACCAAGGGATAAAATAGACTATCAAGGAAGATCACATAGACTGTACCAATGATAATATGAGGTGAACTGATTAGAAGACAAATACTGACATCCTAGAACAAATTGAATCGTGCATGCCACCAAGAAAGATAGCATACCATGCAAAAAATAAAATAATCATGTTTGAGCAAGCTCATATCAAAGCCATTGATTTATAAATAAGGGTGGCTAGAGGTAAAGCAGAGACATCACTGAGAAAAGAGATGGAGAGCACAATACGTAAGCATTATCATTTCCTGTTTTGCATTTTTAGGAGATGAAGAAGGTTCATCAAGAGTGAAACATGGATTTAGCTTACAAAGAGCAGCTCACTCTACGCTTCGACGAAATATAGTTATAGAGGGTTCATTTTGATGGGATATAGTTATGAAAGTGCCATATAGGCACTTCCAGATCTTGTTTTCCATTCTGTTTTTCCTCCTATCTAGCACTACCCTCCCCATTTTGGGCATCTTCTCTTGTCCATCATAACCATTCACTCCATAAAGTGTCATCTCACCATTGTCCCATGTACAAATCGACTCCCATTGCTCCCAACTACTTCTTAACCAATTTGTAATCTATGCCATTTTGCCCATCTGCATTCCATGCTACCTCCTCTCCCTTCACCATCACCTCAGGTTCCCCTCTGTATTACATCAAAATTCTACTATAGCAGCCTGGTCAATCTATAGCGACATAATCAAATAACTAGGATAAATAAGAAATAAGAAAGTATACATCGCAAAAGAAGAAAAACAAGTTTGTCAAATCTATTTAGTGTAAAATATCCCTTCGATTCAAGGAAAAATCTCAACAGGAGATCCAGGGTCTATACAGCTAGACAACATACAAAAAGATCAGTGGATATGGTGATAAATGTAGGGCCAAGATCAGACCAAGAATAATAGATTCAAGAACCAGAGGCTATAAAAGGAAGCATCCAGGGCTAGAATCTGCATCAAGCATTTAGAGATAGTATTTTTTATTTGTGTTGTTGTATCCCCTTATGTGTCTATTTTCTTGCTCACTTCTCTTTCTTCCCATTACTGTGCAGGATTATGATAGGAAAGTACTCAAGAAGTTGAGATTATTTCCAGACCTATTGAGCCTGAGGTTCAAAGACTCTGTTGTTACCATATTGGAACAAGGAGAGTAGGAGAGATCTGTTACATCATTTGAACAGAGTTTCTTCATTGTATTGATGTATTTCTTTGAAAAATAGAGTTAAATGGCATCCTACCAACTCTACGTGTAATATTTTATGAAATCAATACAATTATGGGTCTCATTTCTATTACTTCTTTATCTCGGTATTGTGTGTTACTACGTAATGTGTTACATTATTTGAATGTGTTGCATACATTTCTCTCATTGGCCAACTATTATGTCTATTACGATATTCAAATGAATGTAACAATGCCAATTCTTTCTCAATCCCTTTCATTCTTCTCATTTTACAAATGTTGTTAAATTGCTATAACAGCCCAATGAATCTAGGCACCGATCTACATAAGGCATAATAATTAAGTTGTCTTTGCTTGGTTAATTTTTATATAGATACTGTATAACTAAAATCTGGAGTGTGTAATACTTGTAAAATCAGAAGTTTACCACTGTATGTTTCTTTAGCAATATCTATTTTAATCAGAATAAAGAGGTAGGTTGACTAGAGCCTATAATAGCTCGTTGGTTTAAAAACATTTCTTGTAGCGTGACAATCGAATCCTATGGATGCAAGAAATGGTTCCAACAGGTCCCTAGTCAAGGGTCCCCGATATTAGCCAATTCTAAATTTCAAAAATCAAAATATTCGTTAATTAACGATGATTAGCCACTATGCATAACCTTGGAGTTAGCCACACAAACAGCAAGAAAAAAATGACTTATCTTTATCTCTTGAGAATTAAATTATCATGCCTATTAATGTTTACCTGGGTCATTTAAAGTATGAAAAAGCAAATTCATCTTAGGGTGATCAAATATATTAGTAACTTAATTTCAAAGTAAACAGTCTCTTTTATTTTAACCTTCATCCTATTTAAAAGAAAGCAACTATCTCAAAGAAACTCCTTTTAAATCAAACTGTTATAAAAATTGAATTTATCATCTTAATTTGACCAATCTTCGAATATGCTTATAAATAACACAAGCAAATTTATAAATACCTTGAAATATATTTTGGCCTTATAAATTTACTTCTCATCATCTCTAAAGTAAACCACTTCATGCTTTTCCTCCAAATTTTGACAAGATTCTGAACACTACAAGTGTGCTTTTAACTGCACTAGTTGAACATTATATTTAAGTCATTACTTTTAGGCTTTCTCTAGCTCCACATAGGCATAAACTTTGTGTAACATTCTTAGGATTTTCTTCTCATTTATCTAGCTTCATGAAATTTTATTTGATACAATCGTCTCTTCTCTAGGCATCTTACCAAGCATTACAACTCAACTTACAAATTCTCCAAGCATCACAACTCAATTTATAAATTCTTTGAGTGTCACAACTCGGCTTATGAATTCTCCAAGCATTCAATCAAGAGTACTTAGAGTTACAAGCATTCATGTATTTTTTAAAATACTCTATTTTCTCACAAATAGGTATGCATAGAATTTATTGGTCTAAAATCAAGGGCTAAAAATATTATGACTCAAACAAAAGATGGACTTCTCATACAATACCCTTATAGGATTTTAATGATTTTTTCTTATGGCTCTCTTCCATAACTCTAATACCACATGTTGGGAATGATGGGTAACAAACAAAATTCCAACCATAATATTATGTAAAGACATAGAAAAGTATAAACATACAAGTTATACAATAATATTACACTTCACATTGATTCACATTTGATACATATTTTCAGCCATTGTAATATACCAACACTATGCATATATCAATACATCAAGGAGCCTCTTCACATTCCTGAGACTCTCCATTTTCTTGTAGCTCTTGGTATTTCACCTTCAATTATCTTTTCATATTCATATTCAATCTCACAAGAGATATGTTTCTCATGTTCCTAATATTATTTTCATATAACAACTATAATAATTATCTACCTAATTATTACATAATGCCAAATAATGTAATATACTCTAAAAATTCTCATAATCCAAGTCCACTTAGAAATTTATTTAAAAATCATTTTTATAAACTATCAATGATTTACACAAAATTGTGTAGCTACTCTAAATACTATTGCCCTTATGAAATTCTATAGAAGGTCATTTACCAAGGATAAGCAAGTGAGTAAAGGATATTCACACTTCCTTAATACTATATTTGATGTCATAATAGTTTTCATTAATGGATGGAGTCAATACATTACCTAGTATTATTGAAAAGGAATATACAAAATGGAAATGAACACAAGGGTGTGTTTATAGAAATAAAATAATATCATTATATAAAAATAGGATACACTCTAACCAAAAATGAAATGGTTGGTATGAAGAGGTATTTATACCCAAGTATAGGTTACCTTTAAGTCAAATTTAAGTACTTGACCTTTGGTTTTAAATGATAATACAAAAATACCTTTTACATGGTTTACAAGGGTCCAAAGGACTTACATAGAATATGATATAAAATTATTTTTGGCCTCAAGTGAAGCTTAACTACCATATATTTCAACATGTCTATCACTTCATCATTCCAATTCAAATATTTTTTATTCCACATCTAACTATCCAATTTTATGGGAGTGGCCACCAATCACCCACTCTCACATCTCCCCTCAACTGGCCATCTATCTACAAAAGGCTGAAGAATACCAAAATCATGGCTAAAAATAAAAATAATGTAAAAATATGCTATGATACCTAAGGATAGGTATATTTGGATATGATATTAAATTTTATATAGACATTATAGATAGTTAGCATGGGCTAAACATAACCTAAGGTCTAGTGTATTGTAATAGTAGTAATAATAATGAGTTGAATAAGGATATAGGAATCAACTAGGGCTAGGGGTTATACCCTACCCAAAATAGCATTAGATGATGATTTATAAAGAAGGGATATTTCCATTTAAATAATCATTGATTATATCAAGTATTTTTTGCAATCATATTTACCCATGAAGTGGCTTATGAGACTTTGACCCCACTAACTAGCACTCTCATATTGAGAGATCTTATGGATATATTTCTTCCCTAAGGATATTATCTATCTATGTCTAATTGCTTAGATTATTGCATTGTGGATTACTATTTATGGATGACTACTTGATATTTTAGTATATTATTGATTGATTTATGTTTCAAGAAAATAAAAATTTGTAAAAAGTGGTATTAGAGTGATAATTTTGGCAAAGTGAAAATTGTTTTTTTTCAAATCATAGAAACTATGCAATTTTTCTAGAAAATGTCTCCTTTTCCAAGAGCCTTATCTTTGCATAAAGGCATCTGATCAAAACAATTCATGTGCCATCTTGTTCACAATTTGAAAAAATTTGAAATAAATATCATATGAAGGAGACCTAGTAGTATTAAAGGAGGTATGACTCAATGAAGTTAGCCATAAAGAACATGGGCAATGGCATTTTTAAATCATTTTTTATAGAATGAAATTTGAGATATCTTTTAATTTGAGTAAGCAAATTAACTATTATTTGTTGTGCTTTGGTGGAACTTTTTGGGTCTACTTATTTATAAATAATTTTATCTACAAAATAGTGATATGTGTGTGTGAAATTGTAGTTTCATAGAACCCTAGTTATTATTATCATTTTTAGGGGGTGATTGTGAGCTTACGTAGTTATTGATTTTCACTAGAAGGGATGATATTGATGTCACAGAGTAGTGATTGAAATAAAAATATATATATTTTGGAAATTTATCTTAGTCATACCATGTTGTAAATTTATTATAATTTTATCTTCTAAAGGAGTATATAGACTACTTATAGAAAGATAGTTGCCTTTGGGAATTTTTTTCAAAATGTATTCTTGCTGAAATGGAAATTAAATTTCAAGGATAAAAATGTATCCATGTTGAAGGATACCATTATAGGACTTGAAGAAGAAATCAGTGGGTGCAAGAAAGAGAAAGGATACAATAAAGATGATAGTATGTAGGTTGAAGGAACTACACCTTTGGCATCAAAGGGATTTGTTTTCTTAAAAAAATAATTTTATAGGTTAATTGATGCATTCAAAAGAAAAGGATTATTATTTCCATAAACCCTAGCAATAGATATAATTTCATAAACTTTTATTTTTCTAAGAGGTTGCGAGTTTGAGTAAAGAAAATTAAGGACATACAACTTAAGGGTGAGAATATTTTGATTTTTGAAGATTTAAAGATCAATATGGACAAATATGTTTTACACTTAGATATTTGTGCTAATGATATGGATAATGTGAATATTGTTCTTTGTTATCCTTTATTAGATTCTTTAGGTATTATTAACATTATTGTGCAAAATAATTTCATGAAGTTATGATACAATAAAAAGAAAATAACACGAAAGGATATTTCTTGACTTAATTAGCAAGGACCCGAAGAACATTTAGATAAGGTTGTATATCACCACTCCCACCACATTGAGTGACAATAATAATGGATGAATGATATATGAAATCTATATTATTATAGACCTATATGGATTAAGAGAGAAATAAAATATAATAATGCATGGCAGAAAAACAATAATTATGATGTCAGAGTGGTGCAATGATAACATGGCATCTAAGGAGCAATATAGTAACACAATGAATAGATGGAACCAAAGGAGAAGTAATGGATATAGAATGGAATAACAATAGAACGACATCATATAAGACCATCACCAGTCAAGATTTTACTTAGATGGATGGGTGATCAAGATTGGCACCAGTTGTCAACAATGCTTAGAAAATCTTATCATTTGGTTTTTATTCATATTTTATTTTTAAGTGGTTGGAATGCTATGGTACCTTAGGATAGATATATTAGGATATAATATTGTATACGGGTGTTATGGATAGTTTAAATAGAGACAATGCGCTCACAACACAAGGATAAAATAAATCCCCTTTCTTTATGGTCAGTTCACGTTTTATCCACAACCTATAGATATATTTCTATTTAATCATGTTCTCATGCTTGCTTGCACACATATTTCACTGTTGACCCTACCCACTTGTTCGTTAACAAAGTTTATTTCTATTCCCACTTATTTAAGTGTTATTCAATTTTCCACGTACCCACTCCACCTTTCGTAATAAGGTGTCCTTTGTGTTTGTGTTTGTTACTAATAATTTTTATTTGTCGTTACTATCCATGTCATGTATCATGTTGTGTTGTTTGCGATGCTAAGAATGCACGACGTGTAGAGAGTAGAGAATCTCTACCACTGGTCGAATAGTCGGTGGAGAGTATAATAATCCAACTTTAGGTAGAGCGCCAACGACATGACATGAGATGAGATGAGAGATGAGAGAGAAGGGGGAAAAGTCGTGAATATGGTGAAGCGAGGTGGAGGTGAAAGAGTGCAAAATGCAAACCAAATTTCACCTGATCAATCATGAATCCAGGACGGCATTGGCACTGGCACTGGCACCAACTTCGCCGTAAGAAGGACAGCAAAGCAAAGCAAAATTAAATTTGGGCAAAGGGTAGGACAAACATATGAGCCTCCATTCCTCCCTTGACTTTAGAACAAAATAAAAAATTGCACGATAGAAAAGAAAATCAAGTCAATCAAACAGAAACAGGCAGCGAATTACGCCGCTTATTCGAATTCAAAACAAGCAGAGCCTACATCTTATTCATCTTCGAATCATCTACCAAGAATAACCAGCATTTATCCGTGTACAAATATCAAATAATAGATTTACAGACGCCCTACATCTGTAAGAATTCCTGGAAGCGTTTCATGGCGCTTTCCGGCAGGCCGAGAAGCACGTTGATGCTCTTCCGCTCTTTGCCGTGGGAGAGAAAAAGGACGACTTCCTTGGCCGGCAGGGTGACGGGTGCCGACTGAACGGGCTCTCCCCACCCGAAATCACTCGTATGAAATGAAAGACGGGACCACGTGGTGATGAGAAGCGTCGCCGTAAGCGAAGGCCTGGCACGTGTGGCTTCGAAGTAGTCGATGGCGGATCTCATGTATTTGTCTGTGATCATGGCCACGGCCTTTTGTACCAGCTCTACTCCGAAAGAAAGCGGCTTTTCCACCAATTCCCCGGCTTTGCAGAGGGCGGAAGTGATGACGATGCCGTTGCCGAAGTAGCCTTTGGGCAGTGGGGGTTCGAACTTGGCCCTTCCGTCAACGGCGAACATGAGCTTTGTCTCCTGCTCCGCGCCCATCTCCAGGGCCTTGCTGCGGGACCGCCATACCACTGTCGAAAGCGCCTCAAAACTCGTGCATTTGCTCAGCACGCCGTCCTCCATGGCCTGCTTTTTCAGCTCCTCCAACTTTTCCGGGCCGAAGCAGAAAGATCTGTACACCAGTTCCTCCGTCTCGTAGAGCTCGCTGGAATTGGAAATTTCTTCTATCTGTGCGAACTCGAGGTGCGGGAATTCTATTTTTGGAGGAGATCGGGCCTGAAGCAGCGTGCGGTCCATGTATGGCGGCACCGACAGAGTCACACCACGCGCCGTTTCCGCCCACGAATTCACGAACTCCATGGCGCCGATGCCGTCGAACATGCAGTGGTTCATCCCCAGCCCCAGCACGAATCCTCCGCATTTGAACGTTGTCACCTGCACCCGAATCCAGATTATCACATGTCAAGTAGCAAAATCAAAATAATGGTGGGTAATTCATATCGGGCTCACTTTGTAGATGACTTTCCATCTTTTTGTAACTGTAATAATATAAAAAATTTCACGGTCCCCGTATTATAGAAAAAGAATTTAACCACCACCGTCACTGGGTAGGCCCGACTTTTTTGTTTTACGAATGAAATCGGAATTTATTTGTGGAAAGACGGCTCATTTGACAGAAATGTATTAAAAAAAAGTTTGCAGAACCCAATTAGGGGCAAAAATGAAGTGACGACGTGCAATTGCTGAAAACAAAATGAATGCTTCTGGTTTCACGTTGTCTGTAATTACAATAAATATTGAAAAAGGATCGAGCTCAGTTATAACGAATGAATAAAATTGTGACAATGTGCAGCTCTACATACATATATATATATATATAGCAGAGATATGAGATTTCCATTATTCATCCTAGATCCCCTACCGTCCAGTACTGATATTCAATAAATGCATCCTCCTCGTATGTGAATATAGGGCTACTGAGCATTGCTGCATCTATTCAATTTTAGTAACTAGGAGGGGGCAGATGTAATTTAGTTATATCTATAAATTACTCAACATTCCTTTCAGAAGATTGCATAATATTGTTTGAAAATATTCAAGTCTTGTAAATTCGTCTATGCTCACCAACAGTGTTTGTTTAGATCTTCTAAAGTTGGAAGGAAATTGGCTTCCTAATCTGTTGACTTATATGATCCTTTTAAACATGGTATCCTGCAATATTATCTATTATCTGAGCATATCAAAGATTTGCGATTTTGACAGTCACGGTCCGAAAAAGAATATAAAATGAGTATTATAAATAGAAATATTGGTAGAGTTGGCGAACCTGTGCAACGAGTGGAGGAATTTCGAGGATATTTTTGGCGCCAGGGATATTGTAAACAAGCCTCTCAAGAGTGGAAGGATCGGGCTTAGTCATGTCTCCAACGTCGTCAAGGCAACAGTCTGCTTCAGCCTCCACGAAGACAGCGCCCTCCCCCGTGCAATGAACATTCAGTTTCCCTTCGGGGCTGATACCAACTCTCCCTGCCAGAGGATAGTAAGGAACCAATACCTTCCTCAAAGCCTCCCTAATGACGTCACTCGGCTTCTCCTTCCTTGTAATATCTCCTTCCCCCCCGGCCTTAAAGAAGTAGACCGTTTGTACGATGACAGCGATATTCTGATCCAGGTTGGAAAGAAAATAGACATGATTCTCTGTAATCTCTGCCGGAGGAACCAATGTGGATTCCTGCCTCGTTACATTTAGCTTTAGCTTCCGTTCCAATGTTTCTTCACGACCGCTGTAACTGCGCTCTGCTCTTAATCCCTCCATTTGCCAAACTCAATAAATGGAAAACTCCCACCAACAAGATGGACAAAAATAGACAGACGTCTGGACTTAACTGCAAACTCTTCAATAAATTAACTGCCTTGAAATTCCTGCTGAATTACCAGCTGCCACAGTTAAAAAAATCCAAATACATTGAATTAAGCATCAAAGGGAACATATGTAATGTAGGACATAAAATGTATACATGCAATTTCAAAAACCAAAGTGTGTAAGAGAGAGAATGAATTAACGCAATTCAAGATGTGCAACGAGTCAGAGTCAGAAATGCTGAATTAAGTAATTGAACGAACAGAATATCAGATGCTTACCTAGACAGCAATGAATTTTGCCTTACAACTCCAACACGTATGCAAAAGTAGACTCTGATTCAGAATTATGGAAAGCGATTAAAAGGCTGAGACGATATGGAGAGATTCGAGGTGAAATTAAATGCGAGCAACTACCTCCTATACTCACTCTGCCTCTGCTGATCTCTCTCTTCTCTTACTTTGTCGGAATGGAATGGTTGCTGGTTGCTGTCACCTTTCTTTCTCCATAGTAGTTAGGGAGGGCGTTGGATGTGGGCATATAAATAATAATGTGAGTCGTATATTTCTCTACTTTGCGTGACGAAAGAGACTTACCTATGGCGGCCCACGATGAGCAAAGACAGGTTTTTTTTATGGAGTTTTATGCTTAGGCCATCCACCAATGGTAGAACGTGAGATACCCTAACAAGTTGAGACCTATGTATAAATTATGTAAGTAAGTCAACGTGGAGTTGGCCACTAACCGCGAATGACGAGCTCCACCTTTTGGTGTTGGAGATAATGGAATATAGGTTTGGTTGTTGGCTACCCCGTATTGCTTAATTGTGACGCTATTCTAGAAATTTTAGTTGCATGGTAGGTTTATTTCGTTTAGTTTTTATTTGAGGATTTTCTTTTTTATATTTCCTTTCTCTCCCTCAAGTTCGTCAAAATCGACAAGAATATTTTCTGGATTTCTTGATCAACAACACGAGCTTGATGATCAAAGTTTGGACAAACTTTTGCGTGGGAGACTGCTACTTTTTAAAACATATACGATTTGGATAATGCATGTGATAGGGACCTGTGAGCGTTAATGCCATTTTACTTGGCTTTTCCGAGGAATAATTCAACGGTCACATGCAATATGATGGTATATTCAAATTTCGTGGTGACATGGATTACGTTGGTTAAGCAGCACCAATCCAACCAATAAAGCCTTTACATCTCTTTTCAGATATTGTTATAGTTGCTTAATTACCCAATATGTGCAACTCTCTACGAAAGCTATGTTTATTGTCCAATGTGCACACGTACTTAAATATTGAAAATTTTGAACTAAAGCTGTGAGATTTATAAAGACAAAACTTATCAAAGTTTTGGTACTGGCAATGCATGGAAAACTGAAATCATTAATTGGTCCTCCGCCCAACACAGGTCAGGTATTATAATGGATGTGCTGCTCCGCTTTACTTAATATATATACTAGTATTAAAGATTTGGTTAGTACGAGAAACCCTCACTACCTCACTACGTCTTCAAATGTTAATGGATTGGTAGTTGTTTGTCTAGCCAAACACTTATCAAGAAGGGATTTATGTTCAAACCTTAGTGGGCATGTTGTTTGTTTGCAAAGGTAGTAATTATTTGAATCCTTTAAGTGCACGTCAGATCAAACTAGGTAGTAATTTGATTTAAATTTTTTTGAGTGCGTGTCAAATCAATAATAACGATACGAATTCTGAGCAACCGATGGTCCCCTCACATCAAGTCAACAATAATGAGGTGGTATAAGCTTGTTGGTAGCAACCCTGTAATTTGAATCCTACACTAAAAATAGTGTAGATGTAACCAACTCCCTTGTGTATCCAAAAAATTCTTTGTAGGCACGCCAAACCAGGTAGTAATTTGATGTGAGTGCACGTCAAACCAAGTAGTAATCTGATCTGAAGCCTCTAAGTGCGTATCAGACCGATGATGACACTACGAATCCTGAGCAACCGATGGTCCCCTTATATCAGGTCAACAATAATGAGGTGGTATAAATTTTTTGGGAGCAAACCTTGTGGTTTGAACCCACGCCAAACCAGGTAGTAATTTGATGTGAGTGCACGTCAAACCAAGTAGTAATCTGACCTGAAGCCTCTAAGTGTGTATCAGATCGATGATGACACTACAAATCCTGAGCAACCGATGGTCCCCTTATATCAGGTCAACAATAATAAGGTGGTATAAATTTGTTGGGAGCAAACCCTGTGGTTTGAACCCTACACTTAATAGTTACTAAAATAGTGCAGATGTAACCAACTCCCCTATGTATCCAAAAAAGAACCTTACCATCGATGCTTAGGGCTTGGTATCTTCATCCCACCACAACCTTTCATAAGGAGGAAAGCTAAGCTTATCAACAGGGAATTTATAATACAGTCCCACACGCATTGTAGTTGGAACTTTCGATCTTTCGAAGAAGAGCCAAAGCCCAAACCGTTGCGCTATTCCCCGAGACCTTGAAAGAGATATTTTAATAACTCCTTTTAATAAGGCATAGTAAGAAAGAATTTTATATATTTTATAACAAATAAAAACAAAATTATTTATGTATTTATTTATTAATAGGATGCTAAGTATGTTTGGGGCACAAGGAAGCCACCCCTCGTGATTTGAAGGGTCTCCTTGATAAGAGCTCGAAGACATATCAACTTGGATGTCATAACACAAATTTCATACTATTTTTAATATATTATTATTTTTTATGTTTATTAAATGAGAGTAGAATAATTTGTTTTTATATTATTATTATTTTTGGTAATTAAAAGATGGTTTTGAAAGGCATCCCACAACCTTGTACAATATTTCTAGTAGGAGCACGACTCAAGACAGCGAAACAAAGGTTTTGAAAGACATTCCTCAACCTTATACAACCACTCCAACAGGAGTAAAGAAGCAACCCGATTGTCTTACTTAAAAACTTAACATTCCTTTGTGCCAGTAAAACTAACAGCCAAACAAACAAGAGTGGCAAAGATTTTCAAAGAAATTCAAATAAGCAATCCCGCTCAGACCAAATAGCAAATTAAAACCAACTCCCACAACACAAATCGAAATCCAAGACCCTGAAACAAAACCACTTCAAAGCATAGAAGGTCATTGTAACTCTTTGGGAAACCACCCAGACTATCAAACTACAAGCCCATATGCTGGCAGCTCCACCCAAACAAGATATGGAGAAAGATGGTCAACATTCACAAACACCACCAAACCGCCCGAGCACCCAAAACCCTGACTCGGTGCTAGCCAAGAAAAGCAGCCAACAACTACTACAAAAATAACATCTCGAATCATCCCTAACGGGTTTGGGTCAGCATTTGGCCCTATCCCCCTCAAGGACCCCAATCAGATATATAGTGGTAAACTGAAACCAAAAGAGATGTAGAGCCGACTGACCAAGACCCCAACTGACAGCCAATCCAAGCGGATTTGACACTCACCAAAACAAAACTCATGTCCAGAGCCAAACAAAGGACCACCAACCAGAACACTCTACACCATAACAAAAGCTCCAAATCTCCCTCGTAGGTTGGACCGGCATATGGCTCTATCCCCCTCAGGGACCTCAACCGGATCTACAATGGCTTACCGAGCACTCAATAAATTCGAAATGAACTAGAAATGCCCCTTGGCCAGCAAAAGACACCGCCCACCGTTGAAACAGAGCATACAAACCAAAAGGAACAACCATATCTAAATAGGGGAAGATAGGGGGTCTCCCTCTCAGAAGGATCAGAGCGACAGAGCCGAAGCGAGAGCCCCCAAAACCCTAACCCCTTTATATTATATTTATTTCAAGAAATTATTGTATTATATAGTATTATTATAATTATGCAATCTTCATTTATTTTTATTGTAAAAAAACATCATTATATACATATTAAAAAAATCAATAACTTTCATTTCAGAGTTTGAAAAAAATTACAATGAGATGGGTATTTTATACCCTCATATAGGCCTTACTAAACAACCCCATTAAGAGCTATTTTAAAATCTTCTAACAATGACTCAAATTTCTTTGAAAAGTCTATCAGACCTGATACAATAAAAACTATGAACAACCTGGTGCAAGCCTTCAGTCATCTTATAGAGTGCCATTTTGGTACTTCAGCCCTATAGCCATCAGTCATCTTACGGATATGACCTTAATTATCAAAAGACATTAAAAAGAACACAAAAAGTATCCTAAACCACGACTTCTATCAAAAGGAAACAAGTATCAAAAGGGAGCAGACTATGGTGGAATCACAGTCCCACACACTCCTTTTAACCAAGTACCAACTAGAATATCCAAGGCAGCTTTTGATAGACCATCCGCTTCCTCATTTAGTTCTCTATAGATATGTTTATAAGAGATATCTGCAAATGATGCTTCTAGCAATTTCACCTGCTCATAATAAGGCCTAAGTATCAAATTTTGCATCCCCACTAATCCTGAAGCCCAATCCACCACCAATTTTGAGTCACCAAAAACTTGAAGTTTTGTTATTCCCTGTTCCACTGCCATTCTTATCAAAAATATCAAAGCCTTCCACTCTGCCACATTATTGGTGCCTTCACCAAGACCCACTTTGAAAGTGAATTTGTGATTTTCATCCTGATATAACACTCCTCCTGCCCCACATCTACCTGGACTGTCTTGACAAGCTCCATCAAAAAAAGCCCAAGACTTCGTAATATCCATTGTTAAATTGCCAACCTGCCTTACAACCTTTAATTTTGGGGCTTGTTTTATGCCTTCATAAGTATATTTGATCTGAGCTTGAACTTGTATAGGTGGAATTTCCTTGCTCTCAAACAACATAGAATTTCTTGCCAACCATAGACCCCATGCCACTATTAATGGAATGCACCTGTATTCCTTTAAGCCTTTGTCTTTGAACCATTGTTGCATATTCTCCAATAGATTCCTTGTTGGCCACTGTCCCTTCCCCTTAGTCATGGGTAGAATAGACCTCCACACTTCTCTCAAGAAATCACAATGAACCAGTAGGTGATCCATTGTTTCTTCTTCCCTTTTACATAGGCTGCATTGACTTGGACCCTGCCAGGACCTCTTTTGTAGAACATCCCATGTCAATGCCTTCTTAGCTAATGCTAACCAAGAAAAAATATGATTTTCAAGGGCACTTTCACCTTCCAAATCTTGCTCCACCACCAAAGGACCTCCTCATTATTATCTTCAAACATTGCCTTGTATCCTTCCTTAGCTGTAAATTATCCACTAGTTGGGTTCTTTGACCATACTAAAGAGTCTTCTTCTTGTCTCAGTCTTATAAAAGCCCTTGTTAGACCCCTTGTATAATTGCTCCATTGCTCAACTTCATTTCCTTCCAAAAGTAATTCTTCTACTGAAAGCCACCCCTGATTCCACAAACTGGTTCTATCCACAGAGGTTGCATCTACCAATACCCTGAGCCCTTGTCTATTTAGATGTTCTATTAAATTTTGAGATAGTTGGTAATCTCCTCCACTCCCTAGCCAGGGGTCTTTTCCTAGTCTTACTTTCTTCCCATTTTCTATTCTCCAAACCAAAAAATTGCCCACTAATGGAAAAGCCTTCACTAATGCTTTCCAAATGATAGTAGCATTGGTCACTGACTTGATAGGAAGTCTAATCCACTCTTCAAAGGACATGGAACCCAAATATTTCTCCTTGATAACCTCATGCCATAATCCTTTACCAATTATCAATCTCCAAAGACTCTTGGCAGCTAGTGCTTTCCTAAAGTTATGTATATTCTTAAGCCCCATCCTCCTATTGATTTAGGTTTGGCAATCTTACTCCATTTAACCAAAGCCATTGCATCCTTCTCCCTTCTTCCTATCCAAAGGAAATGGAAGCATTTCTTCCTTATTTTTTCCACTATTTTAATAGGAATATAAGCCATGGAGTGCCAATATACTAGAATGACCTCCAAAATTAATTTCACCAGTGTTAAATGACCTCCCAATGATAACCATCTATTGCACCATGAAGTTACCCTTTTTCCACTTTATTGTATAACCAAATCCAATCCTGGTATCCATAATCATTCGGCTTCAACCTAAACCCCAAATATTTTAGCCCTTTGCCAAACTCAATTAGATTGAAGCCAAAAATCCTTATCACTTCTTCTTGTCCTAGTTGTAGTCTGTTAAAAGCTATATCTAGTCTTCTAGAGGTTTATTTCCATTCTTATAGTAGCACAATATAGATCTAACAACTCTTTATATTTTAGTGCTTCTCTTAAGGTGCCATTTCCAAATAGGAGTATATCATCTACAAATAGTAAGTGAGTCCCAACTAAAGAGTTTCCCATTTTAATGCCTTTGATCATGCCAAGTCTTTTTTGTTCCTTAATCATTCTGCTCAACCCTTCAGCCACAAGCAAGAATAATATGGGTGATAGGGGGCATCCCTATCTCAGCCCTCTAGAAGGCTTGAAGAAGCTAGAAGCTGAACCATTAATTAAGACAACAAAGGAAGCATAATTAATACATCCCATTACCCAATTTACAAAGGGCACACTACAACCAATATGAATTAATATGAGCCTAATGTACAACCAACTTACCCTATCAAAAGCTTTTGCCAAATCAAGCTTAATTATCATTGCTTGCTGCTTCCTTGATTTGATTGAATGAAGTGCTTCCTGAGCAACACCAATAGCTTCATGGATTTATCTTTTACTCAAGAAACCAAATTGTTCTTCTGAGAGGGTGTCTGAAAAAACCCTTTTAACCTCCTAGCAATAATCTTGGAGATGATTTTGTAGAGAGTATTACACAAGGATATAGGCCTATACTCCCCAAAGGATTTTGGGTTATCCTTCTTAGGAATCAAGGCCAGGAAAGTTGTATTGATAGACCTAAGTACCTACCTAGAAGTCCTTGATTCCTCAACCACCTTTAAAAGGTCTTCTTCCAACAACTCATAAAAACCCACATAAAAGTCAATGGACCAACCATCTGGTCCTAGACTCTTCCCTTTCTGAAAATATTTAACTATTGTTTGTAGCTCCTCCTTAGTAACTTCTATCATCAAAGCCTCTTTGACTTCATCATTGACCATCTTAGGTAGATAAAGTGCTAGCTTAATGATTTCTTCTATATTTGCTCTATTGGGTTCTTGATACATTTTCTTAAAGTAGGATACTCCTAATCCAACTATTTCTTGAAACCTTCTCATATTTCTTCCATCCTCCCCTTTCATCTCCTAGATGGTATTTATCATCTTTCTTTGTTTTGCATACTTTTGAAAGAATTTTGTATTCTCATCCCCTACTCTAGCCAAAGTGCTCTACTTTTCATCCTCCACTTTGCATCTTCCCATTCTAACAATTCCCTCTTCTTTTTTCCAACTCCTTGACCTACAAATTCTCCTTATCTAAAAAACCTCATTGCCTTTGTGACTATACAATTGATTCAATTTAGATTCTATGTCAACTATCTTTGCCTCTACTTCCCAATATTTACCTTTGGCCCATGTAATTGTAGTAGATTTGATTCTCCTCAGATTTTTAGAAAATTGAAACATAGTTGTCTCTTCTATTGTTGGGTCAATATGTCTCCACTCATCTTTTACTAAATTTATAAATTCCTCATCTTCCAACCAAATAGCATTGAACTTGAAAGGTCTTGCTAGTTTCTCTTGATCTTTTTCTAATTGAAAGAAAATCGATGAATGATTAGATCCCCCACCTTGATCTATCCAAGACCTTAGTCTTTCTGCTTCAGCTATGAGGTTTTTAGACACTAAAAATCTGTCCAACCTTTTAGAAATACCTTGTCTTCTAGTTCTTTGATTCCTCCAAGTGGGAACTAATTTAATGGGTTCTACATCACACAACCTTGCATTCTAGATTTTTTATAGGAAAAATTCAGTGAGGGGATCCATTATGGCCTCCTCTCCCCATATTTATGCTCTTTTAGTTACAAAATTTAAGTCCCCTCCCACCACTACATTTCCTTTTTTAAATTCCTGTATAAATAATTCTTCCCAAAACTCCCTTCTACCACCATAAGGACCATATAGATTGACTATAGAAATCAACTTTCCTAGCTCCATAGAATGTAAGTCTGTAACCACACCTGCCTTAATATATACCTTGTCAACTAGTTGGAAGGAGGAATTCCATCTTATTACATTCCCCCTGATCTTCCATTTGAGTCTATCCCTTCAAAGTTCCAATTTGATAGGAGAGGAGATAGGCTATTGCTTTTTTTGCATCCAGCATAGTCTCCTGGATTAAAATTATATCTGGCTTATGAAGTTTAAACAAATGCTTTAGGGCTATTTTTTTATGAGGGGCCCTAAGCCCTCTGACATTTAAAGAGAGGATGATCATTGATTCCCTTTCCCCTAGGGTTGTCCTGCTCTAAGAACCCCAACTATGGATTTTTGTTTACCAGATAAAATTTCCTTCTCAGCTTTTTTTTGTGCAATTTTTAAGTAGGATTTCCTTCCTACTGTAAACTCTTGAGATTGACTTGTCTCAAGACCCAAGCCCCTTGATACCTGACCATACCCAGTATCTCCTTTACCTTTTTTCAGGGCTCTTAGGGCATATCTGCTAGAAGATGTGCTTGTATTATGGTGATTTGGAGGACTTGGTGGGGAAGAGAACCTACTAGGGTTGTTTAAGCCCTGCTTGCTTCCTTGGCCTAAAATATCTCTGTCTAAAGAGGGTAAGAACTCAATAAGTTTTACACCCTTCTCCTCTACTTGTTCTAAGCCCTTGATAGAAAGAGGTTGTAGAGTCCCCCTTGGATTTAAAACCCTTCCCCCTTCCTCCTTCTGACCATAAGATTTCTCCTCCCTACCTTCCCAAAATGAAGGAACAACACCACCCTCTTGCAATGTCCTATCAGAACTATGGCCTGTCAAGACCTCCATATAGGGGCTCGGCCTAAGACAAGATGATATAGCAAGTTTATCATTATTAGAATTCAATCCCCCATCTCCAAAAAAGGGCAAGATTAGGTTTGGGCTTTAATGAATACATGATAAAATGCCTCCATTCACTTTGTCGATCGCATGTATGGTCTCCTTTCCCTCCTTTGAAACTTCCCTATGGTAATTGCTTGGAGCCCAACTCTTTCTCCTTCATCTGGACATTGATGACAGAAAACCTTTCTTTAAGCGTTTAGGAGTCTTGACTGGGTGGTCTTCTATCTGTGCTTCAGCCGTCGCTACCTCTAAATTTTTTAGATTAGAAGAATCTCCAATTTCCCTTTGTACAGTCCCTTGCCCTTTGCTCTCTTCCATTTCACAATCTGCCTTGAGATGACCATAATGATGACAATTACTACATCGAAACGACACCCCGATGTAGTCAAGCTTTTATAAATATGTCCAATTTCCTGACACGAACTCCATGTTTTATGGCAACCCTAAACTGAGATCAAGCTCCACTAAGATACGAGCTACCATTTTTTGGATACCATTTAAGTTTTCTATATCTACTCCAAGGAAAACTCCCATGGAGTTCCCAATCTCATGCAACAAACTAACTATTTTTAATGTATATATTTTAAACATATTCTTGAAAGAGTCATCTAAATATTAGAGTGAAAAGTATGAATATTTATCTTATTAAAAAGTAGACTATAAAAATAAAAAGCATCAAATAAATGCCATTAAATATAGAATATTTTTTTTATAGAAGTAAAAATGTATAACTTAACTAGATGTTAATTAGATATTAAAGGAACAAAATATGAATGTCTATTTAATTAGCAAGTAATTAGAAAGTAACCTATAACAATATTGTTATCTAACATTTATGAACCTAAATTGCTAAAAGGGTAAGAAATATCACTGAAATTAGAACTAGGGCTTTCACATCTAAGCCTACTATCTCATTTACAAAGAGTTTAGAAGGTTCCATAAACCACTCAAGTCTCACAATTAAATTAATAGGTCTCATAACCCATTTAACTCTCACAATTGGATTAGTGTGTGATTTTTTATTAAGTTAGACACTAAAGTAAAATGTGTTAGCCTCTTATTAATGATAACCTTACATTAATTGTTAATTCCTATACTAAGGTTAGTTTGAGGAAGTTACAAAATATATACTGTTACAACTTTTTTTTTTGTAATAGATTCTACTGTATTACGATGTAGATGTGATGTACAGGTAATTTGCTTTCTTGAGATTAATAAAATATATTGTTTAGTATATCATGTCCTCTTCAATATGTGGTATTAGAGCAGTGTTTATTTATAATGTGCCAAGGATAAATTGATGAAGTTTAAATATTGAACATCTCATGGAGAAAGAAGGATGCATTTTTTTCCAATAGGATGATTTACAGTAATTCATTGCCTAGTAGGATAGTTTTTTAGTAGTTCATTTTGTGATGAGAATCTTTAATGTTGTATAAGGAGGATATTTTTCAATAGTTCATTTTGTGGTGAGAAACATTAATGTTGTTAAATCAATACAATGAAAGAGTAACTTGTTCGTCATCAGCATGGTTGACCTTCCAAAGCCTTTATCCAGTGGCCTATGTTCATCGCTATCGTCCACTGCCCTAATTCAACTAACCCCATCAGGCTTTCTGGTCGTGATGGTGCCTTGCACATTTCCAAAGTTTTGCCTCAGTCCTTTACGATTATGCTTCCCAAAAACACCATTATCAATTATCATGTTATGGCATATTTGGCAATGCATCCCAATTTCATATCAATTTACCAATGACCAAGATTTCTTGAAACTCCTAAATCTATCGAATGCCCTTCCCATGCTTTAACATACTTTTAAATTATTGCTTTACACCAACCTTTTTCCTATTGCCTATGTGTTTCATGCTGAGTAAGTTATAGAGATTAATATTATATTCTCTAATATTATACCTTTTCACATGGATCATGATGTATTGCATTTAATATTCATACGGATCATGCATATTAAATGCTAACTTGTAAAGGCAGACATGTCTATAAATATGTTTTTGATTAATGCAATTCTTAGTTTTTATTTGTGCCATTTCTTGTTATCTATTAAGAGTGTTTCCCACATCATTGGTATCATAGCAAGGTGCAAGGGTTTGGAGAGTATCCTCTTCCTGAGACTAGATTGGTTTAGAAAGAAATGAGAAAACCAACCCATGGATCTTGAGTGGTGAACATTATTTTCCTTTCGTAAACAACTTCAAGCACTTTTGATATTGAAAAATCTTAGTTGGAGGCCCTCTGACTCCCGACCCTCCGTTAGTAGGATCCCTCTAACTCTGACCTTTAGCTTTTGATCCAAGCAATTATTTTGGATTTATTAACATTTTACTGATCTCTTACAGTCAACGACGTTCGCATGCACGATCTATTCAATACAGTTGGTTTCCTGTGTTTGACAACTTCCATGTTCGTTGTCATTGGCAGCCATTAAACCTTTTTGCATAAATCTCTCTACCCACCTTGGTGACCATTTTGTTTGGCATTTCATTGCGTTAACCCTACGTGCTCAACGAGCCCCCACAACGCATATTCTACTATCATTTCTCTGCTTATGTGTCTTCAATCTACTATAGAACACACAATTTTACCACCAATGATTTATACCATTCTACGCCATCACGTCATTTCCACACCCGTTCTATCGCTCATGGCAGTCATCGTGCACGTTGTTGCTCTCCCACATCGCGCAGCCATTGAGCATCGCCACACAAAATATTTCCATAGAGGTTTTCTAAGATAAATTTGTCTCCCCAACTATTTTCTATATTTTTGGTACCAATTTGGTAGGTTGCTATCCTTTTCAGCGTTGGTTTGGAGATTTCCATCATCTTCTACAATTTTCGATGCGGACAACATGTTTTTTGATAGTATAAAATCATTTTTCTAAAGTTTCTAAACTTTTTCAATGAAAATTATTTATCGATATTATCTTTGGATTCATCGATGGATAAGCAACATTATTGTGGGACAAACACAATTCACATTTTATCCCACATTGGCCATGGCACACAAGCCATATGTGTTTTTCAATGCCAAACCTTCCTATTGTGGTAGCTATCTTACGCTGGCTATCCTCCCTCATTGATTGGCCTTCTATCCGCTCCTTACATCACCTTCTATCCATAATCTCCTTGATTTTATCACTTGTTTGACCACTATTTTGCCATCCCCTACATTTCAATCCGTTGTATTCTTGATTTCCTTGCACTTGATGATCATTGGCTGCTATCTAGGACTTTTGTTCGACCGTTTATTACTGTACGCTTGTTGATCATTGGTTGTTGTCCACTCATCCTTTGCCACACTATCCAATTGCCGATTCACCTTTGCTTTCCACTTTACCCGTTGGTCAGTCCTTGGTCTTCGCATTGATATTTGTATTGTTCTCAAAATTTCGTGTCGCTATCAGTTCGTGCATTCATGAGTTGGCCCTTGAATATTGACCACTAGTCGTTGGCCCTCGTGCTTGCCTTGCTCTCCAAGCATGCATTAATCACCTTGCCTTGTTATCCAAGCTAATTGTTAGTAAAAAATTGTGGTTCAATTAAATTCCTTGGATAACCGTTGGTTCGAGTGTGCAAATAAAAAATTGTGGTCCAAATTCCTTGTGTGCAAATCAAAAAGTGTGGTCAAAATTCCTTGGTGCCAATCACAAAGGGAGGGCCCACTAAAAATTTGAAAACAAAATTTTTTCTTGCCTAGTGCACTAGCTCCTCATAAAAAAATGAATGCCAACATGGCTATTGCGGACATTGGCCGAAATCACTGCCATGTTGCAAGAAATTACTTCTTCCTCCTCCCATCCTCCTCGTCCAACATGTAAAGTAAAAATTTATGAAGGCTCCCAAGGCCCTGATTCAATAACTGGATCCTTGACATAGAGATCTGGTTTGAATATACTCACACCCCTGATGATGAAAATGTTCCATTTGCAAAGCTCAAAATTTTCAACACTACCAAAGTCCTCATTTCCAAATGCCTAAATCCAATTTGTACATGGGAGGAGATGGTCAAAGCCTTGAAGGCTACATTTTATCCATAAAATTATGATGAGGACTTACTAAATGAATGGCCATGCCTCCGTCAGGGCAAGAGGTAATATGTACAAGATTTCATTCATCATTTCAACCGCCTTCAAGTTTTACTTGGCATTTCAGATATCGATGATATCTTGATTGCCAAATTCAAAAGTGGTCTCCTTGCACACATTTATTGAGATTTGAAATATACTCCTTGTACTACACTAGATGAGATCTTCAATCATGCACAACTCATTGAGGAGAAGCTCTCAGTATGCTACATAGGGGTTAGACACTCTTCAAAAGGTTCCATGGGATTCGTATCAACCTCAACAGTCTTATTCCCCTTCTTATACTTCTCTTCCCACTCCTGCTAAATTTTTTCTTCTGCATTTCATGCTTCATCTTCTTCTCATAGATATCAATTTTGTAACTATTATAAAAGAAGTGGATATGAAAAATTAGAATGTCCCCAATTAAATAAATATCAACCAAAATAATTGTTTGTCCAAGCATCTACAACAAATCCCTTTGAGGAGTCAATTTTTGAGGGGACTCCCCAAAATCCCATCCAGAATTTTGGGGAAGATTGTATTTATCCTAAGTTAGAAGGTCGACTAAACAAGATCACCTTACTTAACCATCACTCTCTTATTGGAGATCGTGAGAACTTGTTTGTTACTCATGCTCATTTAACACCTAGTTTTTCAATTGATTGTATCATCGATAATGGCTCATAGAAGAACTTGATTGCATAGTCCATTGTTGATAAGTTGCATCTTTCCACCCATCCTCATCCTTGTCCATACTCCCTTGGTTGGAAGGATAGTACTACTACTTCCTGGATCACAAAAACATGCACTTTATCTTTTGCCTTTGGGCCTAAGTATGTAGACACTGTCACATGTGATGTAACTCCTATGGATTGTTGTGGGTTGTTGTTAGAAAAAACTTATCTATATGACAAGAGAGTTAAATATGATGCCTATAACAATACCTACACCTTTCATCATGAGATCCAAATTTTTCTTATTTGAAGTGTTCAATTCCCTCCATAATAGGCTCGCACTAATTTGCATCAGGCATGAAAAATTGCCTTAATTTTTAGCACACATTAGCAAGTGGACACACAAGCATGAGCACTATTCACAACTCAGCACCAAGTTCATCACACACATATTCCTACTACTACATCTCCACTAGTTTAGTTTGTACCAGCATTGGTTCCTGCAATTTAGTTTGTACCAGCATTTTTTCCTATTGTACTGGCGCCTATGTATGTGGCACCTGCAACAGTTCATATTGCTACTCCTTATCCTCCTCCTCCTACTCTAGTTCCAGATTCCACTATAACTCCAAATCTTGTCACCACTACTCAGCATCTTGCATTTTCAACCTTGTAGGCATCTCAATCGTTGGCAGTCTGTCCTCAGTAACTGCCTTCCATTAGTTCACACCAAATTCTACATCAGGCTCACACTCAGATGGCTAAAAAATTTTCTCCTCTTCTGAGTGCATTGGAGACCAATGCTTCTATAGTGAGGAGGAATTATAGAAAATAATATTATATTCTCTAATATTATCCCTTTTCACATGGATCATGATGTATTGTATTTAATACTCACATGGATCATGCATATTAAATGCCGACTTGTAAAGGTAGACATACCTATAAACATGTTTTTTATTAATGCAATTCTCAATTTTCATTTGTGCCATTTTGTGTTATCTATTAAGAGTGTTTCCTACATCAATAAATGCCATCCTTGGGGAAGTGTGGGAGTTTTTTATGCTAAGAGCTTGAGTGGCCGAAGAGGATTCATGATGGCATTGTTGGAACCCGAGTCTCTCTAGGTCGACTCCATGGTGGAGGACATATTAGGGACACACGGTCTACTTATCTTTTTGAAGAAATTTGCTAGGAATGACTCAGACCTCTCAATGGAATTCATCCACTCCTAGAACAGTGGTACTGTTTCATTGCGCGACTTCACCTTTGCAGTAACAATCGACTTACTTGCCGAGATTTATGGACTTCCCAATGACAAAGATATTATTCATCGTGATAAACACTCCATGGCGTCAAAGCTAACACATTTCAGGGATAAAGGTAAATTTTTGTCCAAGAAGGATAACAAAATTATGAGGGAAGACCTCCCACCTCCATGGAATCGTGTGCTAGTGCCAATAATGCAATAACTAACCATTGACGAGTCATTGACCCCTTTGTGAAGCTTTCATATGGCTTTTTTTAATTTTTTGAGAGATGTGAAGTTGATTAATGTTCCAGAGTACGTCTACCTCTCGATGGAGATCTCTATGAACAATGTGATAAAAGGAAAATCCACATATTCGAAGCACCAAGGATTATATTTGATAATATTCAATTACATGGTCCATAATGGGGCTCAGAGAGTTGCTCTGCCTGTGGAGGTCAACCTGGAGATTCATCCTACGAAATACAACCCTAGCATGGACATTAAAGAAGAAACCTTGAGTGATGAGGCTAATCCCATGAGGGCATCATCAAACTAGGCAGGTAATAAAAAAATTTTGTTATGGTCATCGACTCTGTCACCTTCTCCTTGTCATTGCACCACTAGATCCAAATCATCTGCTGACAAAGGTAAATCTATTGAGAAAGCTAAAAGTGTGGTTTCGATGGGTCTAGTGAAGCTTGAATTGGGGCTCGTAAAATCTAAAAGATGAGTGTAGGTCCTTCCCCTAATACTAAGGTGATCCAATCTAGCGATGAGATCCACCTTGTGGTCGATTTGGATGATATAGTTTCTCTTGCTATCTCCATACTCCTTCGCACTGGGAAGTTGATTAATCAAATCAAAAATCGTTTGATGGCCAAACAGATCAAAGACACGACCATCGTGGAGGATGGACTCAAATATTAGATTCATGTTTTCGACTAGGAGAGATGATCTCTACCCTTTTGGGTGTGTTGTTTTGATTTTGGGTTGTCCTGGTTCCCACCACCTGCAATTTGGGCATCATGAAATAACTTGGTGTTCATTTCATATTCGGCTATTCCTTGATTCTCTCTCAGTGCTTTAGAAGATTGCTCCTCTGTTCTCATTTGATAATCAACACATGTTCCAAGAGCAACAAAGACCATAATGTTAGAGTAATATTCCATTACTTGGGATAATTACCATTTACTCCACTAGGTTATTACCTTTACTATTTACTTTTATCCTTTAGATATTTATTATTCTTATCCTAGGTTAGTTCCTAAATATCCTAGGGTAGTCAATCCTAAACCTAACTCTCTACCTAGCCTAACGTGTTTGTTAGCTTGGTTAGTGGGGAATTAGTTAGGTTTACTATTCATTGTATTATATAAACATTAGTCTTAAACCTAATGTTTAGTTAGATTAATTTGATAATTATTTCTTCAGACTTACCTTGCATCATTGGCATCAGAGCCGTAACGGGAGGCGAGATGAAGGGATTTTTCCCTGGTCCCGCCTACCCAGGTTAGGATTTTTTTTCCTGTCCCGTAGGACAGGGTCAAGGGAGAGGGCCCGCAGGCCCAAGTCACCGAGCGGCCATGGGAGAAGGCCCGTAGGCCCAAGTCACCGGGCGACCACGGGAGAAGGCCCGTAGGCCCACGTCACCGGGCGACCACGGGAGAAGGCCCGTAGGCCCACGTCATCGGGCGACCATGGGACAAGGCCCGTAGGCCCAAACAGATCTGACAACATTCTGTTGTCCGACCTGTCAGGCACTGACAGGCTGACAGAGGGCTGTCCCTCGATCAGAGAGGGATCTCTAGTGGCGAAAGGACAACCGACCACCGGAGCTAGCCCTTCGGCGACGAGCGGGCACCGAACTCAGATTCGATGACTGGCGACGAGCGGGCACTGGACTCAGATCCAACGACCGACGACCGGACCGACCACCATCGATGACCGAAAAGCGAGGGCAGGCGCACCCTCCTTATCCGACGATCGGACCGACTCACCGTCGGTGACCTCACGTGACCTCGGGCATAGATCTCGAGGTGCTGACATGGCACAACCACCTAGACCGCCAACTGGACCAATAACCAGTGGCCACCCGGATGAATCAACACGCGCTCGGGCACAGAGCTCGAGGCACTGACTCAGCCTAATCATCTGGCGACACGTGGCGGGCAGACGCGACCTCGGGCATAGATCCCGAGGCGTTGACATGGTGGACAGTGACCTGGACCAGACACGACACGTGGCGGATAGCCACTGAACTCGAACTGCACCATGACACGTGGACCGGACACATGGACCTAATTGAGCTGACATGGTGGACAACCACTGGATGACGGACCGGACTCGGACTGGACACGTGGTGGCCACGTGGCGGACAACCATGTGTGCCACCTGACACGTGGACCCCTCCGACCGCGCCACGTGGGCGACAGCAAAAGGGGTCCTACTGGACCCTGATTGCTCGCAGGCAATCAAAGAGCACTAGGTGCTCTGTTGCTTTTAAGCAACTTCAGATCGCCCACAGGGGCGATGTGGGATAAATCCCACTAAATTCCCCGCTAGTCGACAGGGAAGCCTTCAAGGAGAAGGCCATGGGCTACTCCTCTCGTCGGGCTAGCTAGCGGCCCCGATGGGAGGTCGGGAGTTCGACTCCCGTCGGGGCCGAGTGCTCTGTCTTTTTACACAGGGCCATAGAAAATCCAAGGTAATTAAATTTAAAAAAAAAAGCTTAGTTTTTATTTTTTCAAGTTTATTTTTTTTTAATTAATTAAGGTTTTATTAAATAGTAATTCAATATTATTATTTTTCTTTAAAGTTATTTTTTTTATCAAAAATGCCTTTAAAACTAAAATAATTTTTTACTATTTATAGATTTTACTTATATTAATTAGAGAAATCACATAAACTTAAAATTAAAAAAAAAAAAAAGGGTTATATTTTTTTTGCAATTTACAAATTTAAAGGAGCTTTTGTTTTTCTCCAAGGGAGAATATAAGACATAGAAGAGCACCTACTTTTATTGCAAATAAGAAAACCCTAAAACTCTTCTCATCCCTTGTTAATTTTGCACACAAAAGAGGATCAAACTTGAATTTTTTTTGCCAAATTCTAACACAAGGAGACAAAAATTTGCAAAACGTCAAAATTGAAGAGTGCATTTGTTTTCTCCAAGGAGATATAAGACATAAAATTGCACATTTTTCTTGCAAACTTGAGAAGAAATTGTAACCTTGGGTCCACAAAAACTAAGTCGTGTGTCGACTAGTTCTGGAAGCCTTCCAAACGCGGGTCGTGTGTCGACTTGTCTTGGAAGGAGTGCTCAAATTGTTCATTTTGCAAAATTCAGGGGGGAAGACAACATTGTACTTCTTTTGCAAAATTGGAAAACAAAGTAGGAGACATAAAAATATCATTTTTTGCACAACACAAAACACACATTTTGTTGCAAAAATTTAAAAAGGTGCATTATCGATTTTACTCGACACCTTAATTGGCAAACTAGGTGATAATAATTTTGAGGCCATTTCTTGTTTGATTGTTGCATCATTCTTTTTGCAACTATAAGTCATATAATCAAGAACATCCAAACCTCAAAATTTCACAAATTTGTGTACATCCATGCACAGATTTAAAGCCAATTTCACTTGATATTCTCTCCTAAATCAACAAAACCCCTAATTCACTCTTATTTGTTTGGCTTAATTTCCTCCAACTTCTCATCCTTCTTGAAGGGTGTTAAGGCAGGTGCCATTAAATATCTGTTTGAGTGAATTATATTTTGGTACTCTTTTAGGGTAATCAAAAAGAAAGAACAAGTTTTTGAAAATAAGGAACCTTAAAAAGTTGCAATCCTTTGCACTAAGGGGGGATAATTCCTTTCTTCCTTCAAAACACAGATTTTTGACAAGAGGGAAATAAAACTTGTAAAGGCAATCATAAAAGTAGAAGTCATAAAAATTATACCTTTTCTTTTAGACTTCATAATAGCAATCATGCTTGAAGTTCTTACAATAAGGAAGGATGATTTGGTGAACTTTTTGATAAAATTGCCTAGAAAGCATAGTTTTGCACAAATTGTAAAAATGAAAACCATGACACCATTCAGTGTTGGTTTCAAAACAAGCAAAACTAAAATGGCAAAGGCACATCACAGAAGCCATCTTTCTAGTGAAGTGTCTCATTCGGATTCTGATTCTGGTTCAAAGAGAGCACAAGGAGTGCTCATTGCTAAAACAGTATTGTAGAGGGAAAACACATGTGTCCCTTGGGCAAAAGCACCATTTTCTCTCACTCCTCTTTTTGGCTTCATAAATAGCATAAGTATTTTGTTTGAAGACCTTGCAATAAGGGGTGCTTGTACCTCTTTTAGGCTTCATAAATAGCAAATTCTAGGTGTTTGAAGTACTTGTAACAAGAGGAGCGACTTTTTGTGATGTAAAATTGTCTAGGAGGCAATATTTGTAAAATCCTTCACAACACTCTTGCATTGCACACTTTTTGCAATTGAGGGGGGATATAAATTTCTTTTCTTCACCATTTTTGTAAATAGGGAAGAAGGCTTATAAGGGTGCATTTTCGGCTTTGACCGACACCTTAGTCACACTTCCTTCAGAAATTAATTACACTATGTTTTGCAACGAGAAGGGGGGAACTTATAAGGGTGCATTTTTGACAGCGACCGACACCTTAGCTACCTTATCTTTTGCAAATTCATATTGTAAATGAATGAACCTTGTATGAAGTGATCTATTCTACTACACCTAGCGATTGCAGTGGCTGGTTACCCATGCAATTCGGTTGGATGATGTGATTACCATAAGGACATTCGTTGGCGTGAAGACAAAGTGAGGAATGACCCACTTTTTGCTTAGGAGCAGCCAGAGCATTGTGATAGAGCAAAGCAAAGAACCAGCAGATCAACATCTTCTTCACTGTATTGGGGCAGTTATATACTTTACCCAAATATTGTTGTATAGAGGGATATGTATGTATTACCCAAATAATGTAATAAGGGGGATGTTAGAGTAATATTCCATTACTTGGGATAATTACCATTTACTCCACTAGGTTATTACCTTTACTATTTACTTTTATCCTTTAGATATTTATTATTCTTATCCTAGGTTAGTTCCTAAATATCCTAGGGTAGTCAATCCTAAACCTAACTCTCTACCTAGCCTAACGCGTTTGTTAGCTTGGTTAGTGGGGAATTAGTTAGGTTTACTATTCATTGTATTATATAAACATTAGTCTTAAACCTAATGTTTAGTTAGATTAATTTGATAATTATTTCTTCAGACTTACCTTGCATCACATAAAACCATTCATTAAATCTGAATAATTTGACACCTCTTGCAAATCAAAATCTGAGGTGGTTTTTCCATATGAACTTGAACCTAAAGGAGCTACTGTTTCATCTAATACTGCCTTTAATGATGCCAACAGTCCAGATACACTACCTAAAGAAGCAGATGGTAGAGGAAGCCTCTGATCAGCTGTACATATATCCTGCTCTTCCTGGATAGTTTCAGTGCATACAGCTTCTGCAGAATATGCCCTAAAACCAACTTTTATTTGTACCGGACTGGTACTGCTGGAACTAGATTTACATGTCATATGAGATAAAAACTCAAACATAGATGGATATTTCCCTTCTTTAGTAAGAAATTCATCCTTACTATTAAGAATCAAAGATTCCTTTGGTAAGGGATAGGGACTTGGTGTGTCAGTTGTCTGTTTTTTATTTGGAATAGGAACAGCAATCCAAGAATAGTAGAAGTAGACCTATCTATACTAGATTGTTTATCTGGCAATGCAACTATTATTGGAGACTTTAGAGGAAGCTCTGGTAGGGTTGCACCTTCATCAGCAAGGAAAGAGGTCTCAAGCACTAAATGATAAGAAACAAAGACTGTATACTGAAGAACATGCTGGAATTTCTTTAATTCATCACGAATGGCACCCATAAGCAAAACCCAAAAAAGAAAGTTAATTATAAATGCAGATACTGGAAAAAAAAAATAACATATAATTTCCCATGACTCCTGGAAATGATCAAAAAAACAATAACATTAAACAGAGGAAATCAAAAAGTCAATCATAAGAATCAAATGGCATTAGCTCGACCCATTAGATTCCTCACACATTCGAGGAGGAGACCGAGGTTTGAATCTTGCCATGTTACAATACCACTAAGTGGTGAGGATGTAATATAGGTGGGGCCATTTCAATCCCATGTAACCAATTCAAAAAAAAAAACATCAGTTACAACAAACCGAAACTCTTTCCTTTATCAGAAAGCAGTAGCATGAAAGTCTCAATTTCATATCCTATTTATGAATTCGACTACCACTACTACTAAATAAAAATAGATTTTCAAGCTATGTTACTTGGAATACCCTTCTGGTGGGGAGAGGGAAATGCAAGGACATAAAAAGAGGATGGCTAGAAGAGACCCCTAAATTTTGGCAAAAGGGGATGGCAAACAGGACAACTATGTAAAAATATTTAAAAAATATAGATATATAAAACTTAAAAATTACAAATGAAAAAAACAATTATATGAACAGATTTGAGTTAATTGTTGGTTTTCCCATTGCTTATCAGCAATCACAAAATAAAAATACAATGGTGTATAATTTGAAGAGTATAATGTGACTGGGTCATTGGACTGCCAAGGACACTCTACAAAGTATCATGTCCAATTGCTTGTTTTTTACAGACTCGTATTTTGATTATCTGTAGCAATGTCATGCATTCACTGTATGTGCATAAACGAATTGTAGAACTTCTTTAGAGATGCTAAAGTTGTGTATTTCAATTTTCAATAAAATGTATGTAAGCACCCGTATATTTTCAATATTGTCTCACTAAAAAGCCTTTTAAGTTTTGGCATATGAGAGGAATTAGGTTTCCAAAATTGAGTTGATTATCTAATCTGAAAACTCTTTATATTATGCAAACAACTCTCCATATTTCAGTTGTGCAGACACCTATCCATTTTTATTCTTATCTCTTTATGTCAAGTTTCTAGATTTAAGTTGTGAAACACTATATAGTATGTAGGGGACGCATTATTGTCCCCACATCCCTCAATGAATTGTAGAACTTCTTCAGAGATGTTAGAGTTGTGTATTTCAACTTTCAACATAATCTATGTAAGCACTCATATATTTTCATTCTTGTCTCACTATAAAACATTTAAGTTTTGGGATATGAGAGGTATTAAGTTTCAAAAATTTAGCTATTTATCTAATCTGATAGCTCTCTAAATTATGCAAACAACTCTTCATATTTCACTTGTGCAGACACCTATCTATTTGTATTCTTATCTCTGTATATCAAGTTTCTATATTTAAGTTGTGAAACACTATATATTACGTAGAGGATGTTAGGTTCTCTCAGTCCCTTAAGGGGATGCATAGGCATCCCTTAAGAGTCCTTATCACAACTCTGGCATCTTTAGATAAGTTCTACAATCCATTTATGTGCATACAATGAATGTGCTTCCCATATATTTGAACTTGTCTCATTAAAAAGTCTTTCAAGTTTTGGGATACGAGGGAAATTAAGTTTCCAAATTTGAGCTGTTTATCTAATTTGACAACTCTCTATATTATGCAAACAACTCTCCATATTCAAGTTGTGCAGGCACCCATCCATTTCTATTATTATCTCTATATATCAAGTTTCTAAATTTAAGTTGTGAAACACTGTATATTATGTAGGGGACGCCTAATCGTCTCCACATCCCTCAAGGGGGCACGATGCCCCCTATGCCTCCCTGTATAAATGAGGGTAAGAGGGGCCAGCTGGGGGATGTCCCTCCATCCCCTAGGGTCATGTCCCTGTGTAACATAGAAAAATATATAAAGCACATCTGCAATAAATTTTTGAGAATTATCTCTACTAAACAAAGCTCGTGTGTCCCTAGGGTCGAAGTCCTCCTGGTAAGAATGTTTGGCTCACAAATAGCCCACCAAGGTCTTACTTCCATAGGTATCATGATAATAAGGTTTGTTGTAATACCACTACCTGGTACATTATGGTAGATCTAAAAATTATTTTGGTTCCCTTATCTTTCTTGACTCCTATATCTGCAGAAGGGTTGAATTTATCTCCCCTTGCTACTAAGGACTCTTTCAAAGTATTTATTTCTCTCGGAATAAAGTTTATATTTAGGGCATCAAAGAATTCCATCAGATCCCATAACCTATTTTTGTATGCTTTTAGGTAATGGTGCTTATTGTTGTACCTTTCTCTTACCTGATGGATGATTAAATCAGAGTTGCCATATATGTTTAGGACTTTAATGCCCATATTTTCAGTTTGCATCAATCCAAGGCAGAGGGCCTCATATTCTGCAATGTTATTGGTGCATGACCATGTTAATCTGTAGGTAAAACTCTTTGTCCCTTCTAATTGGAATTGTAGTACTACACAAGCACCAACATCATTTCTACATCTAGCACCGTCAAAGTGCATGGTCCATACCTCTATCTCTCTCAAAGACTGATTAGATATTGTAGAAATTTTCTTCTCTGATTTTGCAAAGATACTATATGTGCCCATACCTATCCCAAACTAACTGTAATCCTCCCTAAAAGGTAACTCATATTCTAATTCCAGTTCTTCAAACTTGTCCACAATTTCAAATTTTCAAGAGGAGTGAGGTTGCACATGTCTTCTTCAAAAAAATTTCTATGGTAAGACATAGGCTTTTCAGGTATTATCCTTATCCTCTTCCCTTTGAAGGGAATAACTATGTTGTAATAATCCATATACATGCATCCACCTAATTTTGTAGTGAACTCTCTTAAGAGACATAAGCTGAAGTAGAGCTCTAGATCAACCACTAATATTTATTGTACTATTTTTAGCTCAGGGGCTCTATGTAGCCTCATTAAAACATCCTTTATTACTCACATTGTTTTCATAGATGTTCCATCTAGTTGCAGCACTCCAAGGCAGGATCGAGTATACTCCATACCCATATCTTCACAGACTACTTTAGGCATAACTATAGTTGATGCTCCTGAGTCTATCATACAATTTTGGAATACCCAACCTTCCATCCTCAAAGATATATAGAAAGGAGGGGGTTTATTCTTTAAAATAGTAGGGGACATTTCTTTCTTTTTTGAGGGTATACTAAGAATTGTGGTGGTCTACCTATCCTATGGATACTTGTTGACAGAATCTTTAAGCAAGTCTATCTGGCCAGGAATGAAAAGAGTATCATATAAATTAGCTTTTGATGGTATCCTCTTCATTTCTTCCATAATGTTGTATTTAGACTTAGCCAAAGTGGTCCTCTTAGGCATTCTTTCTGGCTCACCATATTTTCTCTTATATTGCTGAGTGGCTTCTATTTTTTATCTTTTGGTAATAGAAGGGAATCTGAGCCTCTATTGAGCCTCATCCTTAGACCTCATTCAGTCTCCCTTAGTTTCTTTCTCAAATCTCTTGGCGAGACTATCTGTCTTCTCTTTCTCTTTGACCCGAGGAATAGGAAAAGTAACACTGCTTTGAGGAGGTGGGTCATTCTTTTTTTGAGAAGGAACCTGGAATTATCCCATCTTATGTGGATCTACTTGTAGGGTTTTCTTCCCTGACCTTGTCATAACAACAATAGTTCCATCCTCATACAACTCTTTTCCAACCATGATTTGGTCAGGTTGCCATAGCATGTTTACCCTTCTTTTCTGGTCTCTTTCCGCTTGATCCATAGCTTGCTAGACATGGTGTTGGTACATAACACAAGATTGTGAATCATGTGGATCATTACATACTGAAGTAGAGGAAAATTGGTGCACCTAATGAAGCTAAACAATATGCATCTATCGCTAATGAGTGATAAGCATCAAAATGGAAGCATTCAAGTAAGCATGGAAAGATAACCAAAACGCACGAAATGAAGTGAAATGAAGCTTTATTATATTATTTTGATTAATAAAAACCATGGTTACATAAATATTCCATTGAGGGCTCTGGATTGATATATTTTTTTACAAAAATGGGGGTGCCCAAGGATCAAGTCCTTTCAAAGAAGCTCGTGTGCACTTCCAATGTTCTTCCTCATACCCATAATTGAGGTGGGTGAACCTATGATGCCACCACTTTGTTCTTCACTATTATTATATTTTATTACTTCCTTCTACATGTAATACCTACACCTACACACAAGGAAACCATATTTGTTAAATAGCAAGTGCATAATGTGAAATATGCAAAAACCCCACATGCATGAAAAGACTAGAAAATGTAAATTTGCAATGCACATATCTAAAACAACTCCAAATTATCTGAAATTTTAAATATATGTAAAATATATTATTTTTGGAAGATATAATTACAAACAAAACAGAAATTGCATCCGATGGTATGGCGTATTCACAGTTTACCTACAAAGCCTACAAAACCCAAAACAAGCAATTTCTGGACCAAAACACATCCAAATAAAATGAAACTTGGATATTATGCATAAAACATGATTTTAAGAAAACCCATATGGTAATATTTTCAAAATCAGTTGCATTTTCATGTACACCTTCAGATGGTCTCCAAAAGCCTACAAAACACTAAAAAAATAATATATTGCTCAAATATGACTCAAATGTGCATGAAATTTGGACAAGAGACTTATATGATACTCTAGAATATGCCTAAAAATAACAATAGAAAATCAAGCACATATCAGCCACCATCCCTGGGTAGGACGGTGGTGACTGTCATAGATTGGGGACCGTCCTGGGGTGGGACGACCACCAATTCTGCACTTATTTTGTCACCAATTACTTTGTGAATTAGTTAGGGATCTCATTAATAGTTTTGTCATCAAATTTGGTGGTTAAATTCACTCAAATTATTAATTTTTGCAAACAAATTACGCCTCCTAGATCACTCGTAAACCTCCTTCGCTAGGTAGAGATTTCGAGGGAAAAGAGCACAAAAGGTGAGGGAAAATCTTGGCAGCACTTCATTGATATGTCTTAAAACTCCTCTCTATGATTTATGTGGAAAATGGATCCACTTTATAGCCAAAGGAAGCCTTTGGGAAAATGGGCATGCGAAGGCATGCATGGCAAGAGGTGCCACTTGTCTAAAACAGAGCATGCATTGGATGGGGGAGAGAATATCTCAATTTGTCCTCCATTCTATAGTATGTCATAAGGATTCTATACCCTTAGGTTATGCATGCTCTCATAGGTAGGATAAATTGTAGATTTTAGGTTGCCATTTATCCAAATTTGACTTTTTGGGAGTCAAACCTTGTGGTCGTCCCACCCAAGGATGACCACTTTGCAACCGTCCCTAGGTGGGACAGCTACAAACAATGACTATCCTAGGGTGGGATTATCATGTCTATGTGGTCCAAAAGCTCTCAAAAGTGGGGTAGAGCCTTCCTAGAGTGGTTAGGACCACTATTAAACCTTTGAAGGTTGTCCAAGGGGGCCATATGATGCTTTTGATTACCTAATGCTTTTGATTGCCTAATCATATTGACATTGCCCCTTTTTGAGATGTGTTGTGTGCAACACAGTGCTAAGAAAAAATAGATGACTAAAATATTGAATAATTAGGGTTATTCAATAACCTAACCAACTTTTGATGCCCCAATCATGGAAAGAACATGTGTTCTTGAATCCTTGCTTCTGACGAGCTAAGGAACTTGCTTCAAGTACAACCTTTCGGGTAAGGTTGGCTTGACCTTGGACATTTTTTAGTCATGAAGAGGCAAAGGCCCATGATTATTCATGCTTATAGAATACCAAGAATTTATTTGATTAAATTTTTGCTTATTTGTTGCTCCAAGCAAGGGCATGATTGTCTTTGTCAAAATTCATTGGATGAACACAATTTGCATGATCGAGTGTTTGATTATTGATTTTGATTATGGAATAATTAGATATGACTACCACCTCAAGAGATGAGCTGATGAGGGAAACACCAATGATAAAAATGATGAGTCACTTGACACATATGACTTTGTTAGGGTTTCCTTTGGTTACTCATTAAAAAATGGAGCATTTTTTAGAGGATTTTGGTGACTTTGTTGACTTTTCATGGAAGAAAGGAGTCAAAAACTTTGTTCCCATGGGGTGGTCTAGCCACAATGGCCTTCTTAGGGATTAAAGTAATGAATTTTCTATTTTGCCATGACCAATTTAGGTTCTTCTTGATCTTGAGTGAATTCCATCAGTTTAGACCCCTTTTGGTGCCTTTTTGGGCTGCTTTGGGGGTGTGAGGTCTAAGGACTCACTTTATTGTAGCCTATGGGAAGTTCAAGGATTATGAGATATTTTTTTACCCCATATATACATAGATATATATGAGATTTTATGTTTATCATCATGTGTTTCCTATTTCTTTATGAGATGTATGCAATGTGTTGATTTGCTTTATGATGTATTGATGGATGCTTATAATGTATGCATATGTTGTGATTTGATTTGATTTGATGATATGTATTTTCATGGATGCATAGTGAGCTGGATGATTGATTGATCTAGATGATGAAATGTGTATACTATATGACCTACTATGTTAGCACCATAGATTGTATAGAATTCATCAATTCATGTGTAATGTTGTCATGAGACTATGTAATGGATTTGTGAATAATGTAAACTGACATATATGTGATAAAATGGAATGAATAATAGGATGTTATAGGATGTCTATGAGGTTTTCATGAGACTCAAACACTTTAGTCAACTGATCAAAAGTTATATACTAACCATGCAAGACTTTTTGACAAGGTATAAATTTGCTAAGATGACCCAGATAATCAATATCCCTGTGTGTGCAAGTGAATTCATTTTTGTGAGGTGCATAAGATTATCCCAATCCCAAATATGATTGATGCAGCCCATCTGTACTGAAGATCACCCTATGAGTATAATGATCCTAGGTTTTGTATGTAGTTGGATTAGACCACTAGGTAGTATAGGCTATCAAAATCTAGCTCATCCACATGCAAAAATTGGTCTACACACATGTAAAAACTAATATGACAGAAATATCATCATACGTAAGGATACTGCCATTGCCAAGCAAGCTTGATGCCACCTAACCTATAATGAGGATCACCTAATGGTTTGTCAAATGCTGAGAATTTCAGGGATTCAAGTTGAATACTCTCTTCTTTTCTTTTATTTGATTTCAGGGATACTTGCTCATGCTTAGTGATGAAAATCACTGTTTATTTTTGTATTTTGTTTTCTTTGAGCAAGGGATTTGGGGAGTGGTGATAACCACTATTTATTTTTCTTTTTGGGATTTTGCTTTGGTAGTGATATATATAAGAAAAAAAATAGAAAAACAAAAACCCCAAAAACAAAGTGATGTATTTTGTTGTTATTTTGTTTACCAGAAAAGCTTTGCTTTGCTTGTTGGTATAGTTTTGAGTTTGTTGTCTCACATGGTATTCTTAGTTTGATGAGTATAGATTACTGTTGGTTCCTCCAAAAATAATAAGAAGAAAGGAGATTTATTTTAGACTTTGATGAAGTTTACAATTTTTCAATTATGAATGTTTATGCATTGGTCATATGATAAGAGATAAAACAGAATGAAATCAGAGTTGATTGAAACACCATGTTAAAACCTCACATTACAAATGATACTTAAGGTGATTTTAAGGTCTAAGAAACAGAGTTATCTTTGAGAATGTGGTTGAGCTAAAAATCATTACACTCATCCTTTTTAGCTAGAAACTAATCCTCAACTCAGGCATACTCATTGTACAATTTTCTTATATCCAAATACTTCTCAAATGAGAAAGAAAATCAAAATAATGCAAATTGAGTCACCGTCTAAGATATCTTGGAAAATATCTATTGGGGCTATAGACGCTTGACCAGTTGTAGAGTAAAACCAGATGGGATTAGAAGCAAATCCACCAAGGCTATAGACGCTTGACTGGCAGTGGAGCCCTGTAGAATGGTGAAAATATTTAAGAGTGAAATCATAGATTAGGCTTAACTATTTTTCTCAAATATGGCAAAGTTCTAGAAGACATAGAAATCAAAATGAATGCACAAACACACACATGGGCCAAAGCATGATGGAAAAAATAGCTTTGACAAATTATGTGTAATAATATCCTATGACTTAGCTAAAACAAACATACAATATATCTAAAAAACTCATCCGTTTCTAAAATTCTGACCCTAGTTTCCAAATTGAATAAAAGGAATTATAGTTTTTAATGCTCTATCACTTTGATATTATGCTGCTATTACAGTTTTTAAATTTAAAAGTTGTTATGTTTTGTTTTTCAAAGCTTTACTTATAAGTCTTGATGATTTGAAATTTTGTCTAAGATTGCAATAAATTTATGAGATTAAGTAATTCTCAGGTGCCTCATATTTTCAGCACATTTTCCCAGTCAGAGCCTATGTTGGAGCCAAAATTGACTCAACATCTGAAAACCCCCAATTTTAAAATTTTGGTTTTCAATAAAATTAACAAAAGATGCTAACCTATATTGCATTTTCATCTAAGTAGTTGACTTCTATATGTTTGAAATTGAAATTAACCTTAGCATTTTTTTTGGATTGATCGTATGACCTTTGTTTTATCCTTTAAAAATCTATAAAGGTCAAGTTGTATAAGCATCCACTACCATGGTCGAATCATTAAAATAACCCAAATTTTTAAATTAAGGGTTATGATCCTTAAATCTAATGTGAGCCTTCCTTTTAAAAAAATAATAATCGGACCTAAGCCTAATGAATAAACCCCTAAGTCCTAAAGTATTAAAAGGAGATAATTCGAGGTCTAATGAGAGAACACCATGGTTTAAAATTCTGAAAAGCTAAGGTTTGAATGAAGGTCATAATTAAAGCCTTGAGGGTATGTGTCCCCTTGAATTAAACATCGAGCTATTTCAAGAAATCCAAGGGCTACGCTTGATTGTCATCAAATCAGACGACCGCACTTTTCGTAACTCATCAAGTATCATTAAATGAGTTAAGTGTCGATTAAAATTGCTAAGCAATATTAGAAAGGATCTAATGCATCACTAAGCTCTCCCCTTTCTTACTAATACAAGATTTATTTTCAATTATAAAGTTAATAGGTTGTGGAGGATCCACGATTGCGCTTTATCAAGAATTAATCCGATGATAGTGCTCGAGTCAAAATCCAAACAATAGAATGGTAAGAGTATTGGGTAACATAAAGGTAAACCTAGAATTAATCATGCATTAGCAAGGGCTTTAATACATTACTAATTACCCCCTTTCGGCTTAATCAAGGATTATCAAAATAAAATAATGAACCCATTTCGATTATCAAGCTTGCAGATCGTAGGAGACTAAGGGCAATGCTTCATCAAAGAGAAATTGGACGGATGCACTCAACCTAATAAAACACCAAGGTCTAAAGTTCAAAATCCTAGATCCGAAGGAGATCAATGGATGCGCTCTGTCTTGAGATAATCCGATGGTGGCTTCAAATAAACAAAGGTAAATCTATCGGTAAGACTAAGTCAGCACCTGATTAGTCAAAATTAATCATATTTAGTGAGGTTCCTAACGCGTTACTAATCATCCTCCTTTCGCTTAATCAAGGTTAATGAAAATCTATCATGCACTTTTTGGTTACCTAACTTGCAGGTTACATAAGATCCAATGGTTGCGCTTGATCGAGAATCAATCCGACGAATGCATTTTTGCCATGAATCACCAAGGTTAGTTTAAATTCATTTCTCATGCTCATGATTAAATCATGTGCAGAATTGAGGAATATCAACAGATGTGCCATTGATAAAGATAATCCAACAACAACGCACATCTCAAGATGGTCGACCATTAAAATAATTCTCGCTCAAAGACAAACACCCTATGTTCAAATAGATCTAATGATTGCACTTGAGCCTGGTTGATTTGATGGTCGTGCTCCAAGAAAGTTGCTCAAAATTTAAGGAGGATTCCTTCGAATCAATGAGATCGACGATCGTATGCAATATAGAAAGATCCAATAGCAACGCTCCACTCAAAGGACAAATCAAAGGTAATGAAATCAATGGATGCGTTCAATCCCACCTAAGATCCAACGGATGCGATTTCATGAAGCCATCTGTAAGTAATAAATCAAAGAGCAAAAGTGAATCAATGGATACACTTGAACTAGCCCATATCCGATGGTAGCGCTTCATTTAAAAGAAATTATAAACCAAAGGGAAATCAACGACCATGTTTCAACCCACCAAGATCTAACAGCCACAATTTGATCAGGGACATATAAAGAATAAAGTAGAATACGACGATAGCGCTCAATCCAAGTAAATATCCTATGACTGTGATCTCACGAAGCTCTTAAAGGTTAAAAAATTGAATAAAGACAAAATGAGATCCGATAGTCACGTGCAATCAGGAGAGATCCAATGATAGCACTTTATCAAAGCATATACCCATTAAAAGAGTACGATTACATCTTAATCGGACGGTTGCGCTCTTACCTACTAGATCTGACAGTGGATAATGTCCAAAATGGTTGATTGACTAAGTCATGTTTGACCAAGATTGAACAACCATGCCTATCCCCGATTTAATCCAATGGTTGTGCTTACCCATGACCATGAAAGAGAAATGAAGACAAAAAAAGAGTATACGGCTCTACAGGATTTAACGATAGTGATGAATCCTAACTAGATCAGAAGGTCGCACGTGAAAAATCTACATGGACGATAAAAGCAATATTAATAACAAGGTGTGCAAGGACAATAAACCCACTTTGCCATAAAATATTTAAAATAACCATATAGAATAACCTTAGCACCCTAGTATTTTTTAGCAAAGCATTGGTTCGAAAGATCAGAGAGTGAGCAGAAACTTGAAAGCTTCATTTCAGTAAGCAAGAATAGTTTTTGAGAATGATATGGAGGCTTGGGGAACTAATTTCATGCCCAAACACATAGAGGAGGCAGTGAAGTTCGTCACAAACCAATCGCCATATGTTGAGCTCCCCTAACCAGCTATGCCTAGGAGTACAATGTATGATTTCGCTCGTAAAAGTGGGCCAAGTAAAAAGCTCCCTCCCGCACAACAGTATGAGATGGAGAATACCTATATCAGAATTTGTGCTTATACGATGGAAAATGATGACAAAACCCCTTGGTTGCTAGCAGACCTGTTCCACAAAGTGAGAAGACTGTAACATAAGGGGTTTTCCTAAGAGTAATATGTGGACCAGTGTAAAAAGCTCACTCTCGCACAATAGTATGAGATGGAATAGATTGTCATTGCTCCAGAAGCAAAGAGACCTAGGTTGTCACTGCCCTCCACGAATGTGGTGTTGGAAATATCTAAAGAACAAATAGTTTTTAGTTATGCCCAAGAGCATGTACAAATGGTAGCAGGAATGGGAGGCAGGGGAGATGATTCTGCAACCAGGGTGGAAATAGAAACTCCCAGATCAGATATGGCAGAGGTGCACTTACCTACCCTACAGGAACTTGTTGTTCTCAAAGTCAATGAGAGAACTAGAGGACTTTTAGTTCATGGAAAAGAAGGTGATATGGTCAGGGTAGCCAAAGCAGTACAAGAGCAAAATTTGGACCAGCTGCATCAGAGCAACACATAATTAAGAAGCCAACTAGAGACAAGTGATAAAGAAAAAGCAAAGATGCAAGCTTTGATAAATGAACTTAGAGAAGAGTTGGCACAAAAGAACACCATAGTAGCTCAGCCCCCTTGGTGGTGAAAATCCTCAATTATACTTATTACTTGAATACTATAAAAAGGGAGATGTCTCTTAAAATTCGAGACAAGATCAATGGAATCACTGAGATGTTCAGGAAGATTAAGGTAATCCGAGTCACCACTCAAGAAATGGAAAGCTTGATTTACCAAAAGGAAGAAGACCTCGAGATCATTCACCCTACTCTTAATTTAATGTTAGAATATTTCAAAGAGATGTAGAACCAAGAAGTACTATTAAACAAATAATTTGAGGTCAAATGTAACATTGAATTCATGAAAGCATTTATGTTCACATCAAACATGGGGAGATGGCACAATAATGTTGCAGAAATGTTTAGTCTATTGGATGATATAACAGAGAAATTGGTAGATATAGGGTTATCTTTGGAAGAATTCTTAGAAGCTGCCAGTGTAGAAGATCTCCTCAAAGAAAAAATAGATGACTTTGATTGTGAGCCTAATGACGAGCTTGAAATGACCAGACAAACTACTTTCTTAGTAAATACTATGGAGATACTGATCACCCAGTATGAAAAAAGCAAAAACTATATTAGCATACAGAAAAACAGAATTTTGCAGGAAATGAACATGTTAAGATTTGCTGTAACTTTCAACATTGAAGCTTGGAGGATGATTGGAAAAAAGGTCAGATGGTTGCAGCAGGGTAAAAAGGGAAAAGAAATTAAAATATGCAACCTACAGCTAGAAATGAGTTCCCCCCTAGAGATGAAGAACATATTATTCAGAAAGAGGAGACGTCCAAGGCAAAAGGCCAATCAGATGATCAGAAAGAAACAAAAAAAGAAAGAACTCAGGAGGGAAGAACAGACAAAGGAAGCCCTTAATGTACTAATATCACCGGTTAAAAAATTTAATGCAAAAATGTCAAAGAAGGATGTACAGTATGAAGAAAAAGAATAATGGGAGCCAGTTGTACAAGTTTTGGAGGTAAATCATATGATGACAAGTGTAAGGCCAGGATTAGGCCAAAAATAATAGATTCAAGAACTTGGAGCTATAAAGACACCAGTTGTAATCAGAATCTGCATCAAGCATTTAGAGATAGAATTTTTTCTAAGATGTATACTTGAGTGCCATTTTGAGTTGTGATGTTGTATCCCCTTTTATATATTTTTTCTTGCTCATTTCTCTTTCCTCTCATTACTATGCAGGATTTTGATAGGAAAGTGCTCAAGAAGCTAAGATCATTTCCAGATCTATTGAGCTTGAGGTTTAGAGACATCAAGAAGAGTAGAAGAGTATTACCATATTGGAACAAGAAGAGTAGAAGAGTTTTGTTACATCATTTAAATAGAATTTCTTCATTATATTGATGTATCCTTGAAAAATAGAGTTAAATGGCATTCTACCAACTCTGCTTGTAATATTATGTGAAATCAATACAATTTTGGTTCTCATTTCGATTATTTCTTTGTCTCAGTATTGTAAATTATTACGTAATGTGTTACATTATTTGAATGTGTTACGTACATTTCTCTCGTTGGCCAACTATTATGTCTGTTACGATATTCGAATGAATGTGATAGTGTCAATTCTTTCTTAGTCCTTTTTCATTCTTTTCATTTTACAAGTGTTGTTAAATTGCTATAACAGCCCAATGAATCTAGGCACCGGTCCACATAAGGTATAATAAATAGTTATTTTCATTGCTTGGTCATATTAATATATTTAGCGTATTATTTTAATCTGGAGTGTGTAATCTTTGTAATATCATAAATTACCACTAGGGGTTTCCTTACCCATTATGTAGCTTTCTTGTAACAATAGCTATTTTTAATTATAATGAAGAGGTAGGTTGACCAGAGCCTGTAATAGCTCGTTGGTTTTAAACGATTTCTTGTAGCATGACAATTGAATCCTATGGATGCAAGAAATGGTTCCAACACACCCTTTTGGTTAAATATCGAGCAGATTATGAGATCTAGATGGAAGCGCACAATCCATGGTTAATTCGATAGAGCGTGTTTGCCAAGTTGCCCAAACATTAAAGGTCAAATTCAAGTATTGGTCATAACCTAAGGTTTCGTAAAAAAATTAATCAAGGGTATGCACCTCTTTCAGCTAAACCACGAGCAAGGTCTGTTATCTCGATGACAACGCTTAATCCTATCTCAATTCGATGGTAAGCCCTCATCAAAGAAGTCAAAGATTAATGACAAACTTCATTAAAGGGTTAACCGAACTTAGCATTAATAATTTGATGTTTATAAAGGTTTTAAATCATCAACCGTGTGTTAAAAGACTTACGAATTTGTTGATTTGGCTGAGCGCATACGAATATTCTTTAATCCAATGCTGCACGCTCCTAGATGTGCAAGGTCTTTAAGAAGTCAAAGTCTAAGGCTGGTCAGCACCGGTTAAAACCTTAATTAAATTGATTAACTAATGTGTATTAAAGCTAATATCGCAATGAAGCTTGGAGATAATTAGTGTGCAACTTCTCTGATCTAGATGATGGTGCATGATCTCATTAAGATCTACTGGCATACGCTACCAAAGATAACTGAATTTTAACATCGAATGTTTAATAAGTGTCTGAGGATCATATTTTAGTTAATCATCATTAAGAAAAACTAATTATGACTAAACAAGGGTTTGAGCACATAATAAAAGATTCCCCCTTGGAATAAAAAGTGCATAGCATTTCAGATCTCGACGACAGTGCTCACCCTCGCCCAGATCCAATGGTACCGCACTCCTGAAGTGTCTAAAGATTAGTACGCAAGGTTTTATCAGGTGATTAATCAAACTATTTTATTTAAAATTAATCTCCATGCATAATCAGTATTACTAAGGGTCTAATACATTGACCCCCTTCTTTCGCTTAACCTACATGCATATCTAAAGAATTCAATATGCACGCACATCTGTTATTTGATCTAACGATGAGCGCATGGAGAGGTGATCAAAATTTAAGTGCTTATGGTTTAAATCGAAAGTTATTAAAAGCCCTCAATCACCGATTAATATTAATAAATTCAGATTATGTGTGGGTTTAATACATTGATTAATAATGAATGACCAAGAGTTACAAAGCTTAGGCCTAAATGTTTTAAATCAAATTATTGCTAATACAAAATTTTCAACCTAATACTCGAGATTAATCTAATTAATTGGGTAAGTATTTATATATCATTGGGATCTCAACGACAACGCACAAGGTAAACTGAATCCAACCATGGATTATCTGTTTTAAATGAAAAATAAAAGATCAATTGAATTAGTTTGCCTAAGTTACATAATATTTAAATGAATTAACTGAGCCTAAATATTGAATTGTAATTTTCATATATACAGTGTACTTTGAAATAACCCTCACATAGATTTAAACGATCCAATGGAGGTGTCTCATCAAAAGTAAAACCAATGATGTGTGCATCATACGAGGAACCATATTATCCTTACAAACACACAGTTAGCAATGACATTAACTCCAGATCAAACCAAAGTACAATCAAAAGCTTAATAATAGTTGTAAATTCAGACAGTAACTGAGGAAAGAGATATTCAGACGATCAAACTGAATCCCACAAATTGTACCAAGATAAATAAAACCAAGCTACTCAAGCAACAAATCTGATACCTAGAAACCGAATCAAATCTCTTCATATCTTCTTAACTTGATCACGTACTGGGTGAAAATAGAATAAGTCTGCTCAGAATGGACTGATACAAAAAATTCTCAAAGGATAAATATGGGCTGAAGTGAGCAAGAATCATTGTTCATAAGAATTTTAACAATGGTAATAGAGTGTAAAGTGCAGATCCAAATCTTTGAGAAAAAGTCTCTATGGTGCAATTAGTTCTTGTATTGCACACTTAGAAAATGCAAGAAGTGCAACAAAAGTGAGAGTATACTCAGCTCTCAAAAATATTATTCACTTAGTGCTTCAACGAAATAGATTTATAGAGGAGTAATTTCAATGGAGTATAGTTATGAAAGTACATCATAATTTCCACTCCATTCATTTTATGTACTTCTAGCTCTCATTTTCCATTTTTTCATTCTTCCTACCTATCACTGCCCTCCTCTTTCTAAGCATTCTCTCTTGACCATCATAACTGTTCACCCCAAAAAGCATCATCTCACCATAATCCAATGCAGAAATCAACTTCTATTGTTCCCACCTACTCCACTACCATTCTATAATCTATTCTATTCCATCCTACTATTCTCCACATCTCATTTCATCTCTTCACTATCACATCAGGTCCCCCTCTCTTTCAAATTAAAAATCCATTACAGCAAACTAGTTTGATCCCAATTGATAAATTTAGATGACTAGGATAAATAGGAAATATAGGTTCACCATATCTACACAAAGATAAAACATAAAAATTTCTCAACCAACCATATTTTAAGAGCTCCCTTCAAATCAAGAGCAAAATTATAATAGGAAGCCCAACTCTAAGTGTTTCATAATAGTTGGATAGCACACAAAGAGATCAAGCCAATAAACAAAGAGATCGAACCTGAGAATGACAAGTGTAAGGCCCAGATGAGGACAAAAATAACTGAATCAAGAACTAGAGGCTATAAAAGAAAGCAGCCACAGTCAGAATCGACATCAAGATTTAAATATAGCAAATCATTGCTACGAGGTATACTTGATTACCCTGTAGTTGTGCTGTTGTATTACCTTTATGTCTTTTTTCTCTTCATCCCTTATTTCCTCCCCTTTGCTATGCAATTTCTGATAGAATAGCACTCAAGAAGTTGAGATCATTTCTAGATCTATTGAGCCTAAGGTTCAAAGACTTTTTTTATTACCAGAATAAGGAGAGTAGAAGAATTCTATCATAATATTTGAATATAACTTCTTCATTATATTAACACATTTTTACAGAGTTAAATGGCATTCTGCCAACTTTACATGTAATATCATTGAAAGCTAATACAATTTTAGGTCTAATTTCTGTAAATTCTTGTCTTTGGTTTTATGTGTTGCTTCATAATGGATTTATTATGATATTTGAATGAGTTTAATAACACCAATTATGATATTTGAATGGATTTATGTTCAATTGAATGTTTAATTAAAAATGCTATAATATCCCAATGAATCTAGGCACCGATCTACACATAAGGCATAATTAGAATTTTTATTCTTGCTTGGTCAATTTTATAGAAGTAGTCTAAGACTAAAATCTGGAAGTGCATAAGCTTGTAAAATATTTAATTTTATCACAAGGGTTTCCTTACCCTTTTTGGTCCATAACAAAATATTTTACCAACTAAAAAAAGAGGTAGGTTGGCCAGAGCCTATAATAACTTGTTGGTTTCAAATAATTTTTTGAAGCATGACATATCGATCCTATGGATGCAAGAAATTGTTCCAATAGGATGCAACACCTCTATTTTAAAAGGCGGGGCTATCACCTATTATTAGGTAGGAGGTGGGGCCAGCCGCCGGCCCGCTCTCTATTTTAAAAGGGGATCGATGACAACGGAGAATAAGAGATTTTCTTTAGAAAACAAATAAGATCCTTATTTTAAATAGAGGGCGTTCGGGTCCAGTACTGACGGCTGGGGAGCGAGCGGCGGGGAAAGCTATTGGTTAGAATGCGCCAGAGGGAGCAACCGAGGGATACCAGAGCTCTTTCAAAGTGTGAGTGAAAAAGCTTTTAAAGATATACTCAAAGGGTTAGTTGATTAGTTGGTTGTTTTGCTCATAACAGCCCTCTTGAAAACTTTAAGGAGGCGAAGAAGTTATTATGTTATCTCCGACTAACCACATTCCACTGGAGTGGGGCCTTATTAATCTAAAAGCCCGTTATTCTATTAATCTAAAAGCAGATACAGAAGTGAACTTTTATTATCTGAGAGGTCCATGGATAATAGCTTACTATCATAGTGCTATCAGCCAATCCAACCTGGAGCTAAACTTTATTGGGTTGAGAAATTAACTTAACTTAACTTAAGGGAAATTCTATTAATCAATGATGGATAAAAGCTTACTTTTTAAATGACCCACTCATTCTAGTAGTTGGTTGGGACCTCAAGGATCGAGATCTCCTAATGGTATGGTGGGAAGCCTCCCAATATACTATCCCCTTTAGTAGCATACATCAACTTAGGGTTCTTAACTTTACACTTTTGATCGTGTGGCTAAGATTAAGTCATATCCTAGGGCTAAGATTAAATGATGGAAGTGGCATGGATTGAGTGGGATGGATGGTAGGGATTTAATCTGATTGGATAGTGGAGGTTAAATGAACTTATAATTATATAATATAATATTAAATAAATTAAATATAATATAAAATATTATATAAAATATTAAAATAATATAATATATATTAAAATAAGTCCTATTTTGGCGGGAAAGGGGAAAATGGGCCTTTTTGAAGGCGGGAAAGGGAAAATGGGCCTTTTGAATGCGAGAAAGGGGGATGGAGGACAAGTGGAAGGTGGAATGACTAGGAAGGTGGATGAATGGCTGCAATTTGGTGTCTACACATCTGACTTAATCTTGCTTATTCAAGCTTTCCGGGCCCGGTGTGTGTGTGTGCGTGTTTCTAGATAGTTGTGGCATGGCGAGCAGGGGGGATTTGTTGTTGTTGCTAAATGGGATGGATAGTTAGGAGACGAGGGCAAGCTGTTGGATGAGGCTTTCAAAGACTGACCATGCATAGGGTACTTTGGAGCGATCCGTAGAATGACTACTGAAGAAGCCCACCTAGCTGATAGCATTAACCACTGCAATTATCCCTCTCTGAATTAGAGATGTGTGCTTTCATCCCGGAAAAAAATGTGGTTTACCACCTTTTAAAAAAGTTCTAAAGGGACAAATCAAAAGCTATCTTTCACCCCTCAAAAAAGCTTAGGAAACCATCCATTCCGGGCTACCTTAAAATAAAGGATCATACAGCTGCTCAGATATTGCCACTAAAGCAAGTAAGATCATCTGGCCGCGGAGGCTATCTCTTCAATATAGAAAAAGATCTCCCGAGTTGATGATTTATTCGTGAGTTATTCTCTCTATTTTAAAAGGGGAGCCTCTCGGGGGTAATATCTCATGACAAATTTTATTTTAAAGGGCATACTACTTCCATAGTTGTCTGTGGAACTACATCATAGAAACGATCGGGCTGGCTGGGTTCGAACCTATGGCCATACCTATGGCAAGCACCTCATAATGAAGAATGCCGCTCACCTTTTCAAAAGCCGATCACTCAAGCCTTTAATAGAAGCTCTTAAACAGGTCGAATTGGAAAAAACCTTCCGGGAGAACGCCCTGCCCTTCTCTACACTCCGGCCCCTAAAAAAAGCAGAATATCACAGTCAAATGCCTTAAATAATAGAGGAGGGCGCGGCGGCCCATGTCTGTGAAGTGGGAATGCCGTCCTATCCTTCTATATGGGAATTAGAAAATCCACTCAGGAGGTAGTAGAATGTAGGCCTAAAATGGCCACATCCTTTGAAAGCATTGAGGATTTTATTCTAAGGCATAAAATCTCCATTTCACATCTTTCCTAGTGCATTTTGCAATAGATCCGCAACAAGAGTTTCCCAATCTACTTAAAACTTAGTGTATTTTGGGATTAAGCAAGTTAATTTTCATTCCGCTCAATTTACAGTGCATTTGAAAGTGGATTCCAAACAAGTCTTGATTCCATTGGGTGATGATGACATCAGCACAAGAAGAAGTGCAGAATGGTGATTATGGGTAGTTTTTGCATGCTCTAAGTGGCTAAGTGTCGACTAGTTCTCATTTCACTGAGTTCCAAGAGTAATTTGGTACAAAATGGTGACTTAAAGTTTAAAATCATTGAAAGGGATGTAAAATGGTGACAAAGAGTGTTTTACACTCCCTCCAAAGTAGAATTATGACAAAGCTCATTTTATACTGCCTTTAATGCGAAAATGTGATTGACGTTGGTTTGGTGCATGTTCCAAATGGCTAAGTATTGGTAAGCTTGAATCTATGGAGTACAAAAGGTATTTTACACTAACTCTGGTGCAGAATGGAGACAGAAGGATTTTTTAAACTACTTTCAGTGAGGATTGGTGATTTCGCACTCCAATTAAGGGAAAGATAATGTCATCATACTTTTTATGCGGATTGCAATCTACTTAATGCCAAAGAATAAAAATAAGGCTAAGGTGATTGGTAGCAGATTTTCTTCCACTCATTCCTTAGTGTATTCCATGTCAGAATCTGATTCCATAGAATCAAGGCCACAAAAGATGATGTGAGCAATTAAAAAGTGTGAAATGGCACTTTGATCTTTCTCTGCTAATTTGTAGAGTATTGTTTGAGTTTTAATCATAGTTGTTCATGATGAAGATCAACAATTGAGAGTTTGCTAAATTATTGAAGTATTTAAAAGCAATTTATTATCATATCTAATTGCAGTCAGTTGGAGGGAATGAAGACAAATCATCGAAGGGTTTCAAGAACAAGAACCAGAAGTAATTGTAGATCAACGACATATCAGAGCTTTCAAGAATGATATATGAATCATATGTGATCTCTAACGGCCTAAATAGCAATTGCCATAAACGAACCAACAAGTTTTAGAGAGCCAAGCTGCCATGGTAGATTATTTATAGCGGATTTTCTAGATTGTGCTAGCCAGTAAGATAATGCCAGAAAAACTCTCTACTGAGTTATAAATATGTAATATTTGTAATGTCTCCTTAATATTATTTCATTTACAAACTATAAATAGAGGCCAAACCCTTATTTTCAAGGGTTGGCTCTAGTGCATTTGCTTGCCCTACTATAAATATTTTTGTGAGCTAATGGAAGGAGCATTACTCCAATTTTTGACTCATTGAGCTAATGGAAGATGCATTTATATTAATACTTAAATGGTTAGTTCATTAGAGCTTATTGGATTACTAGTTGTGAGAGTAATTGAAATTTGTTCATGGTTAGATCTGTGTCATTACAAAATTTATTTTTGTTAAAACTATTGGTCTAATATGCTAATTTAGATTATTAATACTAGATGTTGGAATTGCTTTATGCAATATGCCTCTATTTATGCTAATGTGTAAAGATTTCATGGGTTTGGGTGTTGTTAATCTTGAGTGATGGGACAGTAGAAATAGCTTGTGGGAGCTTTTTTTGTAGTTGCCTATGTTGTTAGCCTATCTAACCACTATTTTTCATAACATCTCTAACCCTAAATATTTTCTAACATTTATATCAAAACCCTATTTGAGATTTAATTGCGTCAACACTATTTTAAGTTGACAAGGAACCAACCTATTCAAGAGGTTGGATTAAATTTATCTTTGGTCCATCCAATGCTTGAGTTTCGAGTTGCAACTATCGAGTGCATGCTTGGACAAAAAGTTGGAATATAGACAATTGTAGTGTCAAGTAAAACTTGATGTCAATTCGGTGCCCAAAAAATTTCACGTTTGTTTTAGGAGAGAGAAGTATAGAGAGTTTATAGATAGAGAGCCTCCCCGAAATGGCAAAGCGGAGAGCCTCCTCTTATATCTTAAGAGGTCGCGGTTATGGATAGAGAGGAGGATAGAGAGCCTCTAAAACCTCTACCTGACCTCACCCTACCTCTAAATAATAGAGGGGTGGGTCGAGCCTTCAAAATCTTAAAAGCAGCTATCCCCCTTAAGATCTCCTCTTGACCCAGAGAACGAGAGAGATCAGGAGGTCGAGGGCCTTATTAACAAAAGCAAGGAGAGGGCTCTTTAGAACTTCAAGCAAGGGAGAGGGCCATGGCAGATTATATAGAGAGCCCACTCTTAAGACTAGAGAAATATCCTAAGAGGAGCTCTTAAGACTAGAGAAATATCTTGAGAGGTCATTTATAGAGCTCCTCAGCATTGATTCACGGTTGTTCGAGCTCGGAGAGGGCGGGTAGGCACTCGACCTCTTTCAAATTCGAGTCAGGAGGGAGAGGACCTCTTAAGAGAAAACTACTCGACCCACCAACTCTGATCTCTTTAAGAGTCGAGTTTGTCCATTATATACGTATTAACGACTTTAATTCATGTATGCTTTTACCCTTTTAAAATAGAGGGGAGAGCGCTTTTAAAATGAAGGGGAGCGAGCCCCGCAAGCAAGCAAGCAAGCTACTTTTAAGGTAAGGTTGGCTGGCGTATTATTTCAAATAGGTTTAACACTCTCTATCGCAAAGTTGTTAATACGTATAGAAGAAACTAAAAAAAAACCCCCCTTTCGCTCTTTTGATTCTTTCTTTTACGAGCTCACCCCACCTCCTTACCTCTTATAACAGAGAGGAGAGCCCTTTCAAAATAGAGAGGAGAGGTAGGGTAAATTGGAAAAAACAACTCGACCAACCTCATAAAAATGAGGGTCGAGTTGAGGCATGTCGAGTGCGGATATGCCCCTTAAAAAAGTGTCATTTGTTAATACGTATATAATACGACTCGACCTGTTTTGAAATAAATGCCCTGCAAAAAAATGAGAAGTGTGGGAGAGCCTCTCTACCTTTAAATAGAAAGCTTTCCCTTTCCCGAAATGTTATAACATGTAAGGTATCTAGAATGTCTTTAAATCCCAAGATGTTTTTCCTTCTGAGAATAAGGAAATATTCAAATTCTCTCGATTTTGTAGTTTGGGGTGTATAACCGATCGGATCGGAAGGGTAAGTCAAAAAAATGTGTATGTATATGTACATATATGATCCTCAAAGACCAAAATGATATTGATATAAAAAGCATGGAGTGGCATAATATCGGGATGAGAATGTTGGAAGTTATAAGTGGTAAGCGATGTGGATAGCAATTTCGTATTTATATAAAGCTGAGTACTGAGAGTACTAAGAGTACAGATGGAGACTTATGGTTTGGAAGCTCTTCACATATCTGTAGATACATAATGTTAATGCTCTCGTATGCTCAAATTTGAAAATAAAGAGGGTGGGCCCCTTGAAACTAATATCAATTCTTTGAAAAGGAAGCACCTCCTCCTCCAATATATAAGTAAGCTTTAAGCTTATTTTATATAAGGAAACATTTTCATTCCTAAGAGAGTTTGATATCTTGTATAACCCCAACATCTAAATCCCAATAGTGAAGGGGTTGGGCACTCCATTTAAAGGGTTTTTTATAGGTTTAAGCCTTATAATCCTAAAGAGCTATCGAGGATTGAGTGATCACCCTTATTCAAATTGAGTGATCGACTATATTATTCTACCCCAATTCTACGATAGTGAGTGATCTAAGCCCCTATTCATCTTTGAGTGATTGACTGCTTATTCATATTGAAGTCTAAGCCCCTATTCGAATATCTGATAGTGAGTGATCAACCCATTTCATGAGCCCTATTTGTATTGAAAGGCTCATTTAAAATGCATCCTCCTCAAAAACATAGGGGCTCTCTATTTTAAAAGGTATAGGTCCCCTTTTCATTATAGATAGATAGATTTTTATTTTATTTTAATAGCTTATTCGAAAAGCTCAAGAAGGAAAAATAGGGTGACGTCCAGCTAGCTGGATAAGAAAATGTAGGAGAATCTGTTAAATCATCATCGACTAGTTAAACTAAATTCATCTATTTCTACTCAAAATAAGGCTTGGTAGGCGGCCTAAGCGTAGGTAAATTTTTACTTTCCCTAGGAGTGGCTCTTTAAGGTTGAATAGGAGCTATAATCTAACTTTTTATTGGAATCAAAACTGGTGTCTCCTCTATATTCGATTGGTTCTTTAAGGTTTCTCCATTCCCAAAAAGAGAGGTAGGAAAATGTGTGTGTGCTTGGAGGAAGGGAAAGGGCTCTTTAGGCTTACTACCCATCCCCATCCCATATCTGTGTGCAATCACTAGCTTATCTCCAGCGGCGGCATAAACAACCGCATAATGAACCGCTTCACCCGGCGCAGTTTTTAAAATAGAGAGGACTCTCGGAGCTATAGGTTCAATCGTCACCCTTTTAAGGTGAAAGCTAATGAAAAATCGGATCGAAACGAAATCTTCTAACCTATTCTCAACTGCTGGCACTAGAACATATTTTGGTTACATTCGTTTACTTGATAGGTGGTGAGTCACATAGCTAGGTCTGGATCCGGTAATAGGAAGAAATCCCCATATAGAAGGATAGGACGGCATTCCCACTTCACAGACATGGGCCGCCGCGCCCTCCTCTATTATTTAAGGCATTTGACTGTGATATTCTGCTTTTTTTAGGGGCCGGAGTGTAGAGAAGGGCAGGGCGTTCTCCCGGAAGGTTTTTTCCAATTCGACCTGTTTAAGAGCTTCTATTAAAGGCTTGAGTGATCGGCTTTTGAAAAGGTGAGCGGCATTCTTCATTATGAGGTGCTTGCCATAGGTATGGCCATAGGTTCGAACCCAGCCAGCCCGATCGTTTCTATGATGTAGTTCCACAGACAACTATGGAAGTAGTATGCCCTTTAAAATAAAATTTGTCATGAGATATTACCCCCGAGAGGCTCCCCTTTTAAAATAGAGAGAATAACTCACGAATAAATCATCAACTCGGGAGATCTTTTTCTATATTGAAGAGATAGCCTCCGCGGCCAGATGATCTTACTTGCTTTAGTGGCAATATCTGAGCAGCTGTATGATCCTTTATTTTAAGGTAGCCCGGAATGGATGGTTTCCTAAGCTTTTTTGAGGGGTGAAAGATAGCTTTTGATTTGTCCCTTTAGAACTTTTTTAAAAGGTGGTAAACCACATTTTTTTCCGGGATGAAAGCACACATCTCTAATTCAGAGAGGGATAACGGCAGCGGTTAACGCTAATCAGCCAGGCGGGCTTCTTCAGTAGTCAGTCTACGGATCGCTCCAAAGTACCCTATGCATGGTCAGTCTTTGAAAGCCTCATCCAACAGCTTGCCCTCGTCTCCTAACTATCCATCCCATTTAGCAACAACAACAAATCCCCCCTGCTCGCCATGCCACAACTATCTAGAAACACGCACACACACACACCGGGCCCGGAAAGCTTGAATAAGCAAGATTAAGTCAGATGTACGCTGTACTAAAGGGGATAGTATATTGGGAGGCTTCCCACCAGCTCATTGGGAGATCTCGATCCTTGAGGTCCAACCGACTACTGGAATGAGTGGGGCATTTAAAAAGCAAGCTTTTATCCATCACTGATTGATTGATTGATCGAATTGCCCTTAAGTTAAGTTAAGTTCCCAACCCAATAAAGTTTGGCTCCGGGTTGGACCGACCGATAGCGCTGCGATAGTAAGCTATTATCCATGGACCTCTCAGATAATAAAAGTTCACTTCTGTATCTGCTTTTAGATTAATAGAATAACGGGCTTTTAGATTAATAAGGCCCCACTCCAGTGGAATGTGGTTAGTCGGAGATAACATAATAACTTCTTCGCCTCCTTAAAGTTTTCAAGAGGGCTGTTATGAGCAAAACAACCAACTAATCAACTAACCCTTTGAGTATATCTTTAAAAGCTTTTTCACTCACACTTTGAAAGAGCTCTGGTATCCCTCAATTTTTCCCTTTGGTGCATTCTAACCAATAGCTTTCACCACCGCTCACTCCCCAACCGTAAGCACTGGACCCAAATGCCCTCTATTTCAAATAAAAATCTTATTTGTTTTCTAAAGAAAATCTCTTATTCTCCGTTGTCATCGATCCCCTTTTAAAATAGAGAGCGGGCCGGCGGCTGGCCCCACCTCCTACCTAATAATAGGTGATAGCCCCGCCTTTTAAAATAGAGAGGCTGCACCCTATTGGAATAATTTCTTACATCCATAGGATCGATTTGTCTTGCTGCAAGAATTTGTTTGAAACCAACGAGCTATTATAGGCTCTGATCAACCCGCCTCTTTTATCTAGTAAAATATTTTTTTATGACCAAAAAGGGTAAGGGAACCCCTATGATAAACTTAAAGATTTTACAAGCTTATGCACTTCCAAATTTTAGTATTAGACTACTTCTATAAAATTGACCAAGCAAGAATAACAGTTCTAATTTTGCCTTATGTGTAGACTGGTGCCTAGATTCATTGGGTTGTTATAGCAATTTTAATTATACATTCAATTAAACAAAAATAATGGGGAAAAGAAGAAATTTGTTCTATTAAACTCATTCTAATATCATAATAAAGCCATCATGAAGCAACACACAAAACCAAAGACAAGAATTTATAGAAATGAGACCTAAAATTATATTAACTTTTAATGACATTACATGCAGAGTTGACAAAATGCCATTTAACTGTGTAAAAATATGTTAATATAATGAAGAAGTTATATTCAAATAATGTAAGAAAATTCTTCTACTCTCCTTATTCCAATCTGGTAACATAAAAGTCTCTGAACCTTAGCTCAATAGATCTAGAAATGATCTCAACTTCTTAAGCGATATTCTATCAAAACCTGCACATCAAAGGGGAGGAAATGAGGGATGAAGAGAAAAAACACAAAGGGAATACAACAACATAATTACAGGGCACTCAAGTATACCTCTTAGCAATAATTTGCTATCTTTAAAGCTTGATGCCGATTTTGATTGTGGTTGCTTTCTTTTATAGCCTCTGGTTCTTGATTAAGTTATTTTTGGCCTCATCTAGGCTTTACACTTATCATACTCTAGCTTGATCTCTCTATTCATTGGTTTTATCTCTTTGTGTGTTATCCAACTATTATGAAATACTTAGAGCTAGGCTTATTTTTATAATTTTGCTCTTTATTTGAAGGGAGCTCTCAAAATATGGTGGGCTGGGCAATTTTTGTGTTTTATCTTTGTGCATAAAGATGGTGAACGAGATATACAAATATATATATATGTGTGTGTGTGTGTGTGTGTAATTATTTCTAGTTTATCCTAGTCATCTAAATTTATCAGTTGGGATCAAACTAGTTTGTTGTAATGGATTTTTAATATGAAATAGAGGGGGACCCGATATGATGATGAAGAGAGGAAATGAGATATGGAGAATAGTAGGACATAATAGAATAGATTACGGAATGGTTATGGAGTAGGTGGAAACAATGGAAGTTGATTTGTGCATGGGATGGTGGTGAGATGATGCTTTGTGGAGTGAACGGTTACGATGGTCAAGAGAGAATACCTAGAAATAGGAGGGCAATGATAGGTAGGAAGAATGATAGAATGTAAAATAAGAACTGGAAGTACATAAAATGAATGGAGTGGAAATCACAATGTACTTTCGTAACTATACTCCATCGAAGTGACTCCTCTGTAACTATATTCTATCAAAGCGCTGAGTGAATAATATTTTTGAGAGTCGAGTATACTCTCAATCTTGTTGTGCTTCTTGCATTTTTTGAGTGTGCAACACAGGAAGTGATTTCACCATCGAGACTTTTCTTGAAGATTTAGTCTACACTTTACACTCTATCACCATTGTTAAAATTCTTATGAACAATGATTCTTGCTCGCTTCGGCCCATATTTATCCTTTGATAATTATTTGTATTAGTCCATTATAAGCAGACTTATTCTATTATCGTTGAGTACGTGATCACGTTATGAAGATATAAAGAGATCTGATTTGATTTCTAGGTATCAGATTTGTTACTTGAGCAACATGCTTTTATTTATCTTGATACAATCCATAGGATTCAATCTGATCATCTGAATATCTCTTTCCTTGGCTATTGTCTGAATTTGTAGCTATTACTAAGCTTTTGATTGTACTTTGATCTGATCTGGTGTCAATGTCATCATTGACTATGTTTCTATAAGGATAAGATTGTTCATATTATGATGTACATGTCATTGGTTTTACTTTTGATGAGACACCTCTGTGGGATCGTTTAAACCTGCGTGAGGATTATTTCAAAGTACACTGTATTAATGATTTTTTTTTTAAAGTGAAAAACCCCTTGCGGGGCCGCCTTGGTATGAGAGACTATGAATAGGGGGTTATACACCGTCAAAGTCACCTAGGAGTCGCGCTTGGTCTTGCCTGAACCAACATTATCAATTTATTTGGGGTACCCAATTCAACTTTTTGGTAGGGTGGAGATTCGAACCTGGGACCTCCCTTGGAGGATTGGCCTCTCCTCTCCAAATCACCTACAACACCAGGTACATAGATCCTGTATTAATGAAAATTACAGTTCAATATTTAGGCTCAATTTATTCATTTAAATCTTATGTAACTTAGGCAAACTGATTCAAACTATGTCATTTAAGTTTGGTTAACCCTTTAATAAATTTTTTCATTAACCTTTGACTTATTTTACGAGCGCTTACCATCAGATTGAGATAGGATCAAGCGTTGTCATCGAAATTAGCAAACTTGCTTATAGTTTAGCTGAAAGGGGTGCGTACCCTTCATTAAATTTTTAATGAAACCTTAGGTTATGACCAATATTTGACTTTGACCTCTAATGATTGGGCAACTTGGTGGATGCGCTCCATCAGATTAACCATGGATCGAGTGTTGCCATCTAGATCTCACAATCTACTCGATATTTAACCAAAAGGGTGCATGACCCTCACTTTAGGTTTATTATATTTTATTAACCTTAGACCTTATGATATGCAAACTTAGACCATGGTATTATTGCCTTAACCTTTGAGTGGTTCATGAGCATGCATCCATCCATATCTTTGGGGGTCGCACATGTCTGTCCATATTGAAGGAGTTGCACGGGTTTTACCATAAAGGAGGCGTATACCCTCATTTGACCATTTGATTTTTCTTTTAGACCTTAGGGTTTAGAAAAATTATTCCTTTCCACTTAGGACCGAATGCTTCGAATAATTTTCTTAGAAACCTGAGGACTTAATTGATCTTCTTAGTGAATATTTCATTTCTTAGGATTTATAAATCTTTTCATAATCAAGGAAATAAATGGTTGTTTCACTTAATTACCAATAGGTATTCATCTTAACCATTATTGGCTATGGCTTTCAAATCTAATTTATCCTTATTGCTTAGGGAAAGATGAACCTTTTTGCAATGGCTCTTAAAGGCCAAAAATTAAAAACCAACCTTTCAAAAGTTTGAATGCAATGTAGACCAACAATTTGGGTGGAAGCTTTGAAACCAAAAATTTAAATTTGGGGGTATCTGATGTTGAGTCAATTTTGGCTCCAACATAGGCTTTGATTGGGAAAATGTGTTGAAGACCTGAAGCAATTGAGGATTCCAAAATCTCGTGTTTTTATTACAAGCTTTGGATAGAATCACAAACTGTTAAACATGATTAGAAATAAAAAAACATAAAAAATCTAAACTAAAAATATGACACAAAAACAGTATACATGATCTTAAACAATAGAGGATCCAAAAACTGATATTCTCTTTAGTCAATTTAGATAAGAGGATCATAATTTTAAGATCATATGTGCCTTTTAATACATTGTTATGATTGTTTAGCAATGTCTTATGATATGACTATACACAATTTATCAGAGTCACTTGTTCCATCATGCTTTGGCCGAAGTGTGTGTTAGTGTTTTATTTTGGTTTCCTGATCTTTTAGAACTTCATCATGTTTGGATAATGGTTAAGCTTATAAGATAATTTCACTCTTAAATATTTTTACCATTTGTAAGGCTCCACTACCAAACAAGCGTCTATAGCCCTGGTGGAGATGCTACTGATACCATCTGGTTTTACTCTATTGCCATTCAAGTGTCTATAGCCCTGGTAGAGGTTTTTTCAAGATATCTCAAACACTAACTCAATCTGCATTATAAATAATTTTCCTTCTCTTTTGAGAAATATTTTGATGAGTGTAAATTATGCAATGAGTGTGCCTGAGTTGAGGATCATTTTCTGGCTAAAGGATTGAGTGTAATGATTTTTGGCTTAATCATTTTACCAAAGATAAATTTATCCTTTGGACCCTGAAATTTCTTTTTGTATTGTTTGCAATGTGAGGCTTTAGCATGATGTACCAAAAACTCTGGTTTTATAGATTTTATCTCATACCATATGACAATTGCATAAACAGTAAGGAATAATACTCTACTATCTTATAATAAGATGAGAAGAAAACACAAACAAAACAACACAACAATAAGGAAACTATTTTATGGTGACTGACAAAACAAACAAAAGAACACAACCTATTGACAAAAATACAACTCTATTTTTTTATTGTATAACAACAATATATATATATATATATATATATTATTGTTATTATTAGGGCATTTCCTACCTTATGACCCCATAGAAGGGGTTTTTTTTTTTTTTGGTAAGTAGTGTTTGTATTTACAGTGGGTTTTAACAAGGATCCCAAAACCTGATTACATAAGCAATGGGCCTAGGGCATCAATCCCTTGACACTGAACACCAAAATAGAAATCTCGCCCAGCGGTAACAGATAAGCATGAAACAATCCCTCTCAGCGGAAACAAACAAATAAGAAAGAAAGTAGTTTTGGAGATCCCGCCCAGTGGGAGTAGCCAAAAACCACCATCGAGAAGATCCCGCCCAACAGGAAGCAAAGAAAAACCGTTACAATAAAATCCCGCCTCGCGGGAAGCGATCAAAACCACCACAAACAGTCCCGCCTAGCGGGAAGCAACAAGGAAATCCCGCCATCCGGGAAACCAGCAGAAAAGAAAGGATCCCACCTCGCGGGAAAACCGACGGATTTGGCGGATCCCGCCCTGTGGAGAAACCAGCCGCCCACCAGGAAAACATTTCGTTCAGCGAGAGCCATCCTGTAGGAAGCCGACAGCCAGCACAGAGAGGATCCAGCCCATCAGGAAGTGACCAAAGAGTTGTACCACAAGGAACCCGCCCCGGGAAAACAGAAGAGGATCCTAGCAACAGGGACCAAGAATCCCGTCCAAGCACAGAGCCCGCCGAGGATTCACAAGAAAAAGTGGGAAGCTATCCAAACCCTAAACCGTGACCTCCACCGCACCGAGAAACGCAGGGGACCAGATCCATGCGAATAACCTTCAAAAAACCCCAGGGGGAAGCCTGAGGGAAAAAGGGAAGGGATCCCCAACCAAACAAGGATCCCTGGGAAGCACCAGTCCGAAAAAACAACCAAGGAAACCCTAGCCGGCCGAGAGGGGTGCAAATAGTGGAGAAGGATCTCCCCCAGGAGATCATCTGCAAACAACCACTCCCCGGGAGGGATGACCTGGGTTGAGCCAGGGACTGGGCAGGAACCAGGAGCCATGGGAGGGGGAGCAGGGGAGGGAACAGAGCCCTCCCCTCTCTACTTTCTTCCCTCTTCCATCATTAATCTCAATTTGGCCATAGAAGGGGTTTTAAATCTTGAGGTGTAGACTGTTTATAGAAATTTTCATTAGTTCTCCTTCCAAGGTTTGCAAATTATAGGTATTTTGACCAACAATTTGAACTATCTGGTATGGGCCAAGCCATTTAGGTTAAAATTTCCTTTCTCACCATGTCTGTCATTTTTCGGATCCTAGTAGATTACTATGTCTCCTTCAAAGAAAGGAGTACCTTTTGCTCTCTTGTTAAACAATTTTAAAGTTTGAGTTTGTTCAATCATCCTATTAAGAGTTTCTCTTATTTGTTCTCATAACTAAGCAATTTGGTCTAACCTTCTTTATAGAGCATTAGGGTTCTCATGATCTTGCAACAACATATATAATGCTAATTTCTCTATCCTAGGAGGCAATAAGGTTTTTTCTCCATACACCATTTCATAAGGAGTTCTTCATGTATTTCTTTTGAGTGATAATCTATCTACCCATAGAGCAAATTTTATTTCACTATCCCAACTCCTTTTATTCTTACCCAATGATCTTTTAATCTTAGTAATTAAGTTTTTATTTAATGAGTCAACGAGACCATTTCTGTGAGGGTAATAATTTGTAGAGTGGAAAGTTCTATTCAATACTTAGCACAAAATTCTACCATCTCAAATGATATAAAATATTTTCCATTATTTATTACTAATTTCTAAGGAACTCCAAATCTAGTTAGAATACTTTCTTCTAAGAAATTAATAATAGTTTCAGTTATGGAACTTCTCAAAGGAGCATCTTCTACCCACTTGGTGAAGTAATCCATTGCAGTTATGATCCACTTGTGCCTACCTGATGAATTTGGATTGATCTCTCCAATTAGATCGATGCCCCATTGTGTGAATGGTGCTTATATTATTACTGGCTTGAGGGACATAGTGGCTAAATGCTTTTTACCCAAAAAAACTAGTTATGGCAGTTCCTCACATATTTATATACATATTTAAAAAGGGAAGGCCAATAGTAACTTGCTCTCATAATTTTGTTAGCAGTGGCTTTTGGTGCAAAATGTCCTCCATAAAAACCATCATGAAATTATTTAATTCTTTTTGGGACTTCTTTTTCAAATAGACAGACTAGTAATACACCATCAGGGTGTCTCCAATAAAGCATACCATATTGCACATAATATTTATGTGCTTGCAGTTTTACTGATCTCATTTTATTAGCTGACATGTCTCTAGGGGAAAATAACATTTGAAGATAAGCTAATATGTCATCATAACACTTACATTCTACATTATTGGTCCTTCTGATGTCATGCATTTCATCTACTATAACAATTTTATTAGAGTCTTATCCTTATTTATAAGCTAAATGCATTTCATGCATTTAGCTAAGACCTGCCCTCTTACAATTTTAACTATCTTGAATTCAACATCATATTGTAGTAGTTTTACCATCCACCTTGTAGTATTTTCTTATGGTTCAGATAGAGTAAAGACATCTTTTATAGCTATGAAGGGAGTGCAATAGAAAACTTTGTTAGAACCAAATATATTCTTGAAATGCTTTAATGTTTGAATTACTACATAGGCATGTTTCTCTAACAGAGTATATCTGAGATGTGCTCCCTACAAACCTAAACTCATAAAAGTTATTGGTCTTTCATTTTTTTCATCATCCTTTTTAGAAAGGATTGTAACAATAGAACAATCAGATGCAAATGAATATATGTTGAAATATTTTGAATAATTAGGGCAGGTTAAGACTGGGGTGATTGAAATGGCTTCTTTAATATTTTTAAAGGCTTCCATATTTTTGAGTGTCCATTTTATCTCTCCAGACTTCTTAACCATATCATTAATAGTCTTGGTCATTTCTAAAAATTTTGGAATAAATATTCTTACAAAATTTATTTTGCCAAAGAAAAACCTGACATCTTTAATGTTTTTAGGGGGGGAATTTTTGAGATAGCCTCGATTCTTTCTAGATCTATACTTACCCATTTTTCTAAAACTATGTGACCTAGTAATTTTCCCTATGTGGTCCCAAATATGCATTTTTTTGGATTCAAGGAAAATCCAAACTCTTTACACCTGGCAAATACTGTAGCAAGATGTTCTAAGTGATATTCTAGATTTTTAGAGAATACTATAATATCATCTAGGTATACAACCACTATTTTGAACATCAAACCTTTGAAAAAGAAATCCATTACTCTTTGGAAAGTTGCCCCTGCATTCATCAAACCAAAAAGTATTCTCAAATATTCAAAAGTACCCCATGGTGTGGTGAATGCTACCTTGTATCTGTCCTCTGGATTGATCTGTATTTTGGTTATATCAAGAAAATCCATATAACAATGACATTCTAGACGACCCAACTACTGCTTGTAACAATTGTTCCATATTGGGAAAAGGATAATTATTCTGTAATGTCATGAAGTCCTTTATATCAACATCATCTTGAAAAACCTATAAGTAGACAATATTATCTAGCACAAAAGGTTTATAAACTGAGATAGTTGGAAATCTATCCATATACTCTATGGTGATTTCAATATTATCTAGACCTGATGCATTTACAGCTAATAGGTTAGTGATATGGTTATGTTCCCTGGGAATGTATGAAATATTAAAAGCAAAAGATTTGTCAATCTCTTCCAATACTATAGTTTTATACTATTTTAACCTAGGATGTTTGGTTTGATATTTTCCTTTTATCTATTGGATAATCAGTTTTGTATCACCAATTACAATCAAGAAATTTATTCCTAACTCTTTACCTTTTCTAAGTCCAAGTAATTAAGCTTCATATTCAGCTACATTATTAGTGCAAGGAAATTCTAGTATGTAAGGAATAGCAAGGTACTTTCCTTTTATATTAGTCATATTAACTCTTGCACATGCTCTAGACTAATATTTAGCTCCATCAAAAGTCATTGTCCACATTTCCTGTGTCAACACTCTGTTAGATTTAGCATCAACCATTTTCATGGTTTTTGGATCAATATTCTTGGCCTCTGGCACCTCTATAAGGAAAGGGTTATGCCATACTGAATATACTCCCATTATTTTTTTTTCTACTGAATTTACCAGGTTTATCATAGAATCATTCAACTTAACCAACTCTATAGAGTATTTATTAAAAGGTTCTCTTCAGAGAGTTATATTTTCTTTATCAAAAATAGGAATGGTAGCATAAGACCAGTCTAATTGAATAGATCCCCCTAATTTTTCTACCCAATGCCTACTCAGTAGTAATGAAAATAAAGGATCAACATCAACTACTACAACATCCATGACTATACCTTTTTTAGGATGCTATTCTAGATAAACTAATAATCTAGTTATTACTCCAACACAAGGTATTTGCCTAATATCCATTACTGAAACAAGAGTTCTCTTGTATAAATTAATCCCATTTGGTCAGCTATCCTCTTACATATGATATTATGTGAAGCTCCACTATCAAGCATACAATTGTGAATCACGTATCTTTCTCCTTCATCTGAATTGTATCTTAAAGAAATATAGAAGGGTTTGACAGAGGATGGTGATCTAGTAAATATGTTTAGCAGTATTGCAAGATGGATCTTCTTTTTGTTCAATGAGTCCAAATGCTCTACAAAATTATTCTCTGTAATGCTGAATGAGCTCACCAAATGTGATGTTTACATTTTGTTTACTAAGTTTTGAACCAGCATCAAACTCTATCTTTTTCACATCGGGTGGTTTGGTGCTTTCTTCTTTAGGCATATCTTCTTCTAATTCTATCAGACCAGGGATTACTTTTCTGGGGATTTTATTAGCTTTTTCTTTACTAGTATTCTTGTTGGTGGAGAATATTCTATCGTTTTCACATTGAGTGGTTTGGTGCTTTCTTCTTTAGGCATCTCTTCTTCTAATTCTATCAGATCTGGGATTATATTTTTCAGGATCTTATTAGCTTTTTCTTTACTAGTATTCTTGTTGGTGGAGGATTACTTCTTTATTTTACTAGTAGAAGCTTTCTTTGTTCTGACTGGGATTGTTCTATTTATTAAGTTCAGAGTATGAGTAGCTTCTAATACCTCCACCTCTTTAGTAGTTGGAATTAATTTCCCCTACTTCATTTTATCATATTTGGATTTTGTGGTCTCTTAAAAAATTTAGTACCTTCGGCCACTAAGACCTAGGGATGATGATTGGAAGCATATTTATCCATGTTTTCCTCAAAAATTCTTTCTCTTGATTCATCTTCTAAAGACCAGCATACATTTATTCTTATGTCATATTTCGAATCATCATTAAGATCTACATTATGTTGTGTACTTAAATAAATTCCACATCCCTTTCGATTGTGGGGAGCATCACAGGTTGAGCAGAAATAAGGAAAGCTTTCTGTGAAGTTAAAATATGGTATAGAGTTTGGAACATTATTTTGATCTCTATTAGATTCTCTCTTCTTCTAGTTATTATTCCCATTGTTCCTATTTTTGTTGCCTTCATCTGAGTTATTGGTTTTCCCAATTTCTATTGAAATTATTTTTAAAAGGAGGTTGATTATCAATTTGGGACTTTTCAAGTTGTGATAATTCACCATTATTCCCATTGTTTCTTTCTATTCTAGCTAATATTTATATTCTTGCAATTGTAGAAGTTTATATTATATTATATTAAAGGTGCACCAACCTTGCTCTTTTAGTTGCGCTTGACCTCTTTCAATTAATCCTTCTCAAAAAGCGCCATCTCAGCCAGATGACAGGTAAGAACCCATTGCCGGAGTGACAGAACAGGAACATAAGACGATTGGAGAACCGCTATTGAAATCAGCAGTTACCTCTATATACGTTGAAACATCATCAGCTCTCCCCACCATTTAAAAGGGCAAGGGGTGGGAAGGACCTTAATATAAGCACATCATATTCTTGTTCTCCATCCCATCCCTAGTAATCCTATCCGTAAGAGGTAGCGCCCTCTAGAATAAGAATGGAAGAATCGGATTGAACAGAACCTTTTTAAAAAACGCGCCCTTCCTGAGCCCTTCCTGACAAAAAGCAATGATATTTCAAAGCTTTTATTTTAAAAGGCTCTCTATTTTAAAGCCCTCCCCCCCTATTTTAAAAGCATGGCAAAGTCAATAAGCGGGAGCTTTATAGGGCCTCTTAAAATAAGAGAGCTTCTCATAGAGAGCCGCTATTCGATCGGGGAATCTTACCCTTATCGGGGAATATTACCCCTATTCGTCTAGTGCAGTGGGACAGAATATATCTTAAGAGCGGTTGAGCTTATTATATTAATTTGGCACCTTTATCTGAGGCTCGAGGGCGGGAAGAATATCTGCGGTTAGATTATGCAATTTTTATTTTTAAGAGGCCCCTCTCCTCTCCTTTAAGAGAATCACCTTGCTCAAAAAAGTTCCACATTTTCAGATTTCCATTCTACCATCCCATCCCTTCTCATGTCCGTTAGTTGAACCTGTTGAAGAACAAGTCAAACCTTTTCTAGCCTTCTCGGAAGCATCATCCTTTCCCGCCACCTCCTATCCCATCAATATCCATTTACTCAGAGCAGTACTTGAATCTTAGCATGCATCGGAGAACCTAGTGAGCATTATAGTGTGCCAGGGTGGGACAGCCTATCCCTAAACCTTCTATGGCTATCAATCGTGTAACCAACCCTTATTCATTATTTTTTTATAGGGGTGCGGTGATAATAAATCGATCTCACCCCTTTTCTATATATTCAATCTCACCCCTTTTCTATATATTAATTAGCATGCACTCACAGAATTTTTAAAAGGTTATTCACTCTATTCACTTCATTATCCCACCTTATATTATATTAAAAAGGGAGAAGGCTCAGTATTTTTAAGCATGAGCTTAACGAAGGTGGTACACTTCCATGCACAGGTGGGGAATCGGCTAGAGCAGATGCCCTCTCTATTTTAAGGATGAATCCGCTTTTTTAAGCTCGTTTTATATAAGGCAATTTTATATAAGCCCGCTTAGAATGAATCGAGGTATCTCACTCATAGCGTACTCACTGGGGAATCCAAGAATCATGGGGTGGAAATATTTAAAAGCTTTTATTTTAAAAGGCTTAGTTTTGCTTTTAAACGGTGGGGGAGAGGGCCCCAAAAAAGCCATTGTATCCATTCTCTGGTTATAGATAGAGAGCTTATATAAGGTTCTTCTTTTTATCCTTCTGCGAGAGCCAATTTTAATTTAATTTAAAGGGTAGAAAAATGAAATAAATATGAATTTAAAGGGGGAATAGACTTTATTTTAAAGCTGTCTACCTTAAATATTTTGGGCCTTTCTTTAGGTTGGTCCTTGGACCTATAGAGCACCTATGCCCCCTAGTGTATCCATTTGGTCCAGCTATATCTGCTTCTCTATTTTAAGGTACTATTCGAATGAAGCCACTAATAACTAAGCCTACCGATAGAAAGCCAATAAAAAAGCTAACCTCTCTCCCACCATTTAAAAGGGCCTTTTCAAAACATAGGGGGGTGAATCTATTGTATGAGCCCTTAATATTATAGATAGGAAGTTTTTGATGGATATAGGTTCGATAAGGATTTTGAGCAATCATCGTAAGAGAAAGAGAGGAAGGTTTCTTTGTATTCTAGATATTGGTTCATAAAGACATCACTATAATAAGGAGGTGCTCCATCTTGCCTATGCCTCATGCCTGCTGATTACTCACCCTAGGATAAGCTATGTTTTTCTACTGAGATACTATGATTTACCACCTCAATTTGATTTTAAAGCTCTCTCGATTCCTTTAAAATAAAATAGAGGGGGTTTCCTCTCCACATAGACTATATTTCCCTCATTTCGATTGTCTATATCTCCTGCTGGGCACTAGATATTATTTATAAGCTCCAAAGGTACGGTGGTATATCTCATCAAAAGCTATCTTGATCCTCTTTAAAACCTACTTCTTTGAATGTTCGAATGTCAAAGGGCCTAGAGAGCCCTCGACCTTTGGGATAGGAGCAACCTGAACCTTTATATCTTAAGGTGTGCCCCAAAGCCAGAGAAAAACCATCACATCATATAGAAATGCTTTTAAAGAGGACTTTTTTTTGGAAGGTCCTAGGCTTCCAATGAACTAAATAAATGCATTCACACCTTTGAAATAGACAGGATCAAAAGATAAAATGAATAGATTATGGATGAACAAGTGAACTCCACATGGGGAGTATAGTCACAGTATTGAAAAGATCCCCAATCCCTTCTGTTTTAAAAGTGCTTTTAAAAGGGCACTATCCTCAATCTTCAAAGTCGTTCCAAAGGTTCATTCAACTTAAAATTTTTAGCTCTTATCTATTTTAAGGGGAAAAACCTGACCTTTAATTTAATTCAATTTAATTTAAGAGGGGTGTTGGAACAATTTCTTGCATCCATAGGATTCGATTGTCATGCTACAAGAATTTGTTTGAAACCAATGAGCTATTACAATCTTTGGTCAACCTGCCTCTTTATTCTGGTTAAAGATTTATTTTTTAGAATTTAAAAGACCAAAATGGGTAAGGAAACCCTAGTGGTAAACTTATGATTTTACAAGTATTATGCACTCTAGATAATAGTTACAACTTAGTTCTATTAAAATCACCAAGCAAAGACAATAACTCTTATTATGCCTTATGTAGACTGGTGTCTAGATTCATTGGGCTGTTATAGAAAATTAACAACATTTTTAATATGAAAAAAAAAAAGAGGAAAGGGAATAAATTGGTGTTGCTACATTCGTTAGAATATTGTAATAAATCTAAAAGTTATCCAATGAAAGAAACATTCATAACACATTCAAATAATGTAATATGCTACAAAGTTACACATAGAACTAAAGATAGAAATGACAGAATTGAACCCCAGAATTGTCATATTCTTATTCTCCACATCATCCCTAGTAATCCTATTCATAAGAGGTATTCCCCTCTAAAAAAGAATGGAAGAATCAAATTGAACAGAACCTTTTTAAAAAATGCACCCTTCCTAAGCGCTTCCTAAGAAAAAGCAATGATATTTCAAAGATTTAATTTTAAAAGGCTCTTTATTTTAAAGCCCTCCCCCTATTTTCAAAACATGGCAAAGTCAATAAGCGAGATCTTTATAGGGCCTCTTATAATAAGAGAGCTTCTCCTAGAGAGTCGCTATTCAATTGGGGAATCTTACCCTTATCGAGGAATATTATTCTTATTCATATAGTATAGTGGAACGAAATATATCTTAAGAGCGGTTGAGCTTATTATATTAATTTGGCACCTTTATCTGAGTCTCGAGGATGGGAAGAATATCTGCGGTTAGGTTATGTAATTTTTATTTTTAAAAGGCCCCTCTCCTATCCTTTAAGAGGATTTCCATTCTACTATCCCATTTTTAGATTTCCATTCTACTATCCCATCCCTTCTCATGTTTGTTAGTTGAACCAATTGATGAACAAGTCAAACCTTTTTCTAGCCTTCTCAAAAGCAACATCCTTTCCTTTAGTGCCACTTAGAGCAATACTTGAATCTTAGCATGCATCGGAGAACCTAGTGAGGATTATAGTGTGCCAAGATGGGATAACCTATCTCTAAACCTTCTATGGCTATCAATCGTGGTACCAAGCCTTATTTATTGTTTTTTATATGGGTGAAACGATAATAAATTGATTTCACCCCTTTTCTATATATTCAATCTCACCCATTTTCTATATATTAATTAGCATGCAATCACAACAATTTTAAAAGGTTATTCACTCTATTCACTTCATTATCCCACCTTATATTATATGAAAAATGGAGAAGACTCAGTAATTTTAAGCATGAGCTTAACAAATGTGGTACACTTCCATGCACAGATGGGGAATCGGCTAGAGCAGATGCCCTTTCTATTTTAAGGATGAACCTAATTTTTTAAGCTCGTTTTATATAAGGCAATTTTATATAAGCCTAATTAGAATGAATTGAGGTATGTCACTCATAGTGTACTCACTAGGAAATCCAAGAATCATGGGGTGGAAATATTTAAAAAGATTTTATTTTGAAAGGCTTAGTTTTGCTTTTAAACGATGAGGGAGGGGGTCCAAAAAAGCCATTGTATCCATTCTCTAGTTATAGATAGAGAGCTTATATAAGGTTCTTCTTTTTATCCTTTTGTGAGAGCCAATTTGAATATAATTTAAAGGGTAGAAAAATGAAATAAATATGAATTTAAAGGGGGAATAGAATTTATTTTAAAGCTGTCTACCTTAAATATTTTGGGCCTTTTTTTAGGTTTGTCCTTGGAGCTATAGTGCACCTATGCCCCCTAGTGTATCCATTTGGTCCAGCTATATCTGCCTCTCTATTTTAAGGTACTATTCGAATGAAGCCACTAATAACTAAGCCTACCGATAGAAAGCTAATAAAAAAGCTAACCTCTCTCCTACCATTTAAAAGGGCCTTTTCAAAACATAGGGGGGTGAATCTCTTGTATGAGCCCTTAAGATTATAGATAGGAAGTTTTTGATGGATATAGGTTCGATAAGGATTTTGAGCAATCATCGTAAGAGAGAACGAGGAAGGTTTCTTTGTATTCTAGATATTGGTTCATAAAGACATCACTATAATAAGGAGGTGCTCCATCTCGCCTATGCCTCATGCTTGCTGATTACTCACCCTAGGATAAGCTATGTTTTTCTACTGAGATACTATGATTTACAGCCTCAATTCAATTTTAAAGCTCTCTCAATTCCTTTAAAATAAAATAGAGGAGGTTTCCTCTCCGCATAGACTATATTTCCCTAATTTCGATTGTCTATATCTCCTGCTGGGCACTAGATCTCATTTATAATCTCCATAGGTACGGTGGTATATCTCATCAAAAGCTATCTTGATCCTCTTTAAAACCTGCTTCTTTGAATGTTCGAATGTCAAAGGGCCTAGAGAGCCCTCGACCTTTGGGATAGGAGCAACCTGAACCTTTATATCTTAAGGTGTGCCCCAAAGTCAGAGAACAACCATCACATCGTATAGAAATGCTTTTAAAGAGGACTTTTTTTTTGAAGGCCCCAGGCTTCTAATGAACCAAATAAATGCATTCACACCTTTGAAATAGAGAGGATCAAAAGATGAAAGGAATAGATCATGGATGAACAAGTGAACTCCACCTGGGGAGTATAGTCACAGTATTGAAAAGATCCCCAATCCCTTCTGTTTTAAAAGTGCTTTTAAAAGGGCACTATCCTCAATCTTCAAAGTCGTTCCAAAGGTTCATTCAACTTAAAATTTTTAGCTCTTATCTATTTTAAGGGGAAAATCCTGACCTTCAATTTAATTCAATTTAATTTAAGAAGGGTGTTGGAACAATTTCTTGCATCCATAGGATTCGATTGTCATGCTACAAGAATTTTTTTGAAACCAATGAGCTATTACAAGCTTTGCTCAACCTGCCTCTTTATTCTGGTTAAAGATTTATTTTCTAGAATTTAAAAGACCAAAATGGGTAAGGAAAGCCCAGTGGTAATCTTATGATTTTACAAGTATTATGCACTCTAGACAATAGTTACAACTTAGTTCTATTAAAATCACCAAGCAAAGACAATAACTCTTATTATGCCTTATGTAGACTGGTGTATAGATTCATTGGGCTGTTATAGAAAATTAACAACATTTTTAATATGAAAAAAAAGAAGAGGAAAGGGAATAAATTGGTGTTGTTACATTCGTTAGAATATCGTAATAAATCTAAAAGCTATCCAATGAAAGAAACATTCATAACACATTCAAATAATGTAATATGCTATGAAGTTACACATAGAACTAAAGATAGAAATGGCAGAATTGAACCCCAGAATTGTCATATTATGTTCTCCACATCATCCCTAGTAATCCTTTATGTTCTCCACATCATCCCTAGTAATCCTATCCGTAAGAGGTATTCCCCTCTAAAATAAGAATGGAAGAATCGAATTGAACATAACCTTTTTAAAAAATGCACCCTTCCTAAGTGCTTCCTAACAAAAAGCAATGATATTTCAAAGATTTAATTTTAAAAGGCTCTTTATTTTAAAGCCCTCCCCCTATTTTCAAAGCATGGCAAATTCAATAAGCGAGATATTTATAGGGCCTCTTATAATAAGAGAGCTTCTCGTAGAGAGTCACTATTCAATTGGGGAATCTTACCCTTATCGGGGAATATTACCCTTATTCATATAGTATAGTGGAACAAAATATATCTTAAGAGCGGTTGAGCTTATTATATTAATTTGGCACCTTTATCTGAGTCTCGAGGATGGGAAGAATATCTGCGGTTAGGTTATGTAATTTTTATTTTTAAGAGGCCCCTCTCCTATCATTTAAGAGAATCACCTTGCTCAAAAAAATTCCACATTTTTAGATTTCCGTTCTACTATCCCATCCCTTCTCATGTTTGTTAGTTGAACCAATTGAAGAACAAGTCAAACATTTTTCTAGCCTTCTCAAAAGCAACATCCTTTCCTTTAGTGCCACCTCCTATCCCATCAATATCCATTTAATTAGAGCAATACTTGAATCTTAGCATGCATCGGAGAACCTAGTGAGGATTATAGTGTGCCAGGATGGGATAACCTATCTCTAAACCTTCTATGGCTATCAATCGTGGTACCAAGCCTTATTTATTGTTTTTTATATGGGTGCAATGATAATAAATTGATTTCACCCCTTTTCTATATATTCAATCTCACCCATTTTCTATATATTAATTAGCATGCAATCACAACAATTTTAAAAGGTTATTCACTCTATTCACTTCATTATCCCACCTTATATTATATGAAAAAGGGAGAAGACTCAGTATTTTTAAGCATGAGCTTAACAAATGTGGTACACTTCCATGCACAGATGGGGAATCGGCTAGAGCAGATGCCCTTTCCATTTTAAGGATGAATCTAATTTTTTAAGCTCGTTTTATATAAGGCAATTTTATATAAGCCTAATTAGAATGAATTGAGGTATCTCACTCATAGTGTACTCACTAGGAAATCCAAGAATCATGGGGTGGAAATATTTAAAAAGCTTTTATTTTGAAAGGCTTAGTTTTGCTTTTAAACGATGAGGGAGGGGGTCCAAAAAAGCCATTGTATCCATTCTCTAGTTATAGATAGAGAGCTTATATAAGGTTCTTCTTTTTATCCTTCTATGAGAGCCAATTTTAATTTAATTTAAAGGGCAAAAAAATGAAATGAATATGAATTTAAAGGGGGAATAGACTTTATTTTAAAGCTGTCTACCTTAAATATTTTGGGCCTTTTTTTGGGTTGGTCCTTGGAGCTATAGTGCACCCATGCTCTCCTAGTGTATCCATTTGGTCCAGCTATATCTGCCTCTCTATTTTAAGGTACTATTCGAATGAAGCCACTAATAACTAAGCCTACCGATAGAAAGCTAATAAAAAAGCTAACCTCTCTCCTACCATTTAAAAGGGCCTTTTCAAAACATAGGGGGGTGAATATCTTGTATGAGCCCTTAAGATTATAGATAGGAGCAACCTGAACCTTTATATCTTAAGGTGTGCCCCAAAGCCAGAGAAAAACCATCACATCGTATAGAAATGCTTTTAAAGAGGACTTTTTTTTGGAAGGCCCCAGGCTTCTAATGAACTGAATAAATGCATTCACACCTTTGAAATAGAGAGGATCAAAAGATAAAATGAATAGATTATGGATGAACAAGTGAACTCCACATGGGGAGTATAGTCACAGTATTGAAAAGATCCCCAATCCCTTTTGTTTTAAAAGTGCTTTTAAAAGGGCACTGTCCTCAATCTTCAAAATCATTCCAAAGGTTCATTCAACTTAAAAATTTTGGCTCTTATCTATTTTAAGGGGAAAAACCTAACCTTTAATTTAATTGAATTTAATTTAAGAGGGGTGTTGGAACAATTTCTTGCATCCATAGGATTTGATTGTCATGCTACAAGAATTTTTTTGAAACCAATGAGCTATTACAAGCTTTGGTCAACCTGCCTCTTTATTCTGGTTAAATATTTATTTTCTAGAATTTAAAAGACCAAAATGGGTAAGGAAAGCCCAATGGTAATCTTATGATTTTACAATTATTACGCACTCTAGACAATAGTTACAACTTAGTTCTATTAAAATCACCAAGCAAAGACAATAACTCTTATTATGCCTTATGTAGACTGGTGTCTAGATTCATTGGGCTGTTATAGAAAATTAACAACATTTTTAATATGAAAAAAAAGAAGAGGAAAGGGAATAAATTGGTGTTGTTACATTTGTTCGAATATCGTAATAAATCTAAAAGTTATCCAAAGAAAGAAACATTCATAACACATTCAAATAATGTAATATGCTACGACTACACATAGAACTAAAGATAGAAATGGCAGAATTGAACCCCAGAATTGTCATATTCTTGTTCTCCGTATCATCCCTAGTAATCTTATCCATAAGAGGTATTCCCCTCTAAAATAAGAATGGAAGAATCGAATTGAACATAACCTTTTTAAAAAATGCACCCTTCCTAAGCGCTTCCTAACAAAAAGCAATGATATTTCAAAGATTTAATTTTAAAAGGCTCTTTATTTTAAAGCCCTCCCCCTATTTTCAAAGCATGGCAAAGTCAATAAGCGAGATCTTTATAGGGCCTCTTATAATAGGAGAGCTTCTCATAGAGAGTCAATATCCATTTACTTGGAGCAACCTGAACCTTTATATCTTTATGTGTGCCCCAAAGCTAGAGAAAAACCATCACATCGTATAGAAAGGCTTTTAAAGAGGACTTTTTTTTGGAAGGCCCCAGGCTGCTAATGAATTGAATAAATGCATTCACACCTTTGAAATAGAGAGGATCAAAAGATAAAATGAATAGACTATGGATGAACAAGCGAACTCCACATGGGGAGTATAGTCACAGTATTGAAAAGATCCTCAATCCCTTCTGTTTAAAAGTGCTTTTAAAAGGGCACTGTCCTCAATCTTCAAATTCGTTCCAAAGGTTCATTCAACTTAAAATTTTTAGCTCTTATCTATTTTAAGGGGAAAAACCTGACCTTTAATTTAATTCAATTTAATTTAAGAGGGGTGTTGGAACAATTTCTTGCATCCATAGGATTTGATTGTCATGCTACAAGAATTTGTTTGAAACCAATGAGCTATTACAAGCTTTGGTCAACCTACCTCTTTATTTTGGTTAAAGATTTATTTTCTAGAATTTAAAAGACCAAAATGGGTAAGGAAAACCCAGTGGTAATCTTATGATTTTACAAGTATTACGCACTCTAGACAATAGTTACAACTTAGTTCTATTAAAATCACCAAGCAAAGATAATAACTCTTATTATGCCTTATGTAGACTGGTGTCTAGATTCATTGGGCTGTTATAGAAAATTAACAACATTTTTAATATGAAAAAAAAGAAGAGGAAAGGGAATAAATTGGTGTTGTTACATTCGTTCGAATATCGTAATAAATCTAAAAGTTATCCAATGAAAGAAACATTCATAACACATTCAAACAATGTAATATGCTACGAAGTTACACATAGAACTAAAGATATAAATGGCAGAATTGAACCCCATAATTGTATTAATTTTCTAATATGTTTACATGCAGAGTTGGCAAAATGCCATCGAACTTTGTTACAACTTTTTAATACAATGAGAAAATCTTGTTCAAATAATATAACAAGACTTCTTCAATTCTTCTATTCCAATCTGGTAACAGGAAGAATCTTTGGACTTCAGACTTAAAAAGAACTGGAAATTTTCTCAGGTTCTTGAACACAGTTCTACCAAAACCTAAACAACAAAGGGGAAGAGTAAGGGGTGAAAAGAAAAAAGACACAAAGGATACAACAACACAACTCACAGGCACTCAAGTATACCTCTTAGAAAAAAAATTTGTCTGTAAAGCTTGATGTTGATTCTGACCATAGCTGGTGTCTTTATAGATCCAGGTTATTGAATATGTTATTTTTTGCCACATATGGGCCTTACATTATCATCCTCTATTTTGATCTCTCAAATATTTGTACAGTTATCTTCCATTATCTCCTTTTGCTTATGTTACATACTCTACTAAGACTTTTTTTTTAATTTGAGTGTTTGACTAACTAGTTATCTTAGTTCCTAATGAATAATCTTCCTTTGTCCCTACTTTATATTTTGTCCTACCTCTTTCTTTTGAGCTTTGTTCTATTTCGATAGCCCTTATTTCTTCTCTTGGAGGCATTCTTAGCTTCAGTTGTAGGCCACACACTTTGGTTTCCTTCATTTTTTTATTTTGTTGAAGCTCTCTGATTTGTTTCCCAATGAGCCTCCATGCATCAGTGTGAAAGGTTATAACAAACCTCACTATGTTCATAACTTGCAGTATTCTATTTTTCTGTATGCTCACCAGGGCCTTGTTTTTCTCATACATAGATATAAGAGAATCCACTGTATCAACTAAGAAAGTGGTCTATCTAGCCATCTCTTCATCATCATGCAGTCAAACTCTTCAACTTTATTCATGATGAGGTCTTCTATGTTGGCAGTTTCTAGGAATTCCTCCAATGATAATCCAACTGTTGCCATTTCTTCTTTTATGTCATCTACATGTCCATCACATCATTGTACCACCTCCCCCTGTTCACTTCAAACATTGATGCCTTCATGAATTCCAGATTTTTTTTAACTTCAAAGCCATATTCTAAGATTACTTCTTTACTTTTCATTTCTTCAAAATGTTCTGCCATCAACTGGAGGGTAGGATGGATGATCTCCAAATCTTGCTCCTTTTGATATAGTAGGCTTTCTATTTCTTTGGCAATAAATTGGATCACTCTGATCTGTTTGAACATTTCTGTGATCCCATCAATCTTATTTTGAATCTTAAAAGATATTTCTTTTCTGATTTTGGAGAGGCAGGCTGCATAGTCTATTTCTTTCTGAGCCGGAGGAGGTTGTACTGGTGTGGTGACCACCTGAGCCAACTATTCTTTCAAGTTATCAATCATTGCCTACATTTTTGTAATTATATTATCCTTTGTTTCCAATTGACTCCTCAATTCTTTAGTTTTTTGGTACATATGGTCTATAGTTTGTTCATTCATAGCTTTATTCATCATGACCATGTCATCTTCTTTTCCATGCATTGAAATCTTCCCTGTTTCATCATCAACTTTGAAAACAAAAGGTTCTTGTGGAGCAGGTATGGATATCTTTGCCATAGATGATCTGGACATGTCTTCCTCTACCCCTGAGGTAGAACTTTCTTCTATGCCACCCATTCTTGCTACTATCTATAGTTCTTACTTTATGGTAGAACTGACAAATATTTCTTCTTCTACCCTCTCTAGTGTGACTCTTGCTGAGGCTAGAGCCAGCTTGGGCTTCTTTGTCTCAGGGGTAGGTACAGCTTCTTGAAGTTTAATCCTATGATCTTTGAAGATGTCTCCAAATCCACCTGCTCTCCTCATATTCATCTGTATCATTGATAGAATTGGTACTTCTCTATTATTAATCTTTAGGGAGTTGGGAATGGCCCTAGGGGCTAACTTTCTCACACTAGTGAGGGCTAGTAACTGATCAGAAATAGGAGATATAGCTTACTTTGAAATTGTAAACTCCTGGGCAGATGTGATGGCAATATCTTTCCCTTTTTCTGTACTGGATCCTACAAGAGTTTTCTAAGGAGTACTAGGTGTTGCCTGTATCCTCAGGTGGGGGCTTTTAGTGACTTGAACTTGGTGCTCTACGATATCTGCAATACTCATTGTAACCTCCATTTTATCAATACCATGTTCTTCTATGATTTCTAATATAGGGTCTTCATGAACCATCGAGGTGGCTTTTGGGATGAGAGAAGCTATTGACTCTACATAAATCCTTCTTAATGAAACCAACTCTAGGGGGTGGTCATACACCTTTTGAATCTATGAATTACCCCTCATCTCATAAGGGAAATTATTCCATATGTTCTACAAATCCTCTCCTTTCTCTATGGCTTCCAATAACACTTCTTCATATTGGTCTTGTTTGTGTTGGACCTAGGCATAGTCACATTTTTCATCACTCTTTTGTACTTTTTATCCGGGTCGTAGGGCCTCCAAGTCACTTCATCAAAATCCATGAGTTCTAAATCGTACATCCCTTTGAATAGATCTGGATAACCTGAATAGATGTAATGCCCAAACCTACTAGGGACATTGAGCTAGGGGACCCTGTCGTGTTTCTTTACTAGCCTCATCTTGGCTTCTTCGACAACCTATCTTACTAGCTCTGGGGTAGCCAGAGATAAAGGACAGTACATGGGTAACAGCTTAGGGGGAATTTTGGCCCCATAAAGCCTAATGTAAGTGAAATTTTCTGAAAAGAAGTAGTCCCCTATATCCTTTTCTTTAAGAAAAGTTTTGACTCCTGGTCCTATTCTCTTAGGGAGGTCGCCTGTTAGGATCCAATGAATTTCCACCATGAAATTATCGTAGAACCATCCCAAGTGTGAGCATCCTTCATGTATCTTCCAGAACCTATTCTAGACGTAAGGGCTCTCAATGGCTCCTAGCCTTCTTTTACTTTCATCTCCTAATTGCCTAGCTAACAGGTGCATGAGAATTGAGTAGTGGGAGAAACGAGGCATTTCTTTCCTTTGCTCCAAAATTACCTTCTTTAACTCTATTAATTGGGTGTGCATTCATCTGCTCAAATCTTCTTCCCAGGCATAGATGGGGGTATTCATTCTTTTGTTACTCTATGCTACTAGGCACAACACATATCTATGTACCACACTGAGCTCTTGCACTCCCAAAATGATATTAACCATATCACAAAAATCCCTGACCTAGGGCTTGAAAGTAATTTTTCTAATTGGGAAATCGAATTGTACAGGCTCAAATGAATCAAACAATGTTTTGAAAACTTCTAAATCAGTTAACCTTCGAGACTGTATTTCAATTACCTGGAAAATTAATTGCATGTTTGAAGGCATCAGGTTGAAGACTTCCTGGATGTGTCTGGTAGTGATGCTAAACACTGGTCGGTCCTTGTTGTCTCAAAAAGTTCTAGTCCTTTCATCATAGGCCACCGTAAACCATGCCATTAGGTTCAACGAGTAATAGCATTTTGACAACACAATTTTGTTCTCCAAATCAACACAATGGTATAAACTGTGAAATTCAATCTGCCTATTGACAATTGGTACATGATCAATGGAATGATGCAAGTACTTTCATTTTGTTTTTGAAAGGTCTAAATTTAAAATTGATTAATTTTATTAACTAATTAAATCAAATTTAATAAATTAATCAATTAATTTAATTATGATACACCTTAAGTCTGAGGTGTAGACCAATTGGTTCGACCAAACTTTGTAAGGGAGGTAGAGGTCCAAGGTTCAAATCTCGAGCCTCACTAGACTAAATGCTTGTCCCTTTCCTGGTGCTTTCAGTGGTGTAAAAGGTTTAAAATGATTGTGGCATGGTGGTTATAGGGGCGGACTGTGCGAAGAACTATGTCATGGCTTTTGGGGCCAACAATGCAGAATATTGTGGTGGCCATAAAATTCGGATACCTTGCTCGAATTCTTGGTAGCTACCGATTCCACCATGTAAATTCAAAAAAAAATTATGATACACCTTACAATTAATTATTTATTTTGCAATAATTAATTAATTCCTTATGCAAGCTTTGTATAAATGTGCAACACCATGTTATTATGCTTCTTAAATATTTTTATCCACTTGTATTTGTGGAATTGTAATATGGAGTATAAGATTGATGGTACCCGACACTCCATTCTATTGTTCCAATTCACTTTTATGCCATATATTGGATCGCAAGGATTTATGCCTTTTTTTTCTCCTTTGTATGATGCAAATATTCCTCATAGTGAATCTACTATTAATTTGAGATGCATGGTTCCAGTTTTGAAGCATGAATGATGTGAGGAGCAAGCAAGATTTTGTGAAGAATGAAACAAATTCCTACCATGGCCCTTTTAAGCATTGTTTGCTTTTGGGTACTCCCTTTGCAAGATTAGTAGTGATTCCTTTAAGGTGATTGTATGCTCTCTCGAGCAAGGTCTTTGGAGATGATTGTATGCTCTCTATTATAAAGCAAATCCTTCCAAAGGGTCTCTCTCTTCTTCATCAAGTTCGAGGATTATATTTTGGGCACTTGCACACTCCCATGTTCTCTTCTTGTATAAGCATTAGAGTCCAATGCTTCTATGGTGGGGAGGAATGATAAAGATAAGCATAAGATTTAAATTATTATATAGTTTCTAAGTTTAAATTTATTATTGTGATAAATATTTTGAATAGCAATTATCGACATACACAAAATATCGACAATTATAAGTTGTTAGCTAATTGTTAGCTTTTGTTAGTTGTTGGTTGTTAGTTGTTAGTTGCTATTTTTTTCTATCGTGAAGATTGAGAATCTTGAATTTTTGGCATCCATAATGCCTATAAATGTTTAGCATATGAATAAAAAGATCATCTGTGACTTTTCCCATATCAATGATCGAATGTTTGGAGATTGACTCTTGAGGACTAAGTTGATTTTGTGATCTTCCATTTGACTGGGTGGTAACTATTTAAACTTGATGAAGACTTGTTGATTCTTAGTTAAGACAACTGACAAGTCCGAAGGCATCCTATCATCCTAGAAAACACATAACTACATTTAGCAAAATCGACCAACAACTACTCAATAACCCTTCTTTATTAGTCCCTGCATCTGATGGGATGTTATATTATGGGGATTTCCAACCTTCACCCCCTAAATAGTGTGGGTTCTATTATTTATAGTGAATCACATACAAAGTTCTGAAAAGTTCCAAGACATTGTTCCCAATATTCGTAGCCAAGGGTAACCCAATATAATGTCTACACCAAATGGGACTACATAGAAGTTAGTATGATAATGAGTCACCTATGGATAGACGAGCATTTCTACATGTTCCATTACAATTCATGACATCCCCATTAGCAATTTTTACCTAATCTTGATCACGGCCATAAATGAAACAATCTACTATTTTTGCAACACTAGGGTCAATAAAATTATCAGTAATACCTAAATCCAATAGGATCAAAAATTTGTATCAAGTGGCATTAGCTCAACTGGTTAGATTCCTCAATATTTAAAGAGGAGACCAAGGTTCAAATCTTGCCCAAGGATACATGGATAATATCCAAGCTTTGTTGTAATACCACTATGTGGTGATGGTGTAATATGTAGGGCCCATTTCAATCCCATAAAACCAATTGAAAAAATTGGATTAAAAATTTGTGCCCTTTGAGAAATCCTTGGACCGTCATGCATTGGGGTGTTAATATTCCTCCAATGACATTAAAAGAAAGAGTGGGAATGTCTTCCTCTTGACTATCAGTTGGTAGTTCAACATCCACTGATCTTGATGGCTCTTCTCCTGAATCCACAAATTTGTCCCCCATTTCTGTAGAAGTTGAAGCACTGCTCATATCTAAAAGATAAAGGCATTGGGTTTTGCACTTGTCTTATGGCCCACTTTTCATCACAATTATAACAAAGTCCCTTGGCTCTATGGTTGGCCATCTCTTCTTGTGTTAGCCTCTTAATTGTTGGGGCTTTTGAAGTAGTATTATTTATGGATGCAAAGGTTCTATTTTGAAATGTAGGTCTAAAAGCCTTCCATTAGGCATTCCATTTGTTCTTTACTAGTTTAGCTAGCCTTATGGTTGTCATGTAGGTGGTCGACTTAAGCATTTTAACCTCAATTCTTATCTCTTCCTTTAGGCCACTAATAAAACAACTCTTGAAGAATTCATCTAGAAGAGCTTCAATTCTATTGGTGAGTTTTTCAAAAGCAATAATATACTCAAGCATAGTGCTTGTTTGTTGAAGCTTAGTGAGGGCACTAGTAACATCTTTAAATTTTGACAACCTAAATCGACTGAGTTCTCTTTTGAATTGTGTTCATCCAAAGATTTAGGACTTGATTTTGCAACCACTAGTACCAATGTAGGGCTTCAAGATAAAAATGAAAAGCAGCTATAAATATGTGTTGATCAAAAGGGGTTTTATAGAGCTTATACCATTATTAAAACCAAATCAACCAACTTTATGGCTTTGTTCCATCAAACCTTGGAAAGTCTATTTTGGGAAGTCTTAGAGTCATGCCTATGTTATTTCTTGTTCACTAATTGTTTTCCTCATACCAAAACGATCATTTCAATGAGACAATCACAATGGGCTATATCCCAGAATGAAATTTTTCAACAACTCTTTTTTTAAATATAATAGGGACTTTTAGGTTGCATATTTGCTTCAAAACTCTCAAAATTTCACATTTTTGCCCTCGTGAACTCTACTTTTGATAAGGTTACCATGAAATAGATGTATTCTAGATTAAGTTTTGTGTACTCTCCATAGCCCTCTATCATACTACAACAATTATTAAGAAGGATTCCACACATACCCTTAAGCACATTGCCTACCTCTAATCATTATAAGAGGGTGATCTTCCCAAGTGTTGTGCTTGGTGCACTACAAATATAATATGGTTGTCTGGCTTGCTATATAAATGAAAGTTCAGCTCAAGGTTCCTAAAAAAAGTCTCCCAATATGGTATGTGGGAGCTCAATTCCATATGTGGTATGTTGTTTGAGGCCTAAGTATTGGAGTCTAATCGCCCCACTTCACTAGATGCTTTATGGGGAATCTAGCTTAGCCCATAACAACTCCATGTTATTTTAAAATGGTTAGAACACCATTTCTAGCCTACAGACCTTACAATGCCTTCCAATGACCCTCTTCTTCTCATACGAATATTTCACCTCAAAATTCTTTTTAAAGTTGTACAAAGATAAGAAATTCAATGCCAAAAATAATCCTAACTATGATTTCACATGGTATTGATAAAAGCAACACTAAAATCATATATCTTGTAACATAATAATTTATTAAAGAAAACATGGAAACATAACTAACATTAATTCGTGGGCCTCTTCGAAAGGGCAACCTTACAAAATATATATTTTTTTCAGTAGCCTATGAAGGTTACATCCCTCCCATTTTAGAATATTTACAAGCATATTTCCTCATATTTTATGACAATATTCTATGACAACCTGCTATGACTGTATTCTATGACTATTCCTAACTACCTAATTTATAACAATTACATTCATAATACCAAACGGTTACATTCATAAATCTATGACAACAATGAGATTCTATGACAAAATTCTATGAGACTCTCTATTAACTTATCTCATAGCCCACTTCTAACTTGATATATGGTTCACTTTACATACAATATGACAACAAAGAGATTTCATGACAAAACGGTTATATACACGATTCTATAAGATATTCTCTTAACTTGACTCATATCCACTTCTAACTTGATACATGGTTCACTTTACATACAATAACATATGCCCCTATGAGTTACAAGTGTCGGGTATGTAACCGTTAGCAATCACCTTCCTCAAAGTGATTTAGATGCAGATTGAGGGTAAGGCCCTTGAGGGTTATCTTCATAATTATGTAGTTGATTTATAAAATGCTTTACCCATATGGTTGGGCTTGACTGAGAAATGGTACAACACCACCTACCACATGCCTATAGGTATAACTTCAAGGAACTCTATAGTTATAACCTGCCTTCCCTAATTACTTGGGGTCTACGAGAGACAAAAGTACCAATGCCAAATTTCATTATTTTCAAAAATGGAAAGGCCCCAACCCTTTTAAAATGGAAAAGAGGAGAGCTTTTAAGAGCCTTGAAGCACTCGCTTATCAATTGAAAACTCTTAAGATCCTTAAAATAGAGAGGAGGGATTTATTGCCGGGGCTCCTTGAGCTCGTTGTTAATACGTATATAAGAGAATCGACTCGAACATCATAAAAGCACTCGACCTTGAGGGAGAGGGACTCGCCCGATTCTATCGGGCAGTTCTAAAGCTCCTTCTTAAAGATATAAAACGACCTCTCTATCCTCCCCGGCTGTTTAAAATAGAGCTCGATTGAAGAGATAAGAACTTATAAAGGCTAGAGGGAGGATAGAGAGAGCTTGGTTTATTCGCTTTATTGGGGCTTTAAAAGAGAGCTTAGAGCTTACTCTCACTCTCCTCCTCCTCCTCTCCTCTCAAATAGCGGGCGGCAGGGTAGGGTAAGGTAAGGAGAGGATTTTTAAAAAGCGCTTTTCAAGCCCCTCTCCCAAAGATTTTAGAGAGCATTTTTGGAATAGAGGGCAGGATGGAGAGCTCTTAAAGAAAGAGGTTCTCTTTAAATTAAAAGGTTGAGCCCATGCTTTATAATAACCTGGGCCGGGTATGGCTATTAAGAGTGCTCATGGTCCTCAACGGATATAGAGAATTCGGTCTTAAGAGCGCTCTCCCAACTCACTAGTCGCATAATAGGTCTTCTCTTACGTCGAGCCCTCTCCCTCTTAAGAGGTTTGCTTTTTCTTGGGGTCATCCTTTTGTCCTGGAGTGCACCCTCCAAGGTAATCTCTCTCTATCCTCAAGAGGACCTTAGTTGATATAGGAGGAGTGAATTTGGGAAAAGGGGTCGGATCCAGATCATAAAGCATCTATTACCTAAACTTTATACATGGCTCTCGTAGATAAGAGCAAAAATCTAGGTAATATTGCAAGCCCTGGTTCATGAGTGAATCAGGCACCCGACCCTTCTCAATCCAAGTGTCTAACTAGAGTCGATCTTGTCTCTTATATAGGGGTATACTTTGCTTTAGGAGGAGCAGAGCTCTCTTTTTCAAAGGCCCAACCTAAACACTCGTGAGCATTAATTAAATTAATATTATTTAATATTAATATAATAGTGTTCCGTTTAATTTAAAGCTCTTGTCAGCATTCATGAATCCATCCGAGGGCAGCTCCCTCCCTTTTGAGATAGAGAGCTTTTTGAGGGCTCTTGCCTTTTAAGTTAAGGGCCCCGTGTGAGCTCTTAGATTAAAGTAGCCGTCCAACCATCTCTATTATGGGAGTGATTATTACCTCAAAAAGGTGGAAGAGAGGGGAATGATCGTCTGACTTGAATTACCTCTAAGTAGACTCTATTAAAAAATGGGAGGTTGGTTCAACCTTTTTTTAGAAGTGTGACAACTTTGATTTTAAAAGCTTTCGAAGGAGGGAGTTTGTCTGCAGGCTTAAATCGGGGAACCGATACAGTAGGCACCCGGGATGAGGGGTTGGGTCAACCACAGAAAAGAGTGCTGAACCGACCGAACCATACCTTTTAAAATAGAGAGGGGGAGGTTCAACCTTTTAAAGAGAGTATGACAACGAACTTTCCGATACTTTAAACGGGCGAAAGCACCTGCTTCCTCTTCGAAACTCTAAGGTCGTTTTGTATACGCCCTTATTAAAAAAGCAACAAAACAACCTCTGTTTTAAAAGGGAACCCGAGCCCCCACCCCCACCCCCACTTTTATAAGGTAAGGTAAGGATAAGCACTCTTAAGATCGGGAGAGCGCACTCGACCTTTTAGATAGGAGGGGGCGGCGACGAGTATGAGATCAAAATACGTATCCAATGCGACTATGAGAACGTAAAGAAGAGGACCTTTACCTTTACCTTCAAAATAGCCGGTGTTTGGCCCTCTCTATCCGGGAGAGGGAGAGGGGAAATAGCTCAGTCGGTTAGAGTGTTTTTGGCTTTTCTCTAAAAAACTTGCAAGGTGACTTTCTCACTTTCTGTATCTCTTTCAAACAACTCTTCTTGTGCTATTTCCTCCTATAATATATGCTTTAAAATAGGATTTAATTCCACTATTGCTGCAGTGGTGAAACTCAGAGGTGTAAACCTAAAAATCTCATATTTCTTACTCCAGTCTATATCTATATATGAAGGCTGTCCACCCAGGGCTAGGTGCTTGGGCCTACTTATTGTCTATATTATTGGTGTACTGATAGCTATTTCATTAGAATAGTGCATCTTACTCATCAATTGTTCTCCCTTTGGAAAGCTCTCTATTTTTCAGTTGTAGGCTGAAAAGTTTTTAGAATTTCAATGACAGTCAATAGAGTATCAGGTTCCTCTTCTTGAAATTCTTCTTTTGAAGGTGGGGATGGGGAATTAGACCCAATTTGTGACTTCTTATAGATTAGCACTATATTCCTTGGGTCTTTGGGCTTGCAAGTTTTCACATTATCATCATATCTTTTAGAAAATTCACCATCAATTTTAATCCAAAATCTGGATTTTTCTTTACCAATTTCAATTCTCATCCTCCACCAATCTGATATCTTGACTTTGTTCTATTTCTCCTTTTCCTCTACTCGTTGCCAGTCGATTCTTGTGATTGAGGGTCTTCTTTCTTACTTATTTTATCCTCAATTTCTTTGATGGTAGACTCCTTCAACCGATGTTTTGTATTATTATCTGGATAAAAATCAATAATTTGTTCATAAAAGGCTAACCACGGAGGAATTTGATCCATCCTAGAAACATTCCACTCCAAAAGAGTAGTTTATTTATTATTTTTTCCTTGTTCAAAATGAGGCCTGAATTTATTTTTAAATTTGTAGGTCTTTTCTCCATTTAGGGCTATGTTCCTTTTATGGAATATATCATCTGGATCATAAATTCATCGCTAAGGAATATAAAATAGACCCAACCTATCTAGGTATTGGTCAATTTTTTCACCATGTCACTTCTTGGTAATAGTTATATCCTCAAAATTATTGTAGGTCAACATAGTTCTTCTCTTTCTCCTAGAGCCATAGTTCAAATCTATGAATTCTGCTTGCTTTAAGTATTCTAAGGTGAATAGCCTATCTATGACAACATGAGGTAATAGAAAAGGCTTACCCATAAAGCCATATAGTCTAATGATTGTGCCTTCTATTAGGAGGTACCAATATCCTTCTTATGCACCTTTTGTTCTCAATATTTTCTTGGCTAGAGGTGGTAGCCTAGGGCATTCTCCATACATTATTTTCAATGCTGGCCCTAAGAATTCCAAGTTGAATTTGTAAAAAGACTCAGTACTTCTCAGATGAGAAGTCCAATAATAAACCGAAATGGGGTCTCCCTCATTGGTCTTATCTTTGATTGGAATACAAAGCATTATATCCCTTACAACAACAAAAAACATCCAAAACAGGCTTAAGCAATGCCAAAAATAAGGTGCATCAGAGCTTCTTTTCATTCTTACTAATTGTTCATGCATTCTCTAAGTAAGGAAAACTGACTAGTTAAATAGATAATCCTAATGCCATTCTTCTCTACACCTTATTCATACACCCTTTCATTGGAAATGCAATATGCAGTAACTATTAGCCAATCATTCACCATTTTATTAGAATCCAAACCCTCGTTGAATATAGATTTGGGTGAACAAACCGATCAATGGTAAATGGGACCTAGGGTAGTCCCTTCTTGGGCCTAGTGTCCTTGAGTTGATTATAGACCCATCTTCTGAAAGACTCACCATCGTTAGCTCACTTCTGTAGAGAGTAATACCCAACCTGGGTGGTTGTTTTAAACTCTTTTGGCCTTATGGGTGGTTCTGATCCTATGGCAAAAAACTTGTGATAGTTTGCAGTAGTGATGCTAAATAGGATTTTACCTTTAGTATTTTTCTGCTTTTGCCATTGGGTCATAAAATTTAATGATAGCCGCTATTAACTCCAGATAATCACAAATGTAAAAATACAAGAAAGAGAGCATAACACATCTACCTTCAGTTGACAAAGTTGCTTCTTTCTGTGTTGATATTCCTTCTAAGCTTCGTTCTCTCTGTGAGGACCAGCTCAGTATCTGCCATAACTTTTTCTTTGTCGATATAGTGGCCCACTACCCTTTTTACCAATGTTTTAGCTCCTTGAATGTCCTCGAAAGCCATTTTCATCAACAGTTCTCTGGAAATTACAAACAATACTCAACTATCACTTCTGCTCTACTTCGCTCAGTGAACGCTGCTCTTTGTCAAATGAACAAAATTCTGTGCTTTGACACTTTTAATTCTTGATGCATGCACATCCTTCACCATTAATGCGGCTACTACATGACTTACCCATTCTCAAATCACACTCATTCTCTTTGGTGGCTTGGAGTTGACATTGTAATTTTTGATTGGCCAAAATTCAAATGTGTTTCGTACCCTCATGATGTCATTTTGTCTTTTCTTCCTCTATGATATGGAAAAAATTGAGCATTTATTTGTGAGCATTTGCTTTTGTAAAGTGGTACAATGTGGAATTTCTTCTCCGCTTGAAAGTAGGCTTGAAACCAGTGGATTTAAAAACCCTAGTCATTCCGCTTTCTTCTTAGACCTTTTACACATGGAATATAATGCATGCATCATTTTGCTAGTGTTGTGGTTCATTTAGGTGCAAATTGGAACCTTCTCATCATTTTGTTTCTTTCTTAATGTATTTGTGTGTGGAATAGGAACTTGCTGCATCTTTGGGAACACTTAGTTTATTTTGCAAAATTTTCTCTTTTCCTTTTTTTATACAACATGCTATCAAATCAAAACTTGATACAAAGTTCAAAAATGGAATATGATACAAACTATGTGCATATGTTAAAATGAGCTTATATTTAAATCAAAATAGAGTTTAAGATGAAAACCATTAACCGAAATCGGTTGTATGTTCCCCTATAGATCTTCAAGTTGGAAAACATTGGTCTCTTTAACCTCTACTATCTTGAAAGGGCCATCCTAGAAGGAGTCAAACTTTTGATGATGTCCTAGTTTTGCTCTTTCGACATTCCACCTAAGAACTAAGTGTCCAACCTTGAATTTTCTGAACCTTGCCTTTTTGTCGAACCATACCTTGATGTCCATAGAATGATATTGAAAGTTATCATAGGCCTGAGCCCTTTTCTCTTCCAACTATAGTAGGTGTGTCAGCCTTGTTTCCATTGGGTTTTCCTCCAATTTCTCTTTTGTATTTATCAGTTTGAGTGCTAGAATTTCCAAATTGATAAGTAACACATACACCAAAGCATAGAGAGAAGTCTTGATGGAATTATTAATAGTAATTATGTCTGCCCACAAATCTTACTCTAGTATTAGGTGCCAACTTCTTTTATTACCCTCTAGTGATCTCCTCAAAATCCTTAACATGTTTTTGTTGGTAGACTCTGCAAGTCCATTCCTTTGAGGGTAATAATTTGAAGTATGATTAATGGTGATGCCATACTTGCTGGAAAAATAAATATATTTGGCTCCTATAAAAGCTGGTCCATTGTCATTCACCAAGGCTTCCGGAACACCAAACCTTGAAATCAAACTTTCCAACAAATTGATCACAACTTCCTGGTCTGATTTCTTGGTAGGAATAGCTTCTACCCATCTGGTGAGGTAGTCTGTGGTGGTTAGAATGTACCTGTGCTTTTCTAAAGAATGAAGGTCAATGACCCCTATAAATTCTATCCCCCATTGTTGAAATAGCTCTTCAACTTGTATTGGCTTGAGGGGGAATGAATCATTCCTTGTCCTCCCTACATGTCGCTGGCATTTGTCACAGGCTCTAGTGACTTTGAAGGTGTCAGTAAATATAGTAGGCCAATAATAACCTACTCTTATGATTTTTAAATATGTAACTCTAGCTAAGAAATGTCCTCTAGATGGCCCTCCATGGAACTCCTCTATGACCTTTAATTGTTGATCATGTTTTAAGCATTTAAGGAAAACTCCATCTAGGTTCCTTTTTTATAGCCCTTTTGGCAATAATATATAATTCAAAGCTTGAAGTCTATATATTATTATTTGTGATGCATTAAGATCAATAGGGCATACCCTAGTTTGAAATTACTTAATCATCTAGTCTACCCAATCAGAGTCACCTGGTTGTATTCCTTCAATATGATCATCTTTTGTTGCTTGACAAACTATTATTTTAGCTGATATTGTTGTCTCTATTAGACCTTGGTATAAGACCCTACCTCTCACCAATTTTGTGGGATGTATCTCCACATCATATTCTTGGATCTTAGTGATCCAACCAGCTATCTTATCTCCTAGTTCACCTTGTAGAATAAATCTTCTTACATTGAGGTGAATGACATATGCCAAGGTCTTGCTTTGAATCAAATACTACCTAAAATTCTTCAATGAATTGATCACAAAAAATACTTGTTTCTCAATAAAATTATAATTGACTTGGTAATCCTAGAGAGTCTAACTTCAAAATAATATGAGGTGCTCCTCACCTTGATCATTATTTTGGGTGAGCATTGAAGTACACCTTTCTTCAGCCCCATAAGCGTAAAGAATAAAATCCTTAGTAAAATCTGGATTTACTAGTACTGGAGTTGTTGCAATGGACTGCTTGATAATCTCAAAGGCTAATTTCCTCACTTCAGTCCATTTAAAATCTGCATCTTTCTTCAGTAGTTTAGATATAGGCCTTACCTTCTGAGCAAAGTCAAAAATTAATTTCCTAATAAAGTTTATTTGACCAAATAAGGACTACAAGGCTTTCTTGTTTACAGGTAGTGGAAGAGAAAGAATGGATTTGATTCTATCTAGATCTATGGCCATACCTTCTTTTGAGACCACATGACCTAGCATCTTTCCCTTATGTACTACAAAAAATGATTTCTTAGGATTAAGGGAAATGTAAAATTCTCTGTACTTTTGAAAAACTTGCTCAAGGTGTGCTAAGTGGTCATGCTTGTTGTGGGAAAACATAATCATGTCATCCAAATAGATTAGAATAACCTTGTTAATCAGTTCCCCAAAGGCATAATCTATGGCTCTCTGAAATGTGGCTCCCGCATTGGACAACCCAAAAGGCTTTCTCTGGTAGGAAAATGTACCCCATTTTGTGGTGAATGCTATTTTATACTGATCTTCATTATTCACCCAAATCTAATTATATCCAAAGAAGCCATTTAGTAATGAGAACCTTTTTGCCCCTGCCACTATCTATAATATTTGATCAATCTGTGGAAGGGAGTAGTGATCTTTTAATAGTGCCTGATTAAGATTTCTAAAATCCACAAGCGAATATCACCATTATTCTTCCTCACAGATACCAAGTTAGCTACCCTCGTTGAATGTTTAATTGGATATATGATCTTAACCTTCAATAACTTCAAGAGCTCTTCTCTCATTATGGCTTCGATCCTTAGATTTACTAGTCTTTGCTTCTACCTAAATGTCTTGGCATTAGGCTCTAGCTCAATGGTGTGTTGGATAATCCTTTTATCATATACTTTGAGGTCTTCATATGACCAAGCCACAATGTCTTGGTACTTCATACATAAAGCTTTAATATCCTCTTCCTCCTCTGGAGAACACTGAATTCCAAACTTGAGGTTCTTTTCTTTTTCTATTTCAACTTCTTTATATATTTTGTCATTGACTTCCATGGATATGATCATTTTCCTGTCTTCATTCTCAAACAGACTCTCTAGAGTGACCAAACCTCTAGGTATGTGATTATTCTTAAGTTGAATAACCTCTTGTTGATCAATTTCCTCTAGATTTTTTTCTTGGACAATGGAGAGATAGGCTTATCTTACCAGAAAATCAATAATTTATTCATCACTCTAAAAAACCTACTAGAAAATCTTCTTATACATTGAAATGCCATGATAATAAGGTTTTTTGTAATAACACTACCTGTTACATTGAAATGACACAATAACTTAACCAATTAAGAAAAATAAAAATAAATAAACATATCTCGTGTAAAACAATTTTATAATGATGCCATAGTGCTTGGCAGTTCACAGACAAAGGGAAAGGAAGAAAGCTCATTTAGAGAGGAAATAAGTGACAACATATGTCAACAAGAAGCAACATTTTCCCAATGTAACTTATATATGCATAGTTGAAAGATAACCACATGGCTGCTAGGGGACCTCTTGAATGATCAAGGATAGCTACAAAACTTTCAAGGCATACAATGTTGTTGCCCACCATTTTTTTCCCTATGGAAGACTAATCTAAGGCAATATTTAATTAAGACAATGCTCTACTATCTTAGGGTAGTTAAGGATTTTTAGGCAAGATTTGGCTATGCTTGTTGAAGCCAAGCTTTCTGGTTTTCATAAAGATGTTGCATCCTGACACATACGCCCAGATGTTATCTTTGTCGGATTTTATAGGGAAAGGTTTTCAATGCACTCAAGTTGTTAAGATGACATAATTCTTAGAGTCTTAGTTGTAATTTAAGACACATTTCATCCAATGGCATTAGCTAAACCAGTTATATTACTCAAATTTCAAGGAGAAGACCCAGGTTTGAATCTTGTCAAGCGACACATGCATAATTATCAAGTTGTTGTAATACCACAATGTGGTCATGATGTAATACAAGTGGGGCCCGTTTATATATAAGATGTATTTCTTTGGAAAAGAATTTACAAAAAGGAAGAAAAGGAAAGAATATCCAATGAGCCAAATAGTCACGTATTCTAGTTTGAAAATATTGTCATCTATTTCCAAAAATCGTGAAAGGTTACAAAGTGCAACCCAATTTAAGGTCTTGGATATTTAAGATCCAGAGTCTACATAGGAACTTTTTATGTGCAAAATTAAGACAAGTATCTTATGTATCACCTGATGAATTAAAAACTACTTATGTTATGTAATAGAAGAAGTTTTTAATTTTCTAAGGGCCAAAGACTCCTGGAAAAGACAATGCTGAGTTTTATGGCATCCAAGCCTCTTTGTACAATAAAAAATGCCCATCCTTCCTTTCACAGCTGTGAATATAATAATTGGTGCAACTATGCTCAAATTTTTTTATGAAAAAACATGTTAAGACAGAACATGAAAGACTGAAACATATAATATTATTAAGAGATGCACTTTCTATCAAATTTCCTCCCAAAAACATACAAATATTAAGCATACATATAATGTTTTATGTCCTGATGAAGAAACTTGTCATTGACATTGAAAGGAACTAGACCATTATGAATTTGGGCATCTTCCCATTTGAAAATATATTTTGAAACATTGCAGCTACATTTCAGGAAACATGTCTTTAGCAAAATCATAGAATACACAAGATCCATCTTTCTAGTCAGACACATGCTTAGGTAGTTACAAGTAACTTTGAGAGAATAATTCTCTAGCAATTGGATGCCTGTCATGTCAAGTACTTGTCTTGGCAAGAACCATTTTAAACAAATTTGCAATGCATTGTATTACATTTATCGTGTTAACTATTTGTTTACCACATATGAGTGGTTAAAAGGAAACCATCTTAGATAAGCATATAGTTGAAAAACGGATTGAGAGAAGCAACCCATGCAGATGACAAAATTGGTGAGAGAAGCAACCCTTGCAAATGACTAAATTGGTTACAAGTGAACCTACTAACTTGTGAAACATTTAAAAGGAAAACAAAAAACATTCTTTCCATATTAACAACGTTTTTCATGATTAAATAATCCATTTTGGTTTTTTTTTTTTTTTTTCTCTTTTTTTTTTTCTTTTTATTTTTGCTAAATACATTACATAATGCAACATATTACTCAATTCACAAGCTGAGATACTCTACTATATAGGACCACCCTCAATGCACATCTAGTTTCAAATATGCACTCTGATCAAATTTTTTTTTTTTTTTTTTTTTTTTTTTTTTTTTTTTTTTTTTTTTTTTTTTTTTTTTTTTTTTTTTTTGTTTTTTTTTTTTTTTTTTTTTTTTTTTTTTTTTTTTTTTTTTTTTTTTTGTTTTTTTTTTTTTGTTGTTTTTTTTCTTTAATGGACTGAATACAACTTACATAGGATTTTGAAAGACAAGAATATCACAAGACAAAATGATACACAACAAATCAATTCTATTGTCTTAAACTTATAGGAATCATCCATTTTCCTACCTTTAATAGTGCTCATGCACAAAAAATATCATAAAATTTACAATAATGGCCTTAATCATTTTTGAAATTTTACATAGATATATACCCTTGATTACGTCTACTTTCTAACATCACTTACTGTACTTCTCCCTAAACTTTACTCTTTACTTCCCATCTCACTTTTCCACCTTCACAATTTATCTTTGACTTTACTTGAAATGTGACACAACAGTCAAGGATTAAAAATGCCCTCTCTCTCACAGTTAACGTTCCAAAAGATATCAACCCTCAACCTCCTGCAAAACATAGATGTTATCAACCATCATTTTGGATGTCTTCAACATATATCCTTTCACATCATCAATGTTTAGATGTTGATTCAAGAAATATAATCTAGAATAGACATTAGCATGAAACCCTAACTAAGACACAAGTCTTGTTAAAAGGACTCTAATCAAAATTTGTATTCAGTGGAAGACTTGATATCTACCAAGTCCTCAACTGTCTTCCTTTTCCTAACTTTATGCAATCGGTCTTCTTGCTTTTCTTTTTTGTCTTGTAACAATTGCCACGATCAATGATCAATGAATTGTTTGTCAAGATTACTGAAACCCCTCAACTCCCTTCTTCTCAGGATTTTATTATTCATTTGAAACTATATCTACAATTTAGGAGTTTCTCATTCCTTCAATTTCAATGATAACATATCCAAGGGTTGTGCAAGATACAATAATGTCTCCAAGGCCTCCTACATTGAGACCAAAACTTTTGTGCCCACTTAAACATGACTGGAATTATCTCTTGAAACAAATATGCATGAACCCTCAAAAGGTTCTACAAAAACTCGTGAACTATATCTTTTAGATGCTAAAGCAATGTCTTATACAAATATTCTTCAAAAGTGTTGGATAAGCAGCAAGTGAGTCTCAAAACAAGAAAAATACAACAATTATTGGATGCCTATATTATCAAAAAATAACAATAAAGTTTTCAAAAATGGTGATTACACAGCTTCAATAAGTAGGTCTTAAGCCTATAAACTGCAGTAGAACAATCTCAGAACAATAGTGCCAAAGTAAATTATGAACAAAATGATGCACCCTAGTATGATGCTAATGCAACAATCACCTATAAGTAGCATAGATGAAAATCAAAAAGCAAAGTGCCAACTACACACTTGGGTATGATGATTTATGCTTCAATAGCTACCTGTGCACAAACAAGAGGGGAACACAAAATGTCTAAATCACAAACACCCACACATGGTGACTTCTATTTCAAAACGTTGAAATAAGATAGTCTATCCCCAAGATAATAAGGTGAAAACACAGCAAGGATTCTAAAATCCTGCATAACATAGATTGTAACATAATATAAAAATAATTTCAATTTTCTGTTTGTTTGATGTTGTGTTTTATTTTCACCTATTTTTCCATGTGAAATAGTTTACACATGATGTCTGAATTACTTTAAGCCACTTGCATATAGATTTATGTTCAGACAGACTCCAAAAACATGGACATAACATATATGACCAAAAAGTAGCAAATTGATGGAACTTGACATAACTGAATAAAGTTAATCTCATTCATGAAAATTTGAAGTCTTAGCTTAAGAAAATTATCACATGAGGGGAAAAAAAAGACGTAGAATCAATTTCATGACACTTTACACAAACGCAAATTTTCTATAGATAACTTCAACAAATGTATTGGCCAAGACTGGTGACAAACGCAGATTTTCTACTAGACAAATTCAACAAATGCATTCATACCATTGATGCAATTTTAGAAAACAATGCAACTAACAAACTAATCAGGCGACTAATACTTCAATTTTGATAAAGATGTGATACAATGGACATAAAGTAATTCTTCTATGACCATTTACACTTGTGACTTGACATTAGATTGCCACAACAAGACACTCACTGACAAAATACTCTGACGTGTCGATATGCAATCTCCATAACATGCAACTACTTACGTTGCATGAATTTGAGATAAACTAAGCATATGACCATTTGCAAGAATGCCTTAATGTTTTTATGACATAACTAGGACATGACCATATGCAAATGATACAAGTTAATGAACCTCTTCAACAAGTACAATTGACTTATAATAGTTTTAAAGAACACCACGCACTCCAAAAACATGGACATAACATATATGACCAAAAAGTAGCAAATTGATGGAACTTGACATAACTAAATAAAGTTAATCTCATTCATGAAAATTTGAAGTCTTATCTTAAGAAAATGATCCCAAATGTAAAAGTGACCTTTGGAAGTTCTTAGGGTTCCAGACATCACCATGGCCATTGTGACACGTGTATTTCAAACTATCAATCTCTATGAGTGATTTGTTTGTGTCTAAAATTTAACCTCACTAACTGATTTTAACTATCAAACAGCCTAAAAGCATGATGCAAAAACTATCTCAAAAGGCAGTAGGTCAATGTCAATAACAAACTCAATTACTCCAAGATTCAATAAAAATCCATAAGGGATCTCAATTAAGTATAACAGGTCCATAGATCAGCAGTTTGTTAGAAAAAATCCACAAAAGATACATTCAAAGGATAAAGTAAGATAATTCTATTAGTGTACATGGATGACCAAAGCAAGCCAATGGAACTCACCAAAAATAAATTGTTACAATGCATTGTAGCAACTAAGAAAGTACTAACAAGATAAACTACACCCATGTGTTGTAGGTGAGTTGGAGAGGAGAGGGCAATCCTCCAAGGAGGTCCCAGGTTCAAATCTCCACCCTACCAAAAAGCTGAATTGGGTATCCAAAATCCAATTGATAATGTTGGTGCGGGCAAGGTCGGGTGCGACTCCGGGTGACTTTGATGGTGTAGAACCCCTATTTGTGGTCTCTCAGACCAAAGCGGCCCCCAAGGGGTTTTTCGCTTAAAAAAAAAAAACAAGATAAAAGTACTAACAAGATCTTAACATTGCAAGGTGGACCTAGAAATGGATAAATCTTAAATACATTGTAAGTAGTGACAAAATAAGGGAACCAACAGCGAAGGAGAAGAGCTCAAGTGAATCCATGTGCCAACTCTTATCAGTAGCTGAATCCAAAATAGAAACAAAGTCATTATCATCACCAACCATCCCAAAAGAGCCAACAAAATCTAATGTGATTCCAAGAGAATGCCCAATACTAAGGGGGGCTAACTGGATAATCCTGGGAGGACATAAAGTCTAAACCTTAAAAACTCTCCTAAATCCATGGCCGAGAAACCAATGGAACAAGACAAGAAACCAATAAGCTACAACTGTATACACCACCTAGGCAAGCAAGGTGTGGCCGATACTCGGTGGTGGATTGTCATAGTCTCATTGATCCATATGGATCCATATCAAGTCATCTAGAAGCATGACAAGTAGACATCAAGAATGAACAGCCAAGTGACAGATATCCGACAAGCATCCACAACAGGGCAGCATCATATTCTTTTTGGACATAACTCCTTCAAATGGTGTTGAATTTCAAAGAAACTTCAGAGGGAGGTTTCTGACATCAAGATGAAAGCTTGAATTAATTTAAGCTCAAAATTCAATTATTTAAACCTTGAAACAGAGGAAAGAACAGTCAAATCCAGCAAGTCATCTTTTGAGGATAACTCATCCAATGTGTCCAATCTCAGTGATTCTTTTTCCAAGTGGAAGAGGACTCAAAGGACTACACTTGGTATAAATTTCATCCTAAAATACATCCATTTGACCATTCAAAATGGTAAACTCAGTCTGATATACAGTCTTTATTTTTCTCTCCTACAAGATCCATATGAGACAAAAATTATACTAAAGTTCTCTTGACATCATTTCACATGTGGCAACAATATTTTAACTCAAAATGCATCCATTTGGTAATGGGCGGAGTTGCCATGTGCAAGGTGGTCCAAAACTAAATTAGGCATAGTGGATAGAGATCTTATTGAAATCCAAGTTGATGGAAAAAAAATTAAATATCTATATTTTGCATGGAATATGAAGTTTGAATTGTTCATCCATGGGTTTTCTTCTCAAAGGATTTCCCACATAAAATAACAACTATGTTTTTTGTTGTTGTATGTGTGTTATTTTTTGAGCATTTCAGTAGTTACTTGCATCATCTTCATTCTATGGGATTTTGCAAATTACTTGTACATTTCTTGCTTGGACATTAGCAACTTTGGGCTAGGAATAGACACTGTTTGGTACAGGAGTAAATTGTTGGTTTTATGAAAATTTTGGATTCATAAAAATTGCAACAATCTCTTTATGGGCCACCCATACTATGTTCTTTTCTTACATGATTGCTTTGGGCATAATAGAATAGTTTTGATGCAAGATGGAGGGTTTCATTGGTGAGTTGTTTCACAGAAGCCCATATGAAACTAAGCCAAAAAGTACTTCAAGCCTTCAAAAAGGATCTCTTTAAGGTTCCATTTGTGTAGATTATAGATCACTTAACTAGCTGCAAGCAAGAATAAGATGATGATGCCAAGGCCGACATTGTATGATGTAATCAATGTACAATTGTATTTAATTATTTGTAGTATTTGTTTATATAAGACCTATATGCCACGGTTAACCTTGTTATGGATAAACCCACTTTATAACTTGTAATTAACCTTAAAGTCCTCTTGTTATGTCTACTTAGGTTAAACTCATCTATGTAATTGGGGATTTAGTATTGGTATAAATATCCCCCACCACTGTAGCCATTGTATCGGAGTGTTGTGATTCTTATCTATGAATACTATAGATATTATTTATGGTGCCTTCGGGTGCCCTCTATATAATTCTCTCCTTTGTCTTTTTTATGGTTTTTGTATAATATTTGAGTGGATGGATTGCTTTGGTTCGTTTCTGGAAATGCATGTAAATTCCAACATGGTATCAAAGCATGTATGGAGCTTCATCGCTTGGTCACATAGAAAGTTGTTCAGAACCTTTGATCTTTCTTTTGACTTCTAGGACGAATTACTTCTTAGAGCTTCATAAGCCCCTTTGGCAAAAGAGGCAAATGGAAGATTAAATTTTCTTTCTTCTCTTATTGTGATTTTTTTGGGGGGAGAATTTACACCTGCTCCAAGTTATGTTCCATTATTATTGGAACATGTTTTAACTATTTTGTACAGAGCCAATAACACTTACAACAAAAGTATTGTTGCTTTGACTTCAGAAGGGTGTCTTGACTTCTTCATGTAGAGTCAAAGATTGTTTCCTCGCAAAGAGGACTTGATGTTGTTGCAAAGGAGAGGGAATTGTAATGCTTTCATACCACTTTGGTGCCTTGGCTAGAAGGAAAAGAAGGTGTATTAATTAGCATCCCACTTGGGGGCTTCGGTGCCTTAACTAGAAGGAAAAGAAGGTGTATTGATTGGCCTCGATTCAAATCTTGCACACCATGTCCGTTTAAATGGTTGGAGCTCTTTATTGTTATGGATCATGATGTCTTTCTTCATGGAGGGGGCATACCTTTGGACCAAGTAGTGATGGTGAAAGTTAGGCTATACGGACATGGCATAAAGGTTGTTCTAATTTTTTATGTAAGAAGCAAAAGAAGAAATTTATTTCTTATTAGTCCTTGCAAAAGAGTCAAGAACTTAAAAAATAATATATATATATATATATATATTGATGTTTCTCAAAACATCACCCTAGGGCTATTTTAGAGGGCAAAGTTTTAGAGTCCATAACTTTTGCATACATAAATGTTTTGAGCCCATTTTTTTCTAAATCACACAATATTTTGAGCTCTTTGCATTGGTGGTATTTGTACAAGGATTTACTAGAAGTACAAAGACGTCTCATTATGTGTTTGTCTTCAAAAATTATTGCCCCAATTCAAAATGGTAAATTTACCATATTTTATGCAATTAGAATCTTTGGTCTACATTTATGGGAGATACAGTTGGATTTGTGATAGTTGTAGCAATTTTTTAATATTTTGGAGGCATACAGGAAAAGGATTTAGAATATGCTTTAGTCAATCCCTCTTCCTCCTTTGGGCTATTGATTCAACTTATTCATGAAGATCTAATCTTTCATGATCTCTTCTTTCTTCTATTCTTTGTCCAAGTACTCTTGTAATTTTGTGATGGCTTTTTTCATAAACAAGTCCATGCAAATCCTCTTTTGGTGACTGAAATTAGGTGGCTTAAGGGTAAGTTGAATTTTCCAAACAAGGTGATGCCTGTGGTAAAAGGGAAACCTATACTTCCAAGTATTACCTTATGCGACTATAGAAGATTGAAGTAATTTTTCTTTAGAGGTGGTACTCTTGACTTCTCTTCCTCATTTGGAGTCTTAGCAGAAGTGTTCTTTGGATATGTAGGGGAGTATCTAATAGTGGCAATGATGACTAACCTAAGGAGATTCTTATGTAGAGGTATTTTTGCAGCAATAGATTTGAGATGATGGGGGGGATCAAGATGAATCTTCCTCAAGTGCAAGTCCCATTAGAGTATCCATTATTGGGGGAAGATAATTGTCACTAATGTCTTCTCTCCTTAGCTACTAAGTTCATATTATCAAAGATGTTGAAAGTGTAATCTAACTTATGGCCAAGGCCGACATCGTATGATATAATTTTGTATAGGCCTATGGGCAATCATTGTGCAACTGTATTTAATTATTTGTAATATTTTATTATATAAGCCCAATAGGCAACAATTAACCTTATTATGAATAAACCCACCTTATAACTTGTAATTAACCTTAAAACCCTCTTGTTATGTCTACTTAGGTTAAAATCATTTATGTAATTAGGGATTTGGTATTGGTATAAATAACCCCCACCACTCCATACATGTATTAGGTTTTCATGATTCTTATCTACAGATAATATAGTTATTATTTATGTTGCCTATAGGTGTCCATTATATATTTCTTTCTTTCAACCTTTCTACGCTTTCTCTATAAGATTTGAGTGTATGGATTTGCTTATTTTCGTTTCTAGGAATAGGTTTAAATTCTAAAATAAGAAGGCATTGAAGCCTTGATAACTATGCTCATACGAGGCCAAGAACACTTAAGATTCTATCATTATCATTCAAAAAAGTTGTATCCTCAAATGAATGCTTATTATTCATGGCAGTAGAGATAGGGTGAAAAAATGAGGGTAGTTATAAGGTTAATTTAGCTATTTTATTAAAATAAAATAAAATATAATTCTCAATGGAGAATTAGGGTTTTGGCTAATAAAAGGAGGCTTGGGCTTCATTCTACACATCCATTGTTATTGTAATTGATCTCTTTCTCTTGTATTTGGCTGCAAAGTCATTTGCAATTCTTCTATGGACGAAACCCTGCAGAAGTGAACTCTTGTGGATGAAAACCTGCAAGAGTAAAGCCTTGAGGATGGAAAACCCTCTTGGTTTAGAGGCAGAGGACGAAAACCCTTTTGTCTCAGAGGGGTAAACTCATCCAGGGTTTGCATATGAGCTTGTATTGATCAGCATTTGTGGGCAGAGTTTCAGCATTTCAGCCATTGAGGGCTTTATATCAGAAATTGATATCCAAATCAGCATTCAGGGTTTTTTGGCATTTGTTTGGAGGGATTCCATTTTCCACAGGCCAGATATTGTTGATTCGACTTCAGAATTGGATAGAGAATTTCATGCCATTCGTTTTGACAGGTTACACGACATGGTTTCGTTAAGAAATGAAAGAGTTATGGCATTTTGAAGTTCGCCTGCCAGTCCAGATTTCTAATATCGCGCGCGTAGGAATTTCAAGCTGCAGCAAATTTTGGACCTGTTCTTCATCAGTTATTATTTCTTGCATTTCAGAGACTTATGCAGTTCCCCATTGATCAAATTTGTGAGTTAAAATATTGGTTGTAATTGCCCTCTTTTCAGATTCAATAAAAGTAGTGTTTTAATGAAAAACTATGGTGTTTTTCCATGATTATTGTGTTAGACAGATAGATCTGAGTGTGATTTAATTGATCCCTAAATTATTGCAAGAAAATTGATATTTCATTAGCTAGGGTTTGCCAAATTCAAGTTAGGCACACTACAGTGGTATCAGAGCACAGGCTATTTCTGCCAGCCTGTTTGGGTAGTCAATCATGGCACCATTGAGTAAAAAGGAGTTGGTTGAACGACTTATTAATGCAGAAGATAAACTTGGACAACCATCAAAGTCAAAAGATGCTCTTATCTACACTTTGGGAGAAGTAGAAGATTGCTTGCACATGATGGGTCAGTCACATTCTCAGTTGTTACAAGCAGCTAATTTTCCTTTGGTGATGTCTTTGGAAAAGCTTGAATGGGTGAAACACACAGAAAAGGAGGTAAGACTTATGGTCACTTCTTGTTTGAGTGAAATTTTGAGTATTTCAGCACCTAAGGCACCTTATAGCGATGATGCATTGAGAAAGATAATGCAACTATTGGTTCACAGTTTCAAAGGATTGGGAAAAATCTCAAGTTCCCATTTTGCTAGGAGAGTTACCATACTTGAATTATTTGCAAAAGTTAGAATGGAAAACATCATGTTAGACTTGAACATGGATAGGTTGATTTACAAAATGTTTCACCATTTTATTGCTACAGCCAGAAAAGAGCATGCTGGAAGTGTTATTGCAGCCATGAGAGACATCATGATTTCAATCATAAACCAATGTGAGGAAAGTGATAAGTTTTTCCAGCCACTCATATCTATGTTAATGGACGTTTGGAGACATTATTTGGTTGCTTCACCTACAGCACATGACTTGGTTAACAGTGTAGTTCAAGAGTGTGAAAAGAAATTGCAGCCCTTCTTGGTCATTGACGAGCACAGGGAAACAGGAGCTTCAGCATGTGCAAATAAAAATGAGGTGGTGAAAGAAAAGTCTAATGTTCAAAGAAAAGATAAGGGGAAAACACAACAAAGAGCTATTAAAGAGTTACAGGTTTCGGAACACCAATACAAAAGCAAAAATCAGCTAAGGAAAGAGAATCGTTGCTTCAAATGTCAAGAAGCTTGGACTCTTGGTCACATATGTAGAAACAACAAACCTAAGGACTTAATGCAGCCAAGCCTACTGTCTCAAAAGGAAAAAGATCATCAAGGGTCACATGTACAAGCTTTGAAGGGACAAAATACTGAAAAAGGTTCTCAAGTTTCTTGCCAAGCTGATCTAAGTACAGCAAGCAAAGTAGATCTAACACTTGGTTTTTCAAACAATGTTGATGAGAATGCTAGTAATAATGCTTCTACTCATTTGAATGCTAAAGATCAAGTAGAGGGTGCTTATCAAGAAAATGCTGATCTAGTTGGGCAGCAATTGTCAGCCCATGAAAGCATCATCTGTACAAGTCTGACTCAATCAAAAGATAAGCTTGATGACAGTGTTGTTTCGCTTCTCTCAAAAGAAAAAACAGATTGCAGTCAAGCTATCGAGCAAATTCCTAGCACCTTGACTTCTAGACAAGGAATTGGAGTAGAGGAACAAGAGCAGTCAGATCTTTATTTTGAGAATAACATCTCCAATAAAAGTCCCAAATATCATCTTTGTGAAGATGCCACTGGTCAGCAACTTTCTGAACAAAATATCATCTCTAATGAAGCATCTCAGCAAGCACTTCAGGAGCCAGAACGGTCAGATTTTCATTTTGAACATGAAAAGAGAATCTCCAATGGTCATAAACATCACCTTTATGAAGATGTCACTAGTATACAACCTTCTGAACAATATATCATCTTTAGTGAGGTATTTAAGCAAGCAGCGCAGCAGCAAGAGCAGCCATACTTTCTTTTCAATAATAATGAATGGACTAATATTGAAGAAATTTCCTATATCATGAGTATCTATCCCTTGAAAGATTTAATTCACATTCAGCCTAGTATTGTAAATATGGCAAATGCATTTTCAGTTTTGATGTCTAGCATTCCACCTACAGCCATGAGACACGTGGACATTATATGTTTTAAGTACTTAAGCAGAATTCAGTCCTCATATGTATTCGGTACAGTCACGGAACAACAGCATATAAGTTCATGCAAATTGGCCTTAGAGGAAGAAGTTGCACTTGAAAGAACGTTTGAAGAATTAGTGCATTGCCCTGCCATAAATAGAACTGCAGATCGTTTCAGATCCAAGCTTATTTTAATGAAAGTTAGGGAGTATGGATGCTTGCACAACACAAAGGCGGAGAAGATACTTCAGAAAGAAGCGTGTGTAGATCTTGATGTTGGGAAAATAAAGAATGGCTATTATCAAAAGGAAACAAAGTTTGTTGACTCAAAATTAGATTTCTCTTTCATTATGTCTACAGTTGCTGATCATTTCCTATGTAGTTCAGTTTCAAACAATGATGGTGGACTGAGTTTGGTCGATGTTGGAAGAATTGGGCAATTTTCACTCATTGCTATTCATGAAGTTCTTTTCTTGATATGCCTCATGACGAAATCAGACTTGCTATGCTCAGTGTTCAGTCATGTTTTTAGCAATTCCATCACTCTTTTACATGATACTCTTGTTGAGAATGATGTGGGAGTGATCCTAGGAGAATTGGGAAAAATTGGGAAGATTCATTTTATTACTGCTCACACCAAATCAGATTTGGTAAGAGCTATATCAGACCTGTTCTTGTTCAGTTTGGATGAACGTGGAGGCATAGGGCATCATGGAGACAGTTTAGAGATATCCCTGCATGAGCAAAATTCAGTTTGGAAAAGGCTTTTGGGCAACTTTGGCAAGATTATGTTGGTGAGAAGCAAAGGATTGATTGGCTTCTTACTTGGTTTGGATCTTTGTGCACACTTGAGACAGTCTTCACACAGCTTTGAGAAAGTCTCACTTGGGCAAGCTTTTTACAAGGCTGGTCTTAAAGAATCAGGCTTACTCCACATACAGTTTGAACTGGGCAGCGAAGAAACAGTTGGTTTCTCACTTGACTTGGATAAATGTGCACATTTGGGAAAGTTTCTATACAGGCCTGGTAAAGAATTATTGGAGCAGCATCACCAGGTGATCAAGAAGGTATGTAGATGGATTGGTGAAACTCTTGGTATCCTTCTTGACTTGGTAGAAACACATGGGTTAATAGATTTCACTTATGGCCATAAAAATAATGATAGTATGATTGCTGTACTTCCATTTCTCAGTCCATGTTTCGTGGATGCACTCACCACTATTATTGGTTTGGCCACATTTATGCATGATATGACTAATAGAGATGATGAGGGAAAAAGTTTAGATGTCTTTCTCACTGCTGTATTGAAGAAATCAGACCTGTTGAACTCACTTTTCAGTCACTCATCCATCATCATTGCTGGTTTATTAATACTCATACATGGTACAGCTGTAAGGAATGATAGAGCACTTAGTTTGGATGCATTTTGGGAATATGAACAGACCTTTTTTGCTGCTGTAATCAGAAAATCAGAGTTGTTACATGTTCAGGATTGGTTGGGCAGCAAAGAATTAGCTGGGTTTTCACTTGGCTTGGATGTATGTGTACATTTGAGACAATTTCTATACAGCCTTGGTGAAGTATTATTTGGGCAGCGTACAGGTTTTGCATTCTTCTTTGGTAAGAAACCAAGTTTGGGACAGTTTGGGAAAATAATTTTGATGTTGTCCTTTGCATTCACCCTTGGATCAACACTGTGGCAGTATGGTAAGATTTTCTTGAAGTTAATTTGGGACCCTGGAATCATTCTTGGTTATGACTCTGAATTGATTTGATGGAGTTTGTGTTCGATTGCTTGAGGACAAGCAATCTCAGGGGGGATGTATTGTAATGTCCCTAATTTTTAATTATTAGGATTATACATAAAATGTGGTGTGTTAATGTTTATGTGGCTCGGATAAGAAAAAAATAATAAATAAAATAAAAGAAAAGGGGTTATAAGGGTTAACGCCACATTAGGGAGTTATAAGGTTAATTTAGCTATTTTATTAAAATAAAATAAAATATAATTCTCAATGGAGAATTAGGGTTTTGGCTAATAAAAGGAGGCTTGGGCTTCATTCTACACATCCATTGTTATTGTAATTGATCTCTTTCTCTTGTATTTGGCTGCAAAGTCATTTGCAATTCTTCTGTGGACGAAACCCTGCAGAAGTGAACTCTTGTGGACGAAAACCTGCAAGAGTAAAGCCTTGAGGACGGAAACCCTCTTGGTTTAGAGGCAGAGGACGAAAACCCTTTTGTCTCAGAGGGGCAAACTCATCCAGGGTTTGCATATGAGCTTGTATTGATCAGCATTTGTGGGCAGAGTTTCAGCATTTCAGCCATTGAGGGCTTTATATCAGAAATTGATATCCAAATCAGCATTCAGGGTTTTTTGGCATTTGTTTGGAGGGATTCCGTTTTCCACAGGCCAGATATTGTTGATTCGACTTCAGAATTGGATAGAGAATTTCATGCCATTCGTTTTGACAGGTTACACGACATGGTTTCGTTAAGAAACGAAAGAGTTATGGCATTTTGAAGTTCGCCTGCCAGTCCAGATTTCTAATATCGCGCGCGCAGGAATTTCAAGCTGCAGCAAATTTTGGACCTGTTCTTCATCAGTTATTATTTCTTGCATTTCAGAGACTTATGCAGTTCCCCATTGATCAAATTTGTGAGTTAAAATATTGGTTGTAATTGCCCTCTTTTCAGATTCAATAAAAGCAGTGTTTTAATGAAAAACTATGGTGTTTTTCCATGATTATTGTGTTAGACAGATAGATCTGAGTGTGATTTAATTGATCCCTAAATTATTGCAAGAAAATTGATATTTCATTAGCTAGGGTTTTCCAAATTCAAGTTAGGGCAGCACACTACACCACCCACAACTTATGTGAGTAGACCCTCAGCTAACCAAGAGGGGTCTTGAAGTTCTGAGTCTAACATCATTGCATATAATCAAGATGAGCAATAATGTTATCCTTAACCCTTATGAATGCTTAGTGTAGAAGGCCAACTTAGGACTACAAATTTAGGACATAGTGATTGAAGTGAACTAAATACATTGTCGATATTGAGGTTGAGTCTAATGTTATTGGATATAACCAAGATGAGCAAAAATGCCATCCTTAATCCTTATGAAATGCTCACTTAAGACTAAGAAATTGAGGTCGAGCAATTGAAGTGATCTAAATATATTGTAGATACATGTCATCCTCAATTACTTGGTTAATCACATTTTTATCACTAAGAAGGCAAGGAGGCATATTCAAAGAGTATTTGAACATAGAGATGTCAATTGATTAATGAAGTGAACTAGCTTTCGAGTGCCAATCTTGATGATGACCAAAAGTGCTCCTAGGTAAAATCCACCTTGAAGAATAGAGTGCTAAATACAATTATCCTTCTTGGCTTGATGTGCAGTCAACCATAAATAAGACATTGGAGATGAAAAATAATTTTGAATATCCTCTTGAGGCAAAGAGTATCGGTGCCAAACTCAACCTACATAATATTATGGAATTATTCCATTACATCAATCAAATTGTTGAAGCAAAAAACTATGGACCCTCTCAATACGAGCCCAATCAGTACACCCTAAACTTGGGCTCAAAATCTCAAATCCATAAAGAATTATGAGAGTATAAAAAAGGCAAATCTTCATAAGTATGTCTTGGGAGCGCAGCTAGAAACATTAGCATTCTAGAACTAAGAGAGGTATCTATCCCTTACAAAACTATGACAAGTTGGTTGAACATTAAGGGAAGGACTCGTAAATTAAACCCCCAAGTAGGTCTAAGATGTTGATCTCAATCGGTTTGCCCTTATAGAAGAATTGATATATAGAAAGGATACATTTGAGGTTTATCTGAGTCTTCTAAAGGTTGATTTCTAGGCTTAACTCATGAGAGCGAGCCAAAAGCATCCAATGGTCTTTACAATCCCTTGCGAGTATGACCAAGAAGAATTAAGTCATCTACAAAAGGCAATATAGCTATCAAGATATGATGTAATAGGCAGCCATCATCAACATATGTATTTTGTTGAATAAATTCTTTAAGCTTGTCAATGCAAATCCCAAAGAAGGTGGAAGAAAGATAACGTCATTCTTTGACATCAAATATGCTTTAGACATCCTTTAATTACCTAGAGGTCATCTGAAAAATGACCAAGAACTACCTCATAAAGTCTCCTGATAGGAATGATAAAGAGTTATGGGATGCCAATGTTCTCTAGTCTCTAAAATAAAAGATGCCTAGAAACAATATCAAAGGCCTTTCTAAAGTCTACAAAACAACAAAAGACTTTAGAAGACCACTGATGAGCCTCCTCAATTATAGCATGGAGAGTGGAAACATGGTCGATTGTCTCATGATATTCTTTGAAATCAGTTTGTGCTCATCCTCTAATTTATGTCACAAGGTTCTTATTTGACTTTAAATTCAGGTTTGAGACGATTAAAATTGAAAATAAATAGACACAAAAATTTCAAATAGTTCAAGATACGTAAAAATTGTAAATATATTTATAATTTCATAGATTTAAATAAAATAATGTTCTTTTAAATATTTGCTAAGTAATAAGCATTGATTATGGGCCTAAGGTCCTAATTTAAATTGTTAAAATTTTAAACCTTAAAATTTATTAAAAATATTTATTTAAATTACTTAAAAAAAATCTACGCTTTACTAAAAAGAAAGCTATATTTTATTTTTAGGAAAAAGCAAGATATGGCCAAAGGTTTAGAACTACACCCTATTTTGTTCTACCCTACTCTGCTAAAGAGAGAGCTAAATCTAAATGAAAACACTACACCCTACTTTCTCGTCAAGAGTCGAGACATATGACATTCACAAACCCCTCGATCTCAAAGGTAGCTTTGGAATAGTTGCCCAACAATCAACAGTCATCTCACATCACTTTGCACAAGACCGATCATCATACAGCTTGACACATATGCCTTCCCTTGAACAACAACTGCACAACTGCATCCTCAAACGGACTTTGGTCCTATGTTAGTCATATAGAACCTTTATATACAGTCTAAGGCCTCTATAGTCTCACAAAGCCATCCTCTGCAACCTAGGGAGGCCTGCAAATTTGCAATTGTCTTCTCAAGAAAGGATGTAGCGATGCCACAAATATTTTAGGGTTTTAAGGGCCTATGAAACTCCTACGATCTATTCTGCTGATCTTAGAGCATTTTTATTCTAGACAAAGCATTCTGGTTCAGGATGAAATTACGTGACGAACTGCAACATGTTCATGAAAATTGTTGATTGTTGAATTTCATCCCTAAAGTTCATCAAATCTTGTGATATAGGATCTAAACTTACCTTACTCCAACTGTTCTGAGAGTTTCATGTTCAAAACTATGGCATAAAGCTTAGCAACATTTGCACAATCATGATTTTTTGAAGATTATTAGGATTTGAATGGTCCCCAAATTTGTGGATGGGGTAGATGATATGCCATGACCAAGGCAATGGAAAGCCAGAACAAACAAACTCATTGAATAATTCCAAAATGGGATGGCCACTAGATTGGGCACCACACTTCAATAATTCAGGCTAACATACCTCAAAATCAGCAGCCTTGCTTGTGTACAATGTCTGTGTAGCTCTTTTCATGTTCCTTGAAAAACGAGGTGATATTATATGTGTTTGTCAGGAGAAGAATTATGAATGGTGGCCTGCCCCAGGATGTCCTGTAAGGAACTAGCATGGGAGACCTATATCTCAAGACCAATGCACATGGAAGGGGGCTTCCAAGGAAAAACAATGCATCAGACGACCTTTGAAGATTAATGAAGAGCATTCAAAAACTCACAACACCTAGCAGCAAGACACTCTCATTCTTGAGCCAAACGAGGCATTTATATGCCCTCCAACTGGAGAATATACTAGTAGACTTATGTATAAGAGGACAGCAGGGGTTCCAATGCATAGAAATGCTCATTTTCAATGGCCCATTTGCTGCTATCCAGTAACAGACAAGGTATACAATCCTATGTAAAATATTGCCCAAGTGTTATACATGTGAGAAGGCATAATATTCTTCACGGTCTAGACAGATTTTCTATGTAGAATCTAATACATCAGCAGGTTTTAAATTTAAACGAGACTCATGTCACTACTTAAGGATACCAATAATCTGCACTGAACTTTTCGATATAGAAAAAATATCAAATATCTTTAAACAAAAGATATCATGTATCGAAATTAGTACATACCCATGCTTTAAAGAAACGTTGACTTCAAAACTGTTATGTTTTCACAACTATATAGGCAATTGCAAAGATAAGAAGCAGCCAAAAAGCAACTGAATATATCAAGTAGTAAAATTTTCTGTATTAGATGTGTATAGCCTAAATTATTTAACTATATATCTAATTATTTAACTATGTATCTAGCCAATTAGAACAATTGTTGCCTGATACCTTAAATTCATTTGATTTTGCATGCTCTTCAGCAAGAAAATAAACTTATTATCCTTAAATCATTCATACAAAGAGCACAATGTTGATAGTTTTTATGGACCAATATTTAAAGCCTATCATTGCCCACCACATTGTTACTCAGTTCACTCTTATTGTTGCACCACAGCTAGCTAGCCTGCTGGCACCAAACCCCTAGGTCATGAGCCCTATACAGATCCAAATTGCCAGGCACATATTTTTGGGTTCCTCTGTGAATTTAGAGAATCTTCAGCCTTTGATGGTAGGAAGGTATCTTGAGGAAAGTGTAGTCTTGGCTATAAGTTTATGTTTGTGATACACGGACATGACAATTACAACCAATCTCTCCCTCCCCAACTCTCACTGTAGATGCCTATCAACATAATTAATACAATGGAGCAATATACTATTTAAAAAATCCCAAATATACCCAAACCAATAACTCTGTAGATGGCTGAAATACTCAACATAGGATACCACTTATGAGGATAATTATGTAAATAATGGCACTTGTCATGCACTTCACGTACTTTGAGATTACCCCCCTTTGTTAGCTTTTGAATTATCATAAATGATCCTTGTGATTAGCACTCTTTGTAATTATAAACACATCTTCCATGATTAATAAGTACATCTAGCATTTCTACTCGTTGCTTGTTTCTTTCTGATCTATTGTGAGTCATATATGGATGATACCAAAGCCTTCGCTTAGTTTGCATTCTATGGCTTTCTAAAATGGAATCCCCAGACCATGTCCTCTTATTGACATATCCCAATTGCATTGAATTTTTTAAGTTCTAACAAGCCTTCATAAGTTCATTTTTGCATGTGTTTCATTTCATGTTACTTGGAAGCATAAGCAATGCCTTCAACCTCTTTGTGCGCAAGCTTCTGCTCCACTTTTGAAGGATTCTTCCCTTCATCAAGGAGTTCATTTGATTCATAAAGCAGATTGCTGCACTTTGAAGGCTTATCCATCAATGTTTCCTTCTATGAACACATTGGCTTTTCATTTCTGTGTGTCAATCTATTGTCCTAACATTTTGTAGATGTTGTCCACCTCAAGTATTGGCTCTTTTAAGCAACAACCATATTTTTCCTTTTTGCAATATTCTACACATATTTGGAGGTGAATTTCATTTCATAAAAATTTCTTTCAATACTTATGTCATGCCAAGTCTTTAACATCATCAATAATTGCAGCACCAAGATCTATCACACCAACCACAATTGCCGCAACAACATCATTCAAAGATGTATCATTGTACTTCATTTATTCCACTTTTTCACAAGCTGCTTTAAGTGATGGGAGAAATGATCAGGATAATTATGAAGATAATTAGGATAATTATTTAAATAATAGCACTTGTCATGTCACTTCATGAACTATCATTCAAATCATCGGCCTTTTTTAACTTTGGGATTATAAAAAATTATCCTTGCAATTATCATTCTTTGTCATTATTAACTAAATCTGGCATGGTTTATTAAAAAACAAAAGTTCTCATTCCTACTCATTGCTTGTTTCTTTCTGATCCATTGTGTGCTCCTCTCAAACACATAGTTATTAACTCCAGAGGACACAAGGTAAGATTATAAATTGCTCCAATAGTAGTGTAAACATTGTTTCCCTTGAAGCAACAGGAACCAACTACTGCCAATGTCAACAGAGGATCACAAATTCTCAATTTTTTCTAAGCACAAATTTGGATACAAACATCCCTCCACCTCAACCCTTCAAACAGAAAGCAGAGAGGTTGCTTAAGTCACAAAAAAGGCAAATGCATCCAGGCCTTCTCTCTTGGAGTTGGCAAACTATGACCCCTTATTGAGACAAGTCAACACGGTGAAAGGCAAAACAGGCAACACAAAGATCACATTGAAGGAAAATATTCTCATGGATGGTGAAGAGGAAATAGAGTGCACAAACAACACAAAGCAAGACACAAGCAATGACAAGTATGGTAAGTACTAAAGGAAACCTCTAAAATCTTTCATGCAAATCCAATTAAGGCAATTAATAGCACGAGAAAAGTGGTATCCATTGTTTGCTAGAGAATCCTCTTCAAAACCTTTCACATAGAAGTAGGATAAGATTACTATATTTCTTCATGGGGATGAATTTGATTCACATTCCAAAAGGGTATTTAAAGATGGGGAAAAGTGTCACCTATACATGATCCAAATGTGAAGACAATATTCAATAAGAGCCATCTCGGTGATGCAATCTCTAAAGGATATAAGGGCAACCCAACAACCGCAAAAGTTTCTACATTTTGTTGAAGTCAATCACTCCACAATTATAGAAGTGTGAAGGACGGATTAAACATCACTGGAACTTTTTCGCTCATCACCTTATTCCCCTCATAGATGAACCATAGAATAACATAATAAGTTAAGTTTGTTTAATGCTATATATTCGTACACAGGCTTATCACTCATCCACTTGCTGTCTACAATTAAAGTAAGGCATAGCTTAGTTAAAAAGGACAAATTGATTATCAAATGTCATGACCTCAACTGGTTAAATACTTCAACTATCAAGGAGGAGACCCAGCTTCGAATCTTGCCAAGAGATACATGCATATAGAGAAGTCCCTAGCCCACCATATCTTGAGAACAAAAAAAATGCCTAGCCCACCGTATCTTGAGAGCTCCCTTTAAACCTGAGAGCATATTATGACAGGAAGTCCAGTTCCACCTAGTTCAGAATAATTGGATAGCATATAGAGAAGATCAAAGGAGGTAAGGACAACTGTAAGGTCCAGATGAGACCAAAAATAACTGAATCAAGAACCAAAGGCTGTAAAAGAAACAACCACAGTCAAAATCATCATCAAGCTTTAGAGATAGAAAATTCTTGCTAACAAATATACTTGAGTGCCCTGTAGTTATGATGTTGTATCCCCTTTATGTTTATTTTCTTTTTCATCCCTCATTCTTTCCCTTTGCTATGTAGGTTTGATAGAAGAGTGCTCAAGAATTTGAGATTATTTCTAGATCTATTGGGCCCGAGATCTAGAGACTTTTCCACCAGATTGGAACGATAGAGTTGAAAATGTCTTGTTACATTATTTGAACAATGATTCCTCATTGTATTAATATTTTTAACAGAGTTTAATGACATTCTGCCAACTCTATATGTAATTCATTTGAAAATTAATACAAATTCTAGGTTTCATTTATGTCAACTTTTGTCTTTAGTTCTATATGTGACTTTATGACAAATTACATTATTTGAATGTGTTATGAACATTTCTTTCATTGGTTAACTGTTAGATTTATTACGATATTCGAATGAGTTTAATAGCAACAAATTCTTCTTTCTCTCATTCTTTCTGTTCATTTGAAAGCATTGTTAAAATTGCTATAACATCCTAATGAATCTAGGCACCGATCTACACATAAGGTATAGTTAGAGTTGTTATCATTGCTTGGTCAATTTTATAAGCAGAAGTTTATAACTAAAATCTAGAAGTGCTTAAAATTGTAATATCCTAAGTTTACCACTAGGGTTTCCTTACCCATTTTGGTCCATTTAAATATTACCAATATATCCCTTACCAAAATAAAGAGATAGGTTGACCAAACCCTGTAATACCTCATTGGTTTCAAATGAATTCTTGCAGTGTGACAACTCAATCCTATGGATGCAAAAAATTGTTCCAACAACATTTTAGCATTGTTTTCGGGGAGGACTTGTTAATTATATTATTTATATTTTTAATTCTTCTCTAAATAACTATATTTTTAATCAACAGGTGGCCAATTGGAATAAAGAACCTACAATTTAATTTTTGCATCTTCTTGTTCTTTATTTCTTTTAGTTCGTATTATCTTTTTGAAGTGTTCTTGATTTTCAATATTTCTTGAAAACCCCCAAGAATCATCTCTTGTGAAGCTGAGAGTATAATGATCAAGCAATCTTGATCCTACATTTTGTTCTTTCTACACTACTAGTGCTGGCAACTCTGTCCGATCAAACCCAAAAATCAAAAAATCAAGAAAGGAGTAGAACGTGCTGGTGCATACCAAAAGAAACGGTAAAGAGCTATTTCTAGAATTTTAGAACCCCGAGGTAATTACCCATAATCAAAAATTCCTAATTGAGAAAAGTACTATAGAAAGTACGTAAAGAAAAATAAAAATAAGAATACTACTACTGTAGATATTGCTTTAAATGGTGTTTTAAATTTTGTTGTAGACTATCATCGAGTTCTTCTCAGTATCATAGCCCAATTATTAGTAATACTATGATAGATAACTCAGTAGATTATATTGAGATTACCCAACCTTCCATCCCTGTAGACAATGCTACTGTAAATCGGAATCCTGCTACCCCTGCAGTCACAATGGCTTAGTAAAATACAAATAATTAGAGTATTCAACTATGGAGAACTAATAGATACAAAAATTTCATTCTACCTGTAAATTTGAATGCCCTACCTAACAAAACCCATAAGTATTTACCCAAGTTTCATGGAAATAATGCAGTTACTAGCGAGGACCATATCAAAAGTTTTCTATATGCCATGGATAGTTTAGCAGTAGAAAAAAAATATGTAGTCCTAAGGTTATTTTTGCAAAAGCGAGAAAAATATACCCGAGAATGGTTTAACACCCTCCCAACCAATGACATCGCAGACTTTGCTAAGATGGAAACTATATTCTTAAGAAAATTTGGAGAGAGGAAAAATGATCAATCCATGTTAAACAAATTAGCTACTATTAAAAAGAAGGAAAAAAAACTTGTCAATGATTTCAATAGAAGGTTTTCCAAAACAAGGAATAAAATCCCTACTAACCTCAAGCCTAATGACATCTAGTCAATTTGTTTCTATAAGAATTCTTTCCCGGGAGAATTTAATTATGAGTTGAGATAAGAAAAATCCACCACTATTGATTAATGTATGGATAAAAAAATAGATATCAAAAGAAATATGTTAGATAGTGGAAAAATGAAACCATATACTCTAGAAACAAATCAACCTGATAGAAAGCCTAAAAGGGTAGACTTCAATTTACAAAGAAGACTTGAAGTAGATCCTATGGAAAAACTAACTAATTAGTGAACACTATGAACAACAGGTTAGCAATATTAGAAAGAAATAATGGGAATAATGGTGAGTCATCACAACCAAAAAGGCTCCAGATTGATAATCATCCGCATTTCAAAAATAATTTCAATAGAAATTGGGGAAACAACAATAACTCAAATGAAAATAATAGAAATTGGAACAATGGGAATAATAACTAGAAGAAGAGAGAATCTGACAAAGACCAAAATAATATTCCTAATCCTATTCCATCTGTTAATCTCATAAAAAATTTTCCTTACTTTTTCTCAGTTTGCAATTCTCCTCATAATCTAGAATGATGTGGTATATATTTAAGTACACAATATAATATAGATCTTAATGATGATTCGGAAGATGATATAAGAATTAATGCCTATTGGTCTTTAGAAGATGAATCAAGAGAAAGGCTTTTTGAAGAAAACATTGATAAATATGCTTCAAATCATCATCCACAGATATTAATGGTTGAAGGTACCAAAATTTTGCAAAGACCACATGAATTTAGATATGACAAAATGAAGCAAGGGAAATTAATTCCAACTGCTAAAGAGGTGGAAGAATTAGAAGCAATTCATACTCTAAACTTAATGAACATAATAGTTCCTGACAGAATAGAGAAGGCTTCCACCTATGAAATAAGAAAATAATCCTTCATAAACAAGAATGCTATTAAAGAAAAATTTGATAAGATCCCCAAAAAGGTAATCCCTGATGTGATAGAATTAGAGGAAGAGATGCCTAAAGAATAATGCAACAAACCACTTGATGTGAAAAAGATAAAGTTTGATGTTGGTTTAGAACTTAGCAAATAGAACGTAAATATCACATTTGGTGAGCTCATGGAAAATTCAACAATACAAAGAATAATTCTATAGAGCATTTGGACTCATTAAACAAAAAGAAGATCCATCTTGCCATGTTGCTAGGCAAATCTAGTAGGACCATCCTCTGTCAAACCCTTCTATGTTTCTTTAAGATACAATTCAAATGAAGGAGAAAGGTATGTGATCTACAATTGCATGCTTGATAGTGGAGCTTCACATACTATCATGTCGAAGATGATAGTTGACCAAATGTGATTAATTTTTTATAAGAGATTGTGCTCCTGTGTCAGTAATGGATAGTAGGCAAGTACCTTGTATTGGAGTAATAACTAGATTATTAGTTTATCTAGAGAAACATCCTAAGAAAGGTATAGTCATGGATGTGGTAGTAGTTGATGTTGATCATTTCTATTCATTAGTATTGAGTAGGCATTGGTTAAAATAATTAGGGGAATCTATTCAATTGGACTAGTCTTATACTACCATTCCAATTTTTGACAAAGAAAATATAACTCTCTAAAGAAAAACTTTTAACAAATACTCTATAGAGTTGGTTAAGCCAAATGAGTCTATGATAAACTTGGTGAATTTAGTAGAAGAAAAAGGAATGGGAATATATTCAGTATGGCATGACCCTTTCCTTATAGAGGTACCAAAAGCCAAGAACATGGATCCATAAACCACAAATACGGTTGATGTCGAATCTGACAGAGTATTGACATAGGAAATATGGACAATGACATTTTTTGGAGCTAAATCTTAGTTTGGAGCAAGTACAGGAGTGAATATGACTAATATAAAAGGAAATTACCTCGGTATTCCTTACAGACTAGAATTTCCTTACACCAACAATGTAGCTGAGTATGAAGATTTACTAGGACTTAGAAAAGCTAAAAAGTTGGGCATAAACTACCTGACTGTAACTGGGGATGCAAAATTGATTATCCAACAAATAAGATGAAAATACCAAACCAAACATCCTAGGTTAAAACAATACAAAACTGCAATATTGGAAGAGATTGAAAAAATTTTAGCTTTCAATATTTCATATATTCCTAGATAACAGAACCATGTTGTCAACTTATTAGTTGTAAATGCATCAGGTTTTTCAAGATGATGTTGATATAAATGACTTCATGATATTAAAAAATCAATATGCTGATATAATTTGTGATGAAGAAGAAGAAGTGAAACTTAAAGATCAGATAAGAGAACCAATATAATTAATCCAATTAAAAAAAAATAGAATACCAAAAGGATTAGTTTCTATGGAAAGTCTATTTAATGATTTTGATAAAGCTTACAAGCCACTTCAAAAAGAGATCATAGCTGAAGATGTCAACATTGGTACAGATGAAGATCTTAAAATAGTAAAAATTGATCAAGCTTTACCAGAAAAAGAAAAAGTAGGATATATAAGTTTCCTGAAAAGAAAATAAAGAACATTTTGCTTGGACATATGAAGACCTCAAAACCTTCAATACAAATATTATATCACATATCATACCACTGAAGGAAGATACTAAGCCTTTTAGATAGAAACAAAGGAAGTATAATCCTACTTTACACCCAATAATGCAGAAGGAAGTGCAGAAGCTTCTGGATTCTAAAATCATCAAAAAAGTGAGATTCTCATCTTGGATATCCAATTTGGTACTAGTAAGAAAGAAGAATGGGGATATCAAACTCTGTGTAGATTTTAGAAACCTGAACAAATGATCACTAAAGGATAATTATCCTTTTCTTAATATGGAACAATTGTTGCAAGCAGTAGTTGGGTCATCTAGAATATCACTATTAGATGGATTTTATGGAATATAATCAAATACAGATTAATCCAGAAGACAGACATAATACAACATTCACTACATCATGGGGTACTTTTGAATATTTGAGGATACCTTTTGGTATGATGAATGCAGGGGCATATTTCCAAAGAGCAATGGATTTCACCTTCAAAGGCCTAATGTTTAAAATAGTCATTGTATACCTAGATGATATTATAGTATTCTCTAAAAATCCAGAAGATCATTTGGATCATCTTGCTACAGTTTTTGCTTGGTGTAAGGATTTTGAAATTTCCCTGAATCCTAATAAATGCATATTTGGAATCACACAAGGGAAATTACTAGGCCACATAGTTTTAGAAAAAGGGGTGAGTATAGACCCAGAAAGAATATAAGCTATCTCAAAAGTTCTCCCTCCTAAAAACATTAAGGGAGTCATGTCTTTCTTTGGTAAAAATTTTTTTGTAAGAAGAGTCATTCCTAATTTTGCAGAGATGACCAAAATTATAAATAATATGGTCAAGAAGACCGAAGAGATAAAATGGATACTAGAAAACATGAAAGCTTTCAAAAATATTAAAGAAGCTATTTCAACAGCCCCAGTCTTAACTAGCCCTAATTATTCAAAATATTTTAATATTTATTCCTTTGCATCTGATCATTCCATTGTTGCAGTCCTTTCTCAAAGGATGATGAAAACAATGAAATACCAATAGTTTTTATGAGTTCAGGTTTGAAAGGAGCACATCTCAAATATACCCTGTTAGAAAAACATGCTTATGCACTAATCCAAGCCTTAGAACATTTCAAGAATATATTTAGTTCTAACAAATTTTTCTATTGCATTCCCTTCATAGCTATAAAATATGTCTACTCAATCCAAACCATTAGGAAATCCTGCAAGGTGGGTGGTAAAACTGCTACAATATGATGCAGAATTCAAAATAGTTAAATTGTAAGAGGGCAAGGTTTAGCTAAATACTTAGCTTATAAAGAAGGAGAAAAATCTAATAACATTTTTGTAGTAGATGAAACACATGACATCAAAAGGATTAATAATGCTAAATATAAATGGTATGATGATGATATATTAGCTTTCTTTCAAACTCTATCATCCCCTAAAGACATGTTAGCTAACAAAATGAGATCAGTAAAATTGCAAGCACAAAAATATCATGTGCAAGATGGTATGCTTTACTGAAGACACCCTGATGGTGTGTTACTAGTATTTTTGCTTGAAAAAGAAGTCTCCACAATAATTAAATAATTTCATGATGGTTTTTGTGGAGGACATTTTGCACCAAAAGCTACTGCTAACAAAATTATGGTTTCTGTGTTACTGGTCTGCATATTCTGTATAGCTATCTCCCATTATCCCATTTGGCCTACATTTTGGACTTGACTGTGATCCTCTTAAAAAATACAACGCTTATCTTTTTTGTGACTCACTGTTGACCAAATTGTTGATCTTCTAACTCTGTTCCTGATGAGTAATCTTCTTCTGGCCAGCTTCCTGCTTTTGAAGTTTCCCCTACTTGAGTAATATTTATTTCTTTTCTTGGAGGTGTATTTAGCTTCAACTATAGACCATGTACTCTAGCTTCCTTCATTTTCTTAATATATTGAAGGCATTAGTATTAAAGGTTACAACAAACCTTACTACATTCATCTCTTGTAGGATTCTGTTTTTTGAATGCTAATGAAGACTTTGTTTTTCTCATGGTGAGTAACAAGAGAATCCACAGTATTGACCAAGAAGGTAGTCTATCTGGTCATTTCTTTGTTATCATCAAGCTCATAGTCAAAACCTTCAACCTTATTCATGATGAGGTCTTTTATACTAGCAGTTTCCAAGCATTATTCTAGTGATAATCCAACTTCTATCATTTTTTAGATATCATTTAGTAGAGAATGCATTTTTGCAGCATCATTGTACCACCTTCCCAAGTTTACTTCAAACATTAATGCCTTCATGAATTCAAGATTTTTTTTGACCTCAGAGCCATCTCCTAGGATTACTTCTTTTCTCTGCATTTCTTCAAAATATTCTACCATCAGGTGGAGAGTGGTATGAATGATTTTCAAGTCTCGCTCTTTCTGATATAGCAAGCTTTCCATCTCTTTGGCAATGAATTGGATCACTCTTATTTGTTTGAACTATGATCCCATCAATCGTGTCCTGTATTTTAAATGATATTTCTTTTCTGATTTTAGATAGGTAGTCTGCATAATCTATTTCTTTTATAGTTGGAGGAGGTTGTACTAGTGTGGCAACGATATTAGCTATTGTTCTTAATTTAATTCTTTGCTTGCCTCATTTTGGCTTCTTTTGCAACTTGTCTTACCAATTCTAGGATAGCCAAAGAGAAAATGCAATACATAGGTAACAAATTAGGAGGGATTTTGGCCCCATAAAGCCTAATGTATGTGAAGTTTTTTGTAAAGAAGTAATCCTCTATTTCTTTTTCTTTAATGAATGCCCTAACTCCAAGTCCTAGTCTCTCAAGGGAGGTGCATGAGAATTGAGTAGTGGGAGGACTGAGGCATTTCTTTCCTCTATTCCAAGACCACCTTTTTTAATTCTATCAACTGCTTGTGCATTTATCTACTCAACTCTTCTTCCCAGGCATAGAAAGGGATATTAATTATTTCGTTAATTTGTGTTACTAGGTATAAAATATATTTTCCTACCACACCGAGTTCTTGTACCCCCCAAATGATGTTAATCATATCACAAAAATCCTTGACCTAGGGTTTGAATGCGGTCTTTCTAATGGGGAATTTAAATTGTACCTCCTCATATGTATCAAAAAGTATTTTGAAAGATTCTAAATCAGTTAACCTGCAATATTGTATTTCAATTACCTGGTGAATTAGCTGAGTGTCCAAGGGAGCCAAGTTGAAGACTTTTTGGATGTACTTGGTCGCGATGCTAAACAACAACCGATCTTTGTTATCTTTGAAGATTCTAGTGTTTTTGTCATAGACCACTGCTAGCCACGACATCAGGTTCGTAGAGTAGTATACTCTGGGACATATCAATTTCCCTACATTTATGGTCCACTTATTACTCCTAGAAATGCCATGGTTTTGTGACTTCTTCACCTTGTAGAACAAATCAGCTAGTAGCCATGGATAGCACTGTGAATTTTCCATGGTGGATTCGAAGCGTTGAACACAAGTGTTTTCAATATTGTACTATTGGACTGGCGTGAGTTTTTTATTTTTCCAAAACTGTTAGGAGAAATCATACATTCCCATCGCAATAATAGCCTCTTCAAGGAGCTTAGTGTATGACGATTGGTCTATGATGAATTTCACTGCCTCTTGAGTGTCTTTGGGCATGAAGGTAGCTTCCTAGGTGGCCATTCTACTCACAAAATTTACTTCAACTTATTGGAACACACTCTTCTGAGTTCTCTCTAATTCTTCGCTCATCTACACCAATTCTTTACTCTGATATGACCAGGATGGCAATGGCATTTGAGAGTGGGGGTTTAAGTAATCAAGGGTGGAGTGGCTTCACTATCTTTGCATAGAGTATCATTGATGCGGTGTCACTAGTTACCTTTTGAATTTGGCCAATGAATGCTTGCCATTATGTTGTTTCTAAAATCAAGTAGTTATGGTATATGATCTTCTTTGACTTGTACATCTGTGATGGGATTTTGTTTATGTACTTCTAATCATTTAAAGTGCTCTCTTTGTCATTTAGGTTGTGCCACTATTTGACATGGTATTTAGAATGTGGTGGTAGTAACCTTCACGGGAAATTCATCGTAATATTTCTGCCACCTTGGCCCTGTAAAAGAGTTAGCTTAAAACATGTACCATTAAGAAGTGATCATCTTTTTTGGCACTAGTTGGTAGATTTGATCATAGAGGCATACGCCCGTAGAGATTTACCAACCTACATGTTGGTTAGTTTGAAGGAGGAATATATTGTGATTGGGTTATCTTAGCCTAAGATTGATTATTACAGCTAATCAAAGATTAATCAAAACTGAAGGCACCTCATATATAACACTTACCCTTCTAAAATCTATACATCAAACATAACGCTCATTGTTAGATCTAATCTGCTTCAAACGCTACTGTTGAGATCCTGAAATCTGCACGGTTGTTAGTCCAATGACATATATAATTGCATGCCAAATTAATTAGATTAATCATGAATATTAAGTCAAAAGAACTCATTTTTAGTAGCAATTTGATTTAAAATACTTAGGTCCGAAGCTTCATAATTCTTGGCATGATCATTATTAATTAGCACATTAAAACCTCTCATAATCTTGGTTTATTAAGGTTAATCAATAATTAAAACTTTAATAATTTTCCATTAAAACATAAGCATTTAACAACCGATTATTTCCCCATGTGCTCACCGTTAGATCAAATAACAGATGCCCGCGCTCGTTGGATATTTCAAATATGCGCAAAAGAAATGGGGTTATTAACAACATATTAAACCCTCATCTAATCTTGATGATGCATAGATATTAGCTCTTAATAAAATGATTTAATTAATTACCTGACAAACCTTGCATAATTTAACCTTCGATCATTTTGAGAAAGCATCGCCATTGGATCTGGGCAGGATCGAGCACTGCCATCGGATCAACTGAAGATATGCATTTTTTATCTCGAGAGGGGAAAATTAATATGTGCTTTAGCCCCTCACTAATCATAGTTAGTGTTGGTTTAGTCATGCTTTGACCTTATTTTATCTATGAGATTTGACCCCATTAATGCTTGATCACTTCAGGAAAGCATTGTCGTTAGATCTGATATGGAGCATGCGCCATTGTCAGATCTGATGAAGATGTAAAGACATTCATCCGTTGCTTTGACCGGAGCTTTAATGATAGGTCAACCTCCTATGCACATTACCATCAGATCAACTGATGGTTGAGCATAGTCGTTGGTATCTTGAGATCTACACAAACTTTAATTAATGGATGCATACCTTTAATTTTAAATAATCACTAATTAAATGAAGGGGGAAAATTAACAATATATTAAGATCCTCATTAATCATGCTTATCGAAAGCTAATGCAGTTTAGTTAAAAATTTAATCCTTGGACGCTTAAATCTTCTGACGTTAATGATTATCAATCTGAGTGGTGCGCAGTCATTGGATTTCATCAAGATTAAGCACAATCGCTTAGATCTAGGAAGATGCATGCTTTTTAATTATCATATTTTATAATGTGCTCTATTAATCATTTGATTATTTAATACTAAGCTCAGGATTATCCATTAATAAAGCTTTGTGATTAACTTTGATTATCCTTAATGAGCACACATCTGTTAGATCAGGATAGGGGTGGGCGCTACCGTTATATTCTATGAAATTGCTCAATATTTAATCAAATGGGTGCATGACCTTACTAAAATTAGGTTAGGACAAAATTTGACTTTAGCTCTCTAATTTTTGGACAAATTGGGGAGTGTGCATCTGTTATATTAAACATAGATTGGGTGTTGCTGTTTAGATTTTTGAACATGCAAGAGAATTAACCAAAGGGGGCACATACCCTCAATTTGGATTTATTAAAATTAATTGTTTTAGACCTTAGGTTCTAAGCTTTTGACCATGGCAATCATTTAATTATCTTTTTAGCTGCTTATGAGCGCACATCCATCCATATCTTGGATGATGAAGCGAATACGTCCATAACGGAGGAGTTGCTTGAATTTTAGCATAAAGGGGGCGCATACCCTTATTTGCTCATGTGATTTAAATCTAAGCCTTAGGATTATTTCTTTTCACTTAGGACCCTATGTTTCAATTTATTTTATTGTAAGGACCAATGGACTTAGGGGGTGAGCTTTTTAATGAATGTTTTTATTACTTTGAATTTTATAAGCTCTTTGATTATTGGATAAGGTTAACAATCACTTTTTTAATGACCAACAGGTATTTAATCCAAAAGTTAAGGCTATGGCTTTAATTTTTATTTAGATGAACATTTTTATAACTGCTCTTAAGGACCACACAATTAAAAATAAAATTTTCAGAAGTGAATGCAACAAAGACCAACAACATTAGATGAATTTATTGAAGCCAAAAAGTTTACAATTAGGGGTATCTGATGTTGAGTCAATTTTGGCTCAAGCAATAATATAATGATTTTTCTAATAACAAATGAATAGAACTCAACTCCTTTCTTTCACACTAATATCATGATTTTTTATATAGTAAAAAAGAAACATACAACCTCACTCCAGATAGAGACTTACACACCCTTTAATGATTTACATTATAATTGAACCAACTGGATAGAGAGCTCTTAAAAAGACCATACATTTATTCCTTCGAACCTGCCATCACCTCTTAGATTAATAAGGCACTCAATCGATAAATCGATGGACCCTTGATCAATAAATTGGTCTAGTGGCTAGAAATTTGAATAGATAAAGCGTTGGCTTAGAATTGAGAGTATAAATGACCTATCTTTGAAGGGTTGAGTCCCTTTCTATATAAAGAAGAGGCCTTTTAATGAAGGGGTCGAGTGCTTATTTAAAAGTTATCTCCCTATTGGAGCCAAAATTGACTCAACATTAGATACCCCCAAATATAAATTTTTTATTTTCAAAGCCTTCGCCCAAATTTGTTGGTCTCTGTTGCATTCTCTTCTAAAAAATTGGTTTTTAATTTTTGACCCTTAAGAGCCATTTTAAAACAATTTGCCTAAAACAAAATTAAAGCCAATTTCCTTAACCATTTGATTAATTTCATTTTTAGCCATTAAGGAAGTGACCGTTGACCTTATCCAATAATCAAAGAGCTTATAAAACTTAGGTGATCAAATGTTCACTTAAAAAGTCCCCCTAAGTCCTTTGGTCCTTAAAAGAAAATAAATTGGAACATTAGGTCCTAAGTGATAAGGAATAATCCTAAGGTTTAGATTAAAAAAATCAAATGGAAAATTGAGGATATGCACCCCCTTCATGGTAAAAGTTGAGCAACTCCTCCGATCTGGACGGATATGCGCGCTCCCACAAGATTTGAACGGACATGCTTTCATAATCAACCCGAAGGTTAAATCAAACAAGTCAATAATATTACATGGTCAAAAATATTATAACATAAGGTTTGAGGCTATCAAATTAATTAAGTCCAAAGTAAGGGTCATGCACCCCCTTTGGTTAAAAATCATGCAAGTTTGAAAATCTAGATGACAGCGCCCGATCTATGCTCGATCCGATGGAAGTGCATCTTTTAATTTGTTCAACCTTTAAAAAGCTAAAGTCAAACATTGGTCATAATATAATTTTAACCTAAATTAACCAAGGGTCATGCACCCCCTTAATTAAGCATCGAGCAGGTTTAAAGAATCCAAGGGCAGCGCTCACTCCACCTTGTCCGATGGATTCACGTTCACTAAGAGTAATCAAGGTTAACTAAAATCCTTATTAAAGGATAAATATGAGTTTAATACAAATAATCAATTGATTAAAAATAAGTTTAATGACATCCACCTTATTAATTCTGATAATTAAAAAGTGTGCACCTTCCTAGATCTGAGTGGTTGCACTTCATCTGAATAAGATTCGACGATCACTTGCTACTCAAATTAATCATCATTAGCTTTGGAAGGTTCAAGCGCTCAAAGATTAAAATTTAATTAAACTTCATTAACTTCTGATAAGCATGTTAATGAGGGTCCTAAGCACATGGTTAATCATTCCCCCTTCATTAATCATCACTTTTAAAAGATTACCAAGGCCTAAGGAAAAATTTATGACATAAGGTTTTAAGTGCTCGATAATTAATTGTTAATTAAACCACATTAGCTTCTAATAATAAGGATTAATAAGGGCCTTGATACGTTGCTAATATTTCCCCATTCGATAATCAACCGTTATATTAAAAATATTATCTTCAAGATAAATGTATGTGCCCATTGGTTAAATTTTTTGCAGATCTCAAGATATCAACGGTTGCATTCAATCATCATTTGATCCGATAGCAACGCATAAAAGAGGTTGAACGATCATCAAATATTCCACCTAAGCATCGTATAAATAGCATGCATCTTCATCAAATCCAACAACAGTGCACGATCCCCATCAAATCCAATGGAAACACTTTTATAAAGAGGTTAGAGATCAACGAGTCAATCATCGAATGGAAACTAATATCAAAGCATGATTAAAGAAGAGCTAATTACGATTAAAAAGGGTCTTAAATGCATATTAATTAACTTCCCCCCTCAGATAAAAGATGCACATCTTATAGATCTCAATAGCAATGCTCATCTCTACCCAGATCCAATGACAACGCTTCCTCAAGGTGACCAAAGGATAATGAAGCAAGTGTTATCAGGTAATTATCTAAAACATTTTATTAAGAGTTAAACTCCAAGACTAATCACGATTAGCAAGGGTCTAAGCACATATTAAGATTCTCCCCCTTGGGATATAAGCACGCATCTTCAATTGATATAACGATAACACTTGATCCCGCTCAGATCTGATGGTGGTGATTTCCCAAGGCGTCCGAAGATTAATTACATCAATTTTTTGGTCGAATAATTAATTAAAGGTATCATTAGAATTAATCTCAATGCATAATCAAGATTAATGAGGGTATATTACATTTTTAATCCTCCCATTTTCATCCTGCTAATCTTCGCACATTTCTAAAGGATCTAATAGAAGTGTGCATCTATTATTTGATCTAACGGTGAGCACATGAGAATATATGATCGGATTACAAAGACCTATATTTTAATAAGGGATTATTAATATTTTAATCATCGAACTAGTCTTGATAAATTGGGATTATATGAGGTTTAATTAATTGAAATATCAAGTTGATGATTATGAAACTTGAGCCTAAGTATTTTTTATCAAATCATTGCTAACCAAAGTTTTACGACCTTACACTCGCAATTAACCTAATTAATTTGTCATGTGTTTATTATATCATTGTATTAACAACCATGCAGGTTATGGGATATCAACGTTAACGTTCGAAGCAAACAAGATCTAATGGTGAGTGTTATATTTGATGCAAGGGTAAGTGTTATGGGTAAGATGTCTTAAGTGTTGATTAAGCCCTAATTAATTTTAAATAATCAAACTTAGGCTAAGATAACCCAGTCATTGTATATTCTTCCTTTGTACTAACCAACATGCAGGTTGGGAAATCTTTGTGGGCGTGCACCTCCATGATAAAATATGACGACCAACACCCAAAAATATGACCACTTCTTAACGATACGTGTTCGAGCTAACTCTTTTATAGGACCAGGGTGGCAGAATGATTATGATGAATTTCCGACAAATTTTACTACCACCACATTCTAAATACCACGTTAGACAGTGGCATGACCAAATGACCAATGAGACAACTATAAATTATTAGTAGTACACAAACCAAAGTCCATCATGGATGTATAGGTCGAGGAATATCATATACATATCTACATGATTTTAGAAACAACATAACAATAAGCATTCATTGGCCAAATTCAAAAGGTAGTTGGTAACACTGTATTAATAACACTATATGCGAATACAGTGAAATCACTTCACCATAAATTACTTAAACCCCTACTATCGAAAGCCACTACCACCCTGGTTATCTCAAGTGAAGAACTGGTGTGAACAAGCAAAGAGTTGGAGAGAACTCAAAAGAGTGTGTTCCAATGAGTTGAAGTGATTTCTGTGAGTAGAATGGCCACCTGGGGAGCTACCTTCATGCCTAAAGATAGCCAAGAGGTGGTAAAATTCATTAGAGACTAGACACCATATGCTCAGCTCCTTGAATAAGTTATTACCATGATGGGAATGCATGATTTCTTGAAAAAGTCTAGGTGGAACAAACAACTCACACCGACCCAACAATACAAGAGTGAAAATACATGTATTCAGATCTTTGCACCTACAATGAAAAACTTGCAACACTCCATGTGGTTGTTAATGGGTTTATTCCACAAAGCAGAGAAATCATAAAACAAGGGCACTCCCAAGAGCAATAGATGAACAAGCAATGTGGGTAAATTGATATGTCCTAGAGTATACTATTCTGCTGACCTGATGGCATGGCTAGCAATAGCCTATAATGATAACACCAAAATCTTTCGAGACAACGAGGACCGACTAGTATTCAGCATCACGCCCAAGTACATCAAGAAAGTCTTCAACTTGACACCTTCAAACACATTGATAATTCACCAAGTAATTGAAAGATAGTCTCGTAGGTTAACTGATTTAGAGTCATTCAAAATGTTGTTCGATACATATGAGAATGTACAAGTTAATTTCCTAATTAGAAAAATTGCATTCAAACCCTAGGTCAAGGATTTTTGTGACATGATTAACATCAATTTGGGAGTACAAGAACTCAATGTGGTATGGAGGGATATCTTGTACCTAGTAACACAAAATAATAGAAATATAAATCCCCCCATCTATGCCTGGAAAGAAGATTTGAGTAGGCAAATCCACACATAGTTGATAGAATTAAGAAAGGTAGTCTTGGAGCAAAGGAAAAAGATGCACCATTTCTCCCTCTACTCGATTCTCATGCACCTATTAAGTTGGGTAATTAGGAGATAAAAGTAAAAGGAGGTTGGGGGCCACTAAGAGTCCTTATGTTCAGAATAGGTTGTGGAGGATACACGAAGGGCGCACTCACTTGGGTTGGTTTTGTGACAATTTCATGTTGGGAATTCACTAGATCTTGATAGGCAACCTCCTTGAGAGATTAGGACCTAGAGTTAAAGCTTTCCTTAAGGAAAAATAAATAGGGGACTACTTCTTCTCAGAAGGCTTCATGTACATCAGGCTTTATGGGGCCAAAAATCCCCCTAAAATGCTACCTATGTATATCCGTTTCTCTCTGTCTGCCCTGGAAATGGTGAGACAGGTTGCAGAAGAAGACAAAATAAGACAAGCAAAGAAGCATGGCCAAATCCCCTGGCTAAATGTTCCTTGCAAATTTGGATATTACATCTTTGTAAGGTATCCAACCCTGTTAAAGGGCATGTATGATTTAGAAAACTTGGAATTTGAGGAAATAACTTGGAGGTTCTATGACCCTACTAGAAAATATAGACAAATGATAGCTCACAATTATGCCTAGGTCAAACACAAGAAAGACCAGTACAAGGAAGTGCTTTTAAAAGCCATAGAGAAGGAGGAAGATTTATGCAATGTGTAGGTGATGTTCCCTTATGAACATAGAGGTAATTCACAAATTCATAGGTCGTACAACTACCCCCTAGAGCTGGAATCAGTTAGAAGGATTTTTGTGGATTCAACAACCCCTATTTTCCTTGCCCCCACCCTAGTAATCCGGGAAGATGCTTTATTGGAAATCATAGAAGAGTGGGCCATTGATTAAATGGAGGTTATAGTAAGTATGGTAGATATATTAGAGCAAAAAATTCAGTCCCTAAAAGCCTTCACCTCAGAATAGAGACAACACCCAACACTACAAAGCCTGATTAGTGAAAGGGAAGGAAATTGCCACAGTATCTGCCCAAGAACTTGTAACCTCTGAAAAGCAAGTTATAGCTCCTATTTCTGACCAGCTACTAGCCCTTACTAGTGTGAGAAAGTTAGCCCCATAGACCATTCCCAACTCATTGAAGATTAATGATAAAGTAGTACCAATTCCATAAATGATACAAATGAATATGAGGAAAGCAGATGGCTTTGGAGACATCTTAAGAGAACACAGGGTTAAAAGTAAAGAAGTTGTGTCTACCCCTGAGGCAAAGAAGTCTAAGCTAGCTCTAACCTCAACAAAAGTCACACTAGAAAGGGTAGAAGAAGAAACAGTTTTTAGCATTGTCATTGAGCAAGAACTACAGATAGTAGCAAGAATGGGTGGCATAGAAAAAATATCTACTGCGAGAATAGATGAAGACATTTCCAGAACATCTATGGAAAATATATCCATACCTACACCACAAAAAACTTTTATTTTTAGAATTGATGATAAAATAGGGGATATTTCAATGCATGGGGAAGAAGATGGCATGATCAGAAAATTATGCATGAGAAAACTATAGACTTGAGAAGCCAATTGGAAACAAGGGATAAGGAAAAGGTAGAAATACAAGCTTTGATCAATAGCCTATAAGAACAGTTATCTCAAGTAAAATCTACACAAGAGCCTCCCCTAGTTAAGAAAGAAATGGATTATGCAGTCTACCTCTCCAAATTCAAAAAAGAAATATCTCTCAAAATATAGGACATGATTGATGGGATCACAGAAATGTTCAAGCAGATCAAAGTGATCCAATTCACTGCCAAAGAAGTAGAAAGCTTGCTTTATCATAAAGATCAAGACATGGAGATCATTCGTTCCACTCTCCAGCTAATGGCAGAACATTTCGAAGAGATGCTAAATAAAGAAGTATTCCTAAAATATGGCTTTGAAATTAAAAATAATCTGGAAAATCATGAAAGCATCAATGTTTGAAGTTAACTTGGGGAGGTGGTACAACAATGCAGTAGAAATACATTTCTTGTTGGATAACATAAAAGAAAATATGGTAGAGATTGGATTATCATTGGAAGAGTTCCTAGAAACTGATAGTATAGAAGGCCTCATCATGAACAAGGCTGAAGAATTTGACTGTGAACTTGATGGTGAAAAAGAGATGGCCAAACAAGATACCTTTTTGGTCAACACTAGTGACTATGCATGAGAAAAATAGAGTCTTTATCAACATACATAAAAACAAGATCCTGTAAGAGATGAACATGGTAAGGTTTATTATAACCTTTCAAATTATGCATGGATGCTCATTGAGAAACAGATCAAAAGACTTTAGTAGAATAAAAAAAATGAAAGAAAATAGAGTATGAGGTCTACATCTGAAGTTAAACATGCCTCTAGGGGAGGAAATAAAGATTACAGAAACAAGCCAGAGTTCAAGAACAAGGAACTAACCAGAAGGTAAAGTTGAAACAGGGGAAAACTATTCATCATAGGCACAGTCAACTAATCAGCGAAGCTGGTCAATGATGAATTACAATGTAGATGAGTGTCACCTTTTTGAAAGAGATCATAATCAAATCCAGTAATATGAGCCAAATAGAGCAAAGGGAGACAATTATACAGTATTTGAGAATCAAACCAGATGGTGACAAGTGTAAGGTCCAGATGAGGCTAAGAATAACTTAATCAAGGGCCAAAGGCTATAAAAGAAGCAACCACGGTCAGAATAAACATCAAGCTTTAGAGATAGCAAATTCTTGCTAAGAGGTATACTTGAGTGCCTAGTAGTTTTGTTGTTGTATCCCTTGTGTGTCTTTTTCTTTCTCATCCCTTATTCTTCCCCTTTATTGTCCAGGTCTGATAGAGTAGAATTCAAGAATTTGAAATTTTCCATAGCTTGAGCCTAAGGTCCAGAGGCTTTTCCTGTTACCAGATTGGAACGAGAAAGTTGAAGAAGTCATCTTACATTATTTGAACTAGGATTTTTCATTGTGTTAGAGCTTTTAACAGATTTTAATGGCATTCTTCCATCTCTGCATGTAATTCTTTTGGAAATATTAATACAATTCTAGGCTTTGATTCTATCATTACTTTTGTCTTCAGTTCTGTGTGTGACTTCATAGCAGATTACATTATTTGAATATGTTATGGAAGTTTCTCTCATTGGTTAACTATTAGATTTATTACGATATTTGAATAAGCCTAATAACACCATTTTCTCTCTCCCCCATTCTCTCTATTCATTTGATAAGCATTGTTAAAAAAATTATAAAAACCTAAAGAATCTAGGCACTGGTTTACACATAAGACATAAGTAGAGTTGTTGTCCATGCTTGGTCAATTTTAATATAATTAGTACATAACTAAAATTTGGAGTGCTCAAACTTGTAATATCTTAAGTTTAATACTAGGGCTTCCTTACCCATTTTGGTTTCTTTTTAATCTTAGCAATATACCCTTTACAAAAATAAAGAGATAGGTTGACCAGAGGCTATAATAGCTCGTTGGTTTCAAACAAATTCTTGTAGCATAATAGCTCAACCCTATGGATGTAAGAAATTGTTCCAACACTCCCTTAAGTCAAGGTCGATCTCCTTTAATAGCCATACTTGGGCTTATGAGTAAGAGAGGAAAATGAGCATCGGGCAGGCATTTAAAAGGGTCTTTTTAAAACATGGGCTGCCCTCTATTTGAAAAGTCAGGTAGCAGCATATTTCCTCCATCGCTATTGCTATTCTTTTTTGCCACATCTAAAAGACACCAATCCGCTTTTAAAATAGAGGGCCAGAGAGCATCATCCCTCACTCTTTTAAAATAGAGAGGGCTTATTCAAGCTTAGAATAGAGATCTCCCATCTGCCTAGAGAGCTCCCAAAGAAGATAGCTCTATTTCCAGTGGGAGATATTGCCCTTCTCCTCAGTATATCTATCTATATAGGGCACCTTCTAATCTCTATTGACAGATATAACATACTCCATGTGAGCTAGGGGGGATAATAAAGTAACTAGGCTTGAGTGTTAGGGCATAATCACTATGGTTCCCAGGAGCTAACCTTTATTTTCTAGTATCATTCCCAGGAGCTTTATCAGTTGACGGGTACTTTCAAATCAAATCAAATCAAAAGGTTAGATTTATAAGTTCCCATGGTTGGTTTAAACTTTTGAGGAGATCAATCACGAGTATCAAATTTTTACTCCATCATTGGTATGGACGTAGCTCCCTTTAATGCTATACTCGTACACCCACCATATGGCTCATTTACCACCATCCTTAAAAAGGCTAGTAATCATTTCAAAGTCTCGATGGAATCAATCTATAACCATTCTAAAGCATACTAATCGATAGTTTATGGAAAGGGCTTGACTCCTTGATTTTAGAGTAGTAGGTAGAGCTTAAAAGCCCTTAATCCTTAGATAAAGGTTTATCATCCCTATCATTCCTAGTCTTCTCATTCCCATCACTAGTACCTTATTCCTCCCACTCCTTACTATGAGAATAAGAGTAATTGGATCCTCGACATAAGCACTCTTTAAAAGCTAGATTTGAACTAGCTTTAAAAGAGGAATGATTAGATGGCCTGGATAATTGAATCCATATATTAGAATTGGAATATCTGGCTCTCTATCTCTCTCCCCAGCTTTAGGTAGGTTAAGAAGAATAAATAAATTATAGAAAAGTTGGTCTCTTCTTATCAATCGAGCTCAAGAATGCGTAACTAAAGAAGCCAAGTGCATTTAAAATGGAAAGCATCTCATTATATTGTGCGTGGGTGGGATCATCAGTCTTATCCTTCTCACTTGGGCAGTCAACCCTACTCACTAGGCCTATCTATCGTATCTATCCTTCTTCTAAATACATATTTCTATCCATTAGAGATTTTCTATCAATCGTGTACTCATCCATAGCGGTTGAGAATGAAAGCAAGCAATTTTTGTTTGTTTGATAGGATAGGGCAAGTAGGGTGAAGAGGTAGAGCTTACTTGGCAATCCATGGTATTAGATTATCTATTTTCTTTGCATCTGAGATAGGGTTCCCACTCACCACCACTAGAATATTTCCAAGAGCAGTTATTAGAGTTGGTAGGGCTCTCTTCTAAGGAGCTCAGATCGAAACTTGTGAGCTTAGAGGTAGGTTATCTAAAAGCTAAACTATGAAATTCCAATCTTATTTTTTTAATATGGAGTAGAGTCGATCAGGCAAGCAATGGTTGAATAAAAACTAGAAAGTAAAACAACCTTCTCTCAACCTCCTCTCAAAAAATAGGCAATAACCTAATCAATAGCAAGTTGGATCGGCACCTAAAGGAGTTGCAAAAGTCACTCTCTTTTTGAAGGAGCGGATTCAGAAAACACAGAATATGCAAATCCATAGAGAGGGTTAGGCCATCTGGCAAGCAGGCAAGAAAGCAAGCAGTCTATTATAATAGAGCAAAGCAAAGCTTTTTTATCTTTTAAATAGAGGGGAGCGGGATTTTAAGGCTTAGAAGTTATTTTAACGTATATAATAGAATCGAACAACACAACCTGAACACTAAGATTTCCTGCTATGTTGGGGGATACATGTATTATTCCTGAACAAATCTCCATCATATATTTTAAAAGACCAGATCCTTTTGTTGCTCTTTTGCTTAGAGGAGAACCCCAAGTTTTAAAAAGTGTAAATACTTCTTTCTTCGTGAACACAACCACTCTAATGAATAAAGGACACCTTCTCATTTTATTCAAGTAAAAACAACCCCAATTTAAAACAGTCTGACCCTAACCTCAAAATTCAAACCATACCCCTCTATCTATAATTGAGATCTATGCACTCACTTAGATCCCAATCAAGGGAAGGAACTATAAAGGATTGAGATCTAACACTTTCTAGAATGAAGGGACGTGCCTAAATATGAATCAAGTCCTAACCCATTGTTGGAGCCAAATTTGACTCAACGTTAGATACTTCTAATTTTAATTTTTTTTTTCTTCAATAAGTTCACCAAATTTTGTTGGTGTTTGTTGCATTCACTTCTAAAGAATTGGTTTTCTATTGTTTGATTTTAAAAAAATAGCTATAAAAACGTTCATCTTAATCAGGTCTAAAGTCGTGGTCTTAACCGTTGATAAATTGCCTTTTTGTGACCGTTCACTAAAGAGATCCCCCTTGACCATTGAAATTGTCCGATTATTAAAAGGGGTAGTAAAATTTGAAAAAAATGAAATTTCCACTAAAGGCAATCCCCTAAGTCCTTAGGTCTCTAATAAGATTGATCAAAATATTTGGGCCTAAATGGAAATAAAATAAACCTAAGGTTCAATTAAATCACATGGGCAAAAGAGGGTATGCACCCCCTTTATGGTAAAATTCGTGCAAGTCCGAAGATTTGGATGGTAGTGCTTCATCCCCCGAGATCTAGATAGACGCGCTCATAAAAAAGCACAAAGGTTAAGTCAAGGAAGACCATGGTCAAAGTTGTATAACCTAAAGTCTGAAACAAGTTAATTGATTAAAACCAAGTAAGGGTCATGTGCCCCCTTTGGTTAAATATCGAACAAGTTGATAGATCTGGATGGCTGCGCTTGATCTATGGCTAATCCAACGGATGCGCACTCTCCGAAATATCAAATTATTAAAGCCAAAAAGTCAACAATGGTCATAATACAAGTCTAATTAAATTAAACCTAAGTCATGCACCCATTTGGTTAAATATCGGGTAAATTCAAAAGATCTAAGGGCAACACTCACTCCATCTCGATTCAACGGATGCGCTCCCGCTAAAGATAATAAAGGTTAATCACGAAGCTTTATTAATAGATAACCCAAATCTTAACGTGAATAATTTGATGGTTAAACATAGGTTTAAGGTAATCCGCATCATTAAAATATAATAATTAAAAAGCACGCACCTTCCTAGATCTAAACGACTGCACTTAATCTTGATGAGATCCAAAGGTCGTGCCACTCAGAGTAACAGAGCCTTAACATTGAAGGGTTTGAGCACCCAAAGATTAAATTAAACTGCATTAGCAATGAATAATCATGATTAGCGAGGGTCTTAATACATTGCTAATCTATCCCCCTTCATTTAATCAAAGATTATTTGAAACTAAGGGTATGCACCCATTGTTTAAAGTTTGTGCAAATCCATCTAAAGAAAAGTGAGAATTGTGATGCAAGTTATGATACTTATGATACTTATGATACGTTGCTATTCTATTCTAGAACTTGTTTCTAGAATAGAGTTTGCATGTGACACAAGGGATTTGAATATTCTTCATGAAGACAAAGAGATAAAACAAAGTATATGTGAAAATAAACATCATAATAATATTGATAACGGTGATAGAGATATTGGTATAGAATTTTTCACAAGATACAATTCTGAAAAAAAATTGGCAAGAAAATATTGTAAAGCAAAATAATTAAGATCTCAAACAATCAGATAACAAATATGGAAATTGTGGAAAGTATGGAAAAATTAGAAAGATGTTGGAATATTTGTTCTTGCGAAATTTGCGAAGGTAAAAATCACTCTAAAAAATATTATTGGTACAAAGGAAATATGAATTTTGTATGGATAAACAAGATAAAAGGAAAAATACTAAATGGATTTCTTCAAAAAAATTCAAATTGTAGGTATGGCAAAAGAAAAGGTATGAACTTCTTCAATATTCAGTTAAGAAGAAAATAAGTGCCAACAACAATACCAAATCTAAAGCCAAAGTGTAGACACCTAAAACATGTCATGTTCACAGAGACTACTCACATAGGCACACTGATAGGTCATGTGACTAAACCTTAGGACCTTCCAAGTATCAAAAGTGGTTTTCACCACTCATTTGAGGCATTTTCAGCCCATCCAAGCCTGGTCGCTATGGACCAAAGCGGTCGAATTCTGGCCACTAAAGCTCAGAATGGTCAAACCTTAGCCGTTGCAGACAACAATGACTAAACCTAAAAATCATTTTGCCATCAATCTAGCCTAATCACGGGTAGAAGTTGTAGTTTGCATGCAATAAGGCCGAGCAGGGATAACTTTGCATTCCTCATAGCCAGTCTACATGAAAGACTCAAGTCCAAATTTAGACATTAGTTAACTGCCCCTCAAGGGTAGACAAAAGCTCAAATTCTCATGCTAACATCGAGTGCACATGAGGGATTCAGTCCTAGGGTTTGAACATTGACCTAGGGTTTCAAAATACTTTATAAGGAGTAAATCTAAAAGCACTAGGGGACCTTCTTTTTATCAATCAAGAGAGAGAGAACATCACATATCACATATCAGAACTTTGAACAGGTTGAATCATTGAGGAGAGCTTCTACAGACTTGGAGAGCTTCCCTTGGAGATCATTTCTATGGCGAAGCCCTATCGGATTGGAGAGAAAATTTGAGCACCCTTGAGGAGCAACAAAGTGCTAGCCATATGAGATATAATCATTCGTGCACATACAGTAATTATTTTACATTAATAGCAGACTTAAGCCCATAGCCTTTGGATCAATAGAGATATATTTCACCTTAGTGATCGTTATCATGGAGAGTGGCCCATAACCTAGTCTAGGGTTTTGGTGATAGTTTCTTTTATTCTGCTTTCTCCATGTTTTCATGTCATTAGCATAAGCTTTATTTTAGTTATTTGCATTCATAGTACTAGTTTTATTGCATTTGTTTTCATTATGCTAACAACCTCATCCGGGGAGGCAATCTCGAAAATCTAAGCATGTGTTGTTATTTCATTGCTTGTAGGGCTACATGTTTATTGGACAAATATGCAACATACAAGAGCAATATGATCCCTATAGGAATCAAACCTAGAGAAGGAGGCATATGTAAGCCCTCATACAGTTTCGTGTGCGTCACCGAGAAGCCTGTAAAGGTGCATCACCCCTTGCTAGGGGATATTTTATACATCTGCTACCCTCTTTGTGTAAAATCATGTATCAAATGAAGGGTATCCCTTAGAGGGATTCACATGTATCAAAAGAAGGGTATCCCTTAGAGGGATTCATTTATTTCTTCGTACTTTGGCTACGCCTTTATTTTATGCTTTTTCATTTGGTGCATGTTAAACATTAAAATATTAAGTAATAATAATTGCAAATAGAGTGAGTGGACGGTGTACTGCTTCCCCGGGATTGCTACATATGGTTATCATGGTGGGACCCCGCATAGTTTTTATTTTCTACCGCTTTACTGATCTATGTTTTTGTGTACAGGTTTAGCCGCTCTGGTCTACAATGGCCAGAAAGTAGCCACTCTGGTCTACAACAGCCAGGACTCAGCCATTTTGGTTGGTCTATAGTGGCCAGGAATCAACTACTCTAGTCGATAGCAACCAAAAATGGAGTGCAGTAGAGGTCAAAATATTGATTCTCTAAGCTAGATTTGAGGTTGGTACAACTTTTCTGATGATTTATGTTCTTTTATATGCTTATGTGTTCCTAAAAAAAGTGAACATTAAGATACATTTTAATTTGGAAAATTAAGGAATGGAAAGGAAAGAACTTGCATCTTGTGCATCTTAGAGTTTTTTAGATTTCCACTAGGTTTTGCTAGGAACAATGACTTATGCTTGTAAAGTCCACCATAGAATCTAGTGTTCTAGAAATTGTGTGTTGGTTTGCTTGCTTTGAGGCCCTTCTAGAGGCTATATTTGCACAAAATAGAGTGCATTCATGAATCTCGTATTAGCTATGCATCTTTATGAAAAGTGAAATGTCATTCATATCAAACATATAGGAAAGAGTCATTTCTGTTGTATGATGCATTTTACTTTATGCAAACTTAAAATGAACCTCACATACACACACATGTTTTAAACATTAGAGAGTTGGATTTCATTACCAACCTTCAATTCAGTCTAGTGACGTTGGCATTCATATTCTTCCACTGGCTTGCTCATGTTCAAACTATCTCGCACTATTGGAACAATTGGTTCCAAGTGGAAGAGCTAGGCGAACCCCCCACTGGGACTTCAGTGGTGTACCCTAGTCTCTTTTTGAGAAAATCATGTTTAGCATGGGTTTTCTGGATTCCCACTATGGATGAGTCTCCTTATTCTAAATCCAAAAAAAGAGCAAGAAACAAGAACAACAACATATCAAAGACACATCAAACAGTTTAGGGCACACATAAATCATTAATCAAGATAAACACTTGCTTGATATTGTTTGGCTACATCTAAAATTGCAATCCAAAGAACTAATTCACAAGCACAATGGTCAAAACTAGAAGTAAACATCCTCGATCCAATACCGAGGGAGAATCTGAAGCAACACATACTCATAGACGAAGTCATAGTAACATTGAACCACATGCTCATAAAATAGTGAGACGTAGTTTCGCAAGTCTACGAGGTGATAATTCAACCCTTGGGGGCTCTCCTCAAGAAACCCCAAATAAAGAGTCAAATCATGGAATTAAATCACAAAAACACAATAAGGCTTCACGACCATCATCATCAAGGAGACATGAGGAAGCCTCAAGGCCTTCCTCTAAACACATAAAAACTTCTCAAATATATGAGGAGGCTTCAAGAGCTTCCTTACCACATGGACATAAGCAGGGTTCTAGACCCCATTCTTCACATAGGGATGAGGAGGTTTCCCCATATCCATCCTCATGGAGGGTAGATAGGGCTATAAAGCCCTCATCACCAAAAAGACACACTAGAGTCACAACACCTCAAACTTCACATGAGACTTTAAGAACAGTTCTGCCCATTGAGGGGCAAGAAACTAGAGCTACATCCAGTCACAAACATCAAACAAAAGATACCCTTCTCAAAAGAGGGATAATTCCAGTAGATTATGACCTCATTGGAGTAAATGGTACCCCAAGGGATCAGCCATGAAAAACAAGATAGTTAGATGAGTTGGATCGGTTGCATCTGAGACCACCTCCCAAAACAATAACCATAGAGAATTTTACATTTGGAAGTTCATGAACTATTACTTCTAAGTGAACTTATCGACCTAGGGATGCTTCAGAGCGACTCTACAAGTCTCATATGGAGTCTGACCATAGAGACACTTATCAACACATTAAATAAATTACAGTAGCTAGCAAGAGCAAAGAAATAGCAGAGACCTCTTCGAGGGATATGCGAATCAAAACCACAAGAACAGAATCAGACAAACATGAGTCCTCTTCAAAAATGCAATTTGACCGCATGCAATGGTTAGAAAATGTGTTGCACAAAGAGTGAGAGCTAGTGGAAGCTCTGGAGCATGATAAACAAAGAGAAAGGCTTTTGCACCAACATGAGCAGTGTCTAAGAGAACAAGCTAAGCAACTAGCTCATATCAATTTACAAGCCAATGGCAATGATTGTCCAAGAGATAAACGTGCTGGCTCACTAAGAGAGGGATGCAACAGAAAAGAAGAAAGTCCAAAATGAAACCACCACTCAAATCATGAGCAACACCAAACTGGTAGGGAAAGAGTAAACATGATAAATTAGGATCAAACGCATCCTGAATCCCTTCGTAAGAGGGAAGAGAATAGAACAAGCCAAATGCACATAGGGTTACCTCCATTACAACCATGAGGCGGGCTCCAAGAAGAGGAACTCATCATCTCAAAGGCATTCCAGTAACTCACTAAAAATATGAAGTCATTTAAAAAAAAAGATGGCAAGGAACCAACCAACATTGAGTAAAATATACAACCAGCCATTATGCCTAGGTTAGAAGAGTTGGGTGAAGAAGATGCACAAGAGCATGTTACCAATGATGCTCTTATGTTAAGGACTTTCATTATGACATTTTTGGACACTGCCACTCAATGGTTCAACCAATTGCCCAAGCACAGCATATCCAGTTTTGAACAGCTAGAAAACGCATTCCTAAAGTGTTTCTCCTTTGGTGCTAAAATAAAGGTGAACCTTTCATACCTAGCCAACCTAAAACATTATGACAATGAGCCAGTAATGGAATATGGGGATAGGTGGAGAAAAGTCATGGCAAAGTTATCATTCTCCATCCCCACAGAAGAGATTATCCACATGTTCACCAAGAGTTATTCTAAACACATCTACCTCTTGCTACAACTTCAACAATATCCTTCATTTTAGGAAGCCTTGGCATAGGCCAAACTCATTGAAGACATAAAAGTAGATGAGGGAACCATCAAAATCCAAAATAAGGAGTGGAACAAAAATGGTAAGAATGACAAATCCAAGTAGAAGCAAGCAAGCCCTGCTCTGGTTAATCAAGTATTGGCTGCACCTAAGGATGGGGTTGTGCAGCAATCCCAGAATTATCAAGCATATCCTCCACTAGCCAATTATGATCAAAAGAACAATCAAGGGTGAAACAAAGAACGCAAGCCACCTCACTATTTTACACGTCTATTAGAGTCAATGCAATACTATGGGAACAATAGTCCTACCCATCAAGGTAAGGCATAAGACCATCCCTGTGATGTGGCATGTCTTGGAAGGGGCCATGCAATACAACATGAGGCTAGGGCACCCTTGGATAAGAGATATAAAGTGTGTTCCTTCGATTTTACACCAATGTGTCAAGTACGTGCATGATGATAAAGTCTATGTGGTGTTAGCTGATGAAGAGCCATTCAAATATGTCCATCAAGTGGATTTTCTAGGAGAATTTGTAATTCCCTTCATCTCCAACTACACAACTATATGACATAGACAAAGGGATACAAAAAGACGCATCAATATTAGCGCCTCATCTTGCACCCAAAATGGCTACTGCTTCTAAGAGACCATCAACATCTAAACCAAAATATAATTAGAAGCTAAAGGTTCCTTTAGTTGAGGAAGGAAATCACAAAGAAGCACTAACCATAGGCATTAAGAAAAGTCCAAGTCCCATAGAAGAAGAAGATATCCAAGATCAAGCTGAGGAGATACTAGAACCCGCTTCACCAACATCGTTTGTAGGATCATCCACATCACATGTAACAATACACTTGGCAAGTACAGGGATAGGAGAGTATATTGTATAGAACATAACATTTGCACCCATCATAGAGTCTACACAGGACATGGGACGGAAAAAATACCTAAGACCACCAGTGGGAACAATGGTTTCGCTTAGAATCCCTCCCAACCAGACCAATTTTATCTATGTTGGCCTGGACTACACCCATAAGTCTACAGACATATAAGAGGACAATGATAAATTATTCACTGTTAATGTTCGTTACCTCTCTAATCCCGAGTATGCTCTTAGTTATTTTTAATGTTACCATTGGCATGGCTACGGTATTGGCATATATGAGTAGGGGTGTATGCATCCATTCGAGCCGCAATACCAACTTCCCTCTAATAGGTTTGGATTAGGCTATGACATCAGAGGTTGATATGACTCTCTAACAACCTTGGATAGGTTAAGCTTAGGGTTAGGAGAAGACATCAATTTTATTCCTTATCACCCACCAAGTACAAGACATCCGAGCAACAAAGAAGTGGTTGTGGTAAACATACCACCACCTGAGACTTATCATTTAATCTTCATAATTGATGCCATCCCAACAGGTTGTAACTTGTGGGATGAAGAGCGAGAAGGAAACATATACGATGCAAGCGATGATGAAGCACATGCAAGTTTAGCCTATGATGGGCCTCGCTATGTATAAATCCTTGCCTGGTTCGACCACAATGAGAGTGGGTACATATCGGATGAAAGTGGCTATGAGTTAGAGAACTCAATAGAAAGAGCCTACCTAGGGGTAAGGCAGTGACCCTATGACTTGGGATAACATACTAATGCAAATGGCATATTCATAAGTGATGAAGAATATGAGGATGAAATAGAGATGGCCTACTTAAGACCAAGACATGCACCCCATGTTATGGAACCACATACCAATGCTAAGAGTTTTTGGATAAGTGATGACAATTTTGATGACGAGACTGAGATGGCTTATCTTGGCCCTCACCACTTATGACAAGTCGATATTTTGGTAGAAAGAGAAGCAACACTTCATGCCATAGACCTTGGCTTATGGTTTTTGGGGAGAGCTGTCAACCTAAATACCATTTATCGTGTGATCAATCCCCCTCCACCTACGTTTAGAGAGCTCTTAGAATCCAATGATTCTATTATCTGGCCTGCTCATGGGCTAGATCCAAATATTTCTTTTCCTCCAGAGCCTCATCATAAGTGTGGAGGAGAAACCTTTGAGACAATGTTTCACCCATGTGGTAGATTTCATTCCATCCATCAATACGATATCCATTGATTTGACCACTCCACTCCATAACCTAGTGGATCCTACTAAACCACTATGTATTGATACAAATGCTATTGATTGGGATTACGCTGATTCACCCATAGAGCTTGAAGATCTTTTCCCTAGCGAAGAGGTGTTACAACCATTTCATTTTTCATTAGTATGTGCATATGATATATTCCATGCCAGCTTGGATTTCGAGTCAATAGGACCTATAAATCTCTCTGGTGACATTCATTTGATACCCATGCCTCACCAGTTGGAGGATGGGTCACATATGGCTATAGACACAACTTTCGAGAGGACAACAGTGATGATCCTACTCAACCAAAGAAAGTCAAGTTTGGAGAAAGTCTGTCTTCAAATGAATAAGCCATCATAATTCCTCTCCTAAAAGAGAGGCCAAATATTTTTGCTTGGACTTACAAAGACATGCTAGGGATTGATCCAAAGTTAGTTGTTCACAATTTTTCATTGGATCCCCTGAAGAAGTCAATCAAGAAAAAGTTGAGGAAAATGCATCCAACCATCACTTTGATGGTGAAGAACAAGTTACAAACACTGTTGGATGTAATTTTCATAGTTCCCATCGACTATCTTGAATGGGTCTCGAACATGGTGCCCATGGGAAAACCAGATGGAAGAGTCTGTATTTGCATAGTTTTCAGAGACATGAATAAGGAAAATCCAAAGGATTCATTCCCATTACCAAACATAGATGCTCTTGTTGAGGCCACTACAGGTCATGAGATGATCTCCCTAATGGATGGGTTTTCTAGATACAATCAAATCCGAATCAAACGATTCATTGCTCAATTATAATGGAAATGGCCACCCCTACCAAAATTAAGGAGCTAAGAAGCCTACAAGGCAAGGTAGCATCCATCAAACGATTCATTGCTCAATTATCAAACAAGTCTTGACCCATGAATCGTTTGCTACCCAAGGATATCCCATTTCATTAGGATGAAGAGTGCCAACAAGCCTTTGCAGAGATCAAAACTTACCTGGCAACACCGCCAGTATTGGCTCCACCAAGGTCAGACATACCATTTTTACTATACATATCGGCTACTAATTTTGCTTTAGGTACTATGTTGGTCCAAAGGAATGCACAAGATAAAGAGAAAGTCGTATATTACATTAGTCTCACCTTGGTGAGTTATGAGCTAGGATATGCGTATATAGAAAAGTTGTGTTTAGCAATGGTCTTTGCAACCAGAAAGTTGCGACACTACATGTTAAGCCATACGACCTACGTTATATCAAAACAAAATTCTTTGTAGCACGTGATGAACAAGACCTATCATAATACATGTATTGCAAAGTGGATCATGTTATTGAAAGAAATTGATCTAGAGTTCATAAGCTAGAAGTCCATAAAGGGACATGTCATAGCAGATCAATTAGCACAGGCACCTCTTCAGGATAACAAGCCTCTCACCATAGAATTGCTTGATGATGCGGTCTTCGCATTATCAGATCCGCCCAAACCTGAAGAACCAGAAAAAGAAGGAGACATGACATTGTTCTTCGATGATTCAAAGTGTGAGCAAGGGGGCGGAGAAGGGATAGTCTTTATCACCCCGTAGGGTGCTCCATTGCCCTTATCATTTAAGCTAGACTTCCCTTGCATAAACAATAACATAGAGTATAAGACCTTGATCTTGGGACTCCAAAAACCCATTGTAATAAGCATTAAAGTATTTAATATCTTTGGTGACTCTTTGCTCATAGTTAATCAAGTCAAAGGATTATTCCAATGCAGGTGCCCACTTCTAAAAGCTTACAAAGAGCTTTTTGACACTTACCTAGCCCAATTGGAATGGTATGACATTGAGGTAATCCCTCGCACATCAAATAGATTTACAGACACCATGGCATCTTTGGGATCCTTAATCCCTCAAAATCCATCTACTGATTTCACAATCGTTCTCGTAAAAATGCTTGTGCACTCAGCATTACAACATGAGGCTATGGACAATCAAGAGTCAGTTAACATGATCTAGACCGAACCAAATCAGGATTGGTCCTTTAGAGCTAGAGCTTTCTTGCAAACATCACCTTGGGAATGATCTCTCAAGGTCTTATGGAGTGTGGTACGACCATTCACCATAGGGTTGTTGCTCAATTTGTGTTCTCAAATTTTGGATCACAGGAGGAGCATGTCGTTTTATCTATAGAAGTTGTACTTATCAGGATTGGCTTTCCAAATTGTGAGACTTCCTAAAACTTGGAATGATACCATAAGGCTTATCGCATGCTAAAATATGAGCATTTAAATAGAAGGCGATGTGGTATATCTTGCTAAGAGAAATCCTTTATAGGTGAGGCTATGATGGAATGCTCCTTTGTTGTCTTGAGCCCCAGGAAGCATCCTGGGCAATTTTGTAAGCTCACAACAGTACGTTTGGTGGTCACTTCAGTGGCATGGCCATCGTTAAGCGCATCTTGAGAATGGGTTACTATTGGCCCACTATGGAAAAAGACTATTATGACTATGTCAAGTGTAGACACCTAAAACATGTCATGTTTAGGGGAGCTACTCACATAGGCACATTCATAAGATCATATGACATAATCTTGGACTTTCCAAGCATCAAAAGTGGTTCTCACCACTCATCTAGGGTATTCTAAGCCCATCCAAGCTTAGCCGCTCAAGACTAGAGTGGCCAGACCTTAGCCGCTCAAGCCTAGAGCGGCCAGACCTTAGCCACTGTAGATGATAGCGGCCAGATCTTAGCCACTATAGACGATAGCGACTAAGCCATAAAAAGTATTTTGCCAATAGATATGCCCAATCATGGGTGGAAGTGGTAGTCTACATGCAATAAAGGTGAGCGGGAGTAACTTTGCATTCCCTTTCACGACCAGTTCACATAGGAGACTTGAGTTTGCATTTAGACTTCAGTTAACTGGTCTTTAAACATAGAAAAGACAAAAATCTTCTCATGCTAACCTTCACTACGCATGAGGGATTCAATCCTAGGGTTTTGAGCATAGACCTTAGGGTTTCACACACTTTAAAAGGTGCAAGCCTAAGAGCACCAAAGGGGGGAGAGAGGGATATATTGAGATATATTAATCAGAATAAGTCCAAATTTGAGGAGAGCTTTCAAGACTTGGAGAGCTTCCCTTGGAGATCACGTTTATGGTGAAGCCCTAACAAATTGGAGAGCAAAGCAATCACCATTTCAGAACATCAGATACAAGATTTGATCCATAGCTTTGGAGTAAAGAGAATGAGATTCACTTTAGTGGCCGTTGTCATTGGATAGTGGCCCGTAGGCCTAGATTAGGGTTTTAGACATTAGTTTCATTATTTTGTTTAGCATATCATTAGCATAGCATCATTTCATTCATTCGCATTCATAGCATTAGTTTCATTTGCACTTGCTTTCATTTGAGTATATTCATTGCTAACAACCTCATCCAGGGAGGCAATCTCGAACATCTAAGCATGTGTTGTTGTTTCATTGCTCACAAGGCCACAGGTTCATTGGATGGAAGCTACAACATACGAGAGCAAAAGGATCCCTCTAGGAAATAGACCTAGAGAAGGAGGCATCTATAAGCCCTCATACATTTTCATGTGCGAAACCGAGAAGCTTGTGATAGCGCACCACCCCTTTGCGAGGGGACATTTTACCCACTTGTAACCTTATTGTATCAAAATGGGTATCCCTAAGAGGGACCGACATGTAACCGAGTTTTAATACAAATAAAGAGATCTATATTTGTTACTTCCATGTTATATGCTTTTTCATGGTCTTTCATTTCATTTTGGGTTTAACACATTTGCAAGTAGAGTAAGAGTGGTGCGTGCACCCCGGGGTCACTACAGATGGTGATCACGGTGGGACATCCACTAATTTTTCATTTTTCTACCTAGATACTGACTTAGTTTTGTGTGCAGGCTTAGCCGCTCTGGTCTACAATGGCCAAAAATCAGCCGCTCTGAGCCACAACGGCCAATAGAGCCTTAGCCACTCCTACTAACAATGGCTAGAAACCAGCCGCTCTGGTCGACAACGACCAACACTGGAGAGTAGCAGAGGATAGAACCTTGGTTCTCTGAGCTGGATTAGAGGTTGGTACAACTTCTCTGATATTTTATAGCTTTCTGTCTACTTCTGTGTGTCTAAAAAAGTGAACTTAAAGCACATTTCTGTTTGGGAATTGAAAGAATAAAAGAAGAAAGAATTAGGTGTTTTGCATATCTTAGATCTTCTTTTATATTTCCACTAGGCATTGCTAGGAACAATGGCTTATGCTTGAAAAGTTCGCCCTAGGATCCAACGTGCTAGACATTGTATGTTGTTTTCTTGCTTTGAGGCCTTGCAAGAGGCCATATTTGTGTGAAATAAAGTGCACCCATACAAATCATAGTAGTTCATGCATCTTTCTGAAGATTGAAATGTATTTTGCACTTAGGCATATAGGAAAGAGTCATTTTTGCTATATTATGCACTTTACTTCATGCAAGCTTAAAATGAACACCACACACGCACGTATCATTTAAACATTGGGGAGTTGGATTTCATCACCAACCCGCAATTCAGTTCGGTGACATTGGAATTCATCTCCTTCCACCGGTTTTCCCCCTAGATTCTCCTAGAAATGGATTGAAGAACTTCTTCATAGTGGTACTAAGTTACTTGTGTTCAAACTATCTCCCACTATTGGAACATTCATTGGTTCAGAGTGGAAGAGCTAGGCGAACCCCCCACTGGGATTTCAATGGTGTACCCTAGTATATTTTGGGAAATCATGTTTGGCATGAGTACTCTTGATTATCACTATGGATGAGTCTCCTCATTCCAAATCCAAAGCAAGAAAAGAAACAAGAAACAACAAAACATCAAAATACAACAAACAATTTAGGGCACACTTAAAATCGTAAGCAAGATAAACATTTGCTTGATATTGTTTATGCAACACAAAAGCTAAAGATTCCAAAAAAAATGGTCAAAACAAGAAGTAAACACCCTCGGTCTGACATCGAAGGGGGATATGAGGCAACTCATACCCTTAGGTGAAGTCGCAGTAACATTGAAAGACCTACTCAGAAGACCGTGAGACGCAGTTCCACGAGTCTAAGAGGTGATAATTCAACCCTTGGGGGATCTCCTCGAGAAACCCCAAATAGGGAACCACAACATGAAACTACATCTCATAAAAACAAAGAGGCCTCATGACCATCATCATCAAGGAGACATGAGGAAATCTGGGGTCCTCTTTAAAAACAAAAAAATCCCTCAAACAGAGGATGAGGGAAGCTTCAAGAGCTTCCTCCTCACATAGACATAAAGAGGGTTCTAGACCCCATTCTTCACATAGAGATGATGAGGTTTCCCCATATCCATCCTCATGGAGGGTAGAGAGGGTCACAAAACCCTCATCACCACAAAGACACACAAGAGTCAAAACATCTCAACATTCACATGCAACACTTAGAACAGATCAACCCACTAAGGGGTAGGAAACTAGAAACACATCCAATCATAGACATAAAACAAAATATATCCTTCAAACAAGAGGAAGGATTCCATTAGACTATGACCTCATTGGAGTGAATGGCACCCCACGGGATTAGCCATGGAAAACAAGACAGTTGGATGAGTTGGATCGGTTGCACCCGAGGCCACCACCCAAAACTGTAGCCACAGAGAACTCTACATCCGAAAGTTCATGAACTATGACTTCTAAGCCCACTTCTCAAACTAGTGGTGCCTCAGGGTGACCCCATAGTAAACATACAGAGTCTAACCATAGAGATGCCCAAAAATATACTGAACAAGTCACACTAGCTAGCCAAAGCAAAGAGATAGCAGAAACCTCTTCGAGGAATCTACGAATCAAAACTACAAGAACGGAGTCAGATAAGCATGAGTCTTCTATAACCATGCAAGTCAACCATGTGTGATGGTTAGAAAATGCCTTGCATAAGGAGTGAGAGCTTGTAGAAGCTCTTGAACATGATAAACAAAGAGAACGGTTGCTACGCAAACATGAGCAACGCTTAAGAGAGCAAGTTGAGCAGCTAGCTCGTAGCAACCAACAAGAAAATAGATATCAATGCACTGACTCACAATAGAATGGGTGCACTAGAAAAGAAAGTGACCCACACCAAAATCACCCTCCAAATCATGAGTGGAATCCAACTAGGTGGGAAATGGTAGACTTAATAAATCAGGATCAGGCGTATCCTGGATCCCCTCGTAGGAGGGAAGAAAATAGAGAAAATCAAATGGATAGAGTGCTACCTCCACCATCACCATGGGGGGGTTTGCAAGAGGAAGAACTCCTTGCTTCAAAGGCATTTTGAGAGCTTACTAAAAATATGAAAGCCTTTGATTTCAAAAGGCATTTTGAGAACAAGAGGTTGTTGGGAGCCAACCAACATTGAGCAAAATACACAACCAACCATTGTGTCCATTAGTTCCTAGCCCTCCCTATCCTAAGCATTTTGAGATGCCTAGGCTAGAGAAGTTTAAAGGTGAAGAAGATGCACAAGAGCATGTCACAAATTTCATCAATGCATGTTTTCATCTCGAAGACAATGATGCTCTTATGCTAAGGATATTCATCATGACATTTTCGGGCACAACCACTCAATGGTTTAACCAATTGCCCAAGCATAGCATATCCAATTTTGAACAACTGGTGAATGCTTTTCTAAAGTGTTTCTCCTTTGGTGCTAAGAGGAAAGTAAATCTCTCGAACCTGGCCAATTTAAGACATTATGATGATGAGCCAAAATGGATTACGGGAATAGATGGAGAAAATTCATGGCAAAATTATCATTCTTCGTTCCCATAGAAGAAATCATCCGGATGTTCACCAAGAGTTGTTCCAAACACATTTCCCTCTTGCTACAACTACAACAATACCCCTCATTTGAGGAAGATTTGGCACAATCTAAACTCATTGAGGACATCAAAGTAGATGAGGGAACCATAAAAATTTGAACCAAGAAGGAGTGGAGCAAAAATGACAAGAATGGCAAATATAAGCAGAAGTAGGCAAACCCTACCCCAGTTAATCAAGTGGTATTGGCTACGCCTAAGGACAGGGCTGCGTAGCAGCCCTAGAATTATCAAGCACCACACCACCCCCACCAACCAACTATGACCAAAAGAATGATTAGGGTCGAAACAAATAATGCAAACCCCCTTGTTATTTTATGCCATTGACAAAATCAATGCAATCAATCTTCAATTAGTTGAGCAAGGCAAGAAAGGTCAGATTCCCTTATATGCCTCTGATATACCTTGGATATAAGGGACATGAAATGTGTTCCTTCAATTTTACACCAATGTGTCAAGTATGTGCATGATAACAAAGTCTACATGGTGTTGGCTGATGAGGAGCCATTCAAGTATGTTCATCAAGTGGATTTTCTAGGAGAATTTGTGATTCCTTCTACTCACTTTTCTGTAGGACCTTCATATCCAACCACGCAATCAACACCTCATCTTGCATAAAGTGGCCAATGCTTCTAATCAACCATCAATGCCTAAACTAAAAAATAATCAGAAGCTAAAGGCACCTATGGTTGAGGAAAACAAACTCAAGGAAATGCTAACCATAGCTATTGAAGAGGGTCCAAATCCCATGGAATAAGATCATCAAGACCAAGTCAAAGACGATGACTACCATCTCGCTTCACTAGTGTCATCCATGGGGTCATCCACCTCACATACGACTATACACTTGGCAAACATAGGGATAGAAGAGTATCTTTTGTAGAACATAACCTTTACACCTATCATAGAGTCTATACAAGATATGGGACATCTAAAGGATCTAAGACCGCCAATGGAAATAGTGGTTCCACTTGGAATCCCTCCCAACTAGATAAATTTTATCTTCGTTGGACTAGACTATGCCCATAAATCTATGGAAGAAGAAGAGGATAATGATGAATTATTCACTGTTAATGTTCGTTACCTCTCTAATCCTGAGTTTACTTTAAGCTACTTTGAACACTACCATTGGCATGGTTACGGTCTTGGTATCTATGAGCAAGGACGTAGGCGGCCACTCGAGCCGCAATACCAGCTTCCCACTAACATATTTGGGGTAGGCTATCACATTAGAGGTCAATATGACTCTCTAGTAGCAGCCTTAGATATATTGAGCTTGGGGTTAGGAGAAGACATCAATTTTATTCCTTATCACCCACTAAGTTCAAGACTTATGTGTAATAGATAAGTGGCCATGGTAAGCATACCACCACTCGAGACTTATCATCCAAGACTCATAATTGAGGCCATCCCAATGAGTTACAACTGATGAGCAAGAAGAAAATGGATATGTGCCAAGTGATGATGAAGCACAAGAGGGCTTGGCCTATCATGGGCCTCACTACTTACGAAGACTTACTTGGTCCATCCACAATGAGAGTGGATACATATCGAAAGTGACTATGAGTCAGAGGACTCAATAGAGAGAGCCTACTTAGGGGCAAGGCAATGGCCCCATGACTTGGGGCAGCATACTAATGCAAATGGATTCTTCATAAGTGATGAAGAGTATGAGGATGAAACAGAGATGGCTTACTTAGAGCCAAGACATGAGCCCCTCGTCTTAGGGCCGCACACTAATGCTAATGGCTTCTGGATAAGTGATGACGATTTTGAGGATGAGACTGAGATGGCCTATCTTGGGCCTCACCATTTACGACAAGTCAATATGTTGGTGGAAAGAGAAGTGACACTTCACACCATAGACCCTGGCTTGTGATTTTTAGGGAGACCTATTGACTTAGATGTCATTCATCGCATGGTCAATCCCCCTCCACCAAAATTCAAGGAATTCTTAGAACCCAATGATCCTATTGTCATCCTAGCTCATGGGCCAGATCCAGAGATTCCCATTCCTCTAGAGCCTCATCATGAGCATGGAAGGGAAACCTTGGAGATAAGATTTCACCCATGTGGTCTTGGAGATTTCATCCCATCCATCAATACAATCTCCATTGATTTGACCACTCCACTTCATAACCTAGCCAACCCGAATAAACCTTTGTGTCTTGACACAAAGATGATTGATTGGGATCACGTTGATTCACCAATAGAGCCTGAAGATATTTTCTCTAATGAAAATATGTTACAACCATTTCATTTCACACCAGGTTGTGCCCATGATGTATTCCATGCTGGTTTGGATCCTGAGTCAGTAGGACTTGTAAATCCCATCGATGACATTCACTTGATACCCACGCCTCACTAGTTGGAGGATGGGTCACATATGGCTATAGAAGTGACTTTTGAAGTGGACATTAGTGATGATCCTACTCAACCAAAGAAATTCAAGTTCAAATAAAGTCTATCTCCAGAAGAACAAGCCATCATAATTCCTCTCTTGAAAGAGAGGCCAAATATGTTTGCTTGGACTTACAAGGATATGCCTGGGATAGATCCAACATTTCATTGGACCCCATGAAGAAACCAGTCAAATAGAAGTTGAGAAAAATGCATCCCATCGTCACTTTGATGGTAAAGAACGAATTGCAAAAACTATTGGATGTAGTTTTCATAGTTCCTATCGACTACCCTAAGTGGGTATCGAACATGGTGCCCATGGGGAAACCCGACGGAAGAGTCTGTATCTGCATAGACTTCAGAGACTTAAATAGGGCAACTCCAAAGGATTCATTCCCATTGCCAAACATAGATGCTCTTGTGGATGCAACCATAGGTCACGAAATGCTCTCCCTAATGGATGGTTTTTTTGGATACAACCAGATCCGGATTAAACCCGAGGATCAACATAAAACTACTTTCATTACTCCATGGGGAACATTTTGTTACAAAGTGATGCCATTCGGTCTCAAGAATGCTGGTGCCACATATCAACGGGCCATGACATACATATTCCATGACTACATGCATAAGATCTTAGAAGATTACATGGATGACTTACTTGCCAAGTCCCTGTTGCGGCAAGAGCATGCTGAAGTCCTTAGAAAAGTCTTTAATCACCTCATTGAGCACAATGTCAGATTGAATCCTAAGAAGTACATTTTTGGCATAACTTTTGGAAATATTTTAGGATTCATAGTTTCTAAGAGAGGCATTGAAGTCGATCTTGCAAAGGTAAAAGCTATATTGGAAATGGCCGCCCCTACCAACATTAGGGAATTAAGAAGCCTACAAGGCAAAATAACATCCATAAAAAGGTTCATTGCACAATTATCAGATAAGTGTCGGCCCATGAACCAGTTGCTATGCAAGGATGTCCCATTTCATTGGGATGGAGAGTGCCAACAAGCCTTTGCAGAGATCAAAAATTATCTGGCAATGCTACCAGTGTTGGCTCCACCAAGGCCAGACATACCATTCTTGTTATATATCAGCTACTGATTTCACTTTGGGCACCATGTTGGCCCAAAAGAATGTGTAAGACAAAGAGCAAGCCATATATTACATTAGTCGCACATTGGTGAGTTATGAGCTAGGGTATGCGTATGTCGAAAATTTGTGTTTAGCAGTGGTCTTTGCAACTCGAAAGTTGTGACACTACATGTTGAGCCATACGACCTATGTTATATCAAAACAAAATCCTTTGTAGTACATGATGAGCAAGACATATCACAATACGTGTACCATGAAGTGGATCATGCTATTGACAGAATTTGATCTAGAGTTCATAAGCCAAAATTCCATCAAGGGACAAGTCATAGCAGATCAATTAGCAGAGGTGCCTCTTCAGGATAGCAAGCCTCTCACCATAGAGTTGTCTTGATGATGCGGTCTTTGCACTATCGGATCCACCAGAACTCGAAGAACCTAAGAAGGAAAGAGACATGTCATTGTTCTTCGATGGTTCAAAGTGTGAACAAGGTGGTAGAGCGGATTGTCTTTATCACACCATAGGGTGCTCCATTGCCCTTATCATTCAAACTAGACTTCCCTTGCACAAACAACAACATGGAATATGAGGCATTGATCTTGGGACTCCAAACAGCCATAGCAATGGGCATTAAAATATTGAATATCTTTGGTGACTCCTTGCTCATAGTAAACCAAGTCAAAGGATTGTTCCAATGCAGGTGCCCACTCCTAAAAGCTTACAAGGAACTTGTTGACACTTACCTAACCCTGGCTGGAATGGTATGACATCGAGGCAATCCCTCGTACGTCAAATAGATTTGCAGACACCATGGCATATTTGGGATCCTTAATCCCTCAGAATCTATCTACTGATTTCACAACCGTTCATGTGAAAGTGCTCACATTTTTTACAATACAGCATGAGGTTATTGACAACCTAGAGTCAGTCAACATGATCCAAATCGAGCCAAATCAGGATTGGTCATTCAAAGTTAGAGCCTTCTTGCAAAAAGGCCCCTTGGGAATATTTGATCTCTCAAGGTCCCATGGAATGTGGAACAACCATTCATCATAGGGTTGTTTCCCAATCAGTGTTCACAAATGATAGATCACAAGAAGAGCATGTCATTCTATCCATAGAGGTCATGGCTTATCAGGATTGGCTTTCCCAGCTGCGAGACTTCCTGAAGCTCGAAATAGTACCTCAAGGTCTATCACATATCGAAATATGAACATTCAAATAAAAAGCGACAAGATACATCTTGCTAGGAGAAATCCTCTATAGACGAGGATATGATGGAGTACTACTCTATTGTCTTGAGCCCCAAGAAGCATCCTGGGCAATTTCACAAGCTCATGATGGTACATGCGGAGGACATTTTAGTGGCATGGCCATCGTTAAGTGCATCTTGAGAATGGGTTACTATTGGCCCACCATGGAAAAGGACTGCTATGAATATGTCAAGAAATGCATTAAGTGCCAACATCATGCAAATCTCACACACTTGCCATCACAAGCCTTGCAACCCATCCAGGAAGCATGGCCATTCTCGTAGTGGGGACTAGACTTGATTGGGAAGATCTCACCCCCGTCCTCAGGCCGACACACATTCATCATAACGACCACTGAGTACTTCACTAAATGGGTTGAAGTGATCCCCCTAACATCGACAACTGGACCAAGGATTGTGGAGTTTATACTCCACAATATCATAAGTCATTTTGGGGTCCCTTCAAAGATAATATCGGATAATGGGCCATCTTTCAAGAACAAAAATGTGCATGCTTTAATGAAAAAATACCATATTCAACATAGTTTTTCAATGCCTTATTATCCGCAAGAAAATGGGCAAGCAGAAGCCTCAAACAAAACAATAGTCTCCATCTTGAGGAAGACAGTGCAAGAAAATCACAAGGATTGGCACATACAGTTGCCTCTGGCACTATGGGCATACAAGACTAGTGTACGGATGCCCATTGGGGCAACACCATTTTCACTTGTATATGGTGTTGAGGCCATCATGCCACTAGAGTTGGAAATTCCAACTCTACGCATAGCATTGAAGGACTTCATAGATGATGATACCGCGTGGCAAGGCCACCTTGATCAGTTGACGCTTCTTGATGAACGATGAGTCAATGCTTTAGAGCATCTTCACATTTACCAAGATCACCTTGCGCGAGCTTACAATAGTAAAGTCCACTTAAGAGATTTCAAAATTGGGGATCTTGTGCTCAAAGAGAACCAAAAAAATTCTAATTTACCGCCGCACCTACGAGACAAATTCATGGTAAATTGGATAGGCCCCTACATGATTTCAAAAAGGGTTGGGCCTGGAGCATATCACCTTACATCATTGGATGGTGTTGAAGAGCTTGAACCTCTCAATATCATTCACTTGAAGGCATTCTACACATAAAACAAAAACAAAAACACAAAAAAATTCAAATATGTCAAAAACACAAAAACATTGTAAAGAATCAAAAAAACAAAAAATTAATTAAATAAAATTCAAGGAAAATGAAAAAAAAAATGCTCAAATCCAAAAATCAAAAAAGCTCCAAGGGTATCCAAGCTTGGTCAAATTCCAATCAAAATGCTCCAAGGGTATCCAAGTCACTTGGTCAAATTCCAATAAAAATGCTCCAAGGGTATCCAAGTCGCTTGGTCAAATTCAAATAAAAATGCTCCAAGGGTATTCAAATCACTTGGTCAAATTCAATTAAAATGCTCCAAGGGTATCCAAGTCACTTGGTCAAATTCCAATCAAAATTCTCCAAGGGTATCCAAGCCGCTTGGTCAAATTCCAATCAAAATGCTCCAAGGGTATCCAAGCCGCTTGGTCAAATTCCAATCAAAATGCTCCAAGGGTATCCAAGTTGCTTGGTCAAATTCCAATCAAAATGCTCCAAGGGTATCCAATCCTCTTGGTCAAATTCAAATCAAAATGGTAGCTTGGTCAAACTTCAATCAAAATGCTCCAAGGGTATCCAAGTCGCTTGGTCAAATTCCAATAAAAATTCTCCAAGGGTATTCAAATCGCTTGGTCAACTCCAATAAAAAATGCTCCAAGGGTATTTCATGCTACTTGGTCAAAAAAATCAAAAGCCCCAAAGGCACAATAAGCCCTTTGGTCACATTAATCAAAAATATAAAAAAACAATTACATCTCACATCTTGCATCCACATAGTTGCATTACATTATCATTTCCATTACATTCGCATATGGTATGATCATAGCCTTACAAGTAATGCCATAGTTTGTATCATAAATCACAACAAAATCCACCATCATCCATTCATTCATGTGTGTAATTGTGTTTCTCAACACAACCATATCAAAGTTGCTATAAGGAACGGGCTAAGATTTTTTGGTTATTCAACCATATCTAGTGGTCTTATCAATTTTTGTGAAAAGCCATATTGATTAGTAGAGAATAAGGAATAGTCATGAAAACCTCAGATATTCAGAATCCCATCACTAATTATAAAAACTAAAATCCTAGCTGGACAAGGGAAGATGAAAGTTGCATATAGGGTTCTAAGTTACCTTAAGCGAAAAGGGTCATCCTTGCTTATCCCCCTGTGCAACCGGTTCAAAGGTGCTGAGAATTGGCAAAAGGACAAGTTCTACCCTACCCAAAAATGAGTGATTATCATCACTGCATACATCCCTTGCTTACATAAAAATAAGCAAAATCCTAGAACAAAGCCAAATTCAAATCTCAAAATTCAAAATCTTCAAAAGTCGAACATCAACGCCCAAAGTCATAGTTCAAAATATCAAAAGAACAAAAGCAAAATAAATAGTGATTATCATCACTACAAGAATCCCTTGCTCAAAAAAATTAGTAAAATAAATAGTGATTTTCATCACTAGACATGAGCAAGTATCCCGAGTCAAAATGAAGAAAAGAAGGGAATGGAACTTGAATCCCTGGAATTCTCAGCACAACCGAACCAAAAGCACGATGATATGTCTAATACAAAGGCATTATGCATTTGTGTAGACCAATGTTTGAATGTGGATGAGCTAGCTTTAGGTAACCCAAGGTCACCTAGTGGTATAGTCCAACTGAGTCCAACATAGGATAAGATGAACAATTGAGGTTCCCCGATCTTAGCAATGGGCTGAAAGAATCCCGCCTGACATCGGAGGAAAATATTGAGTTCTATCTAAATATATTCATTTGCACACACAGGGACAATGAATCCATAGGTCCATGATGAAAGCCTTGCTTCTTCAAAAGTCTAGTATGGTCAGTACGCAACTATTGATAGGGTAACTAGAATGTTTGAATCTCAAGAAAAGCCCCAAAAATTCTTATATAGCAACAAATCATATCATCAATCATACCAACATTTTATTTATAAGATTCTATAAATTAGGGGGTATCAACATAGTAGGATAGATACCGCATATATATTAGAAATAATATATAGACGACCACTGACTACTTTATATATTTTAATTTACAGAAACTTATCAAGAAAATACATACATTTCACACCATTACATCTCACATATGAATACTTAATCAATTCTTATGATAGGAGTGATTATTTAAATTCATGATTATTTTTTTACTTTTTGTGGTATCACCCATTAAGATTGTTAATATCATATGCATTCCTTATGTTTTAAGTGATTAAAGCATACATGTTCATTCATACCATACCATCACATAAGCTAGATGCATACAATTAAAGCAAAATTAAACATGCATTTAACAATAACATTGCATCCATAAATACAGAAGTCATCAATCATCCATCATTACATCATAAAGCACATCATAAAACATATAAGCAATATCCATTTGCATATAACCATAAATCCATCATTAGATCAACTCATAATACATCACATCATATCATATGAACATCTACAGATATACACACATTAGCATCTATTTCAAATCCACATCATCATAAATATCATCTATCACCTAACACATACATATATCAATTCATCATAATACCATCATCCATCGCATCATAAAACAAAATAAAACAAAAACATAAGCAATAAACGATACACATAATGAGTCATAAAGCAAAGATATCATATAAATGTGTGTATCAAGTCCATAAAGGTACAAAAATGCCCATGGGCTATAGTCAGGTAGGTCAAGCCGACCTCAAAAATGAATCAAAAGAACACCATCAATCAAATACAGGAGCTGAGCCCCTGCATCACCTCCCCTAGTGCCACCTCCCCCTATGGCGGTGTCACGGGTCGAATGGTGTGAACCTGTTGGTCTCTCTATCCGAGTTTGGGTCCTCTGGCTAGGATGGGCAGAAGACTACCCTGAGGTAGAGCGCCCATTGACCTGTGAACCACCTGCACCGGGTGCCTCCCTAGGAACAAGCCCATGCCTCCTGAGCTACATCTAGAGAGTGGTAATGTGACCAACATGCTCCTGAATCTACCCCTCGTACTCATCCAATAGTAACTACAGGTGTAGAACCTCTACCCCTAAATCTATCTCTGGATCCCCCTGTGGTGTAGAAGGAGGGACAACAAATTGCATCCTAGTAGTACCACCCCCGATAGTAGCCTATAGAGCCTGTATTTGCACTATGAGCATACTTGCTATGGTAGCATCTCACTACTACACTTGGATCTTGGTCGACTGGAGCTCAGCCTCGACCTCATGCAACTGTGCTCTCAGAGGAGAATCTCTCTCCTCGGGATCCAACTCCTCCTCATCCTCCTCAGGAGCCTCCTGCTCCTCCACTGCCACCTACTCTACTGGTTGGCCCCATACCTCGATCCTGGCTCGGACTCTACGCCCTATTGGATCTGCGCCATCACCCCCACCATCATCCTCGTGACCTAGGCTACCGGTACCATGCCACATACGATCCCCCCACCACTGAGTGTATGCCTCTATAACACCCCCAGTGACTCCTAGGTCAACTACTAGGGCATCCTCCTCATCTGAGAGCTCTATAATCTACCATGGGGGTAGGTCCTTCTCTACTATGAGGCACCTGTACAAAAATGGAACAAGAGGCACGTCCTACTGTATCCCGTACTAACAAAGAACCCGAGAGTAGAAGAAATGCTCTTGGATGCCAACCTTGCGGCCAAGGAGCCACCGCTCATGCCACATCTTAGCAGTAAAATTGGTCGGATCATCCCACGTCGGGCACTCATGATATGGGCACCACATAACATCCCCAACCTATAGCCCAGTGAAAGTAGCAGTATAATGGGGAAGCTCCCCCGCATGAGGATGACTCTTGCACAGCTCACACTCTCAAGCCCATATAGTGGCATAGCACTGCATCCACTCCTCCATAGCTATGATCACAAGAGGAAGCCCTCTGGGATGATCTACCTTGATGTGCTCCCATCCCCAAACCTGTAGAAGCAAGTTGCAAGCAATGTCGATGCGACCTCACCGACGGATGTGGTACAACTCATCATAGCACTGAGCCAACAAAGACCTACCCCATGCATAGATGATAGGCTCCTCACTATCCAACAAGTCCTGAACCATCACCAAGAGGTTCCACGGGAACCTCAAACCTGAGCAATCTAGAATCAAGATATTGCTGATGACCATCAACAACACTGCATGCCTCACAGAGAAGACATCCTCCTCATACCACTGCGAGATGGACACTCCCCCATTTGGTGTCCTTGAGAGCCTCCGTAGAGCACCCTCCAAACACCCAAGTGAAAATAGCAACCTGATCATTAGTGGCCAAAGAGACAATGGCCACTCCATCAAAGGGGATCCGGAAGATCCTATACACATCTTTCGGCGTGATGGTCATCTCGCCGGTAGGAAAGTGGAAGGTATTGGTCCGAGGGTCCCATCGATGGACCAAAGTCATAAGGTAGGCATGATCTACCATAATGGTGGGTAGTCTGGTGACATACTATAGCCCATGGGCTTTGAGCCAAGCCCAATCATCGCCATCCAAGAGGGGCAGAAGTGTATTCATGAGCTTCGGGTCCTGAGCCCGAGCAGTAAGAATCTAAGCAAAAGAGAAATAAAATGAATCATAACTACAATGCATCTAAGGCATAACTCACAATAAACATGAAAACGGTGCAAATAATGATGGGCTATCCTAAGTCTAGGCAAAGGAACAGAGTTGCACCTAATCAAACAAGTCAAAATTTCAAAAAAATCAATAAATCAACCCAAAAAATTTCAAAAAAATCAAAAATTTCACTAAGTGTTCTTGGCCACTGTCGCCTATAGTGGCCAAAAATCGACCATTGGAGCTGATAGCGGCCAAGCCCCAACGGTCAATTTTCTGACCGTTGGGATTCAAATCGGCCACTGCTAGCGACAGCGGCCAAGTTGCAGGCCTTCCTGGCCGCTCTGATCGATAGCGACCAACGGGTAGCGAGGCAGACGCATCGACCCTAGGCCAAAAAATACCAAAAAATATAACAAAAACAACAAGACAAAATGGGGACAAGCCCACCACATAAAAACCTAAACTAAGCCTAGCTACGGGTTTTGATTCGTTGCCAGCAAGCTTAATGAGGTTCAATTACCGATTACTTAATGTGGTTCAGTTTTACCCAAAACAAAAATAAACAAGTAGGGTTAAGGTTTGAGGGAGTACTCGAGAAGCTCCGGCTCCTCCACCCGAAGACGCTTCGCCCCGTGCAGCCATGATCTTCCAAGTCACAGAAATGCTCCAAATTGCAAAAGTCACTTTCACCTCAAAGCTCAAGAAAGCAAATTGACAACTGGCAAAGTGAAAAGACAAAACCCTAGGTTGAATTTTATATTGCCTTGGCCACTGCTGACGTCAGTGGCCCGCATCGCTTGGCCGCTCAGGACTAGAGCGGCCAAGGCCAGGCCTTTGGTGGCCGTTGGACCTGACAGCGGCCGAGATCCTAGACAAAAACAACCACAACCCCTCCATGAGAAGGAACAAAAACATTCAAATAAGCACATTTTGAAGACTTCTAGTCATCATAATGACCAAAATCACATAAAAACAAATTCTCGAGTAAGCCTCGTATCCAGTCACTTACTCTATCAACTTAGCAATTGCAGCGACTTGCACTCCATGTAATTTGGTAAGACGAGTAAGTCACCATAAGGCTACTTGGGGCAAAAACATTCATTTTGGAATCACGATGTATCACTTCAAACCCAAAAAAGACCAAGATGGTCGGACTGCTCCATGGGTGCGATAGAATCATCTTCATTCCCTTATGAAATCAAAAACACTAAGCCAAAGTGATGCAATATGAGCATAAATAGAATCACTCATCCTAACTCCCTAAGAAGGCTATTGATGGTTGGACCACTCCTCGGGATAGGGATGGATGGTTATCATAAACAATTGGAATCACACTTGGATGTGGGTTCGCCCATTGAAGGAACAAATGCTAGAAAGGAACCAGATTAGTCATATTGGTCAAGCGACTTGTCGCTTCATTCATTGTCATTTCTTCACCAATTCGTTGAGTGAAGAGGTAGTTCAAATATTCAAAATAATCATAATCAAAATCAACAAAATATCACTCGATCATAACAAAATTGTGTTCGTCCTACGAATCATTGCATACAACAATCACATAATTTCCCTTGTTTGCTGGGAACGTAAGCAGACATGACATCTTCAATTGTAGCTCTCCTACCGGTCGAAACTATTGTAGCAGTTGAAGCTACCCGATTGAGTTTGAGGAATGAGTGCAATTTAACATGCCCAAGCCACTGAGCTAAGTCCTCCAAACATTGAGGCAATGATTCGAGGGGTGCGCACCATCTTGCATGATTGGGCCATCCAGCGTTGATCAGACCACTGATCACCATACACCCTACAAACATATTAGTCTACATTTTTGCTCAACGTTGTGTTTTCCACACAATGCATCACAAAAAGGGGCATCTGTAGACACCTAAAACATGTCATGTTTAGGGGAGCTACTCACATAGGCACATTCATAAGATCATATGACATAATCTTGGACTTTCCAAGCATCAAAAGTGGTTCTCACCACTCATCTGGGGCATTTTGAGCCCATCCAAGCTTAGCCGCTCAAGACTAGAGTGGCCAGACCTTAGCCGCTCAAGCCTAGAGTGGCTAGACCTTAGATGGCCTAGATCTTAGCCACTATAGACGATAGTGGCTAAGCCATAAAAAGTATTTTGTCGATAGATATGCCCAATCACGGGTGGAAGTGGCAGTCTACATGCAATAAAGGTGAGCGGGAGTAACTTTGCATTCCCTTTCATGACCAGTTCACATAGGAGACTTGAGTTTGCATTTAGACTTCAGTTAACTGGTCTTTAAACATAGAAAAGACAAAAATATTCTCATGCTAACATTCACTACGCATGAGGGATTCAATCCTAGGGTTTTGAGCATAGACTTTAGGGTTTCACACACTTTAAAAGGTGCAATCCTAGAGCACCAAAGGATCTGAATAAGTCCAAATTTGAGGAGAGCTTTCGAGACTTGGAGAGCTTCCCTTGGAGATCACGTTTATGGTGAAGCCCTGAAAAATTGGAGAGCAAAGCAATCACCATTTCAGAACATCAGATACAAGCTTTGATCCATAGCTTTGGAGCAAAGAGAACGAGATTCACTTTAGTGGCCGTTGTCATTGGACAGTGGCCCACAGGCCTAGCTTAGGGTTTTAGACATTAGTTTCATTATTCTATTTAGCATATCATTAGCATAGCATCATTTCATTCATTCACATTCATAGCATTAGTTTCATTTGCACTTGCTTTCATTTGAGTATATTCATTTCTAACAACCTCATCCGGGGAGGCAATCTCGGACATCTAAGCGTGTGTTGTTGTTTCATTGCTCATAGGGCCATAGGTTCATCGGATGGAAGCTACAACATACGAGAGCAAAAGGATCCCTCTAGGAAATAGACCTGGAGAAGGAGGCATCTGTAAGCCCTCATACATTTCTATGTGCGGAACCAGGAAGCTTGTGATAGCGCACCACCCCTTTGCGAGGGGACATTTTACCCACTTGTAACCTTATTGTATCAAAATGGGTATCCCTAAGAGGGACCGACATGTAATCGAGTTTTAATACGAATAAAGAGATCTATCTTTGTTACTTCCATGTTATATGCTTTTTCATGGTCTTTCATTTCATTTTGGGTTTAACACATTGCAAGTAGAGTAAGAGCGGTGTGTGCACCCCAGGGTTGCTACATCAAGAAGTGCGTAAAGTTCCAGCATCATGCAAACCTCACTCACTTGCCATCACAAGTCTTGCAACCGATCCAGGAAGCATGGCCCTTCTTGTAGTGGGGACTAGACTTGGTGGGGAATATTTCACCCCCATCCTTAGGCCAACACACATTCATCATAACCGCCACTGAGTATTTCACCAAATGGGTCGAAGTGATCCCCTTGACATCGACAACTGGACCAAGGATTACGGAGTCTATACTCCACAATATCATAAGTAATTTTGGGGTACCTTCGAAGATAATATTGGATAATGGGCCATATTTCAAGAACAAAAATGTGCATGCTTTAATGAACAAATACCATATTCAGCAAAATTTTTCAACGCCCTATTATCCACAAGCAAATGGGCAAGCAGAAGCCTAAAAAAAATATATATATTTCCATCTTGAGGAAAATAGTGAAAGACAATCATAAGGACTAGCATTTGCAATTGCCTTTGGCATTGTGGGTATACAGGACTAGTGTGCAGACGCCCACTAGGGCAACACCATTTTCACTCGTATATGGCACTAAGGCCATCATGCCCCTAGAGTTGGATATTTCAACCTTGCACATAGCATTGAAGGACTTCATAGATGATGAAACCGCACGACAAGGCTGCCTTGATCATTTAATGCTTCTTTATGAGCGTCAATGCCTTGGAGCATCTCTGCGTTTATCAGGATTGCCTTGCACGAGCTTACAATAACAAAGTCCACTTAAGAGAATTCAAATTTGGGGATCTTATGCTCAAAGAAAACCAGCAAAAATCAAATCTACCACCGTACCTATGAGATAAATTTACAATAAATTTGATAGGCTCCTACATGATTTCAGAAAGGGTTGGGCCTAAGGCATATCGCCTTACATCATTGTATGGTGTTGAAGAGCCAGAGCCTCTCAATATCATTCATTTGAAGATATTTTATACATAAAATACAAAAACATTCAAATATGTCAAAAATGCAAAAACATTCAAATATACATAAAATACAAAAACATTCAAATATAAAAACATAAAAATGCTCCAAGGGTGCCTTCAAACCGCTTGGTCAAAGTTCAATAAAAATGCTCCAAGGGTATCTTCACACCACTTGGTCAAAATTCAATCAAAATACTCCAAGGGTATCTTCACACCGCTTGGTCAAAATTCAATCAAAATGCTCCAAGGGTATCTTCACACTGCTTGGTCAAAATTCAATCAAAATGCTCCAAGGGTATACAAACCGCTTGGTCAAAATTTAATTAAAAAGGATCCAAGGGTATACAAGCTGCTTGGTCAAAATTCAATCAAAAATACTCCAAGGGTGGCTTCATGCCACTTGGTCAAACTCTAAAATCCCCAAAGGCACAATAAGCCCTTTGGTCAAAACACAATAAAAAATACAAAAACAATGCAAAATAAAAAATACAAAAACAATGCAAAAATAAAAAATACAAAAACAGTTGCATTTTACATCTACATCCATATAGTTGCATTACATTAAAAATACATATCCATTACATTTGCATATGTTATGATCACACTTTTACAAATGATGCCACAGTTTGTATCACAACCGCAAATACACAAGTCCACCTTCACCCATTCATCTATGTATGTAATTGTGTTTTTCAACACAACCATATCATGTTGCTATAAGGAATAGGCTAAGATTTTCTGGTCATTCAATCATATCTATTGGTCTTATAATATTTATGGGAAGCCATATTTATTAGTAGAGAGTAAGGTCTAGTCGTGAATGCCTCAGATATTTAGGATCCTATCACTAATTAAAAACACTAAAATCCTAGTTGGTACAAGGGGTTACCTTAATAAAAAAGGATCTTCCTTGCTTATCCCCCTGTGCGACCGGTTCAAAGGTGCTAAGAATTGGCAAAAGGAAAAGTTCTACCCTACCCAAAAATGAGTGATTATCATCACTGCATAAATCCCTTGCTTTCATTAAAACAAGCAAAAATCGTGAAACAAAGCACAAATTCAAAGTCCTAGTTTCCAAGGTCATAATTCAAAACCCTAAAATAAAGCAAAATATCAAAATTCGAAACAAACAAGTGAGTTTCATCCTTACATAAATCCCTTGCTCAAGAGAAAAACAAAAAAAATCAATAAAAAATAAACAGTGATTTCCATAACTAAGCATGAGTAAGTATCCCAAATGAAATGAAGAAAATAAGGGAATAGAACTTGAATCCTTGGAATTCTCAAGCATTGCACAAAACCGAAAGGTGACCCCCATTACAGGTTGGTGTATAGTCATGCCTGACAATGGTGGTACCCTTAGGCATGACGATATGTCTATCACAATAGCAACTTGCATTTGTGTAGACTAATGTTTGCATGTGGATGAGCTAGCTTTAGTTATCCCAACGCTATCTAGTGGTATAATCCAACTAAGTCCAACACATGATAAGATGAGCAATTGAGGATCCACTATCTTAGCAATGGGTTGAAATAATCCCGTCTAACATCGAAGGAAATGATTGAGTTCTATCTAAATATATTCATTTGCACACATAGGGATAATGAGTATCTAGGTCCATGATGAAAACTTTGCTTTTCAAAAAGTCCTATATGGTCAGTACACAACTGTTGATAGGGTAACTAGAGTGTTTGAGTCTCAGGAAAAGCCTAAAAAATTCCTACATAGCAACAAATCATATCATTCACCACATCATCAATTTTCTTTATGAATTTTGCAAATTAAGGGGTATTAACAAAGTAGGCTAGATACCAGATAGATGTTAGAAATAATATCTATATGGCCACTGACTATTTTGAGCCTTTTATATAACATAAGCTTCATCAAGAAATTACATACATACACGCCAATATATTTCACATATGAATGCCCAAATAATTAGTTCTTCTGATAAGAATGATTATTTACATTTGTAATTGTTATACTTTATGTGGTATCTACCCATTTAGATTGATGAAATCATATCATATACATTCCTTATATTTTAAGTGATTAAAGCATATAGGTGCATTCACATTAGATAAGCATCATATAAACAGTGCATGACATATTGCATTTACCATATCATAACATAAGTTAGATGCATACACTTAAAACAAAATTAAACATGTACATTGCATCCATAAATACATAATGTCATAAATCATCCATCCATATCTAAGATCACATAATTACATCCACCCATACATAAAATCATAAGTCCATCATCAAATCAACTCATGATACATCACATTATATCACAAGAATCAAATCATATAAGCATCTACATAAAACATCTATATAAGCATCCATCTGGATATCCATATCATCATAAATATCACCTATCATACCAACTCATCATAATGCCATCATCACATCACATAAGTAAAACAAAAATATAAGCAATAAATGACACACATAATGAAGCATAATGTAAAGATCTCATAAATATGTGTGTCTCAAAAGGTGTCTCAAAATGTGTATCTCAAAGTGCATGGATATACAAAAATGCCCGAAGGCTACAGTCATATAGGTCAACTGACCTCAAAAATAAAAGCCTAATGCATCATCAATCAAACATTGGGCTTGTACCCCCTGTAGCACCACCTCCTATGGATGGATCTCAGGTAGAGCGGTGTGAGCCTTCTAGCCTCTCTATGAGAGTTCAGGTCCTCTCACTAGATCGAACGAAAGACTGCCCTGAGGTGGAATGCCCGCTAGCCTGTGATCCAACTACACCTATCCTCTCCATCAGAGTGGCTTCCAACCTCTTGAGCTACATCTTGAGAGAAGTAATATGGCCTACATGACCAGTAATCTTTGCCTCATACTCATCCAACAGAGTTTGCATCCGCCTGATCTCTACCCCCATATTTATACCTATAGAGCCCTGAGGTGTGGAAGGATCAACAACCACATACATCGTGGTAGCACTGTCCTTGATAGCATCCTGAAAAGCCTGCATCTGAGTTTTGAGCTGCTCTATAGTAGCATCCTATTATACTATAGTAGCATCCCATTGAGCAATGATAGCATCACACTGCTATACTTGGATCTTGACCAACTGGAGGTCAACCTCTACATCATGCAATTGTGCTCTTAGAGGAGAATCTCTCTCCTTAGGATCTAACTCCTCAGGAGCCCCCTACTCCTCCACTACCACTTGCTCTACCGACTGGCCCCATACCATAGTTAGGCTCAGACTCTATGCCCTGCTGGATCTGCACCATCATCCTCACGGCCTATACTACCATCACCATGCCACAACCGATCACTCCACTACTACGCAAATGCATTTGTGACTCCCCCAACGACTCGTGGATCAATTATTGGGGCATCCTCCTCATCAGCTAACTTTGTGATGTGTGGAGGGAGGTCTCGCTCTGCTCTAATGCACCTATATAAGATTGGGATAATTGGGACATCCTGTTGTAATACGTATTGATGAATAACTTGGGAGTAGAAGAAATACTTCTTGATGCTGACCTTACAACCAATGAGCCATCACTCACACCACATCCTAGTTGTAAAGCTTGGTGGATCATCCCAAACTAGGCACTCGTAATATGGGTGGCACATGATGGCCCCGACCTATAGCCCAGTGAAAGTAGTAGTATAATGGGGGAGCTCCCACGCATTAGGGTGGCTCTTGCACTCCTTGCACTCTCGAGTCCACCTGGCAGCATAGCACTGCATCTTAGCATCAATGACTGTAATCTTAGCAGGGAATCCTCTGGGATGATCCACATTGATATGCTCCCATCCCCATACTTGAAGGAGTAAGCTGCAACCAATGCTAATGGGACCCCATCGACAAATGTGATACAGCTCATAATAACACTATGCTAGTAGAGACCTACCCCATGCGTAGATGATGGTTTGATTGCTATCCACCAAATCCTAAACCATCGCAAGGAGGTTCCACGAGAATCTCAATCCTAAGTAATTCGAGATGAGAGTTTAGAACCAACGAGATATTACAGGCTCTGGTCAACCTACCTCTTTATTTCGGTAAAGGGTGTATTGCTATGATTAAAAGGAACCAAAATGGGTAAGGAAACCCCAGTGGTAAACTTAGGATATTGCAATTATTACACACTTCAAATTTTAATTATAAACTACTTCTATTAAATTGACCAAGCAAGAATAACAATCTTAATTATGCCTTATGTGTAGACCGGTGCCTAGATTCATTGGGTTGTTATAGCAATTTTAACAACACTTCAAATTGAACAGAAAGAATGGGGAAAATAAGAAATTGGCTTTGTTAAAATTATTTGAATATTGTAATAATCTAACAATTTGATCAATGAAATAAATGTTCAGAACACATTCAAATAATGTAATATGCAATGAAGTCACATACATAACTGAAAATAGAATTGACAAAGTTGAATCCCATAATTGCATTAATTTTCCAAATGAATTTCATGCAGAGTTGGTAGAATGTCATTAAAATCTCATAAAATCTCTTAATACAATGATAAATCTTTGTTCAAATAATGTAAGAAGACTTCTTCAACTTCTCCCATTACAATCAAGTAATAGGAAAAATCTCTGAGTTTCAGACTCAATAGATCTGGAAATAATCTCAGCTTCTTGAGCACAATTCTACCAAAACCTGCACAACAAAGGGGAATAATGAGGGATGAAAAAGAAAATAGACACAAAAAAGGATACAATAGCACAACTACAAGGCACCCAAGTATACCTCTTAACAAGAATTTGCTATCTCTAAAGCTTGATGTTGATTCTGACATAGTTGTTGTCTTTATAGCTCTAGGTTCTTGAATATGTTATTTTTGGCCTGATCTGGGCCTTACATTTGTCGTTCTCTAGTTTATTCTTCCTTGTATGCTATCCAAATATTTTATATCATGTAGACCTGTATTTCTTATCATATTTTTCTCTCATCTGGAGGGGATTTCTTACACTAAGTGAACCAGGCGCTTTTCTTCTTTTGTGTAGATAAATGGTGAACCTATATATATAATAAAAATGTACATTTCGTTATTTCCTATTTGTCCTAGTCATCTGGTATATCATTTGGTATTAGACTAGGTTGTTGTAGTAAAATTTTGACATAAGATAGAGGGGGATACAATGTGATGGTGAAGAGAAGAGATGGAGTGTGGATGACAAACGAATGAAATGGCATTGATTACAAGATGGTTACAAGGGAGGAGGGAGCAATGGGAGTTGATTCGTGAGTGAGGTGGTGGTGGGATGATGCTCTGTGGGGTGAATGATTTCGATGGACAAGAGAATATGCCCAGAAGGAGGAGGGCAATGATAGGTAGGAAGAATGATGGAATGGAAAATGAGAGCTAGAAGCACCTATGGGGCACTTCCATAAGTATACTCCATCAGAGTGACCCCTCTGTAACTATATTTTGTCAAAGAACTTAGTGGACAACTAACTTGTGAGCTATGCATATCTTTATCCTTGCTGCACTTCTTACATCTTTTAAATTCCCAATGTAGGAATTGGTCACACCATCAAAACTTCTTTTCAGAGACTTGAGTCTGCACTTTACACTCCATCTCATGTATGATGAATTCTCTCCCACTTCTATTAGTATTTATCCTTCAAGCTGAGAGTCCTCTTCGTATAATTTTACTTCGAGCAGGTTTATTTTATTTCCCCATAGTACGCAATCACATTTTGTGGATATGCAAAGATCTGATTTTGTTCTGCAATATCAGGTTTATCACTCAAGCAGTTCGCATTATACTTTTTTGGTACCATCCATGGGATTTAGTTTGATCATCTAAACTTTTCCTCCCTTGGTTGTTGCCTACATTTATAGGTGTTACCGAGCTTCTAATGGTACTTTGTTGTGTCCCTATAGAAGGATTGACTGGGGATGAATTGATGGCTTATAGAATAAGCACTCTAAACCTGGACCCCCCTTTTGGCTTTGCATATCTGGGGAGCTTTCTTCAAGGTAGGCACTTTCATTTGATCGTACAAACCTTGTGGATTGTTGTATGGGTTTCCTAAGCTTGTAAATGATCATTAGTTAGAAAACATATGCACCGTTAAAATTTGAACATTTTTTTGGGTGCTTGTCTATGGATTCAATCATGTAGGCATGTGCTAATCAAAATTTATTAATCGTTAGATTTATTTCATTTCAAGCCCAACCATTCACATCCTAGAACCTGCATGGTTGTTAGTTCAATAACATAATACACGTATGCTAAGTTATTCATACGTGTTAGGTCAAAAAACCATGGTTAGCAACAACTCGATCACAAATGCTTAAGCCCAAAATTATATAATTATAAAATTGACCTGATAATTAAACCAATGCCTTAATCCTTATATAATATTGATTTATCGATGTTACCTTGGTGATTAAAAAAAATGTTAATAACATTTCATTAAAACATAAGCCTTTATAAACTGATCATATCTTTGAACGCTCATCGTTAGATCAAAAATCGGATGTGCACGCCCATTGGATTCTCTAGATATGTGCAAAGATTAGCATAACGAAAAGGGGAAGATTAAAAACTTATTAAACCCTCATAAATATTTATTAAGTGTTGTCTTAGTCTTAATAATATATTTAATTAATTTCCCAACCAAAAACCTTATGTAATTTACCTTCGATCATCTTGAGAAAAGCACCATCATCAAATTTGGGTAAGATCAAGCATTGTCGTCGGATCAACTAGAGGTGTGCACTTTTTATACAAAATATGGATCTATTAATATGCATTTAAGAACCATGATAATCTTGATTAAGCAGTAGGTTTAATTCATAATAAAATATTTTAATTAATCTTTAACTAAAAACCTCGCATAACTATCCTTCGATCATTTTGGGAGAGTGCCATCGTCATATCTAGGTAGGATCAAGTGCTACCATCAGATCTGATAAAAATTTGTGCTTTATATCCCATATGTTCGATTTGTCAACATTCGATCACTTCATGAAAATGCTACTGTTAGATCTAATTTGGAGCGTGCGCTACCGTCGGATCCCATGAAGGTGCAAGCCTTTTTATTCACTGCTTAAAAGAATGCTTTTAATTTTTGGTTACCTTCTTGCACGCGTGACCGTTAAATCAAGTCAAATTGATCACATCCATTGATTTCTTTAGATCTGCATAAAGTTTAAACAATGGGTGCATATGAGATTTTTAGTTAACCTTAGTTACTCTTGGTGAGCGTGCACCCATTGGATCGAGATGGAGTGAGCACTGCCGTTAGATATTTTGGAGTTGCTCGATGCTTAATCAAAAGGGTGCATCACCAATGTCGACTTTATTGGCTTTAATGATTTAACTTTTTGGAGAATGTGCATTCGTCGGATTGACTCAAGATTAAATGCAACCATCGATCTTCTTTGACCTGCAATATTAATAACTGATTGGGTGCATAACTTGAACCTTAAACCATTTTTGATTAAGTGAAAGGGGAAAACATTAATAATGTATTAAGACCCTCAAAAATTTTGATTACCAGTTTAATCATAGTTTAATCAAGGTTTAATTATTGAGAGCTAAAAACTTTATACTAATTTTTTTTTTAGGCCTTGGTTATCTTTGTTTAAAAAGGTGATTAATGAAGGGGGAATGATTAGTCATGTGTTTAGAACCCTCACTAATCACGATTAACTTGGATTTAGTTTTGTCAATGAATTTTGACCTTCGTTAATGCTTGATCATTTTGAGAATCACCATCGTTGGATCTGATGGAGATCATGCACTATCATCAGATCTGGAAAAGATGCAAGCCCTTTTGCCAACTTTTAAATGGATGTTTTTCTTCATCGGTCAACTTCCTATACGTGCGACCATCGGATTAACTCAGGATAAAGCACAGTCTTTGATGCGTTCATACCTGCACAAGGGTTAAACAATAGGTGCATACCTTTAGTTTTAAATAATGCTTGATTAGCCGAAAGGGGGGGAATTTATTAACATATTAGCACCCTCGCTAATCATGATTATTCATTGCTAACATGATTTAATTTAATATTAGACTTTGATTTATCAAAAATTCAAAGTTTAAGGGATGGTTAGCCTAAGCAACACACAAAATTTAGATTTTATCAAGATTTCGATGCTACTATTCAGATCTTAGGAGGTGCATGATACTTAACCAAAGGGGGTGCATAACCCTTATATTTTAATTAATTGGATTTGCATTTAGACCTTGGATTATAATCTTGATGACCATGGAAAAATTTGACTTTAAAACTTGAGTTGTTTATATGAGCGTGTCCATCTAGATCTCGGGGAAATGAAGCGCAACCATTTAGATCTTTTAACTTGCAATATTTTTAACACAAGAGGGTGCATACCCTCATTTACCCATGTGATTAAATTCAAACCTTAGACTTATTCATTTTGACTTAGGTCCTAATGTTTTAATCGATTTTATTATAGACATAAGGCCTTAGGGCTTTAATTTACAAATTATAAACCCCTTTAATAATTGAATAAGGTTAACGATCAAGGGGTACTTTAGTAAACATTTGGTTTTTCAAATTTTATAAACTTTTTGATGATCGGCTAAGGTTAACGGTCACAAAAAATTGAATTATCAATGGCTAAGGCCATGACTTTAGACTTTATTTTTTATGAACATTTTTATAACTACTCTTAGAAATCAAACCATTGAAAATAAAAATTTCAGAAGTGTAAGCAATAGAGAACAACAACATTTGGTAAATTTATGAATCCAAAAAGTTTAAAATTATGGGTATCTGATGTTGAGTCAATTTTGGCTCCAACAATAGCCAACAAGAGAAATGTCCATAACACATTCAAATAATGTAATCTACTATGAAGTCACACACACAGAACTGAAGACAAAAGTAATAATAGAATCAAAGGCCAAAATTGTATTAATATTTCCAAAAGAATTACATGCAGAGTTGGTAGAATGCCATTAAACTCTGTTAAAAGCTCTAATACAATGAGAAATCCTAGTTCAAATAATGTAACAAGACTTCATCAACTTTCCCATTCCAATCTAGTAATAGGAAAAGCCTTTGGACCTCAGGTTCAAGCTCTGGAAAATTCTAGCTTCTCGAATTCTACTCTATCACACCTACATAGTGAAGGGATGAGAAATAAAAAGACACACAAGGATACATCAACAAAACTACTAGGCGGTCAAGTATACCTCTTAGTAAGAATTTGCTATCTCCAAATCTTGATGTTGATTCTGACTGTGGTTGCTTCTGTTATAGCCTCTGGTCCTTGATTCAATTATTTTTGGCTTCATCTGGGCCTTACATTTGTCATCATCTGGTTTGATCCTTAAATACTATATAGTTGTCTCCCACTACTTTGTTTTGTTTGTATTGCTAGATTTGATTATGATCTCTTTCAAAAAGGTAACACTTATCTACATTGTGATTCATTATTGACCAGCTTCACTGATCAGTTGACTATGTCTCTGATGAATAGTTTTCCCCTATTTCAACTTCACCTTCTGGTTGGTTCCCTACTTTTGAACTCTGGCCTATTTTTGTAATCTTTATTTCCTCCCCTAGAGGTGTGTTTAGCTTTAGTTGTAGACCCCGTACTCTGGTTTCTTTCATTTTTTATTCTGCTGAAGTCTTCTGATCTGTTTCTCAATGAGCACCCATGCATCAGTTTGAAAGGTTATAACAAACCTTACTATGTTCATCTCTTGCAGGATCTTGTTTTTATATATGTTGATAAAAACTCTATTTTTCTCATCCATAGTCACCAAGGAATCTACAGTGTTGACCAAAGAGGTAGCTTGTCTGGCCATCTCTTTTTCATCATCAGGTTCATAGTCAAATTCTTCAACCTTTTTCATGATGAGGTCTTCTATGCTACAATTTCTAGGAACTCTTCCAATGATAATCTAATATTTGCCATATTGTCTTTTATGCTATCTAGCAAGAAATGTATTTTTGATGCAACGTTGTACCACCTCCCCAATTTGACTTCAAACATTGATGCTTTCATGAATTTGAGATTATTTTAAATTTTAGAACCATCTTTTAGGAATAATTCTTTATTCTACATCTCTTGAAAATGTTCTGCCATTAGCTGGAGAGTGGGATGAATGATCTCCAAGTCTTGCTCTTTATGATAAAGTAAGCTTTCTACTTCTTTGGTAGTGAATTGAATCACTCTGATCTGCCTAGATATTTTTATGATCCCATCAATCTTGTCCTGTATTTTGAGAGATATTTCTTTTCTGATTTTGGAGGGGCAAACTACATAATCTATTTTGTTCTTAACCGGGGGAGGCTCTTGTGTGGCTTTTGCCTAAGACAAATATTCTTATAGGTTGTTAACCAAAGCTTGCATAACCTTTTCCTTATCCCTTGTCTCCAATTAGCTTCTCAAGTCTTTGGTTTTCTGGTGTAGAAGGTCTACAATTTTCTCATGCATAGCTTTATTCATTCTGATCATGTCATCTTCTTCCCCATGCATTGAAATATCCCCTGTTTTATCATCAATTCCAAAAACAAAAGTTTTTTGTGGTGCAAGTATGGATATCTTTGCCATATATGTTCTGGAAATGTCTTCATCCATTCCCACAGTAGAGCTTTCTTTTATGTCACCCATTCCTGCTACTATCTGTAGTTCTTGCTTACTGGCAACACTAAAAACTATTTCTTCTTCTACCCTTTCTAGTGTGACTTTTGTTGAGGTTAGAGTCAGCTTAGACTTCGTTGCCTTAGGGGCAAACATAACTTCTTGCCTTTTAACCCTATATTCTCTTACTGATTCCAACTCTAGGGGGTAGTCGTACGACCTATGAATTTATGAATTACCTTTATGTTCATAAGGTAACCTTGCCCACATTGCATAAATATTCCCCCTTCTCTATGGCTTCTAAAAGTGCTTCCTCGTATTGGTCTTTTCTGTGTTTGACCCAGGCATAGTTGTGAGCTATCATCTGTATGTATTTTCCAGCAGGGTCATAGGGCCTCCAAGTTATTTTCTTGAAGTCCAATTTTTCTAAATCATACATGCCCTTGAATAGGGTTGGATACCCTGCAAATATGTAATATCCAAATTTGCAAGGAACGTTGAGATAGGGGACTCAGCCATACTTCTTTGCTTGTTTCATTTTGGCTTCTTCTGCAACCTGTCTCACCATTTCCAGGGTAGCCAGAGAGAAATAATAGTACATAGGTAACATTTTAGGGGAAATTTTGGCCCTATAAATCTTGATGTATGTGAAACCTTTTGAGAAGTAGTCCCCTATTTCTTTTTTCTTGAGGAAAGCTTTGACTCTAGGTCCTAATCTCTCAGGGAGGTTGCCTGTCAAGATCTAGTGAATTTCCAGCATGAAATTGTCACAAAACCAACCCAAGTGAGTGCATCTTTTGTGTATCCTCCATAACCTATTTTGAACATAAGGACTCTCAATGGCCCCCAACCTCCTTTTACTTTCATCTCTTATTTTCCCAACTAACAGGTGCATGAGAATCGAGTAGTGGGAGAAATAGGGCATTTGTTTCCTTTGCTCCAAGATTACCTTTTTTAATTTTGCCAATTGTGTGTGCATTTGCATGCTTAACTCTTCTTCCTAGGTATAAATAGGAGGATTTATATTTCTATTAATTTGTGTTACTAGGTACAAGATATCCCTCCATACCACACTAAGTTCTTGTACTCCCAAAATAATGTTAATCATGTCATAAAATCCCTACCCTAGGGCTTGAATGCAATTTTTCTAATTGGGAAATTAACTTGTACATGTATCGAACAATATTTTGAGCGACTCTAAATCAGTTAACCTAGGAGTCTGTCTTTCAATTACTTGTAACTATTCTATCAAACCCTACACAACAAAGGGGAAGAATGAGGGATGAAAAATAAAATAGACACAAAGGGGATACAACAACACAACTACAGGGCACTCAAGTATACCTCTTAGCAAAGATTTTCTATCTCTAAATCTTGATGCTAATTCTGACCATGATTGCTTCATTTATACCCATATGGTTCCTGATTTAGTTATTTTTGGCCTCATCTAGACCTTACACTTGTCATGCTCTAGTGTGATATTCAAATTCTATGCAATTCCATTTTCTTCTTTGGCCTATGTTCTAGATTTGGTTGTGATCTTCCTCAAAAAGGTGACATTCATCTATGTTGTGACTTATTGTTGACCAACTTGCTGATCATTTGACTGTGTTCCTACTTTGTCCTCTGACCAGATTTCTACTTTTGAACTTTGGATTGCTTGAGTAATCTTTATTTCTTCCCCTAGAGGTGTGTTTAGCTTCAGCTTTAGACAATGTACTTTGGTTTCCTTTTTTTTTTTTAAGTTTTTTTATTTGTTTCTCGATGACCCTCCATGCATCAGTATGAAAGGTTACAAAAAACCTCATTGTGTTCATCTCTTGTAGGATTATACTTTTCTGTATGCTAATAAAGACTTTGCTTCTATTGTACATAGCAATAAGGGAATCCACAGTATTGATCAAGAAGGTAGCCTATTTGGCTATCTCTTTTTCATCATTTTCACAATCAAACTCTTCAAACTTGTTCATGATGAGGTATTCTATGCTGGAAATTTCTAGGAATTCCTCCAATGACAGTATAATTTTTACCATTTTTTATTTTACGTCATCCAGCAAGGAATGCATTTCTGGTACATCATTGTACTACCTTACCAATTTTGATTCAAATATTGCTACCTTCATGAATTCAGGATTATTTTTAACCTTAGAGCCATCTTCTAGGATCACTTCCTTACACTACATCTCTTCAAAATATTTTACCATTATTCAAAGAGTGGGATGAATAATCTCCAAGTCTTGCTCTTTAGCAAGCTTTCCATCTCTTTGGCAGTAAATTGGATTACTCTGATCTGTCTGAACATCTCTGTTATTCTATCAATTCTATCCTATATTTTGAAAAATATTTCCTTCCTAATTTTGGAAAGGCATACTGCATAATTTATTTCTTCCTTAGTTTGAAGAGGCTATACTGGTGTGGTGGCCACTGTAGAAAACTGCTCTTGCAAACTATAAATCATTACCTGCATTACTATTATTTTATTATTCTTCATCTCCAAATGACCCCTCAAGTCCTTATTTTTCTAGATTAGAAGGTCCTATTGGAACCATTTCTTGCATCCATAGGATTCGATTGTCATGCTATAAGAAATCATTTGAAACTAATGATCTATTACAGGCTCTGGTCAACCTGCCTCTTTATTCTGATTAAAACAGATATTGCTAAAGAAAAACTACATAATGGGTAAGGAAACCCCAGAGGTAATTTATATAATACACATATTACACGGGAGATTAAAATTACACTAGATGTATTAAAATGACCAAGCAATGAAAATAACCATTATTATGCCTTATGTAGACTGGTGCCTATCCAATTGGGCTGTTATAGCAATTTAACAACGTAATTATCATGAATAGAAAGAAAGGGGAAGAGGGAAATTGGCGCTATTAGACTTATTCAAATATCACAATAAACCTAAAAGTTAACCAATGAAATAAATACTCACAACACATTCAAATAATGTAATCTGCTATAAGGTAACACATAGAGTTGAAGATAAAATTAATAGAACAACACCCCAAAATTGTATTAATATTTCAAATATCATTACATGCAGAGTTGGCGAAGTGCCATTGAACTCTGTTACAATTTAATACAATGAGGAAATCATGTTCAAATAATGTAACATGATTTCTTCAATTCCTCCCATTCCAATCTGGTAATAGGAAAAATCTCTGAGTTTCTGGTTTGGTAAAACGGAAATATTCTTAGCTTCCTAAGCACAATTCTATCAAAACCTGCATAGCAAAAGGGAAGAATGAGGGATGGCAGAGAGAAAAGACACAAAGGAAATACAACAACACAACTAGCAGGGCACTCAAGTATACCTCTTAGCAAAAATGCTATCTAAATGCTTGATGTAGATTCTGACCCTGGATGCTTCCTTTTATAGCCTCTGGTCCTTGATTCTATTATTTTTGGTCTGGTCCTGGACCTACACTTGTCACCATATCCATTAATCTTTTATGTATGTTGTCCAACTATAGTGCTTTGAGATCTCCTGTTGAGATTTTCTTCTTGGATTGAGTTTCTATACTAAATAGATTTGGCAAACTTGTTTTTCTTCTTCTGCAATGCATAATTTCCTATTTCCTCCTTATCCTAGTTATTCGGTTATGTCATTATAGATTGACTAGGCTTCTATAGTAGATTTTTGACGTAAGACAAAGGGGAACCCGACGTGATGCTGAAGGGAGAGGAGGCAGCATGGAATGTAGACAAATGAAATGGCATAGATTACATAATGGTTAAGAAGTAGGCAGGAGTAATGGGAGTCGATTTGCACAAGGGGTGGAGGTGATATGACGTTTTGTGGAGTGAAGGTTACTATGGACAAGAGAAGATGCCCAAAATGAGGAGGGCAGTGCTAGGTAGGAGGATAAATAGAATGGAGAATAAGATTTGGAAGCGCTTATATGGTACTTACATAACTATAACCTATCGGAGTGAATCCTCTATAACTATATTCCATCGAAGCACGGAGTGAGTAGCTCTCTACAAGCTGAAGCTATGTTTCACTCTTAACACGTCTTCTTCATCTTATAAAAATGTAGAACATGAAATGGTCGTGCATACATATTATGGCCTCCATCACTTTTCTTAGTGATGTCTTTGTTTTACCTCTAGCAACCCTTATTTATAAACTGATGGCTTTGATATAAGCTTGCTCAAACAAGATTATTTTATTTTTTGCATGGTATGCTATCTTTCTTGGTGGGCATGTGTGATCCGATTTTGTTCCAAGATGTCAGGATTTGTCTTTCGATCAGTTCACTTCATCTTCACACTGGTACAATCTGTGTGATCCTTCTTGATAGTCTGTTCGTTTTGTCCCCTGGTTGTAGCCTGAATTAGTCATTTCTTTAGGTCCTTTGTCTGTGTTTTCAATTCACCTTGCAATGGTTGCTATTTTTCATAGCTTATTTTGGTTTAATGGTTGTACTGGTTGATGATTTATCATATTTGCATATGGAGGATCGTGCCTATCGAATTTACCAACTGATGATGATCGTCGGATGGGATTTGCATCCTACATCTATATTTGATACCTTTGGTTAATGGATGATATTTAACAACCAAATTACCTTGCTAATGGTTTTACCATTTTATTAACCATGTGATCCTGTGCATTCATTCTATCATCTAAAACTCTTAACGTTCAGGTAGATTGGTCATGCGCGACCATCAGATTTAGTCGGTATTTACTGCTATAGTTGGATCTAGTAGATCTATGCTCTTTTTATTGGACCTAAATTTCCATTTTATGGTCACGAGCAAATACAACTGTTGGATTACATTGGGGATAAGAACAACCACCTGATCTTGGTCAAATACCATTTAGTCAATCGATTAGTCAAACATTTTTTACTTTATTTAATCCAATCATCATCATTGGATCCGATGGATAAGACCGCGATTACCCGATTAAAACCTAGTCACACTCTTCTTAAAGGATGATTTGCCATATTTACATATGGAGGATCGTGCCTATCAAATTTACCAACTGATGATGATGATCGGATGGGATTTGCATCGTACATCTATATTTGATACCTTTGGTTAATGGATGATATTTAACAACCAAATTACCTTACTAATGGTTTTACCATTTTATTAACCATGAGATCCTGTGAATTCATCCGATCATCTAAAACTCTTAACGTTTAGTTAGATTGGTCATGCCCGACCGTCAGATTTAGTCGGTATTTACCACTATCGTTGGATCTAGTAGATCTATGCTCTTTTTATTGGACCTCAATTTCCCTTTGGTGGTCACGATAAAATACAACCATTGGATTAAATTGGGGGTAAGCACAACCATCTGATCTTGGTCAAATACCATTTAGTCAATCGATCAATCGAACATTTTTCACCTTATTTAATCCAATTATCATCGTTGGATCTGATCGATAAGAGCATGGTTGCCTAATTAAAACCTAGTCACACTCTTCTTAAAGGATGATAACATCAAATGAAGCACTACCATCAGATCTTACTTGGTATGAGTGCGATCGTTGGATCGATCAATGATGTGTGCAATTGTCCTTTATGGGGCTCTAATTAGATCACGACCGTTAGATTTCGATGGAGTGGGCGCTATCATAGGATTGACTGGCGATCAAGCGCTACTGTAGATCTTTATTTACATTATCAATGAGAGGTCTCATTTAATATTTGATTAATTTTCTTGGAGCATGGTCGTTGGATCAATCAAGTTTAAGCGCAACCATTAGATCTGCTTAGATACAAGGTCATTTGACTTCGACTTGGATGGGATCTTTTTATCGGTCAACTACTTTGTGATGCCCGCTACCATTGGATTACCCCTAGTGAAGGCGTGTTCATTGATATTCCTCAAACCTGCACATGCTTTAACCGTGAGCACAGGTAATGACTTTAAAACTAACCTTGGTGATTCGTGGCGAAGCGCATCCATCGGATTGACTCTTGATCAAGCACAATCGTGGATCTTCTGTAACCTACAAGTTAGGTAATCAAAAAGTGTATGCTACTGATTTTAATTAATCTTGATTAAGTGAAAGGGGGATGATTAGTAACGTGTTAGGACCCTCACTAAACATGATTAATCTAACTAATCAAGTGTTGACTTGGTCTTACCACCCGATTTACCTTTGTTTATCTAAAGCAAGTGCTACCGTCAGATCATCTTGTAAAAGAACGCATCCATTGATCTCTTTCCATTCTGCACATAATTTAAAAATATTATTATAATAATACCTTGGTTTACTTTAGTGTTTTGTGACAAACATGCATTTGTTGGATCAATTCTTGATCAAGCGCAATCGTAGATCTTTCGTGACCATTGTATCTAGGATTTTGTATTTTTAGACCATGGTGTTTTATTAGATCAAGTGCATCCGTTCGATTTATTTTCGATGAAGCACTACCCTTAGATATCCTATAATCTGCAAGCATTCTAACTGAAAGGGGTGCATCACTTTATTATGATAATCTTTGATCAAGATGAAAGGGGATAATTAGTAACGTATTAAACCCTTGCTAATGCATGATTAATTCTATTTTTACCTTTATGTTACCAGATACTCTTACCAGTCCATTGTTTGGATTTTGACTTGAGCGTAGTCATTGAATCTTGATCAAGATTAGTGCAGCTGTTGATTTCTTCCAACCTGCGGGGTTAGTTACCAAGGGGCACTTGTTTTTAATCCTTGATTTAGCGAGAAAGAGGGGGATTAACCAATGCGTTATACTCTCGCTAATATCGCTTAACCTAGCACTCCTCAAGAAACTCCTACAGGATTTGGTACAGAAAAAGAGAAAGAGATTGCCATCATACCTGTCCAAGAGCTTACAATTTCAAAGCAAGTTATAGCTCCTATTTCTGATCAGTTACTAGCCCTCACTAGTGTGAGGAAGTTAGCCACCAGGGCCATTCCCAGGTCCCTAAATATTAATAACAGAGAAGTACCAATTCCATCAGTGATACAGATGAATATGAGAAGAGCAAGTGGATTTGGAGACATCTTTAGAGATCATAGGATTAAAATTCAAGGAGTTGTACATACCCCTGAGACAAAGAAGCCCAAGCTAGCTCTAGCCTCAACAAGAGTCACACTAGAGAGGGCAGAAGAAGAAACATTTATCAGTGCTACCAGTGAGTAAGAACTACAAATAGTAGTAAGAATAGGTGGCATAGAAGAAAGTTCTACCTTAGGGGTAGAGGAAGACATGTCCAGATCATCTATGGCAAAGATATCCATACCTACTCCACAAGAACCTTTTGTTTTCAAAATTGATGATGAAACAAGAAATATTTCAATGCATGAAAAAGAAGATGACATGGCCAGGATGAATAAAGCTATGAATGAACAAATTGTAGACCATCTATACCAAAAAACTAAAGAATTGAGGAGTCAATTGGAAATAAAGGATAACATAATTACAAAAATAATGGCAATGATTGATAGCTTGAAAGAACAGTTGGCTCAGGTGGTGCTGGAGCCAAATTTGACTCAACTTTTGAAACCCCAAATTTTAAAATTTTTGGTTTCATCAAAATAATAAGCATTGCTAGTCCCTATTGCATTTTATTTGAGAAGTTGATTTTTCATAAGTTTGATTGATGAGCCTAACCTTAGACATTGTTAATGTATGCCCTTTTAAATATTGGTTTACCCTAAAAAGCTTACAAGGATCAAGATATAATTTCATTTGTCATAAAGGTCAACCTCTAAATAAACCCAATTATTAAAAGGTAAGGTTTAGTCTTTCAGGATCATTTTCAAACTTAAGTCAAAATAAATAAAATCCCCAAATCCTAAAGAGATAAATCAAGGGCTAATTAAAAATGCCATAATATAAAAAACCTGAAAGCCTAAGTGTAATGTCCAAAGCCTTAATTAAAATTTTGAGGGTACGCACCCCTTTCTGACACATAAGTTAACCAGGTCAAAAGAAATATTTTAATAGAAGGGCTTAGCCTTAAGGTATTAAACTTATGGTTAATGTTTTAAACATGCACTCCTATGACTATTCGGGTAGATCCGATGGTAGCGCTCCATCCAGATGAAGATCCAATGGATGTGCTTTATTCGGCAAGTCCAATTGTAAAATATCTTGTTCTAAGGGCCCGAAAGACTAAGTTTAATGTCAAAAACCTTGATTAAATATTAAATTGCTTTAAAATATCCAAGGGTGGCGATAAAATTATGTTTTAATCCAATGGTTGTGTTTGCTTTGAAACTAACCCCGTAGGTAAAAGAGATAAATGGCTGTGCTAAATCCTCATCAAGATCTGATGGTAGCACCCAAGTCAAAATCTAAACAAAGGAATAGTCGCAAAGGAATCAACGGTTGCACCCAACTCACTTTTAATCCGATGGATGCACGTTTACCACAAGCAACCAAAGATGATCGATATTACATTAAAACACACATAGATTGAAGTGAGATCAATGGTAGCATTCCATCCTGAGTGAATCCAATGGTGGCACTCATTTCAAAGTAAGCAAAGGTAAAATATACAGGTAAGACCAGGTCAGCATTTGATTAGCCAAAATTAATAAAATTTAGCAAGGGTTCTAACACGTTGTTAATCGCCCCCCTTTTCAATTAAACAAGATTAACAAAAAATTCGAAGCATGCTTTTTGGGTTATCTAAGCCTACAGGTTACAAAGGATCCACGACTGCGATAAAATGAAAGTCGATCTAACGGTGGCGCTTCAACCATGAATCATCAGGATCAACCTAAAGACTTTACCCATATTAATGATTAAAGCACGTGCAGGATAAATAGAATCAATGGAGGCACCGTCACTAGAGATGATCCAATGGTGGCGCACATGATAAGAAGGTCAAACATTAAATATTCTCACTCAAGTCTGAATTTAAAGCGACTTCAAAACTGACTAGATCCAACGATCGCGGCTAAGCCCAGCAGATCCAACAGTCCCATGTGAAAGAAAGTTGTTCGAAAGTTTAAAAGAGGATTCCTTTAGAAGGAAAACCAATAGATATCAATGGTCATGTTAAAATTAGCATCGATCCGATGGTCGTGGTTCATCCAAAGAACGAAATTAAACCTACAAAATCAACGAATGCATTTAAACCTTTATGGATCTGACGGTCGTGAATTAACCAAGGCAATGTAAAGGTTGACAAGTCAAGGGGCTGAAAAAAGTCAACGACCACGATCACGCTAGCACGAATCCAACAACAAAGATTCGATTAAGAGCAATGGTAAAATGAAAAGAGATCAACGGTTACCACGTTTTAACCCGCCAAGATCCAATGGTCACCATTTAATTAGGGTTATAAAAAGGACAAAGAGAGATCCAATGATGGCACTTAACTTGGATAGATCTAATGGGGCTAGATCATCGAATGGTATAAAAGTGAAAACATAATCAAATGGCCACATTCTTTCCTAGTCTGATCCAACGGTTGCACTCGTTCATGGTTATCAAAGGTGATTAAAACCTAGAGATTAATCAAGGTGACCTAAGGTATGTATAGAAAATTGAATGGTTGCACTTGGTCGAACATATGATTTGATGGTAATCCACTAGTAAGGTAATCCAAATTTCAAGAACTATGCTTTTAACAACATGGTTGATAATTCCCCGATTAATATTTTTAACCAATGTTGAATAAATTTTGAAATCTCGATTAAATTTAAAGAATCTGATCACCCCTAACATTTGCCCTTAATACTTTGGAAGCTAACACCCTTGTAGGAAGTATTTAGAACAAGCTTATAGGGCACATCCCATCTAACAGATATCGAGGATGATGATAGGAACTTACATCAAGAATCAAATCTTATGATGGATCCCCAGGACGATTGCTGCCCAATTAAAAGTGTAATTGATCCCAAATATTTAATTATCTCCTAGGGCCTAGGTGGCACGATGTTTAAAAAAGGGCCGCCACTACCACACATTCGTATTTCTGCATCAAAGAAGAATTTTTAGTGAAAAATAGCAAAAATATAAATGGTTACAGGTACACGAACCAAAGAACCCGCGGACACATAGGATGAAGGACAACACCCACCATAAAGGTCCAACTTCAAAAAAAGACATGTTGGCAGATCTCCATTGGCCAATTTTAAAAAGTAGTTGATGACACGGTGTTAACGACAAGTCGTGCAAAAATATTGAACTCATTCCACCATCTAGTATTTGAGCTTACAAAATCAAGTGACCGTACCACCCGAGTAATCTTGGGCAGAAACAGATACACAAGAAGTGTAGAAAAAAAAGAGGTTTGAGCTTTTCATTTTAGAGAAATCAAACTAATTACTGTGAACACAATGGCATCCTGGGGAGATGCTTTTGTTCCCGAAGTCACTAGAGAGGCGGTAAAATTTATTACAGACCAGTCACCATACTTTGGGATTTTTTGACCACCTGTACTAGGTAGAACAATGTATAAATTTTCCCAAAAGTGCGAAGCTGATAAGAAACCTACTTCAGCACAGTAGTACGAGATCAAAAATACATGTATTAAGAGTTTTGCTCGTGTGATGGAGAGTGATTATAGAACCCCTTGGATAATGGCTGGCCTATTTCATAAATCCAAGAGTTTACAATACAAGGGTTTTCCTAGAAGTAATAGATGGACCAACAACCTCGAGAAGTTGATATGTCCGAAGGTTTACTTCTCCTTAGAATTGATGGCATGGTTAGTAGTGGCATACGATGAGAGGACTAGAATATTTTGGAATAATAAAGATCGATCGGTGTTCAGTATGAAGGCCAAGCACATCAAGCAAGTTTTCAATTTGTTAGATTCCATCACCTGGTTCATACGACGGGTAATTAAACTTTAATCTCGAATGTTAACAGGATTAGAGGTTTTTAAATCATTGTTTGATGTAAATGAGAAAGTAGTTAATGAATTTCCAATTAGGAAAACTGCTTTTAAACTATGGGTCCAAGATTTTTGTGATATGGTAAATATTGTCCTAGGGGTACAATATCTCAGTGTAGTAAGCAGAAAAGTCTTATATTTAGTAACACAAAGCAACTGGGTGAATAATACCCCAATTTATGCATGGGAATTAGAATTGAGTAACCAAATACATGAGCAGATGACAGAATTAAAAAAGGTTATTTTTGAACGAAGGCAAGAGATGCCCTATTTTTCTCATTACTCAATTTTCATCCACCTGATAGCGGGGAAATTGGGAGAAGAAGCCCAAAAAAGAGCAGGAGTCGTTAAGAGTCCTTATGTCCAGACCAATTTTTGGAGAATACATGAAGGACAAACTCACATGGGCTGGTTCTGTGACCATTTTATGGTAGATATTCACTAGATTCTAATCGACGAACTCCCTGATAGGCTAGGCTAGGGCCAGGAGTAAGGGCTTTCATTAAAGAAAAGGAGATTGGGGATTTCTTTTTCTCCAAAGGGTTCACCTATATTAGGCTCTATGAAGCCAAAATTCCCCCTAATATGTTACCTATGTATTGTCCATTGTCCCTAGCTGTGCTAGATTTATGTAGGTAGGTGGCCGAGGAAGCCAAGATGAGAGTCGTAAAGAAACATGGTAGAGTCCCCTGGCTCAACGTTCCTTGTCGCTTTGGGGACTACATATTTGTTGGCTACCCTGCACTGCTCAAAGGAATGTTTGATCTAGACAACATGGACTTTGACGAGATAACTTGGAGATTTTATGACCCAAAAGGAATATACTATAAAATGATGGAAAAACGAGAATATGCTCGAATCCAGCACCAAAAAGATGCTTATGAAGAAAGGTTACTAGAGGCTATAGAAAAAGGAACAAATTTGCAGGTTGTATGGAATGAATTCCCTCCTAAAGACAGGGGCAACACACAGATTCATGAAGCCTATGATTATCCTACATAATTGAGAAGGCTTAGAGAAATTTTAGTAGAATCTGTAGCACCTATTTTATCAGGAGCTACTCAAGAAATCAAGGAATACCCTTTGTTAGAGTTGATAGAAGAACAAGGTATTGATCAAATGGAAGTCACTGTAAGTACAACATACATAGTAGAGCAGCAGGTCATAACCCCTAGGGATAATCGTCTTAGAATAGAGGCAACACCAAGCACTTCCCACGAAGTATCCAAAATCCCGAGCATAGAAAAAGGGAAATAAGTTGCAGCCACACCTGCTCAAAAGTCCTCTCTTCTAGAACAAGCTATAATTCCCATTTTTGATCAAGTATTGGCAGTAAAAAGTGTGAATAAATAGGCATCCAAAGCTGTCCTCGCTTCTCTAAAAATAAAATGCCAGGAGATTAAAATTCCATCAGTAATACGAATGAATATGAGAAGAGTAGGTGGATTTTGAAGTCTATTTCAAGGTCACCAAGTAAAAAATCAAACTGAAATAACCACTAAAAAAAAGAAGAAGCCTAAATTATTTCTACCTTCTATGAAGGTCTTGTTGGAGAGAGTAGATGAGCATACTACCTTTATTACTGCTAATGAGCAGGAGTTGGTAGTAGCAGGGATGGGGGACATAGGAGAATATTTTGTAGATGAAACGAGAATAGAAACATTTGTTTCTGATATAGAAGAGGTGAATCTTCCTATTCTATAAGACCCAATTGTTGTCAGAGTCAATGAGGAAACAGGAGGAACGTCAATGTTGGGGAAAGAAGGCATTATGGTTAAAGTTACCAAATCCATGCAAGAGCAAACCTTGGATCAGCTCCTTGATAAAATTGCAGAGTTAAGGAACCAATTAGAAGCTGAGAAGAGGGAAAAAGCTGAAATGTAAACACTAATAAATAAACAAAAGGAAGATTTGATGCAAAAATACACCTAGAAACATAGACCCCTTCAGTAGTAAGAATATTGAATTATACTTACTATCTGAACACAATGAAGAGAAATATCGATAAAAATTTGAGATTATATCAAAGGGATCATCGAAATGTTTAGACAGATTAGAGTGATTCGAATAACTGCTCGATAAATGGAGACATTAGTGCATGAGAAGGAAAAAGACTTCGAAATCATTCGTCCTACCCTTGATATAATGGGAGATAAATTTGAGGAGATGCAGAGCCAGGTGATAATGATGAATGACGACACCAAGGTACAGTGCAATATTGAATTCCTAAAAGCAGCCATGTTTGGGGTGAACAAAGGAAGATGGATCAATGTTGTTGCTGAGATGTCAAGTCTATTGGAGGACGCAACTGACAAAATGGTAGATATTGGATTATCATTAAACGAATTCTTAGAAGCTCCCAGTATAGAAGAGTTACTCAAAAATATAATAGAAGAATTTGATTGTGATCCAGATGATGAGTTAGAAATGTCTAGACAATCCACTTTCTTGGTGAATACCATAGAAATGCTGATCCTCCAATATGAAAAAAGCAAGTTTCCCATTAATTAGCATACAAAAAATAGAACTCTACAGGAAATGAATATGCTAAGGTTTACGACAACTTTTGACATCGAAGCTTGGAGACTGATAGGCAAAAAGATCAATCAACTGCAATAGAGCATAAAAGGAAAGGATGTTCAAATATGTAGTCAACAGCTGGAAATGAGCTCACCTTCTAGAGATATACCTGAGGCTATCCTAGAATAAGAAACCTCTAAAACAGTAACTAAAGCAAATGAACAAAAAGAAACAGTAAAAGGAAAAATAGAAGAACAAGTAGACAAAACAAACCCTCCAAGCATTGGCATCACCGGTTGAAATAAGTTACAATTTGAAAAAGTCAAAGGAGAGTGTACAACATAAACAAAAGGGGATAGTGGAAGCCAGTTGTACCAATTTTGAATATCAACCCAAAAAGGGACAAGTGTAAGGCCAAGATCAGGCTAATAATAACAGATTCAAGAACCCAACCTATAAAAAGAAGTGCCCAGGTTCAAAATCATGATCAAGCATTAGAGATAACAAATTTTTCTAAGAGGTATACTTGAGTGCCCTTTAGAGTTGTGTTGTTGTATCTCCTTTTTGTGTTTATTTTTCTTATTCATTCTCCTTTCTTCCCCATTTTGTGCAGGATTTTTGATAGAAAAGTACTCAAGAAGCTGAGAATATTTCCAAACCTATTGAGTCAAAGATTTGGAAACGCTACTATTACCTAATTGGAACAAGAAGAGTAGGATATTTCTATTACATTATTTGAATAGAATATCTTCATTGTATTGATAACTTTTGAGAGAAACAGAGTTTAAAAGCTTCTTGCTTACTCTGCATGTAATGACATTTTAAATCAATACAATTATGGGTCTTTTTCCTATTATTTCTTTGTGTCATATGGATGTGTTACTATGTAATGGATTGCATTATTTGAATGCATTGCGTACGTTTCTCTCATTGGTCAACTTTTAGTTTTATTACGATATTCGAATAAGTCTAAGAGCACCAATTTCTCTTTCCTCCATTCTCTCTATTCATATCATTTATGTTGTTAAATTGCTATAACAACCCAATGAATCTAGGCACCGATCTACATAAGGCATAACAATGGTTGTTTTCTTGCTTGATCATTTTTAATACATCTAGTGTAATCTAATATGGAGCGTGTAATTAGTGAAATATCATAAATTACCTCTGGGGTCTCCTTACCCATTATGTACTTTCCCATTAGCAATATTTAGTATTAAATAGAATAAAGTGGCAGGTTGACCAGAGCCTATAATAGCTCGTTGGTTTCAAATGATTTATTGTAGCGTGACAATCGAATCCTATGGATGCAAAAAATGGTTCCAAAATGTGGTCACCACACCAATACAACCTCCTCTGGCTCAAAAAGAAATAGACTATGCAGCCTACCTCTCCAAAATAAGAAAAGAAATATCTTTTAAGACTAAAAATAAGATTTTAAGGGATCACAAAAATATTTAGGCAGATCAGAGTGATCCAATTTAATACCAAAGAAATAGAAAGCCTACTATATCAAAAGGATCAAGACTTAGAGATCATCCATCCCACCCTCTAGTTAATGGCAGAACATTTTGAAAAAATGAAAAGTAAAGAAGTTATCTTGGAAATGGCTCCGAAGTTAAAAACAATCCAGAATTCATGAAGGCATCCATGTTTGAAGTGAACAGGGGGAGGTGGTACAATGATGCGGTAAACATGCATTTCTTGCTAAATGACATAAAAGAAGAAATGGCATCAATTGGATTATCATTGGAGGAATTCCTAAAAACTACCAACATAGAAGACCTCATCATGAATAAAGTTGAAGAGTTTGACTGTGAGCCAAATGATGATAAAGAGATGGCCAGATAGACCACTTTCTTAGTTGATACCATGGATTCTCTTGTCTCTATGTATGAGAAAAACAAGGCCCTGGTGAGCATACAAAAAAACAAAATCCTGCAAGAGATGAACATAGTGAGGTTTGTTATAACCTTTCACATTGATGCATGGAGGCTCATTGGGAAACAAATCAGAGAGTTCTAGAAAAATAAACAAATGAAAGAAACCAAAGTGCGTGGCCTACAACTAAAGCTAAGAAAACCTCCAGGAGAAGAAATAAGGGCTACCAAAATAGGACAAAGCTTTAAAAAGCAGGAGGTAGTACAGAAGATAAACTAGGGACAAAGGAAGATTATTCATTAGGAACTGAGATAACTGGTTAGTCAAAAACTCATATTTAAAAAAAAAATTCTTAGCAGAGTATGCAATATAAGCAAAAGGAGATAATGGAAGATAACTGTACAAATATTTTACAGATCAAAAGAGAGGATGACAAATGTAAGGCCCATATGTGGCCAAAAATAACAGATTCAAGAACTTGGAGCTATAAAGACACCAACTACGATCATAATCGACATCAAGCTTTAGAGATAGAAAATTTTGCTAAGAGGTATACTTCAGAGCTCGTGAGTTGTGTTGTTGTATCCTTTGTGTCTTTTTTATTTTCACCCATCATTCTTCCCCTTTGTTGTGTAGGTTTTGGTAGAACTGTGTTCAAGAAGCTGAGAACATTTCTAGTTATTTTTGAGCCTGAAGTCCAAAAATTCTTCCTACTACCAGATTGGAATAGGAGAATTGAAAAAGTCTTGTTACATTATTTGAACAAGATTTTCTCATTATATTAAAAAGTTGTAACAAAGTTCAATGGCATTCTACCCAACTCTGCATGTAAATTCATTAGAAAATTTGACCACTCAGGCCTTTAATATAAGCCCTTAAATAGGTCAAATTAGAAAAACCTTTCAGGAGAACACCCTACCCTTCTCTACACTCCATCCCCTAAAAAAAGAAGAATATCACAATCAAATGCCTTAAATAATAGAGCAGGGTGCGACGGCCCATGTTTGTGAAGTGGGAATGTCATCCTATCCTTCTATATGGGGATTTCTTCCTATTACCGGATCCAGACCTAGCTAGGTGACTCGCCGCCTATCGAGCCAACGAATGTAGCCAATGATGTTCTAGTGCCAGCAGTTGAGAATAGGTTAGAAGATTTCGTTTCGATCCGATTTTTAATTAGCTTTCACCTTAAAAGGGTGACAATTGAACCTATAGCTCCGAGAGTCCTCTCTATTTTCAACACTACATCGGGTGAAGCGGTTCATTATGCAATTTTTTATGCCACCGCTAGAGATAAGCTAGTGATTGCACACATATATGGGATGGGGATGGGTAGTAAGCCTAAAGAGCCCTTTCCCTTCCTCCAAGCACACACACATTTTCCTACCTCTCTTTCCGGGAATGGATAAACCTTAAAGAGCCAACCGGATATAGAGGAGGCACCGGTTCCGATTCCAATCAGAAGTCAGATTACAGCTCCTATTCAACCTTAAAGAGCCAGTCCCAGGGAGAGTAAGCGTTTAGCTACGCCTAGGCCCGCCGAGCCTTCTTTTGAGAAGAAATAGACGAATTCAGTTTAACCAGCCGATGATGATTCAGCAGATTCTCCCACATTTTCTTATCCAGCTAGCTGGACGCCGCCCTCTTTTTCCTTCTTGAGCTTTTCGAATAAGCTCTTAAAATAAAATAAAATCTATCTATCTATAATGAAAAGGGGACCTTTACCTTTTAAAATAGAGAGCCCCTATGTTTTTGAGGAGGATGCCTTTTAAATGAGCCCTTCAATCCGAATAGGGCTCATAAAACGGGTCGATCACTCACTATCGGATATCCGAATAGGGGCTTAGACTTCAAGATGAATAAGCAGTCGATCACTCAATGATGAATAGGGGCTTAGATCACTCACTATCATGGAATTGGGGTAGAATACTATAGTCGATCACTCAATTTGAATAAGGGTGATCACTCAATCCTTGATAACTCTTTAGGATTATAAGTCTTAAACCTATCAAAAACCCCTTAAAAGGAGTGCCCAACCCCTTCACTATTGGGATTTAGATGTTGGTATCATACAAGATATCAGGCTCTCTTAGGAATGAAAAGGTTTCCTTATATAAATGAGCTTAAAGCTTACTTATATATTAGAGGAGGAGGTGCTTCCTTTTCAAAGAATTGACGTTAGATTTTTTTCAAAAGGCCCCTCTATACTAAAGATATGAACTTTTTAAAGAATTGAGATGAGAGATGAGGTGACCTCTCTATTATAATCTCGATGATTGGCCTTGAGAATTGATATGAGATGTGATTAACCATCTCTTTAATAGGAATTATCTCCTTTAAAATTAAAATGTCCTTAATGAATAGCTTTGGAATAGCTCCCGATGAATAAGAATAGCTTCTCCAGTCTCCGATGAATAGGGATGAGTAGGAATAGCTTTGATGGTCTTGTCCTTAATAAATAGGAACCTTCTCGCTCTTTATAAGACGTCTTTGAATAGCCCTTTAAATTAAATAACCATGCGCATGGGTGCCTTTTGCCTTTAGCCTTTTAAGAGCCCTTTTGAATGGTGGGGGAGGGGACCATTAAGAAGTAAAAAAGTTGTAAGTTGCAAATAAAAAAAATGCAAGAAAAAAAAAAGAGCAAAATAAAAAATAAAAAAAATGGAAAAAAATTGATTGAATTTTTTTTTTTTGCAAGGTTGTAGAAAAATGAAATACATGTGCTTAAAATTGCAAAATACTTGGTGTAGTGCAGTAAGGAGCAATTTATCAAGTAGCATAGGGCAAAGGATATTTTTCACAAAGATAAAACCAGCATATTACTATGGCCTACTAGGATGCATGAGGGCATGCATCAATTCAAGCTGCTGGTAATGATGAGGCCTGAAAATGCCTCATTTTTACACTATGTTTGACATATAAAAATTGTCATATTATTAAGTTAAATGCCAAATAGTTGATTAGAATATATATTTGTTAAGTTTTTGCATGATTTTATGTTAGGATCATTATATCTCTGTTTTTGACTATTTTAAGTATTTTGTGACTGCTTTTGCTTGATTAAGTAGCAAATAAAAATATGCATTACAAATAACCAAATATGGTATGCTAATATCCATTAACTTCATAATGGTTTATGAATTTTTTCCTACCCTTCAATTTGTTTAAAGTCAAAATTGAAGCCAAATTATTAGGACTGTCATAAATCTGAAAATCTAAAAAAACAACGATATAAAAATCAACAAGCTGTCACTTTATAGGAACACCTTGAAGTTGTGAAGAAAAATAGGAAGATATGGATGGAATGAATTCATATGGACTATAGAAGACTTATGACCTATTTAGAAGCATTCCCATAAGGTCTAAATAGGCAGTAATAGGGTATAACAGAGCAGGGACAATTGTGCAGCACTGTTGCACTATTTCAGCATGGTTACTTGGTGAATGAAGTATATAAAATCAATAGCAACTTCATGTTGATATATGAATAATTTTTCAATGTTATAATTTATTTGAATTTGCAAGAAATGTCAATATTTTACAACTGTGCAGCAGAGTTGAAAAATACAGTAATTTATCATATAAATTTCAACAAGCTACCAATGAATGGCAAGACATGGAATTCACACATTGAGAGGAATGAAGGCTATTGTAATCTGATCCTGAAGGCTAATCCACCTGAGAAATGCAGCTAAAATCACTTGAAGAGCACATAGTTGGTCATTCTGAAGATCTTCAGATTGAACAGGTATCTTCAGATTGAGAAATATAGTCTCTTCAGATTGAGACATACAATCTCTTCGGATTGAGCCACTTAGCTTCGGATTGAGAACAAAATGTGCTTTTTGAATTTTTGACTATTTTTTGACAGTGGAAAAAGTGCAAGAAGGTTGAGAAGGTTAAGGGAAAATATCCCCTAGCTGTCTTTGTCATCCTTGCTGTCCAAAGCCACCATTCATTAAAAATATCAATTGATCCTCTTCTAGGATAAACCTAAAAATAACTACAACATAATAGGAAGTTGTTTGCAAGATAGAAATGACATATTCTGAAGTGGAGAAAGATATACGAGATATTTCTAGACTCCTCCCATGTACTCCCACCATTGAAGATGTTTTCTAAGGGCCAATGACTACTACTACAACACAAACTATCCATATTTACATTTATTTTAGATCTAAAATTATTGGCAAATCACTGTAAAGTAGCACATAGGTTGATTTGAGCATTGTATATGTTGTAATAATTATATAAATAACACAACTCCCTCCTTGGTTGAGCTAGTTAGAAATTAGAATAGAGGTGAGTTTTCAATAGCAGCAATTAGGACTGTATAGTATTTTCTGTAATAGTTCTCAACATATTTTGTCATCAATAAAAATGAAGTTATTTTATCATTTTCTGTTCTAAGTGTTAATTAGTTAAGGAGTGATTTTCACTTCTTTCTAGATCAGGAAGTATGGGCCCACTTTCAGATCTAGAAGAAGGATTTTTATGACAGATTTTAATCTGTAATTTTGTTCTGATGAGAATTAATAGATTACTTGTCAAGTTTACTTTTCTTGTTTTAAGTTTGTATAATTATGTTTTCTATTATGTTTGTGTACAACATTTGTGGGTGTGTCAGCTGAGAAATTATATTGAGTATTTTCATTTGCTTTCCATGTTTTCTCTGCTTTTTTGTTTTAGCAACTTTTCATTTTTAGCATATTTCATTTTGCTGTCAATTCTTGTAGCAGAAGCTTGATGACCTTTTATGACAGGACATTGACAGGTGTTTTTAGCATAAGTTTCATTTACAAGCATCATTTAAATTATGCAAGAGTAACTAGGTTTTAATTCTGCAAATGTAACTTAGGATTTCATTTCAACAACATTTAAATTCAACAATTTAAATTCTGTTATTTTAATTCTATAAAAGTAGATTAGACTTTCAATTTAGCAATTCCAATTCCTGCAATTGTAGTTAGATTTCAATTTCTACAACTTAGATTTAGTTTTTAGTTCCTGCAAGTTTTCATTCTGTAGATTAGGTTTAGTGTGACACCAAAAGGCTAAACCAAATCTGTCCCACCCAATAAATGCTTAAAATCTAAATGCATGAATTATACTCTGCCCTAGCCTTCAATCGTAGACAGCCTTGGACACCACCTCAGATTGATAATATCTTTGATATTTAATGATGTGCTTAACAACAACGAATCATTTTGGCACCATTGTCAATGATCATGGTGTTGTTAGAGGGTAAAAGCAATCAAATAATTATTATTGTGCTAAGTTATTAAGTTTAGAGTAAAATCTGAATGTTATTGGTATAAATAATAATTATTGATAGTTGCATTTTAGTCCATTTAGAAAACAAGCAACCACAGGGAGGTTATCTTCACACTTGGGGGTTAAATTGCCTATGTTTGAAATTCTTGATAAAAATTAGAATAATTCATCATTCTCATTATCAAAAAACATAAGAACTCTTAAAATATTTAGAAGATCCATCTGCTAGTACTACCCTTTTTATATCCATATCATCAAGGTAGTATAAAAAAATTTGTACTAGGTGTTGGGGAGATATCATGGTAGATATACAAGACTATCCCTTGAAAAAAATAGCCATATCAACTACCTGTAGCATTTGTTCACATGGACCTATCACTGATGAATACCGTTTACTTTCACAACTTAGAGATGCAAAATATGTTGCCTAGTTTGAATTCTTCTCAAAGAGAGATCCCAACAACAACAAACATGTCAAGTAAATCAACCACCACCTTCATCTCAACCTGTGGCCAATATAAATAATACAGGACAAAAAACCCCTGTCTATGTAAGTTGAATCTATTAAAAAAAAAACACAAAAACTTTTGCACAATAAAAATAGTAGTTTACAACTTAACGGTGATCCTAGAATTTACCATTATTACTTAAATATTGTTAGGATTTTACCACGCTAAACTGCAACCTAGAAATTCTTAGCCTACACAGATAATAGTTGATCTCATTAGAGGTGACCCTACCTGACAAGTAGTTGATCTGCTAAATTTGTACACTTCTTGTCTTATTGTGCAAACAAAAAATATTTATTTTTTAGCCCAGCCTGTGATCAGTCTGAATAATACAGGATAGGCAACCCGTGTCTATGTAGCTAAATCTGGTAAAAAAAAAAAATTGTAGGAAATGTTATTGACTGTAGCAACATCCAATTGTGCTCAAACAAGAACTTATCTGAGCTTGAAGAGATAAAAATCAACGGAGATACAAAAAAAACCTTTAGTCTAAACACACAGATATTAGTCTTGGATAATGAAGAAAAACTAAAAAAATTAAAAAAACTATACATAGAAAATTTACTTCCATTGAACTCCTTAGTAAGAAATTACAAAGGGGTAAATTTTGTCCTCTTAAAAATGAAACAAATTAAAGTGCAGCCAAGAAAATTCTTGAACATTATTAGCTGGCTGACTTATAAACAAAAAGCAAAATTGTTGCTATTTTGAAATAATATTTCAATCCATTTACATGGAATTACAAGGGTATATCACTATTTTATCTTGATGTAAGCACTTAACATCTTTTAGAAATTGGTATTTAATTGTTTCAAATACAGATTGACAAGATTTTGTAGACTAGGAGTCATTGAAAACACTTGATTGAAGAAATTTTTAGATATGGAGTAGTGCTTCTTTCTTCTACTGGTAACTCATGAAGGATGTTAGTGGTGAATGGACATTGCCTTCAGGTATACCATGCACCATTAACTAAGGAGGAGTTTTTGAAGGAGATTCCATTGGATGTACACATAATGGAAGAGAATTTCTCTTCAATATCAGATTCAGAGTGATGATAAAAGGTTTGACAAAAAGAAAAAATATATATACAAGAAAAGCAAAAAAAAGAATAATCTTTTTTGTGAACTTCCTTCTTGGGTACAAGCAAGACAAGAAAAACTGAAAAAAAAAAAAAATTTGTAGCAAAGGCATGTCCCACAAAATGGGGATACATGAGGACAAGCATCAATTTTAGCAAAGAAGAGGAACAATGGAGCCAATACTTCATTTCTAGTAATAAGAAGTTAAATTATGACATAAGCAGATTCTTACTGCTCATCTAGAAATGAAGGTTGCATCATTGTTATGGATTTCAATAGAAAATATGGTGTTTTGATACAAAGATTGACTGTTTTTGTAGAATAAGGATTTATTCATATCCAAATAAGAGTGAGAGAAATTCTCTCTCATTGTAGCTTCATGATAGATACTCTTTTATTGAGACACTTGAAAAACAAAATGATAAAAGTTGGTTAAAAACCAGAAATGGCAGCCTCTTCTGATGAAAAAAAGAGATGAAAAAAGAAAAGAAAAAAATGAATAATTCAGTAGTGAAAACCTCCTTGAGGCGTTGCTGAGTTGGCTTGCATGAAAACCGATTTTTTGACATTCATTGCCTTGTTGATCCACCCATCATTGTTCCACCATTGTACAAATCTCACACTGCTCATGTGTATATTTATGTTTCAGATAGCTTGCTAACAATCATCAGAAGCAGCTTCTAAGGTGCATGATTAATTTTCAAGACAGTAAGGTATGTGTTTCTTGCATTTAAGTCATAGTAAGCATTTAATATTTAATGTATGATAATCGGTATTTGGCATAAACTATTCATACAATATTGGTAAGTTGAAAATGGAACATGATCAAAATGTCAAGAAAAACCTCTTTTTGCCCTTAGTTGCATAAGAATTTCAAAACTGTACAAAAACCTGATTTTGGGACAGACATGGGATAAATTCTATCTCAATTAGTAGGGCAAGTTTCATAAGTAGGACTACAAGTTTATCTCACAATTGGCTCATAAATTTGAGGAAGAAAATCTGGAAAATTCACCTAAAGATTCAGTTTTACTACTACTACAATAAAATAGCAATTTACAAAATGAAAAATAACATCTAAAAAAAAGGATATAGAGGAGATTTTTGATGTTATTGAAGGCTTATACACACTAGATATGGGCTCTCAATAGAATCTGTAGCTAACTTTTGCATATGAGGTCATTTCTGTATTTTTTGATGCATCTTCGAAATAAGCAGGATATCTTCGAAATGAGCAGGATATCTTTGGAATGAGAAGGATATCTTCGAAATGAGTAGAAACTATACCAAAATTGTTGAAAATGCTGTAGAATAGCAAAAAAAAGTAGGGTACATCAAATATTGAGGTTCCTAAGGCTATACCACATGTAAGTACATCCCTCAAGCATTTCAAAATCAAAATTTTATCAATTTTGTTCAAAAGGTGCAAACAACAAGAATAGACATTCAAGTTGAAATATTGTTAAGAACAAAAAATTCCACCAGTAGTAGTGCATCTGCCAAATATGGTTCCACAATAAGGCTATTGTAAGATGAGTCACATGATACCAAGTCTTTAAGAGGTACCTTGCAGCACTAAAACTTGTAGAAGGGCAAAAAAGAGTTAAAATTGTAGTAATTGCAGACATTGCAATATTGAAGGATGAAAATGCAGAAGTAAAAAAGTTGCAAGTTGCAAATAAAAAAAATGCAAGAAAAAAAAAAACAGAATAAAAAATAAAAAAATGGAAACAATAAAAATTTGCAAGGTTGTAGAAAAATGAAATACATGTACTTAAAATTACAAAATACTTGGTGTAGTGCAGCAAGGAGCAATTTATCAAGTAGTAGAGGGCAAAGGATATTTTTCACAAAGATAAAACCAGCATATTACTATGGCCTACTAGGATGCATGAGGGCATGCATCAGTTCAAGCTGGGGGGAATGATGAGGCCTGAAAATGCCTCATTTTTACACTATGTTTGACATATAAAAATTGTCATATTATTAAGTTAAATGCCAAATAGTTGATTAGAATATATATTTGTTAAGTGTTTGCATGATTTTATGTTAGGATCATTATATCTCTATTTTTTACTATTTTAAGTATTTTGTGACTGCTTTTGCTTAATTAAGTAGCAAATAAAAGTATGCTGATATCCATTAACTTCACAATGGTTTATGAATATTTTTTCTACCCTTCAACTTGTTTGAAGTCCACATTGAAGCCAAATTATTAGGACTGTCATAAATCTAAAAATCTAAAAAAAACAATGATATAAAAATCAACAAGTCACTTTATAGGAACACCTTGAAGTTGTCAAGAAAAACATGAGGATATGGTTGAAATGAGTTCATAAGGACTACATAAGACTTATGACCTATTTAGAAGCATTCCCATAAGGTCTAAATAGGCAGCAACAGGGTATAACAGAGTAGGGACAATTGTGCAGCACTGTTCCACTATTTTAACATGGTTACTTGGTGAATGAAGTGTATAAACTCAGTAGCAACTTCATGTTGATATTTGAATAATTTTTCAATGTTCTAATTTGTTTGAATTTTTAAAAAATGTCTATATTTTACAATTGTGCAGCAGAGTTGGAAAATACAGTAATTTACCATGTAAATTCCAACAAGCTACCAATGAATGGTAAGATATGGAATTCACACATTGAGAAGAATGAAGGCTATTGTAATATGATCCTAAGGACTAATCCACCTGAGAAATGTAGCTAAAATCACTTGAAGAGTACATAGTTGGTCATTTCGAAGATCTTCGGATTGAATAGGTATCTTCAGATTGAGAAATACAGTCTCTTCGGATTGAGATATACAGTCTCTTCGAATTGAGCCACTTAGCTCCGGATTGAGAACAAAAAGTGCTTTTTGACTATTTTTTGACAGTGGAAAAAGGGAAAGAAGGTTGAGAAGGTTAAGGAAAAATATCCCCCAGCTATCTTTGTCGTCCTTGTCGTCCAAAGCCACCATTCATAAAAAATATCTATTGATCCTCTTCTAAGATAAACTTAGAAATAACTACAGCATAATAAGAACTTGTTTGCAAGATAGAAATGGGATATTCTAAAGTGGAGAAAGATGTCCAAGATATTTCTAGACTCCTCCCATGTACTCCCACCATTGAAGATGCTTTCTAAGGGCCAATGACTACTATTGCAACACAAACTATCCATATTTGCATTTATTTTAAATCCAGAATTATTGGCAAATCACTGTAAAGTAGCACATAGGCTGATTTGAGCATAGGATATGTTGTAAATATTTATATAAATAACACAGCTCCCTCCTTGGTTGAGCTAGTTAGAAATTAGAATAGAGGTGAGTTTTCAATAGCAGCAATTAGGACTATACAGTAATTTTCTGTAATAGTTCTCAACATGTTTTGTCATCAATAAAAGTGTAGTTATTTTATCATTTTCTGTTCTGAGTGTTAATTAGTTAAGGAGTGATTTTCACCTCCTTCTAGATCAGGAAGTATGGGCCCACTTTTAGATCTAGAAAGAGGATTTTTATGAAAGATTTTAATCTGTAATTTTGCTACAGTAGAATTAACAGATTACTTGTCAAGTTTACTTTTCTTGTTTTAAGTTTGTATAATGTTCTTTATGTTTTCTATTATATTTGTGTACAAAATTTGTGTGTGTGTCAGCTGACAAATTATATTAAGCATTTTTTCTTTGCTTTCTATGTTCTCTCTGCTTTTTTGTTTTAGCAACTTTTCATTTTTAGCATATTTCATTTTGCTATCAATTCTTGTAGCAGAAGCTTGATGACCTTTTTATGAAAGGACATTGACAGGTGTTTTTAGCATAAGTTTCATTTACAAGCATCATTTAAATTATACAAGAGTAACTAGGTTTTAATTCTGCAAATGTAACTTAGGATTTCAATTCAACAACATTTAAATTCAGCAATTTAAATTCTGTTATTTTAATTCTACAAAAGTAGATTAGACTTTCAATTTAGCAATTCCAATTCCTGCAATTGTAGTTAGATTTCAATTCCTACAACTTAGAATTAGTTTTTAGTTCCTGCAAGTTTCCATTCTGTAGATTAGGTTTAGTGTGACACCAAAAGGCTAAACCAAATATGTCTCACCCAATAAATGCTTGAAATCTGAATGCATGAATTGTACTCTGCCCTAGCCTTCTATCATAGACAACCTTGGACACCACCTCGGATTGATAAGATCTTTGAGATTTAATGATGTGCTTAACAAAAATGCATCATTTTGGCACCATTTTCAATGATCATGGTGTTGTTAGAGGGTAAAAGCAATCAAATAATTATTATTGTGCTAAGTTATTAAGTTTAGAGTAAAATCTAAATGTAATAGTTGGTATAAATAATAATTATTGATAGTTGCATTTTAGTCCATTTAGAAAACAAGCAACCACAGGGAGGTGATCTTCACACTTGGGGGTTAAATTGCCTATGTTTGAAATTCTTGATAAAAATTGAAAGAATTCATCATTCTCATTATCAAGAAACATAAGATCTCTTAAAACATTTAGAAGAGCCATCTGCTAGTACTACCCTTTTTATATCCATATCATCAAGGTAGTATAAAAAAATTTGTACTAGGTGTTGAGAAGATATCATGGTAGATATACAAGACTATCCCTTAAAAAAAATAACCATATCAGCTACCTGTAGCATTTGTTCACATGGACATATCATCGATGAATGCCATTTAGCGTGCAATCGATCTATTAAAGCAAAAAGCATATTCAGTTGAATCCAACGGTTGTGTCCAACTCACATCTAATCCGATGGATGCATATTTGCCATAAATTATCAAAGATAGCCCAGCTTATTTTTAAAATATGCATAGATACGAAGGAGATCAATGAATGCGCTTTTTATTGAGATAATTCGATGGTAGTGCTCGCTTCAAGTAGAAAAAGGTAAATCTATTGGTAAGACTAGCACTTGATTAGTCAAATTTAATCATATTTAGCGAGGGTCCTAACATGTTACTAATCATCCCCCTTTCGCTTAATCAAGGTTAATGAAAATCAGTAGCATGCACTTTTCGGTTACCTAACTTGCAAGTTACAGAAGATCCATGGTTACGCTTGATCGAGAGTCAATCTGATGGATGCACTTTTACCACAAAGATCCATTACTCTCACTCACGATTAAAGCATGTGCAAGACTGAGGAATATCAACGGACGTGCCATCACTAAAGATAATCCAATGGTAGTGCATGTCTCAAGATGACCAACCATTAAAAAATTCTCGCACAAGTCAAAGATAAACACCCTATGTTCAAATAGATCTGATGGTTGTGCTTGAGCCTGGTTGATCTAACAGTCGCGCTCCAAGAAATTTGCTCAAAGATTAAAAGAGGGCTACTTCGAAAAATAATCAATGAAGATTGGCGATCGCGTGAAATCTAGAAAGATCCAACAGTGATGCTTCACTCAAAGGACAAATCAAAGCTAATGAAATCAATGGATGCGCTTGATCCCGCCTAGATCCAATGACTATGATTTCATGAAGCCATCAAAGGTTGACAAGTCAAAGAGATAAAGTGAATCGATGGCTATGCTCGAACTAGCCCAGATCCGACGGTGGCACTTTGTTTAAAAGAAATTATAAACCAAAGGGAAATCAATGACCATATTTCAACCCACTGAGATCTAACGACCATAATTTAATCAAGGACATATAAAGGATAAAGTGGAATCCAACGATAGTGCTCAATCCAAGTAAAGATCCTACAATTGTGATCTCATGAAGCTGTCAAAGGTTGACAAGTCGTATAAAGAAAAATGGGATCCGACGATCGCCTGCAATCGAGAAAGATCCGACGGTGGTGCTATTCAGAGCAATCATCTATTTAAAAAGGTACCATGATGACTTAATCTAACGATCGCGTTCATACCTACCTAATCCAACGATGGTACTTAATAGAAGAAGTCAAACACTAAGAAAAGTGCAATCTCATCTAAATTGACGATTGGACGAACATGCTCATCTTCACTCTCATACAACGGTTGTGCCTGATCAAGGCCATCAAAGGAAGATAGAGTCCGATAAGAAGCACACAACACTTCTAAATTTGACGACAGTGGTGAACCACAAACCAAATCTGACAGTAGTGCATGGTCAAGTGACCTGAAGGTTAAGAGACATGTTTCATTTTGTCATCGAACAATTAATTGAGGTTAAATAAGGGTTTGATAATGTTGATAATGATCCCCCATTCTTGATAAACCCTGGTGCATGTATAGAAAAATGGATGAACGCACATAATCACATGGTTGATCGAACAATAAAACATTAGCAATGTAATCTGGTAATTAAAGGTTGTGTATTAACCAAAGGTTAGTAATTTTTTATTACTCTTTAATAATAAGTATTAAACGAAGGATAAAGCTCTAATTTAATTTTGAGTCAAAGATTAATATTCTTAGTAAAATAAAAGTATGAATTAACTAACCAATAAAAGGTTAGAACATCTCCTATACTTTGCATGACCACCATTAACATATGCTTTCCATATTATAGAGCTAACATTCTTGCAAGTTCAAAGGTATCGAACACAGGTATGCAAAGTGAATCCCATCCAACGATCATCATGAGCCGATGTATCCAATGGGCACACACTTCAATAACCAAATCCGATGACAGATCCCCAAAATGATCACCACCAGGTTAACGATGTAACTATTTTCAAAGTTGAATCTCTTTCAAGATCAAAAAGGCATAACATTTTCTCATAAAAAGCCACCACCGCCACATTTGTATTTTCACATCAAAGGTATGATCAGTTTGATAACTAATAGGGAAGGTGTGAATGATTGCAAGTACACAGACCAAAGTCTCTATGGATGTGTAGGACGAGAAAAGCCACCTACCATAACTATCCGACATTAGAATGTGACACTTCGACAAATCTCCATTGGAAAGTTTTAAAAAGTAGTTGGTGACATGATATTAGTGACAAGTTATGCAAGGACAGTAAACCCACTTCACCATCAAATATTTTAAATCCTCATATCGAACAACCTTACCACCTTGGTAATCTTGAGCAAAGAACTGGTTCAAAATAGCAGAAAGTGAGCAGAGACTCGAGAGTTTCATTTTAGTAAGCTAAATCAGTGATCTCTAGTAAGATGAAGGCTTGGGGAACTAATTTTGTGCCCAAAGACATAGAAGAAGTAGTAAATTTTATCATAGACCAATTGCCATATGCTGAGCTCCCCATACCAGTTGTGCCTAGAAGTATGATGTATGACTTCACCCAGAAAAGTGGGCCCGATAAAAAGCACACTTCCGCACAGTAATATGAAATCAAAAACACTTGCATCCAAAGTTTTTCTCACACGATGGAAAATGATGATAGAGCCCCTTGGTTGCTAGTTGACCTATTTCACAAAGCAAGGAGATTGCAACATAAGGGTTTTCCCAAGAGTACCACATGGATTAGCAATCTTAGAAAGTTCATATGCCCAAGGGTATACTACTCCTCCGACTTACTAGCCTTGTTAGTCATGGCATACGATGAGAAAACCAAGACATTTCAAGACAATAGGGATAGACCAGTGTTCAGTATCACGACCAAACACATCACACAAGTCTTCAAACCGGTGCCCTCTAATACTCAACTGGTTAAATAGGTAATTGAAAGGTAGTCTCGAATGTTACCAAATTTAGATATTTTTAAATCATTTTTTGAAGAACATTATAAAATAGTTGATAAGTTTCCCATCAGAAAAAATTGCTTTCAAACCATGGGTTAGATATTTTTGTGATATGGTTAACACTGTTTTAGGAGTACAATACCTTAGTGTAGTGGGTAGAAAAGTATTGCATTTAGTAGCACAGAGTAATCGGGCAATGGGCACCCCAATTTACACCTGGGAACAAGAATTGAGTGATCAAATGCACTCACAGTTGTTAGAATTAAAGGAAGCTATTTTGAAACAAAGACAAGAGATGCCTATCTTTTCTAACTACTCTACCCTCATACACCTGCTAGCGGGACAATTAGGAGAGGAAAGTTGAAAGATAGTCAAGGCCATCGAGAGTCCTTACGTCTAGACTAGTTTTTGGAGGATACACAAAGGTCATTAGCACATGGGTTGGTTTTGTGATATTTTCATGATTGAGATTCACTATATTCTAACTGGTTTCCTCCTTGAGAGACTAGGGCCTAGGGTAAGAGGTTTCATAAAGGAAAAGGACATAGGAGATTATTTCTTCTCTAAGGGGTTCACATACATTCGGCTCTATGGAGCTAAGATCCCCCTGAAAATTTTGCCCATGTATTGTCCCTTATCTCTGGCTGCCCTAGAGATGTGCAGATAAGTGGCCTAAGAGGCTAAAATGAGACTGGTGAAGAAACACGAAAAGGTTCTATGGCTCAATGTCCCTTGCAAATTTGGAAGTTATATATTTATAGGGTATCCAACTTTACTCAAAATAATGTATGATTTAGATCTCATTGATTTTGAAGAGATAACTTGGAGACCTTACAATCCAGATAAGAAGTATAAGAGGTTAATGAAAAATTATGATTATGCCTGGGTCGAACACAGGAAATATGCTTACAAGGAAGAATAATTGGATGCTATAGAGAAAGGGAAAGACTTGAAGACAATATGGGATAAGTACCCCTTCAAAAAAAGGGGCAATTCGCAAGTGCAAAAAGCCTATGATTACCCCCCTAGATTATTTCAGTCAGAAGAGTTTCAATGGAATTTGTAGCCCCTCTCTTACCAGAAGCTACCTAAGCAATTAGAGAAGACCCCTTATTAGAATTGATAGAAGATCAAGGGGTTGATTAAATAGAAGTCACTGTGAGCTCTACAGATGTTGTAGAACAACAATTCCAAGCCCCTGATGAAACTCGCCTCAGAATAGAGGTAGTGCCCAGCACTTCCCAAAAAGTCTCTGAAAGCCTAAGTATAAAAAAAGGAAAGGAGGTTGTTGTTGCACCTGTTCAGGAGCTGAATTCTCCCTAGTAGACTATAGATGCTTGAATGGTAGTAGGGTAAAACCGGATGGGATTAGAAGCAACTCCACCGGGGCTATAGATGCCTAACTAGCAGTGGAGCCCTACAGAAAGGCAAAAATGTTTAAAAGTGATCAACGACAACACTCTCATAAAATGTGCATTAAAAAGGCTAAAGATCGCAGGATTAATTAAAACTATTAAATAAGATTAAAAAGGCTCTAACGCGTTGGATAATCATCCCCGTTTCGGCTTAATCAAAGATTAAAATCAAATGCCCCTTGGTAACTAACCCCGCAGGTTGAAAGAGATAAACGGCTGCGCCAATCCCGACAGAGATCTGACGACTGCGATCAAGTCAAAATCCAAACGTTGAATGGTAAGAGTATCGGGTAACATAAAGTTGAAGCTATGATTAATCATGAGATCAAAAGGGTTTAATACATTACTAATTACCCCCTTTTGGCTTAATCAAATATTATTATAATGCACCCCTTTCAGTTATCAAATGTGTAGATTACAGGATATCTAAGGGTAGTGCCTCATCAAGGACAAATTGGATGGGTGCGCTCGTCTTAATAAAGCACCCTGGTCTAAAGTAGGAAATCTTAGGTACAATGGTCATGAAAGATCCAACGACTGTGCTTGATCAAAAATATGATCCAACGATGTGTGTTTGCCATGAATTGCCAAGGTAAACCAAGGTATTATAATGAATGTTATGTTTAAAATGTGCATAAAATTGGAGGAGATCAACGGATGCGCTCTTTCACAAAATTATTTGACAGTAGCGCTTGTTTAGATAAACGAAGGTAAATCGGGCGATAGACCAAGTCAAAATTTTATTAATCTGATTAATCATGTTTAGTGAGGGCCCTAACACGTTATTAATCATCCCCCTTTTGCCTAAACAAGATTAATAAAAATCAATAGCATGCACTTTTCGATTACCTAACTCGCAAGTTATAGAAGATCTGATGGTCGCGCTTGAGCAAAAGTCAATCCGACGGTTGCGCTTAGCCATGAATCATCAAGGTAAGTCTAAGGAGTTTATTTGTGCTTATAGTTAAAACATGTGCAGGTCTAAGAAATATCAACGAACATGCTTCAAAAGGGATAATCCAATGGCAACGCATACCACAAAGTGATCAACTGATAAAAGGGCCCTATCCAAGTCAAAATCAAATACGTCCCACATACAGGTAGGTCCAACAATTGTGCTTAGTGATTGATCTAACGGTCACACTTCAAAATAGTTGCTCAAAGATTAGAGAAAAATTCAAAGTAAATAAATATCTACAGCAACGCCTAACCCACCAAAATCTAATGGCCGCAATTTAATCAAGGACATACAAAGGATCAAGAGTGATCCAATGGTTGCACCCGATTCAAGCAAAGATCCTATGGCTACAATCTCACAAAATTATTAAAGGATGACCAGTCATATAAAAATAAATTAAGATCCGATGGTCGCTTACGATCGAGAAATATCCAAGGGTAATGCTTGATCGGAGCAAACATCCACTAAAAAGAATATGATTACATCTCAATCTAATGACAGTGCTTGGGCAATCTAAATCTAACGGCCATGATCTAATCAAGGCCATACAAAGGACAAGAGAATCTGTCATTGATTGATCCAACGGTCACACTTATACAAAGTAAAATTCAATGGCAACAAGTTGTGGCTTAGGCTTACCAAAAGCCTTTCACTTCACGCTTCGATGGAATATAGTTAGGGAAGCTACGTATATGTGCTTCCAAATATTGTTTTCCATTCCCTCCTTCCTCTTACTTATCATTGCCCCCCTATTTTTAGGTATTCTCTCTTGACTTCCCCCGTCGTTCTCTCCACATAGCGCCATCTCACCACCATCCATTGTGTGAAATCACTCCCTTCACTCTCTCCTACCTCATAACCATCATGTAATCAATGCCATCCCATCCCTTCAATCCTAGCATGCCACCTCTTCCCTTCACCATCACGTCGGGTCCCCATCCGTCCTTCGTCAAGATTTTCCTATAGTTACCTTGTCGAATTTCCATGGAATATCAACATGGCCAGGACAAGCAGGAAGTAGCAGATTATGCATAAGTATAGATTCATTGCATAACTAAGCAAAAGAAGAAAAAAAAGTGTGTCGAATCTATCCAGCACAAGAGCTCCCTTCAATCCAAGAGTAAATCTTAATGAGATATCCAAAGCCGTGCCAACTGGACAACATAAGGAGAATATCAAATTGGATAGTGATAAGTGTGGGGCCAGGATTGTACCAAAAATAACATATTCAAGAACCAGAAGTTATAAAAGGAACCAGCTACGGTTAGAATCTGCATCAAACATTTAAATAGCATTTTTTGCTAAGAGGTATACTTGAGTGCCCTACTAGTTGTGCTATTGTATCTCCTTTTGTGTGTCTATTTTTATTTGTCATTTCTTATTCTTCCCTTTACTGTGTAGGATTTTGATGGGAAAGTGCTCAAGAAGATGAGATTATTTCTTGTCCTATTAAGCCTAAGATTCAGAGACTCTGTTGTTACCATATTGGAACAAAGAGAGTAGGAGAGACCTGTTACATTATTTAAACAAAGTTTTCTTCATTGTATTGATGTATTTCTTGGAAAAATAGAGTTAAATGGCATCCTACCAACTCTGCATGTAATTTGTTGTTAAATAAATACAATTATGGGTTTCATTCTTATTAAATATTTGTCTTGGTACTATGTGTTACTACATAATGTGTTGAATTATTTGAATGTATTACGTACGTATCTGACATTGGCCAACTGTTATGTTTATTATGATATTCAAATAGATATGATAGTGCCAATTCTTTCTCAATCTCGTTCTTTCTTTTTCATGTTACAAACGTTGTTAAATTGCTATAACAACCCAATGAATCTAGGAACCAGTCCACATAAGGCATAATAATTGGTTATTTTCATTGCTTGGTCATTTTAAATACTTATAGTATAATTCTAAATTTGGAGCATGTAAATCGTGCAAAATCAAAAGTTCACCTTTGGGGTTTCCTTACCCATTATGTAATTTTCCTGTAGCAATAACTATTTTTAATCTGAATGAAGATGCAGGTTGACCATCGCCTGTAACAGCTCATTGGTTTCAAATCATTTCTTATAACGTGATAATCAAATCCTAGGGATGCAAGAAATGGTTCCAACAATAACCACAGAAAAATCTTGGCAAAGGATGGATGGGGACCCGACATGATGGTGAAGGGAAGAGGTGGCATGCTAGGGTCGAAGGGATGGGATGGCCTTGATTACATAATGGATATGAGGGAGGAGAGAGCGAAGGGAGTGGCTTTGCACAATGGATGGTGGTGAGATGATGCTTTGCGGGGATAACGGTGAGGGCGTTCAAGAGAGAATACCTAGAAAGAGGGGGGTAGTGATAGAAGCATCTATACATAGCTTCCCTAACTATACTCCGTCAGAGTGTCCCCTCTATAACTATATTTCATTGAAACACGGAGTGAAAGGCTTTTGGTAAGCCAAAACCACAACTTGCTCTTCTCGTGCTTTCTTCATCTTTTGCATTTGTAGAGCAAGAAATGAATATACTCATGCATTCTGCACTCTATCACTTTTCTCTGTGATGCTTCTTTGGTTGTCCTTTACCATCTCTTTTATAAGTCGAGGAACTAGGTGTGAGTTCGTTCAAAAATATTTATCTTATTTTGTCATATGATACGCCATCGTCCTCATAATATGATCCTATGCTTGAGCATCAGGATTTGTCTTTGGATCAGTCCATATTATACTCATCTTAGTACCATATGCTAGATTTGTTTTGATCATTCAAATATTTCCTTCCCTGGTTATCATTGTTGATCTTTTACTGGTACTAAGTGATTTGTTTTACTATAATGGTCTTTTTTCTTTGTAGGACCTTTTTGGCTCGGTGCATGTTCTCATGAACTAGTAATCGCCTGGTTTTTTGTATTGGCCCTTGTTTCGGGTGCCTTAGGAAATAACCACCTTCTTTTGGGATATTTGATCGTAGGATTTATGTACTAGGATGCGCACTCACAAGATCTTTCAAATCATGATTATCGTTGGATGTAGATACACATCGGGCATCCTGACTCGATACTTTCGGACCTACAAAAATGTTAGCCCTGTAATATCGAAGGTACATGCTAATGGTCATCGTGCATAGTATAGAGGATATTTTAGCATTTTACAGTTTAATAAATTTCATAATAAGTTCTATAAGGCTTCTATCCTAGTGCGAATATTAATCTCAAATTCAACATTTTAATTAGAGCTTTACCCTTCCTTTAAAAAGTAATCAAGCCATGGGGAATTATGTGTCCACTCTCTAGGTGTTGTGGGCCCTAGAGGATAACCCTAGCTATGAACCCATGACCTCTAGGAAAGAAGAAGATGGGATCACAAAATGACACCTTTTCACAGAATCTGATCAATCTCGACCACTTGGGAGACTAACTATAGTGATCAATATTTCCAAAAGTAGGATTTTCTATACCTCATACTAATAAAATATTGGGTGATCATTAAACCCTTACATCAAAATCCCACCTTATGCCATATCTAGACCTTGAAATCAGTCAAAAAAATTTACTTTGTGATTCCAATATGTTTTTTGAAATGGACAACCAAGTGTGATAGATCTGGGTTGTTATAGGAGGTGTTGAAATTATAATTTGATTCATGGTCAAGGCTAATATTTCATGATGTAATATTGATAGGCTTAAGGGAATTCATTTTACAATGTATTAATTTATTGTAATGGTTATGTGATCCCCATGGGTTGTGCTTAACCTTTTTATGGTTAAACCCTCTTTATAACTTGTAATTAACCTTAATCCTTCTTGTTATGTTGGCTTAGGTTAAACTTGATTATGTAATTGGGGTTTTGGTATTGGTATAAATACCCCCTTCCACTCTTTATTTGACTATCAATGCGTTGTTATTATAATCTATGAATTATACAATGATAATTTATGGTTCCTATGAGCACCCCCCATCCCTATGTATATTTTATTTTCTTTTATCCTTTTATGCTTTTTTTATAATATTTGAGTGGATGGATTGTTATTGTTCATTTATTAAAAATATTTTCAGTTCCAACAACGACCTCTCTTCCTTTCCTTTTGACATATAGGTTTAGATCATATGGAGTATGAAAAAATCTATATCATAGAATATGCTCATCTATCTTCATGTACCAGGCTTTGGGTGCTTACTTTAACCTGTAGAAATATTTGATGAACCTATACAATAAATCCCTCTAGTTGTATTATGTAGACCCCTTCATTGAGATCACCTTTTAGAAATGCATTCTTCATGCCCATTTGATGCAAATTCCATCTAAATTGTATAACCATTGCAAAAACAATATGGATGATCTTGATCTTTGCTATTAGTACAAAATTTTCATCATAGTGAATTTCTTTCTTTTGTGAATAACCCTTTGCAACAAGATTTGATTTATATTTTTTATGCTTACTTTGTATTTAGTCTTCAATACCTGCTTGTAACCAATGGGTTTCTTATCAGGTGGAATATTAGTAAGTTTCCATATCTTGTTCTTAATCAATGCTTGATACTCGATGTCAATGACATCATTCTACTCCTTTGATACAACATCTTTAAAAACTATTAAAGGTTCATATTTTTGCATCATAGTGCTATTCAATGTTAGGTTGACCTCATTTTAAACTTTACTTTGAGATATCAGTCCAAAACTCGATGTTTCTGGAACACAATCCAAGTTTACATCATGAACTATAAGATACCACTTGGGTCTATGAGTGGTACTCAAAGTGGATGGTCTTGGGTCATCATCCCCCTTATATTGATTAGGAACATCTCCATCATCATAAAAATCTACATCCTCTCTTTTAGAGGCTTCATTATCATCATCAAATAGGAAAATAATAGATGCTTTGCCAATATGTGGTTTAGAAGAAGAGATACACTTGTTCTTCTCATAAAATATAACATCTCTATTAATATATAATTTCTTGGTGTTAGGATCCATGAGAATATATCCCTTCGATCCACTATTATATCCAATTAAGATACATTGTTTGGATTTCTCCTCTAGATTTATTTACTTCTACTTTGGATTGTATATGAATGAAATATATTCAAACACATAGATATGTGCCATGGAAGGTTTATTTCATGTCCATGCCTCTTCAAGTGTGACAATATTCAATGGAAGTGTGGGTGCACAATTCAACAAGTGGATCATAGTACGAATAACTTTTGCCCAAAAAGTTGGTGATAAATTGATATTACTCAACATGCATTACACTATATCTTGAATAATATAATTTTTCTTTTTTATAACTTCTTTTTGTTGAGGCTTGTATGCATTCATCATCTATTGTTTGATGTAATGTAGCTTCAAGAAAGTAGGAAAATTATTACTAGTGTACTCCCCCTTGATCTGAGTAGAGTGTAATGTAACGACTAGCAACCTTCTCCACACAAGATTTGAACTCTTAGAAATAGTGGAAAACTTCATCCTTTAGTTTTAGGAAATACACCTACATTCATCATATATAATTATTAATAAGCAATTGAAAATATTTATACCCATTAAAACTTGAACCCATGGGTCTATACAAATCAATATGCACCAAGTTGAGTGGACCAACTACTCTACGATTGGTTAAGACCAATGGGATGAGATGGTATTTTCTATGTAAAAAACTCATACAAAGGCCATGAGGCTTCGTCAAAGATGTATGTCCACATACCATGTCATAATGCAGAAGTGATATCCTTAAAGATGTATGCCCACATACCATGTCATAATTTAGGAGTGACTTGCCAATGCTTGGTTGTCTTGCATTACAATCATAAGATAAAACATCTTCCCTATTCTAGTAGCACAACCAATGATAGTAAATCCTTTGGAATTATCTTGAATGAGACAAAGTTTCTTTGCACCTATTTTCAAAATTTCAATATGCAAATTCTAATCAAGCAATTGTTTCCATAGAAAGTGAGTTCTCCATAAGGCTAGAAATGTAAATAAATTGATTCAAGTGATAGATACACTCTTTAAGTTATAATTAAACATCATATTCTCTAGCAATCATGTATGCCAAATTATTGACAAGTGTCACTTGACCATGGTAAGTATTAGAAATAGAGTTTATTCTGTCATTTGCGTTATGTAAATGTATCTTCCAAAGTACATACTTAGGATATTATATTATTTTAGGGGAAAGTTATCTAGTTACTACTTCATGCAATGTAATAAATGCACAAGTGTCAACATGCAAGATGTATATGTGCAAGTTGTTGCTTGCACAACTAGGTAGAGTGTTGGCTAAGGAACCTATTTTCCTATATAATAAAGGCCTCATTATAATACAGATATAGAGTCGAAGGCCATAGTCAGATAGTGTAACTTAGAGTGTAGTACAGTTCTGTGTAGATCACGATCTATTGGTGATGGGTGTAATGTAGTTTAGTAGCTTTATTAATGGAGTGTTCATTTCCTCCATAGCTACATTGTATTTTTATGTCATTTCTATTTACAACATATTTTAGTCATCTAGAAGATTTACTTTCTTTCATATTATTCTACATCTTGTGATTGCTATCTCCTAGTGCTCATTACATCAAAATATAACAATGGTATCAGAGCCATGATAGATCTACCCTGTATAGATCAATATGAATACCACCATTATTATTGAGCCTGAGTTGTTTATCAACTTAAGATGTTGTTGGACCAGCCATTGTCAAAAAATCTTAGAAGAGTCTAGGTGGTAGAATTAGGGAGAGTCATAAAGTTAGGACTAAAAGAAATATCAGCTCCAAAAATACTGAGATTACATTTGACTAGTCTTTTCCACAAAGTTACAAGAAAAAATCATGAAGACTAGGACTCAACATTCAGTCCACTAGATTGACAAATCATCTAGTGAAGATCATACAGGATATCTAGAATTTGCTAACTATTGCCTAAATTTTCTTTTGTTATAGAAAATTAATTCTTAGAGGATTGGAGCTCCTACAACAAAAAGCTAGGAGACTCCAACTTCGTTGCCCGAAGGTCGACGTGCCTTCATAGTGCAGAGATTAGTTCTTTGTGCAAGAGAAGAATATTGTGGAAGAAGACTTCTAGTGAAGAGTCGTGGTGAAGTCAGAGGATTGAAGATCTCCATTGCTGGATTGAAAAACTTCATAGTTGAAGAACATGCCATAGAAGCCTTACTACAAAAAGGTCATAGGAGCCTTGAAGAAGAAGCCACAAAAGTCTTGATACTGAAAAGGCATTACTTCATCTTTTTGAAGGGGGCCACTACTTCATCTTTGTTCGAAATGGTCCTTTACAAGTGTTGTAGTTCTCTATCTATGGTCTCAGACAGTAAATTCTCTCATTTATACATGGTCGACTGGTAGATTTTATTACACTATTCTATTAAAAACATGGTTTCTTTCTCTACCCAGTTTAAATCAGCTTTCCCCATTAATAGATTTATCACATCAACGTGATCTTCTGCCCATAAATGTAATGCATATATATATGAATTAAAAATACATGTGTTACCTGGGTTCTGTAGCCAAAAATCCTGATGAAGAAGGAGGTTTCTATCTTCTTGGGTTTCTAGCACCTTTTTGTCAATGATCTTGGTTGCGTCCTTGAGGTTGAAAACTTTGACCATGCTCTCTAGAGTGATCCTGAATAAGGTTTGGTTGTTAGAGTCTTTGATTGTCCTAGCCTTTGGGTTGTATACTAGTGCCAACTAGGACAGTATGTCTAAAGAGAAATGTACTCGTGGGCATATAACCTGGCTAAATTACATGCCCATCTATTGTTGTAAGGGCTTGGTGCATTTCAGGCAACATGTGCCTTCTTATATGGGGACTTCAACAACACCAGGTGCCTTTGGCGATTTTCCTTTATTCTATAGTAGCTAAAAATAGCTATATGTTCGACAGTGTAGTGTTGTTCAAGAGTAAATCATTTGTCTAACTTGGACAACCCTAAAAAATCTTCAATATTTTTGCTTGATACCAGGCCTAGAAATTTTTCTAAAGGATCATCTTCAACGAGTTTTTCCAAGTTAGACCTTATAACCAAAAATTGGGTTGTGGATATGGAAGGATTTGTTGCTCGACGCTTCATTATAGCTATTATTTTTCTATCATAACCTTACACAATTCTATCTATTTAGTTTATCTTCGGCTACTCTACTTTATTGTGAGTGTAATGCGAGAAGTGGTAGTACTTAGGATTTTATAATATTGGTAGGTGAGTACTAGGTTTGTGCTATAATTATTTTTTCCATTTGATTATGGCTTATTTTGGCTATATCATCCACCTACTTAGCTTCTTTATAACTACTTTAACTATGAAGAGTATCATCGTATGATTACTTAGCCAATCACAAACTATTGATTTGGAGTTTTGGTGAAATATGTGTCATTCGAAAGATTTTATTCCTCTTGATATGTATACCTATGTACTTTGGTCTGCATGTCATTAGTTCTCATTCGTGCCTCGACTATCATTTTCTCGATAGTGTGCATAACATCTGGATTTTGTTTGATTAAGAGGATTTTATTTTTTAATTATTTCTTTTTGTAACTATATGATCTTTGGCATATTTTCACAAGCTTTCTTAGTTTAAACAACTTTAATCAAGAGAAATGTTTGATCTTTCATAGTCGGCACATAGAAAAATCACCAGTATTTATGAAGGAAGCAGACCAATTGCCATTAGGGATGCCATGAGTTGGAGGGTGGCTTGGTCAACCATTTGCCTTATCCATTTTATCATTTATAAAATACCATGGTATAAATAATTTAGGGAGAAGAAATTCCTTGTCTTTAGAAGTGATCAATCACCAGTAGTATGAATAGGGCAGACCAATCGCTAGTCATCTTTGCATTTTGGTAGACCAATAAGTTTTTTTTTATTTGGGCACCTCTTTTTTATTGCATACAAAATTATTTTTCTTTTCCTATGGTATTGAGTCATTTATCATTACACGCCAACTAATCGCCACCCTTATCCATCTTTGGTGAGCCAATCACTGATGTGCCCATTGTTTAGTGGACCAATAAAATATTTAATCAAATTTTAAAAATATGCTAGGTCATAAACCTCTTAATCTCTTCCATGGCATAATTTAAAATTTGATTTGCCATGGTGTACACTCATCTGCCTTTGTGTGCGATGTGGAAAGGGGGTCCAATAACCAATGGGCATTAAGATGCGACGGGCCAATAGTTATCAAGCCTCAGGTGATATGGACTAGTCAATATTCTTGTTGGAGTCTCCCCTTTTTGTTCTTGAGTTAACCAATTACCACTCTCCACTAGAGGCTAGTGGACCAATCATTAGCGATCTCTTCAATTTGTGGACCAATAATGATCGAGCATTCTTAGGACAAGTATATTTATGTTTTTACTTTTCCTCTTTGTGGTATAGACTTAAATATCTATTAGCATGGTGCCACCTCTTTTATATTTTAGCACCAGCTAATAGGTGTTATTACTTGGTGGACCAATGATCTACGATCACTAAGTTAGATGCTTTAAAATTTATTCATTCATGGAACCATAGTATACAATCTTGAAATTATTCCACCCTAGTGCAAATTTGACTTCATCTGCAATGGGGTTTACTTGTTTATCTTCATGCATTAGCCAATCATTGGGCTTTGTTAGGACTAAGCGAACCAATCACCATTGACCTTTGAATTAGTGCGCTAATGAATATTTGTTTCCTCCTTTTTTTCTTTCTAACTTGTCCATAGTGCAACTCAACATAATTCCCATGGTGCTTCCTTCTTTGTCATTTAGCACTGGCTAATCGCTAGCAAGCATTAGGGTTGGCAGACTAATCACTGCTCATTTCCTTTGCTGGAAAACCAATTAGAATTAGTGATTAATTATCTTGCTCTCTTTGTGTGTAACATCACCATGGTGGGCTTTGTGGGCTTTGTTTTGTCCGCTAGCATCACCCAATTGCTACTTTCTACCATGATTCAGTGAACCAAACGCCAGCAAATTTCCAATCAATGAACCAATGAGAAATTTTCTTCATAAATTATTTAATATTTTTGTTATCTTCACTTTGTGCTCGTAATGATACCAAATGCCAAGGGGGATAACTAGTTTATCCTTTTGTGTTAGCCAATTGCCATCATCCTTGGGTGAACCAATCAAATTTGGACTTCGACTTTAGGCTTTCATTTTGGTTCTTCTCAATGTCTCTGTGGTACAAACTTTTCACCTCCTCCAGTCACTGTCAAGCATGGTAAGGGGTAGACCAATCGCTATTCTCTATCATCGCATGGTGGACCAATTATAATTAGCACTTAATTACTTCGTGCTTTCCTTGGTATAACTTACCGAGGGGGTATGTTACTTATCTATTAGTATCATCCAATCACCAACCTACACCAAGGTCTAGCGGACCAATCGCTAGCAAGATTTCGGCTAGTGGACCAGTACGAAATTTTTCTTGTAACCTTAGGGAATTTGAATAGGGAAGATTTGTGCACAACGATGACTACTTTAGGACTTAGGGAAAATACAATGGCCATAGTATAACTTTCATGGTCTAACCTTGAGGGAATATGGTCCAGGCCTATGAAAATTTAATTTGTCGATCAACTTAGGTGGACAAGGAAAAATTAAAAGGATAAGGTTTTGTTAATGGACATGAGGACCTTAACACAGTATATGGTCTAACATTTTATGTAGCTATGACCTAATATAAGGGGAAAACAAGCTCACCAACCTACACCAAGGTCTAGCGAACCAATGAGAAAATTTGCTTGTAACCTTAGGGAATTTGAATAGGGTGGATTTGTGTACAACGATGAATACTTTAGGACTTAGGGAAAATATAATGGCCATAGTATAACTTTTGTGGGCTAACCTTGAGGAAATATGGTCTAGGCCTATGCAAATTTAATTCATTGGTCAACTTAGGTGGATAAAGGAAAATTAAAGGGATAAGGTTTTCTTAATGGATGTGAGGACCTAAACACAGTATATGGTCTAACATTTGATGTGGACATGACCTAATATAAGGGAGAAAAAACTCACCCAACCTGCACCAAGTTCTAGCAGACCAATCGCTAGCAAGATTTCGACTAGCGGATCAATGAGAAAATTTGCTTGTAACCTTAGGGAATTTGAATAGGGAAAATTTGTGCACGACGATGAATACTTTAGGACTTGGGGAAATATAATGGCCATAGTATAAATTTCATGGTTTAACCTTGAGGGAATATGGTCTAGGCCTATGAAAATTTAATTCGTCGGTCAACTTAGGCGGACAAGGGAAAATTAAAGGGATAAGGTTTTGTTAATGGACGTGAGGACCTAAATACAGTATATGGTCTAAAATTTGATGTGGCCATGACCTAATTGTTGGAGCCAAAATTGACTCAACATCTGAAAACCCCCAAATTTAAATTTTTGGTTTTCAATAAGATTGACAGAAGATTGCTAGCCTCTGTTGCATTTTTCATCTGAGAAGTTGACTTCCATATGTTTGAAAATTTGAAATTAACCTAAGCCTTTTTGGTTTTGATTCGACCTTATGGCCATTGTTTTATCATGTGAAAAGTGATTAAGGCAAAATTTTTGAGCACCCGGTACCATGGCAAAATCATAAAAATACCTGACTTCAAAGTAAGGGTCATGGCAATCACAATAATCGGACCTAAGCCTAATGAATAAACTCTTAAGTCCTAAAGTATTAGAAAAAGATAAATCAAGGCCTAATGATGAAACACCATGGTCTAAAGTCTGAAAACCTAAGGTTTGAACAAAGGTCTTAATTAAAATCCTCAAGGGTATGCACCCCATTGCGTTAAAAATCGAGCACCTTAAAACAGATCTAAGGGCAGCGCTCCATCAAAGAAAATCCAATAGATGCGCTTGCTTTGATTAAACAACTCTTTAAAATGTTGTGGTCAAAGGAATTAAAGTCTAAAGTTTTGAAAGAAAAATTAATCAAAACATTAAGGGTATGCACCCCCTTTAATTAAGTAGTGAGCTAATCAGGTAAATATGACGATAGCGCTTAATCAAGATCTGATCGAACGACAACGCTCTCATGAAAGGTGCATTAAAAAAGGCTAAAGACCACAAGATTAATTAAAATGGATAAATAAGATTAGCGAGGGTCTAATGCATTGGATAATTATCCCCCTTTCATCTTAATCAAAGGTTAAAATCAAGTACCCCTTAGTAACTAACCCCGTAGGTTGAAAGAGATCAATGACCGCACCAATCTCGACCGAGATCCGATGGCTACACTCAAACCAAAATCCAAACGTTGAATGGTAAGAGTATCGGGTAACATAAAGTTGGGGTCATGATTAATCATGCATTAGCAAGGGTTTAATACATTATTGATTACCCCCCTTTTGGCTTAATCTAAGATTAATGGAATACGATGATGCACCCCTTTCGGTTATCAAGTGTGTAGATTACAGGAGATCTAAGGGCAGTGCCTCATCAAGGAGAAATCGGAAGAATACGCTCAATTTGATAAACACCATGGTCTAAAAATGTAAAAGCCTAAGTACGATGGTTGAGGAAGATCCAACGGTCACGCTTGATCAAGGATTGATCCAATGGATGCACGTTTGCCACAAACCACCAAGGTAAACCAAGGTATTTTCACAAGGTTATGATTAAACCATGCACGAAATGGAAAGAAATCAACGGACGTGCTCTTTCACAAAATAATCGGATGGTAGCGCTTGCTTCAAATAAACAAAGGTAAATCAAGTGGTAAGAAAAGATCTGATTAGTCAAGTTTAATCATGTTTAGTGAGGGCCCTAACACGTTACTAATCATCCCCCTTTCTCCCTAAACAATATTAATAAAAATCAAAAGCGTACACCTTTCGATTACCTAACTCGTAGGTCACAAAAGATCTGACAGTTGCGCTTGAGCAAAAGATAATCCGACGGTTGCGCTTAGTCACGAAACACCAAGGGTAAGTCTAAGAAGATTAATTGTGCTTCCACCAGGGATAATACAATGGTAGGGCATATCACAAAGTGGTCAACCCATGAAAGGGCCCTATCCAAGTCAAAATCAAATACACCCCACATACAAGTAGATCCAATGATTGTGCTCGGGTATGATTGATCTAATGGTCGTGCTTCAAAAGAGTTACTCGAAGGTTAAAAGAGGGTTCATTAAAGTAATAATAAAAATATCGACGGATGCGCTTGATCCTACCAAAATCCAATGGATGATATTTCACAAAGCTATTAAAGGTGGACAAGTCGAATGAAGACAAAAAGTCAATCCGACGATCGCATGCAATCAAGAAAAGATCTAATGGTAGCGCTTTATCTGAACAAGTGCCCATTAAAGGAATATGATTACATCACAATCTGATGGTAGCGCTTGACCAATTTAAATCTAACGACCATGATCTAATCAAAGCCATACAAAGAACAAGAGCATCCATCGTTGATCGATCCAATGATCGCTCTTGTACCAAGAAAGATTCGATGGCAGCGCTCCATCAAAGCTATCATCCTTTAAGAAGGGGATTATATTAAAAAAATTTTAATAATTAATGTTTTATAATCGAATGGTTGCACCTATCCCTGATTTAATCCAATAGTTACGCTTTAATCGAGACCATCAGAGGAGATCAAGGGTCGATAAAAAAAATCTGAATCTATCAGATCCGATGATCGTGGTGAATCTTGACCATATCCGATGGCCGCGCTTGGCCAATCTACCTGGATGTTAAGAACTGATCGAACAGAAGCATAGGGTTACATAATTAATCAAATGGTAACCCACTGATGAGATAATATGATTATTAAAAGCGTGTATTAAAACGAAGGTTAAGCAATGGTTTGATTATTCTTTCATAACTAGTATTCAACATAAGGATAAGGCCCAAACTTAATTTTAAATCAAATATTAATAAATGCAATAGGATGGAAGCCTTGATCTAACGCTTATTATAAGATTGATTAATCAGTAAAATGCCAAGATATCCTCTATACTGTGCATGATTATTATTGGCACGTACCTTCGATATTACAGGGCTAACATTTTTACAGGTCTGAAAGTATCGAGCCAGGATGCCCAATGCATATCTACGTCCAGAGGTAATCACGAGTTGAAAAATCCTATAAGTCCGCATCCTAGTGAATGAATCATACGGTTAGATATCCCAAAAGAGGGTGGCCATTCTCTAAGGCACTCAAAACAAGGACCAATACAAAAAACCAGGTGATTACCAGTTCACGAGAACATACACTAAGCCAAGAAAAAAAGGGGGGCCCTACGAAGAAAAATAAAATCATTACAGCAAGGCAAAACACATAGTACCAATAAAAAGCCAATGGACACCATAGAATCAGGTAATGACCAGGGAAGGAAAGGTTCGAACAGTCAAAACAAATCTAGCATATGGTACCGAGACGAGCCTAATACGGACTGATCCAAAAACAAATCCTGACGCTCAAGCCGAGGATCAAATTATGAGGACAATGGAGTATCATACGATAAAATAAAATAAACCTTTTTGAACGAGCTCATGCCCAGGTCCTCAACTTATAAAAGGGATAGTGAAGGGCAGCTAAAGAAGCATCATAGAGAAAAATGATAGAGTGCACAATGCATGAGTACAATCGTTTCCTCCACACTTTAGAAGATGAAGAAAGTGCATGAAGAAGCAAGTTATGGCTTCGGCCTTTCACTCCGCTTCGATGGAATATAGTTACATAGGGGACACTCCGAAGGAGTATAGTTAGGGAAGCTACGTATATGTGCTTCCAGATCTTGTTTTCCATTCCCTCCTTCCTCCTACTTATCACTACCCCCCTCTTTCTAGGCATTCTCTCTTGACCGCCCCCATCGTTCTCCCCACATAGCACCATCTCACCACCATCCATTGTGTGAAGCCACCCCCTTCACTCTCTCCTCCCTCGTAACCACCATGTAACCAATGCCATCCCATCCTTTCGACCCTAGCACACCACTTCTTCCCTTCACCATCACGTCGGGTCCATCCTTCATCATCTTGATCTGTGGCTGCCTGGTCGAATTTCCATTGCATATCCACCTGACCAGGGCAAGCAAGAAGTAGCAGAATATACCTAAGTATAGATGCATTGCATAACTAAGTAAAAGAAGAAAAACAAGTGTGTCGAATCTATTTGGCACAAGAGCTCCCTTCAATCCAAGAGTAAATCATAACAAGAAATCCAGAGCTGAGCCAGTTGTACTAATTTGGAAATCAAATCAGATAGCGACAGGTGTAAGGCTAGGATTGTACCAAAAATAATAGATTCAAGAACTAGAGGCTACAAAAGGAAGCAACTATGGTCAGAATCTACATCAAGCATTAGATAGCATTTTTTCTAAGAGGTATACTTGAGTGCCCTACTAGTTGTGTTGTTGTATCTCCTTTTTGTGTCTATTTTCTTTGCCATCCCTTATTCTTCCCTTTGATGTGCAGGATTTTGATAGGAAAGTGCTCAAGAAGTTGAGATTATTTCCTATCCTATTGAGCCTGAGATTCAGAGACTCTACTATTGCCATATTGGAACAAGGAGAGTATGAGAGACCTATTACATTATTTGAATAGAGTTTCTTCATTGTATTGATACATTTCTTTGAGAAAAATAGAGTTAAAAGGCATTCTGCCCACTCTACATGTAATTTACTAGAAAATCAATATAATTATGGGTTTCATTCTTGTTAATTCCTTGTCTTAGTTCTATATGTTACTACGTAATGTATTATATTATTTGAATGTGTTATGTACGTTTCTATCATTGGCCAACTGTTACGTCTGTTATGATATTCAAATGGACATGATAGTGTCGATTCTTTCTCAATCTCTTTCTTTCTTTCTCATATTAAAAATGTTGTTAAATTGCTATAACAACCCAATGAATCTAGGCACCGGTCTATATAAGGCATAAGAATTGGTTATTTTATTTGCTTGATCATTATTAATGCATATAGTATAATTCTAATCTAGAGCGTGTAATAATCGTAAAGTCATAAGATTACCATTAGGGTTTCCTTACCCATTATGTAGTTTCTCCTGTAGCAATAGTTATTTTAAATCAGAATGAAGAGGCAGGTTGACTAGAGCCTGTAATAGCTCATTGGTTTCAAATGGTTTCTTGTAGCATGACAATCGAATCCTATGGATGCAAGAAATGGTTCCAATAGTTTTTTGGCACCGTTGTTGGGGAGGACTTGATAAAAATATTTGATTATCTTCTTAATAGTTTTCTTTCAATGATTATATTTTAATCAACGGGTGACCAATTAGAATAAAGAACCTTCGTTTTAATTTTTACGTTTTTATGTTCTTTATTTTCTTTCTTGCCCGTGTTTTTCAATTACTTTTGAAGTGAGTTTATGAGTTTCTTGATTTTCTTGAATTACTCCAAGAAACATCCCTTGTGAGGCTGAGTGTTAAATATCAAGCAATCTTGATAAGCACATATGTTCTTTCTGCACTACCGGTGCTAGCGACTCTATCTGGACAAACCCAAAAAAAAAAATCAAGAAAGAAGGAGAACATGTTGGCGCACACCAGGAGAAGCGGTAAGGAGCTATTTTTCGAATTTGAGAATCTAGAGGTATTTACCCATAATCAGAAAATCCCACTTCTTAAGAGTACCGTGTATGAGAATAAATCTTATTTTAGTAGCATAAAGTATGTAAAGAATAATAGAATTCAAGATACTATTGTTGTTGATATTATTGTAGATGAAATTTTAAATGCTACTATAGAAAACACATTAGAATCATCTCAGTATTCTGATCCTGTAGATTTTAATATAGGATTAAATAATTCAGGCTATACCTAGGCATCCCAAACCCATATTCCTGTAAGTATTGCTGCTATGAATTTGAATCCTATAGTAACAATGGCCTAGGCTAATGTTCATTTATGGAGAACTAATATATATAGGCCTTTTGTGTTACCCATAAATTTAAATGCCTTACCCAGTAAATCTCACAAGTACCTTCCAAAATTCTTAGGAAATAATGAAGAGAAGATCAATAGTTTTATGGTAGAGGTTTGAACACGAAGATGTAGTCTTAAGACTATTTTTACAAACTTTAGAAAAAGATGCTAGAGAATGGTTCAATTCTCTTCCTAATGATGACATCCCAGACTTCACTAAAATGGAAGCTATTTTTCTAAATAAATATGGGGAAAGAAAAAATGAACAATCTCTGTTAACAGAATTGGCCACTATGAAGAAAAAATAAAATGAGGTTGTTAGTGATTTCAATAGAAGATTCTCAAAAACCAGAAACAAAATCCTTGACAATCTTAGACCTAATGATATTCAATCTATTTGTTTTTATAAGAATGCTTTTCAAGGAGAGTTTAACTATGAGCTAAGGCAGGAACAAGCCACTACCATTGATAGTTGTATGGAGAAAGCAATGGATATAGAAAGAAACATGCTTGACAGTGGTAAGATGAAGCCTTACTCCCTAGAAGTCAATATACCTGAAAGAAAGCCTAAAAGGGTAGCATTTGATATACAAAGAAGAACTAAAATTGATCCAATGGAGAATTTGACAAATCAAATGACTGAGATGTTCAATACCATGAATAACAGGTTAGCAAGAATTGAAAGAAATAATGGTAATAATGGTGAATCATCACAAACAGAGCGACCACATGTTGACAACCGTCCTCCCTTTAAGGAAAACTTCAATAGAAATTGGGGAAACAATAATGGTTTTGAAGAAGGAAATAGGAGTAGGAATAATGGGAACAATAACTGGAAAAACAAAGACTCTAACAGAGATCAGAACAATGTTCCTAACCCAATACCATCTGCTAACATAGAAGAAGGATTCCCCTATTTTTGTTCTACTTGTGATGCACCACACAATCTTGATGCATGTGGAATTTACATGTTGATTCAGAAGAGGATATAAGAATCAATGCTTGTTGGTCTGTAGAAGATGAATCTAGAGAAAGGTTATTTAAAAAGAATATGGATAAGTATACTTCAAATCATCATCCTCAAATCTTAGTAGTTGAAGGTACTAAAATCTTACAGAAACCACATGAGTCAAGATATGACAAAATGAAGCAAGGGAAATTAATCCCCACTGCTCAAGAAGTTGAAGAATTAGAGGCTACCCATACTTTGAATTTAAGAAATAGAACTATCCCAGATCAGACAGAGAAAGCCTCTACAAGTGAAACAAGAAAACAAACTTTCACAAATAAGAATATCAGTAAAGAGAAAACTGATAGAATCCTCAAAAAGATTACTCTTGAAGTAATAGAATTAGAGGAAGAGATTCCCAAAGAAGAAAGTAATAGACCACTGGATATAAGGAAGATAGAATTTGATGCTAGATCAAAACTCAGTAAGCAAAATGTTAACATCACATTTGGAGAACTTATGAAAGTTCAACAATATAGAGAACAAGTCTACAGAGCATTTGGACTAGTGGAACAAAAAGAAGACCCAACTTGCCATGCTGCTAGACAAAATCCACATGATGCAAGATCACCATCCTCTATCAGACCCTTCTATGTATCATTGAGGTATAATTCACATGAAGGGGAAAGGTATGTGATTCATAATTGCATGTTAGACAATGGAGCCTCACACAATATCATGCCCAAATTAATAGCTGATCAAATGGGATTAATCTACACAAGAGATTCTGCCCCTATTTTTGTAATGGATAGTAGACAAATTCCTTGTGTAGGGGTGATAATAGGATTTTTGGTTTTCTTGGACCAACACCCAAAAAAGGGCATAGTCATGGATGTTGCAGTAGTTGATGTTGACCCATTCTTCTCTTTATTACTCAGTAGACATTGGGCAGAACAACTAGGAGGTTCAATCCAATTGGACTGGTCCTATGCCACAATACTAATAACGGATAATGAGAACATAATATTATGAAGGGAACCATTTAAAAAGCATTATGTAGAATTAATTCAAATAGATGAAACCATGATAAACTTATTAAGCTCTATGGAAGAAAAAGGATTGGGAGTTTACTCCATATGGCACAACCCATTCCTGGTGGAAGTACCAAAAGCAAAGAATATGGATCCAAAAGTTATGAAAATGGTAGATGCTGAATCAGATAGAGTATTAACCCAATAAATATGGACCATGTCTTTTGATGGAGCTAAATCCCAATCTGGAGCAGGTGTAGGTGTTAATTTGATTGATATAAAAGGAAATTATCTTGGTATCTCTTACAGACTAGAATTTCCTTGCACAAACAATGTAGTTGAGTATGAAGCTTTATTTCTAGGGTTAAGGAAAGCAAAAGAATTAGGTATTAGCTACTTATTTGTAACAGGGGATGCAAAACTTATTATACAACAAATCAAAGGTAAATATCAAACCAAGCATCCTAGGCTTAAGCAATATAAAAATGCAGTATTGGAAGAAATTGAAAAATTCTTAGCTTTCAATATCTCATTTATTCCAAGAGAACAAAATCATGTTGCAGATCTCTTAGCTATGAATACCTCAAGCCTAGATCACCTAGAGATAACTACAGACTATATGGATAGATTCCCAACTATTTCAATCTATAAGCCTTCTGTGCCAGATAACATAGTTTACCTACAAGTCTTTCAAGATGATATAGATATTAAAGATTTTATGACTCTACAAAATCAATATGCAGATATAATCTATGATGAAAAGGATGAGGAAAAGCTAAAAGAACAAATAGGAGAACCAGTAGAAGTAATTCAATTGAAAATAAATAAGATACCTAAAGGATTAGTTTCTCTAGAAAGTCTATTTGATGATTTTGACAAAGCTTACAAGCCTTTAAGCAGAGAAGTAATATTTGAAGACATTAACATTGGTACAATGAGAGAACCCAAAATAGTAAAGATAGACAAGGCCTTACCTACAAAAGAAAATGTTGGATACATCAGTTTCTTAAAGAAGAATAAAGAACATTTTTCTTGGACTTATGAAGACCTTAAAACCTTCAAAACAGATGTGATGACACACATAATACCCCTGAAGGAAGATTCCAAGCCATTTAGACAGAAATAGAGGAAGTACAACCCCACTCTACACCCAATAATGCAAAAGGAAGTACAAAAATTGCTAGATTCTAAAATAATCAAAAAGGTAAGATTTTCTTCTTGGATATCCAATTTAGTACGTAAAAAAAGAATGGTGATATCAGACTGTAGACTTCAAAAAATTAAATAAGAATTCATTGAAAGACAATTACCCATTGCCCAATATGGAACAACTATTGCAAGCAATAGTTGGTTCAACTAGATTATCCTTGTTAGATGGATTTTCTAGATACAATCAAATTCAGATTAATCTAGAAGACAGACATAAAACCACATTCACTACACCTTGGGGCACATTTGAATATTTAAGAATGCCTTTTGGATTGATGAATGCAGGTGCTACTTTTTAGAGGGCAATGGATTTTGCCTTCAAAGGATTAATGTTCAAAATAGTAGTTGTCTACTTGGATGATATCATAGTATTCTCTAAAAATCTAGAAGATCATTTAGAACATTTGGCTACAGTTTTTGCTCGATGCAAAGAATTTGGAATTTCTCTAAATCCAAAGAAGTGCATATTCGGGACTACACAAGGAAAGTTGTTAGGTCATATAGTTTCAGAAAAAGGAATAAACATTGATCCAGAAATAATTGAAGCTATTTCCAAAATTCTCCCTCCTAGAAATTTAAAAGGTGTTAGGTCATTCTTTGGCAAAATAAATTTTATCAGAAGATTTGTTTCAAATTTTGTAGAGATGACCAAACCCATAAATGATATGGTTAAGAAAACTGGAGAAATAAAATGGACAGCAGAAAATATGGAAGCATTCAATAGAATAAAAGAAGCCATTTCTATTACTCCAACCCTAAGCTGCCCTGACTATTCTAAAGATTTTAACATTTATTCATATGCATCTGAACATTCAATTGCTACAGTTCTTTCACAAAAATATGATGAAAATAATGAAAGGCCAATAGCCTTCATGAGTTCAGGTCTGAAAGGAGCACATCTTAAATACACCTTACTGGAAAAGTATGCTTATGCAATTATTCAATCTTTAGAACATTTCAAAGGTATATTTGGTTCAAACAAAGTTTACTATTGCATCCCTTTCATAACAATAAAAGATGTTTTTACCCAATCTGAGCCATTAGGAAGGCCAACAAGATGGATGGTGAAACTTTTGCAATATGATGCTGAGTTCAAAATAGTCAAAACTATAAAAGGACAGGGCTTAGCCAAATATCTGGCATATAAAGGAGAGGACTCTAACAATGTCATCATAGTAGATGAAATGTATGATAACAGAAGAATCAATAATCAAGAATGTAAATGGTATGATGAAATTATGGCATATCTACAAACTCTATCTTTTCCCAGAGATATATCAACAAATAGAATGAGGTCTGTGAAATATTATGTGCAGGATGGTGTGCTTTACTGGAAGCACCTAGATGGAGTGTTATTAGTCTGTTTATATGAAAATGAAGTCCCAAAAATAATTAATGAATTTCATAATGGTTTATGTGGAGGACATTTTGCTCCAAAAGCCACAACTAATAAAATAATGAGAGCAGGATATTATTGGCCTTCCATTTTTAAATATGTATATAAATATGTTAGGAACTGTCATAACTGCCAGGTTTTTGCAGGAAAGAAGCAACTAGCAGCCATGCCCCTCAAGCCAGTAATCATTGAGGCACCCTTTGCCCAATGGGGTATTGACCTAATTGGAGAGATCAAGCCAAATTCATCTGGCCAGCACAAGTGGATCATAACTGCAACATATTACTTTACAAAGTGGGTAGAAGTTGCACCTCTAAGGACATCCACAACTACCACCATCATCAAATTCTTGGAAGAAAACATTCTAACCAGGTTTGGAGTTCCTCAAAAACTGGTTACAGATAATGCACAGTATTTTGTTTCATATGAAATGGTAGAGTTTTATGCTGAATATGGAATTGAACTATCCCATTCTGCTAATTATTACCCCCAAGGAAATGGTCTTGCTGAGTCATCAATTAAAAATGTAATAACTAGAATAAAAATATCATTGGGTAAGAACAAAAGGGGATGGGATAGTGAACTCAAATTTGCTCTATGGGCTGATAGGTTGTCTGTTAAAAGAAACATAGGAAGGACTCCCTATGAGATGGTATATGGAGAGAAAGCCTTATTACCCTCAAGAATAGAAAAATTGGCACTTTCCCTCTTGTTGCAGGATCATGAAGACCCCAACCCTTTACAAAGAAGGCTTGACCACATTGTCCTGTTAGAAGAGCAAAGAAGAGAGACCCTTAATAGAATGATGGAACAAACCCAAAAAACCATGAAATTGTTTAATAAGAAAGCCAAGGGTACTCCTTTTTCTCAAGGAGATATAGTCATCTATTGGGATCCTAAAAATGATAAGCATGGTGAAAAAGGAAAATTCGAACCAAAATGGATTGGTCCATACCAGATAGCCCATGTTATAGGGTAGAATACTTACAAGTTGCAGACTTTGTAGGGAGAACTAATGGCTATCCCTATTAATGGCCAACACCTCAAGATGTACAATCCCTGTTGAAGGTGAAAATAATAAAAAAAAAAATGGAAAAACCCAAAAAACCCAAGAGTGATGTATTTTGTTATTTTGTGTACTAGATAAGCTTTTCTTTTATTGTTAATTGTGAGTTTGTTGTACACATGGTATTCTATGTTTGATGAGTATACATTATTGTTGATTCCTCCAAAAACAAAAAGAAAAAAAGAGATTTATTTTAGACTCTGATGAGGGCTACAATTTCTTAAAAAAAATATGAGTGTTTATGCAATAGTTATCTGATATGAGATAAAACAGAATGAAAACAGAGCTGATTGAAACATCATGTCAAAAGCCTCACATTACAAATGATACTTAAGGTGACTTCAAAGGTCCAAAGAACCGAGTTATCTTTGAGAGGGTGGTTGAGCCAAAAATCATTACACTCATCCTTTTAGCCAAAAACTAATCCTCAACTCAGGCATACTCTTTGCACAATTTGCTTATATATCCAAGTACTTCTCAAATGAGAAAGAAAAATAAAAATAAAGTAAATTGAGTCACTGCTTGAGATATCTTGGAAAACCTCTACCGGGGCTATAGACGCTTGACTAGCAGTAGGGTAAAATCGGATGGGATTAGAAGCAACTCCATCGGGGCTATAGACGCTTGACTAGTAGTGGAGCCCTACAGAATGGTGAAAATTTTTAAGAGTGAAATCACATATTAGGCTTAACTATTTTTCTCAGATATGACAAAGTTCTGAAAGACTTAGAAATCAAAATGAATGCACAAACACACACATGGGCCAAAGCATGATGAAGCAAATGGCTTTGACAAAATTTTGTGTAATCATATCCTATGACTTAGCTAAAACAAGCATTACAATATATCTAAAAAACTCATCTGTTTCTAAAATTCTGACCCTAGTTTCCAAAGTGAATAAAAGGAATTACAGTTTTTCAATACTCTATTACTTTGATGTCCTATTGTTTGTACAGTTTTTCAGTTTAAAAATTGTTATGTTTTGTTTTTCAAGCTTTGCTTAGTAGTCAAGATGATTTGAATTTTTTTCCAAAATTGCAATAAAACCAAGAGATTCTATAATTCTCAAGTACCTCATGTTTTCAGCACATTATCCCACTCAGAGCCTATATTGGAGCCAAAATTGACTCAACATCTGAAAACCCCCAAATTTAAATTTTTGGTTTTCAATAAAATTAACAGAAGATTGCTAGCCTCTGTTGCATTTTTCATCTGAGAAGTTGACTTCCGTATTTTTGAAAATTTGAAATTAACCTAAGCCTTTTTGGTTTTGATTTGACCTTATGGCCATTGTTTTATCATGTAAAAAATCATTAAGGTCAAAATTTTTGAGCACCTGATACCATGGCAAAATCATAAAAATACCTGACTTCAAAGTAAGGGTCATGGCAATCACAATAATCGGACCTAAGCCTAATGAATAAACTCTTAAGTCCTAAAGTATTAGAAAAAGATAAATCAAGGCCTAATGATGAAACACCATGGTCTAAAGTCCAAAAACCTAAGGTTTGAAAAAAGGTCTTAATTAAAATCCTCAAGGGTATGCGCCCCATTGCATTAAAAATCGAGCACCTTAAAACAGATCTAAGGGCAGCGCTCCATCAAAGAAAATCCAATAGACGTGCTTGCTTTGATTAAAAACTCTTTAAAATATTGTGGTCAAAGGAATTAAAGTCTAAAGTTTTGAAAGAAAAATTAATCAAAACATTAAGGGTATGCACCCCCTTTAATTAAGCAGTGAGCTAATCAGGTAAATCTGACGATAGCGCTTAATCAAGATCTGATCCGACGATAGCACTCTCATGAAAGGTGCATTAAAAAAGGCTAAAGACCATAAGATTAATTAAAATGGATAAATAAGATTAGTGAGGGTCTAATGCATTGGATAATTATCCCCCTTTCATCTTAATCAAAGGTTAAAATCAAGTACCCCTTGGTAACTAACCCCGTAGGTTGAAAGAGATCAATGACCGCACCAATCTTGATCGAGATCCGACGGTTGCGCTCAAACCAAAATCCAAACGTTGAATGGTAAGAGTATCAGGTAACATAAAGTTGGGGCCATGATTAATCATGCATTAGCAAGGGTTTAATAATTACCCCTTTTGGCTTAATCCGAGATTAATGGAATACGATGATGCACCCCTTTCGGTTATCAAGTGTGCATATTACTAGAGATCTTAGGGCAGTGCCTCATCAATGAGAAATCGGACGGATGTGCTCGATTTGATAAACACCATGGTCTAAAAATGCAAAATCCTAAGTACGATGGTCGAGGAAGATCCAATGATCGCGCTTGATCAAGGATTGATCCAACGGATGCACGTTTGCCACAAACCACCAAGGTAAACCAAGGTATTTTCACAAGGTTATGATTAAACCATGCATGAAATGGAAAGAAATCAATGGATGCACTCTTTCATGAAAAAATCGGATGGTAGCGCTTGCTTCAAATAAACAAAGGTAAATCAGGTGGTAAGAAAAGATTTGATTAGTCAAGTTTAATCATGTTTAGTGAGGGCCCTAACATGTTACTAATCATCTCCCTTTCTCCCTAAACAAGATTAATAAAAATCAAAAGCGTACACCTTTCGATTACCTAACTCGTAGGTTACAAAAGATCTGATGATAGCGCTTGAGCAAAATTCAATCCGATGGTTACGCTTAGTCATGAAACACCAAGGGTAAGTCTAAGAAGATTAACCATGCTCATGATTAAAGCCTGTGCAGGTTTAAGGAATATCAATGGATGCGCTTCCACTAGGGATAATCCAATGGCAACGCATATCACAAAGCGATCAACCCATGAAAGGGCCCTATCCAAGTCAAAATCAAATACACCCCACATACAAGTAGATCCAATGGTTGCGCTCAGGCATGATTGATCTAATGATCGCGCTTCAAAAGAGTTACTCGAAGGTTAAAAGAGGGTTCATTAAAGTAATAATCAACAAATATCGATGGATGCACTTGATCTCACCAAAATCCAATGGATGATATTTCACAAAGCTATTAAAGGTGGTTGAATGAAGACAAAAAGTCAATCCGATGATCGCATGCAATTGGGAAAATATCTAACGATAGCACTTTATCTGAATAAGTGCCCATTAAAGGAATACGATTACATCACAATCTGATGGTAGTGCTTGACCAATCTAAATCTAATGACCATGATCTAATCGGAGCCATACAAATAACAAGAGCATCCATCATTGATCGATCCAACGATCATGCTTGTACCAAGAAAGATCTGATGGTAGTGCTCCATCAAAGCTATCATCCTTTAAGAAGGGGGTGATTATATCTTCATCGGATGGTCACGCCTTTGCCTATCAGATCCAACGGCTTGATTGGATTAAAAATATGAACAATGTTCTAATGATCAATTGACCAAGTGGTCTTTGACCAAGATCGAACGGCCATGCCTATTCCCGATTTAATCCAATGGTTATGCTTAAATCGAGACCATCAGAGGAAACTAAGGGCCGATAAAAAGAGCATGAATCTATCAGATCCAATGATCGCGGTGAATCCCGACCATATCTGATGGTCGCGCTTGGCCAATCTACCTGGACGTTAAGAACTGATCGAACGAAAGCGTAGGGTTACATAATTGATCGAACGGTAACCCACCGATGAGGTAATATGATTATTAAAAGCGTGTATTAAAATGAAGGTTAGCAATGGTTTGATTATTCTTTCATAACTAGTATTCAACATAAGGATAAGGCCCAAACTTAATTTTAAATCAAAAATTAATAAACGCAATAGGATGGAAGCCTTGATCTAACGCTTATTATAAGATTGGTTAATCAGTAAAATGCCAAGATATCCTCTATACTATGCACGATCATTATTGGCACGTACCTTCGATATTATAGGGCTAACATTTTTACAGGTCTAAAAGTATCGAGCCAGGATGCCCAATGCATATCTGCGTCCAGAGGTAATCACGAGTTGAAAAATCCCATAAGTCCACATCCCAGTGAACGAATCATATGGTCAAATATCCCAAAAGAGGGTGGCCATTCCCTAAGGCACCCAAAACAAGGACCAATACAAAAAACTAGGCGATTACCAGTTCACGAGAACATACACTAAGCCAAGAAAAAAAGGGGGGTCCTACGAAGAAGAACAAAATCATTGCAGCAAGGCAAAATGCATAGTACCAATAAAAATCCAATGGACACCATAGAATCAGGTAATGACCAGGGAAGGAAAGGTTCGAACAGTCAAAACAAATCTAGCATATGGTATCGAGACGAGCCTAATACGGACTGATCCAAAAATAAATCTTGATGCTCAAGTCGAGGATCAGATTATGAAGATAATGGTGTATCATACGATAAAATAAAATAAACCTTTTTGAACGAGCTCATGCCTAGGTCCTCAACTTATAAAAGGGATAGTGAAGGGCAGCTAAAGAAGCATCACAGAGAAAAATGATAGAGTGCACAATGCATGAGTACAGTCGTTTCCTACTCTACAACTTCAGAAGATGAAGAAAGCGTGCGAAGAAGCAAGTTATGGCTTCGGCCTTTCACTCCGTGCTTCGATGGAATATAGTTACATAGGGGACACTTCGACGGAGTATAGTTAGGGAAGCTACATATATGTGCTTCCAGATCTTGTTTTCCATTCCCTCCTTCCTCCTACTTATCACTACCCCCCTCTTTCTAGGCATTCTCTCTTGACCGTCACTGCCCCCAAAGATTGTACCAAGAATAATAGATTCAAGAACCAGAGGCTACAAAAGGAAGCAACCACGATCAGAATTTGCATCAAGCATTTAGATAACATTTTTGCTAAGAGGTATACTTGAGTGCCCTGCTAGTTGTGTTGTTGTATCTCCTTTTTGTGTCTATTTTCTTTGCCATCCCTTATTCTTCCCTTTGTTGTGCAGGATTTTGATAGGAAAGTGCTCAAGAAGCTGAGATTATTTCCTGTCCTATTGAGCCTGAGATTCAGAGACTCTATTGTTGCCATATTGGAACAAGGAGGGTAGGAGAGACCTGTTACATTATTTGAACAGAGTTTCTTCATTGTATTGATACATTTCTTTGAGAAAAATAGAGTTAAAAGGCATTCTGCCCACTCTGCATGTAATTTACTAGAAAATCAATACAATTCTGGGTTTCATTCCTATTAAATTCCTTGTCTTAGTTTTGTGTGTTACTGCATAATATATTACATTATTTGAATGTGTTACGTACATTTCTGTCGTTGGCCAACTATTACGTCTGTTATGATATTCAAATGGACATGATAGTGCCGATTCTTTCTCAATCTCTTTCTTTCTTTCTCATATTAAAAATGTTGTTAAATTGCTATAACAACCCAATGAATCTAGGCACCGGTCTACATAAGGCATAAGAATTGGTTATTTTTATTGCTTGGTCATTATTAATGCATATAATATAATTCTAATCTGGAGTGTGTAATAATCGTAAAGTCATAAGATTACCATTGGGGTTTCCTTACCCATTATGTAGTTTCTCCTATAGCAATAGTTGTTTTAAATCAGAATGAAGAGGCAGGTTGACCAAAGCCTGTAATAGCTCGTTGGTTTCAAATGGTTTCTTGTAGCATGACAATCGAATCCTATGGATGCAAGAAATGGTTCCAACACTAATATAATGAGGAAACAAGTGGAAATACTTTTTATGTGCTAACACATGCTATAATATATATATATATATATATATATATATATATATATATATATATATATATATATATATATATATATATATATATACGTATTTAATGAATTGCAAAGCATGTGATAATATTATGGATGAAGGATGATAACATGATATATGAGGGTGAATCTAATAATGTATGAGGGGAACATAATAATTATTAATGGATGGAGTGGAGGCTTTGATGAATATGAATGGTAAAATGATAATATTATGGTAAAAATGGAGATGATAAGAATGAATTTGTGAAGGATATTTTTGCATGAATTAAGCACAAGATGACCAAGACCTATATCTTCCATGACCATGGAGACTCTTTTGGACTTTCATGATCTTCCTAAGATTTTTTTACTCCTAGAAGTACCCTCAATTTGTTTGAAAATTAGGGGTGTAATATAAGTTGAGAGTTTTTTAAGCCCAACCACTAGATAGGCCAACCATGCCCAAAATGGGTAGGATAGGTTAGGATATGCTAGGTGGCAAAAATAAGCCAAGAAATTCAAAATGAGCAAGGTAATATATAAATCAAGGTGATTCAAGTTACTTCTCAAGAAATGGAAAGCCTGATTTGTCAGAAGAAAGAATAATTTGAAGTCATTCACCCTACCCTTGACTTAATGTCAGAGTATTTTGAAGAGATGCAGAACCAGGAAGTGTTGTTAAATGATAGGGCTGCGATCGAGTGTAACATCGAATTCATCAAAGCAGCTATGTTTAGATCAAACATGGGAAGATGGCTCAATAATTTTATAGAATTTTTTAGCCTGTTGGATGACAACAAAAAAATTGGTAGATATAGGATTGTCTCTAGAAGAATTTTTAGAAGCTGCTAGTATAGAGGACCTCCTAAAAGAAAAAATAGAATACTTTGATTGTGATCTTGATGATGAGCCAAAAATGACTAGAAAAACCACTTTCTTAGTGAATACTGTGGAAATGTTGATCACCCAGTATGAAAAAAGCAAAAATTATATTAGCATACAGAAAAACAGGGTTCTGTAGGAGATGAATATGCTAAGATTTACTATGAATTTTAACACTGATGCTTGGAGAATGATTGGAAAAAATATCATATGGTTGTATCAAGGGAAAAAAGGAAAATAAATTCAAATATGTAGCCTACAGCTAGAAATGAGCTCACCTCCTAGAGATGGAGAACAAGATGATCAGGAAGGAGAAACATCCAAAACATAAATTCAATCAGAAAGCCAAGAAGAAATAGAAAAAGGAGGAACTAAAGAGAGGAGAGTAGAAGAAGGAAGCCCCCTAGGCACTGATATCACCAGTTGAAAAATTTAAACAAAAAATTCAAATAAGGGTAGACAGTATGAAGAAAAGAGATAATAGGAACCATTTGTATTAGTTTTAAAGATAAAATTAGATGGTGATAAGTGTAAATCCAGGATTAGGCCAAAAATAATAGATTTGAGAACTAGAAGCTAGAATCTGCATCAAGCATCTAGAGATAGCTATTTTGCTAAAAGGTATACTTGAGTGCCCATTTGAGTTATGTTGTTGAATTCCCTTTGTGTCTATTTTTGAGAGCCCCTTGGATGCTAGCCGACCTATTTCACAGCAAGGAGATTGCAACATAAGATTTTTCCTAGGAGTACCAAGTGGACTAGCAATCTTGGAAAGTTGATATGCCTAAGGGTATACTACTCCTCCGACTTACTAACCTAGTTAGTCGTGGCATACGATGAGAAAACCAAGACATTTCAAAACAATAGGGATAGACCAGTGTTCAGTATCACGACCAAACACATCACACAAGTCTTCAAACTGGTGCCCTCTAATACTCAACCGGTTAAATAGGTAATTGAAAGGTAGTCTCGAATGTTACCAAATTTAGATATTTTAAGATCATTTTTTGAAGAACATGATAAAATAGTTGATAAGTTTCCCATCAGAAAAAAATGATTTCAAACCATTGATTCGAGATTTCTGTGATATGATTAACATTGCTTTAGGAGTACAAGACCTTAGTATAGTGGGTAGAAAAGTATTGCATTTAGTAGAATAGAGTAATAGGGCAATGGGCACCCTAATTTACACCTGGGAACAAGAATTGAGTGATAAAATGCACTCACAGTTGTCATAATTAAAGGAAAGCTATTTTGAAACAAAGACAAGAGATGCCTATCTTTTCTAACTACTCCATCCTCATACACCTACTAGCGGGACAATTAGGAGAGGAAATCTAAAATATAGTCAAGGCCATCGAGAGTCCTTATGTTCATACTAGTTTTTGGAGGATACACGAAGGTCGTGCCCACATGGGTTGGTTTTGTGATATTTTTCATGATTGAGATTCACTAGATTCTAACTGGTTTCCTCCTTGAGAGACTAGGCCCTAGGGTAAGAGCTTTCATAAAGAAAAAGGACATAGGAGATTATTTCTTCTCTAAGGGGTTCACATACATTTGGCTCTATGGAGCTAATATCCCCCCGAAAATGTTGCCCACATATTGTCCCTTATCTCTGGCTGCCCTAGAGCTGTGTAGACAAGTGGTTGAAGAGGCTAAAATGAGATTGGTGAAGAAGCACGACAAGGTTCCATGGCTTAGTGTCCCTTACAAATTTGGAAGTTATATATTTATAGGGTATTCAGCTTTACTCAAAGGAATGTATGATTTAGATCTCATGGATTTTGAAGATATAACCTGGAGACCTTACGATCTAGATAAGAATTCTGAGAGGTTAATGAAAAATTGCGAATACACCTAGGTTGAACATAGGAAATATGCTTACGAGGAAGAATTATTGGATGCTATAGATAAAGGGAAAGACTTGAAGACAGTATGGGATAAGTACCCCTTTGAAAAAATGGGCAATTCGTAAGTGCGGAAATCCTGTGATTACCCCCCTGAATTAATTTCAGTCAAAAGAGTTTGAGTGGAATCTACGACCCCCCTCCAGAAGCCACCCAAGTAATCAGAGAAGACCCCTTATTAGAATTTATAGAAGATGATCAAATGGAAGTCACTATGAGATCTACAAATGTTATAGAATGACAAGTCCAAGCCCCTAATGAAACTCACCTTAGAATAGAGGAAGCGCCCAACACTTCCCAAAAAGTCTCTATAAGCCTGAGTATAAAAAAAGGAAAGGAGGTAGTTGATGCACCTATTCAGGAGCTGACTTCTCCTCAGTAGGCTATAGTTCTAATCTCTAGCCAATATTAGTAGTAACCCGTGTGTTGAAGTTAGCCCCTAGAGCCATTCCCAACTCTTTGAAGATAAAAGACAAGGAGATAAAAATTCCATCAGTAATAAAAATCAACATGAGAAGAGTAGGTGGATTTGGGGGTATCTTTAGAGATCTCAGAGTTAAGAAGCAAATAATTTTATCTGCTCCATAAATAAAGAAGCCTAGACTGTCACTGCCCTCCACGAATGTTGTTTTGGAAATATCTGAAGAACAAATAGTTTTTAGTGCTACTTAGGAGTGTGAGCTACAAGTAGTAGTAGAATGGGAGACTAGGAAGACGATTCTGCAACTAGAGTAGAAATAGAAACTCCCAAAACAGATATGTCACAAGTGCACATACCTACCCTACAAGAGTTTATTTTTCTCAAGGTTAATGAGAGAACTAGGGAAATTTTAGTACATGAAAAATAAAGAGATATGGTCAAAGTAGCTAAAGTTGTATAAAAGCAAACTTTCGATCAGTTGCATCAGAGCAATATAGAATTAAGAAGCCAACTAGAAACAAATGATAAACAAAAAACGGAGATGTAAGCTTTAATAAATTAACTAAAGGAAGAGTTGGCACAAAAAAACACCACTATAGCCCAGCCCCCCATTGACGATGAAAATCCTAAATTATACGTATTATTTGAATACAATAAAAAGGGAGATGTCTCTTAAAAATCGAGATAATATCAATGGGATCACTGAGATGTTTAGACAAATCAAGGTGATTCAAGTTACTTCTCAAGAAATGGAAAGCCTAATCTGTCAGAAGAAAGAAGAATTTGAAGTCATTCACCCTACCCTTGACTTAATGTCAGAGTATTTCGAAGAGATGTAGAACCAGGAAGTGTTGTTAAATGATAGGGCTGTGATCAAGTGTAACATCGAATTCATCAAAGCAACTATGTTCAGATCAAACATGGGAAGATGGCTCAATAATTTTATAGAATTTTTTAGCCTGTTGGATGACATAACAGAAAAATTGGCAGATATAGGATTGTCTCTAGAAGAATTTTTAGAAGCTACTAGTATAGAGGACCTCCTGAAAGAAAAAATAGAATACTTTGATTGTGATCCTGATGACGAGCCAAAAATGACTAGAAAAACCACTTTCTTAGTGAATACTGTGGAAATGTTGATCACCCAGTATGAGAAAAGCAAAAATTATATTAGCATACAGAAAAACAGGGTTCTGTAGGAGATGAATATGCTAAGATTTACTGTAAATTTTAACACTGATGCCTGGAGAATGATTGGAAAAAAGTTCATATGGTTGTAGCAGGGGAAAAAGGGGAAATAAATTCAAATATGTAGCCTACAGCTAGAAATGAGCTCACCCCCTAGAGATAGAGAACAAGATGATCAGGAAGGAGAAACATCCAAAATAGAAATTCAGTCAGAAAGCCAAGAAGAAACAGAAAAAGGAGGAACTGAAGAGAGGAGGGCAGAACAGGGAAGCCCCTTGGGCACTGATATCACTGGTTGAAAAATTTAAACAAAAAATTCAAATAAGGGTAGACAGTATGAAGAAAAGAGATAATAGGAGCCAGTTGTATTAGTTTTAAAGATAAAATTAGATGGTGATAAGTGTAAAGCCAGGATTAGGCCAAAAACAATAGATTCGAGAACCAGAAGCTAGAATCTGCATCAAGCATCTAGAGATAACTATTTTGCTAAAAGGTATACTTGAGTGCCCATTTGAGTTATGTTGTTGAATTCTCCTTGTGTCTATTTTTTTGTCATCCCTCATTCTTCCCTTTTTTGTATAGGTTTTGATAATGTTGTGCTCGGAGAGCTGAGAATATTTCTAGTCTTTTTGAGCCAGAAGTCTAGAGATTCTCCTTGCTAACATTTTAGAAGGAATATTGAAGAAGTCTTGTTACATAATTTGAACAAAGCTTTCTCATTGTATTAAGCTGTGAAAATAGAGTTTAATGGCATTCTACCAACTCTAAATGTAATCATTATTGAAAATATTAATAAAATTATGGGTTTCAGCTTTATTATTTCTTTGTTTTTAGTTATGTGTATTTCCTCATAATAGGTTACGATATTCGAACATGTGAGCATTTCTTTCATCAGTTAACCCTTATATTGATTATGATATTTGAATGAGTTTAATGACACTCATTCTTCCTTTTTCCATTATTTATGTTCATGTCATAAATGTTGTTAAATTGCTATAACAGCCCAATTGGATAAGCACCAGTCTACATAAGGCATAATAATTAAGTTGTCTTTGCTTGGTCAAATTTATATAGATAATGTATAACTAAAATCTAGAGTGTGTAATACTTGTAAAATCATAAGTTTACCACTTGGGTTTCCTTACCCGTTTTGCTAAGTTTTCTTTAGCAATACTTCTTTTAACAAAATAAAGAGGTAGGTTGACCAGAGCCTGTAATAGCTCGTTGGTTTCAAATAATTTTTTATAGCATGATAATCAAATTATATGGATGCAAGAAATGGTTCCAATAGTTTTTTGGCGCAGTTATTGGGGAGAACTTATTAATTAGATGATTTGTCTTTTAAAAGCTTTCTTTTGAAAGATTTTTTTTAATCAACGAGTGGCCAATAGGAATAAAGAACCTATGTCTTATTTTTTACATTCTTTATTTTATGTTTCTCGTAGTTTTCAATTGTATTATGAAGTGTTTTACATTTCTTGATTTTCTTGAATTTCTTCCAAAGAACCATCCCCTATGAGGCTTAGAGTTAAGAATCAAGTAATCTTGATTACATTTTCTATTCTTTTTACACCAACATGCTGGCGAATCTGTCTGGATGAACCTAAAAATCAAAAATCAAAAATCAAAAAATAAGGAGCAGAACATGCTGGTGCACACCAGGAGAAGCGATAAGGAGTTATTCTCAGAATTTGAGAATCCAGAGGTATTTACCCATAACTAGAAAATCCCACTTTTAAGAGTACCGTATACGAGAATAAATCATATTTTAGTAGTAAAAAGTACGTAAAGAAAAATAGAATTCAAAATACTATTACTATTGATATTACTGTAGATGAAGTTTTAAATACTACCATAGAAAATACATCAGATTCATCTCAGTCCCATAGTCCTGTAGATTATAATACATAGGTAAATAATTCTTCATATTATACCTAGGCCACCCATACCCATATCTCGATAGGCGTTGCTATTGTAAATTTGAATCCCATTATACCTACAGTAACAATGGCAAATCAGCAAAATCAAAATCAAAATAATGTCCATTTGTGGAGAACTAATAGATATAGACCATTTGTTTTACCTGCAAATCTTAATGCCTTACCTAATAAATCCCACAAATACCTCTCGAAGTTCTTATAAAATAATGCAGTAACTAGAGAAGACCACATCAAAAGTTTTCTATTCATAATGGATAGTCTAGAAGTAGAACACGAGGACGTAGTCCTGAGACTGTTCCTGCAAAACCTAGAAAAAGATGCCAGGGAGTGGTTTAATTCTCTTTCGGATAATGATATTCTATATTTCACCAAAATAGAAGCTGTGTTCCTAAAGAAATTCGGGGAAAGAAAAAATGAACAATCTTTGTTAACTGAGTTGGCCACTATAAAAAAAAAGGAAAATGAGGTTGTTAGTGACTTTAATAGAAGGTTCTCAAAAACCAGAAATAAAATCTCTACCAACCTTAGACCTAGTGATATTCAGTCCATTTGTTTCTATAAAAATGCTTTCCAAGGGGACTTTAACTATGAGCTAAGGTAGGAACAAGCCACTATCATTGATAGTTGTATGGAGAAAGCAATGGATATAGAAATAAACATGTTTGATAGTGTTAAGATGAAGCCTTACTCTCTAGAATTCAACCTATGAGAGAAACCTTAAAAGAGTAGCATTTGATATACAAAGAAGAACTAAAATAGATCCAATGGAATCAATTGGCCGAGATGTTCAATACCATGAATAATAGGTTAGCAATAATTGAAAGAAACAATGGTAATAATGGTGAGACATCACAAACAGAATGACCATATGTTGATAACCGCCCTCATTTCAAAAAAAATTCAATAGAAATTGGGGAAACAACAATGGCCCTAAAGAAGGAAATAGGAGTAGTAATAATGGAAACAATAACTGGAAAAATAGAGAATCTGACAAAGATCATAATAGTTTTCCTAATCCTATACCATCTACCAACGTAGCATAAGGTTTTCCCTATTTTTTCTCTACATGTGATGCACCTCATAACCCTGATGCATGTGGAATACACCTAAGTGATCAGCGTAATGTATATTTATATGATGATTCAGAGAACGATATAAGAATTAATGTCTGCTGGTCTCTAGAAGATGAGTCTAGAGAAAGGTTGTTTGAAGAAAATATGGATAAGAATTCTTCAAATCATCATCCTCAAATTTTTGTAGCTAAAGGAACTAAGATCTTGCAAAAACCACATGAGTCAAGATATGACAAAATAAAGCAAGGAAAACTAATCCCCACTACTAAGGAAGTGGAAGAATTAGAAGCCACCAATACTCTAAGTTTAAGAAATAGAATTGTCCTTGACAGAACAAAAAAAGCTTCAACAAGTGAAATAAGAAAACAAAATTTTACAAATAAGAATACCAGTAAAGAGAAATTGGATAAAACCTTCGGAAAGATTATTCCTAAGATAGTAGAATTAGAAGAGGAAACATCCAAAGAGGAAAGCAATAGACCACTGGATATAAAAAAGATAGAATTTGATGTTGGGTTAGAACTGAGGTAAACAAAAAGTTAACATCACATTTGGAGAGCTTATGAAAGTTCAACAATATAGAGAATAAGTTTGTAGAGCATTTGGACTAGTTGAACAAAAAGAAGATCCAACCTGCCATACTGCTAGACAAAATCAACATGATACAAGATCACCATTCTCTGTCAGACCTTTCTATGTATCATTTAAGGTATAATTTAGATGAAGGAGAAAGGTATGTGATCCATGATTATATGCTAGACAGTGAAGCCTCACATAATATCATGCCCAAATTAATAGCTGACCAAATGGGATTAATCTGTATAAGAGATTATGCCCTCGTTTCTGTAATCGACAACAAAAAAATTCCTTATGGAGGGGTGATAACTGGATTTTTGGTGTTTATAGACCAACATCCCAAAAATGGCATAGTAATGGGCGTTGCAGTAGTTGATGTTGATCATTTCCTCTCACTATTACTCAATAGACATTGGGTAAAACAACTTGGAGGTTCAATCCAATTGGATTTTGTCCTATGCTACTATCCCAATGACAGATAAGGAAAAAATAATCTTACGAAGGAAACCATTTAACAAATGCTCAGTACAATTATTCCAAACAGATGAAACTATGATAAAATTGGTGAACTCTATGGAAGAAAAATGTATGGGAGTTTACTCCATATGGCACAACCCATTCTTGGTGGAAGTACCAGAAGCAAGGAACATGGATCTAAAAGTTATGAAAATGGTAAATGCCGAATCATATAGAGTATTAACTCAATAAATATTGACCATGTATTTTGATGGAGCTAAGTCCCAATCTGCAGCAGTTGCAAAAATTACCTTGGTATCCCTTACAGACTAGAATTCCCTTGTACAAACAATGTAGCTGAATATGAAGCTTTATTGCTAGGGTTAAAAAAGCAAAAGGATTAGGCATTAACTACTTGATTTTTACAAGGGATGAAAAACTAATTATACAGTAAATTAAAGGTAAATATCAGACCAAACATCATAGTCTAAAGCAATATAAAAATGTAGTATTGGAAGAAATTGAAAAATTCTTAGCTTTCAATATCTCATTTATTCTTGGTGCTTTCAACGGCATAAAAGGTTTAAAATGATTATGGCATGGCAGTTATAGGGGTGGACTGCATGAAGATCTATGTGGCGGCTTTCGGGGCAAACAACGCAGAATACTATGGCGGCCATAAAAGTTGGACAGCCTGCCCGTATCGTGGCAGCTATCGATTCCACCATGTTAAAAGAAAATATATATCTCATTTATTCCAAGGGAAAAAAATTATGCTGTAAATATTTTAACTATAAATGCCTCAGGCCTAGATCATCTAGAAATAACTACAAAATTGATGGATAGGTTCCCAACTATTTTAGTTTATAAACCCTCTATGCCCTATAACATAGTTTATTTAAGTAACTATGCAACATTAGACACAAAAACAAGCATGCCTTGACGACAGTCCGTCCTTGTAGCAGACGAAAGATTTGTTTGCTAGTTTGGGTAGTAGGTGCGGATAGGTGGAATTTTCGTAGATTTGAAGGGATTTTTACACATGAGAACAAAAATTTGTGAGGGGATGAAGGAATACAAAGAGAGGAGAACATACAAGCAGATCACATACAAATTATTTTTTGGAGTGATATGCAGGGTTCTACCACAGAGAGTGAAGGTGCCTAAGACACGAGAGGCAAGTGCTTGATAGCGGGTGGCCCCATTTTTTGATAAAACATGTTTGGTGGTGCAGTGGAGGTGCCGAAAGAGACTAGCCAAAGTGATAACCAGATTATCTATTGATGCATGAAGCCCCTTATTGACATTGGCAATATGGCAGGTATTTAAGGCAATACCTTTACACCCTGATGACCGATGGTGGTGACAGAGGTGGACAGAGAGAACGAGTGCTTTAGGCAAAGAATCTGGTTCTGCATGCAACCTTTTTTTATTCCAAGAGAAATTGTGGCAAGTCATTGGAGTTGTCGAGGAGAAATTTCTTGCCA